>CM061137.1:168818206-169418206 GCA_030789695.1 Scilla litardierei | reverse complement strand
AACTTTCCGATGTAGATTGCATCCAGAATAAATTGTGGAATAAATACGTCACTTATTGAAAAATAGTTTTTAAATTGTTTTTAAGCTTTTAAAAATTATAGAAATTACTATAAGCCTCAGAAAAATATTCCTTCTTGCAGTAAAAATTATTTTCACCATATATAGTCTATATAAAAATTTAGAACGCTTTTTCGACAACGTTTCAACTAGTTTTGAAAATCAAAACGATCGAGTTTAATAAATAGAAAATAGGGTGTGCTTTAACCGATTGTTTCTTGTGATTGCAGGTACCAATCTTCATGCACCAGCTCTTCCAGCTCCAACCTCGTCTTGCCACGACGAGCTCGAATATAGTAAGTCACGACATATTCTAACTTTAGAAAACTAGACTTCTGTGCTTGTATGAACTTGTGACACTTCACTTATAGCCTCAGAACGGCTATTCAAGTTAAACCAAACTAGAGAACTAAATGAAAGTAATCTACCAAAGATTACTTTGCCAACTTTCAACTTGGGTAAATTGTGTGCTAGCCACACTACCACGTGCTCAAAGCACGGAAGTAACAGCTTTTGGTGTTGGACTTGTCTTTATCCTACTTGCTGGTTTTCAATGAGGAAGTCAACCAGTTAACCTGGTGTGACTAACATGCGGAACATCGTGTGGAATATCATGTGTGGAACATCTTGTGGAACAATCCTGTCTAGAACTTGTACTTGACACGTCACTGGGGTATTGGGGTAACTCATAGTTTGCGAGAGTACGGGAGTGACTAGAGTTCGATCTACATGTCAAGCTGCCTGAGTTTTTTGGCATACCGTCCAGCTGCCTGAGTTTTGGCAAAATAAAAGTAACATGTCTAGCTGCCTGAGTTTCGGCAAACCATCATGCTGCCTGGGTACCGGCATTCGTCTGGGTAGCACCCAGGCAAGAGATGAACTGAACGGTCACATATTGTACTCTCCGACTTGAGTCACGTAGTTCTAGTGTAACTTGCACAGTTACTTTCTTTACAATACTTGCACTTTACTTTCCTTACCAGTACAGTTACCATGCTTGCCTCACTTTACTTACCAGTACAGTCACCTTTACTTTACGCATTCCATGCACGTTACTTTCTACACTTGTACAGACACTGCACCGTACTTTACTTTACTTTCACTTTGGTCTGCTTTGTCATACTTGTACAGTACCTCTCTTTCTTTATTTAGAATTGTTGTGACTTACCTACGGTTCCATCTCCGTGGCACCACAGACGACGTACATATGGAAGCAGATGCTCTTGAGCTAATAGCGCCAGACTTCGACCATGAGACCGCAGCTTCCAGAGCTATTTTCAGTTGTGTACCTTTCTTCTGTCATGTATATTTGTTGGAATATTTGTACGGACGGATTGTAATAATTGGACACTATTTGGGTATCTTTGTACATCTCTGCATCGTGGCTATTTTGACTTCACTGGTTAACTGCAGAACCTGCGCAATTATCAAATAAGTAACGGGCCCCCGAAAGCGGGTCGTTACAAAGAGAGTTAATTCCCACATAGAGAATTCCCTAGTCCGACAAAGAGACAACCTCCCACAGAGAGAGAAACTCCAACAAAGAGAGTATCCTAATCCCACAAAGAGAAATAGGAAGAAAAATTACACCAAGTAAAGTAAATACTCTTACCTATGCCTTGAGATGCTTACTCATGAATGAATGCAAGGCATGGAAGAGGATCTCCAAGTGTTGGAATATGCTTGAAAGCACTTGGATGATTTCCCTTGAGCTGGACTTCAATGCATGAAGAAAGATGAGTGCTCAATAGAGGAAAATGATGGAGCTTGAGAGTGGCTTATTGATCTCTTGAGTTTTTCTATAGAGTCAAGAGTTATCAAGTGTTGTCAAGCGTTTTCAAGTGATGGCAGCACACTCATATATATAGGAATCCTATAGCAAGCTCAAAACCCCAAAGAAACAACCAAAAGAACAAATCTGCAACGGCTAGAAACTGGGTGAAAACGACAGGAACAGTCGACTGATGATCAAAAGACAGTCGACTGATCAACGGCTAGAAAATATCCAACGGCTAGAAAATATCCAACGGCTATAATCTGAGCCAGGGCAGTCGACTGAAGAAGAAAATACAGTTGACTGATAAATAGGACAGGCGCCTGTTAATCCTTCAGCAGACGACTGCTGCAGGGGATGGATCGAAACAGAGAGCTGCACTCTTTCTCCAATTCTTCGCACAGGCGACTGATGTTCATACTACAGTCGTCTGTCAATTAGTCAGGCGACTGTACATTCTACATCAGTCGACTACTGTATAATATGGAGAGAAGATAGAGAGATGCAATGATTGCACTTACGCTATATAGGCGACTGTTGGCCAATTTCTAAGTGACTATAAATATACAGGCGACTGTAAACTGATCGTCAGGTGATTGTGCGTAAAGCTCAAGTTTGAGTCAATTGAAATGTTGACTTGAGCTGTGCATGTCAGGTGACTGTAGAATGATCTACAGGCGACTGGAAATCACCCAGTCGACTGTGTTTCCTTCAGCAGGCGACTGACGAAAAGCCAGAGACTCCAAAGGAGTCTTTGGACAGAGTGAACCTATTGGGTTGGATTCTATGATAATCCTAAGGTTCACTAAGATGGTTAAATGCATAAGCATGATAAGTAAACCATCTAACAAGGCATTACAATAAGCTAGACTCAAAAGAGAGAGAAAGCAATAAAGTAAATTACATGGATTACAATGCTTCTCAAAGAGTCTATGTCTTCAATCTTGATGCCTTGAGTGCTCTCCACCATCTCCAAGCTTTGGCACTCCTTGAGTCCAAACTTTGGCCCTTCTTCACATGATGGCCATCCTTACACCAAGTGATTAGTCTCCAAGAAAGATATCCTTGAAATAAACTGAGAGACTAAAACATGAGATTCATTAGCAACAATATAATGTTGTGATCATCATCAAAATAAGATTGGTATGAAACACCAATACTCAATAATCTCACCCTTTTTGATGATGACACATATTATGTAAATCATAAAGAATTAAAGCACAATGTTAATGATCTCCCCATACTTATATGCATCAATTACATAATGAGCTACACAATGGTAAATACTCATAATACCAATAAAAACATGGTGGCATATAATAGGCATGGATTACATAAACCAATTGCAAAGAATAAAAGCATGCAAACAAGAATGGTTTATCTAATCCCATATATCTCTCCCTATAGAGACATCTCTCCCCATATGCATATGTATATATCTCTCCCCCTATAGATATGATTACATAATTCATATATCTCTCCCCCTTGACATCGTCAAAAAGGTGGACATCAAAAAATATCCTCCTTTGTCATCTTAACCAAGATGTGACAATATGCAAAAAAAGAAAGATATGTATGATACCAAATTTTAAAATTTTAGTGGGTATCAATTTACTATCACATTCTCCTCTTAGATCATAGAAATGGTCAACTTTTGACTTCTAGGATCTAATACCATAATTAATGGAGCCATGGGCCTAAAGTGTATCAAAGCAATAGATAATGAAAAATCAAGCTTCAAAGATACACAAAGAATATTACCAAAAACAATGAAACATGAAACATGTTGGCAATAAACAAGAGGTTTGGTTTGAGACCCAAAATAACCAAATGTAATTAATGATCTCAAAAAATACCTCCGAAATGAGAGTTAAAATATGTCTTTAAATAATTTAAACACATAATATATTAACTCCCCTATTGACATACACATGGATCAAAAATGCATGTATGTCAATAAACCCCAAGGTCCACATTTTCATGAAAAGAAATAAATTTGAAAATATTTTCGAAATCATGAAACACACACAATTAATGGGTCTGCTTAAAATAAACATAGAAGCACAATACCCATGCAATATGCATATGTGTGAGGAACCTAAACATTAGGTAACCAAACCCAAGAGGAGTTTGATTTCCTAACATAATCACACGAGGTGATCACATCCCTAACTAGAGAGTTGATGTAACTATCTCTCTCTTGCACACTAACTTTAGTGGGAATCCATAATCTCAAGGATTTCCTAGGCAAGAATTTTGCCTTTGCAAGAGGGAAGGATGTGGCATGCTTAAGTGTAGAAACGAATTTCTCGGCATGCAAAGAATGAGGATTTTGCTTCTTAGCAAAAAATGAAGATGTTTCGTTCTTCCTCATTACCTCGTGATCTACATGCTTCCTGTTGGTGTTCTTGTTGTACAAGAAAGCATGGTGATTCTTCTTAGGTGTTTTAGCAATATTTCTTGTATTTGCACCATAAGAGGAATTAGAGGTGTGGTTAGGAACCACATTTTGAATATAACCCAAACCTCCTCTATGATTTGCCGGATGTTGTTTTTCCAACAAATCGTGGAGTGAATCCCTAGAATACACAAATCTTATGCGCTTTCGGGATTCCTCTTCACATTTCAACGTAAGTTGTTGAAAGTGAGCATCTAAGCTAAGGTTTTGAGCACCGAGATTTTCATTAGAAAGGCTCAATTCCTTAACTTGAGAGAGAAGTGAGTCTCTCTCACTAGTGTCATAAACAATCTTTTCATCATGAACATTTACACTAGAAGATTCTAAATCATGCACCATACTCATAGCATTGTCAAGTTTAGCTTTTATTTTCTCATATGAGTCAATGCACTTACTTGCCAAAATTGGAGCCACATTTAGGCGGTATTCAAGCTCCTCATAGGATGGCTTTTTCTCCTCGGCTTCCTCATCACTTTCATCCTCGTTTGAGCTTGACGAAGACTCTTCCCCATTAGCCATGAAGCAACTTTCTTCTTTGGAGTTGAGCCATGTCTCTATCTCTTCATCGCTTGAGTTAGATGAAGTTGATGAAGATTCATCAAATGCAATGAAACACCTTTGATCGTGTTCCTTGTCATCATCTTCTTCTTCATTAGATGTGTCCCCATCGGAATCATCAAATATGCCGATAAGTCCCTTCTTTTGGTTCTTGACCTCGGACTTGGCTTTCCAATGTTTCTTCCCTTTACCCTTGTAGGTATCTATGTTGGGTTTTGAAGGGCATTCGGTAGTCACATGACCTATTCCACTGCAGTTGAAACAAACCAACTTGTTAGACTATGAGGCAAACTTTGATGAAGACATACATTGATTATCCTTGAGGAATGCCTTGAAATTCTTGAATTGCTTGGCAAGCTCGATGTAGTCATCGTTGCTAAGATCTTCTTCATCTTCATTTGGAGCATCTTGTTGGAACTGCTTTTTCCATTTGAAAGACTCCTTCTCATCATGAAGAGCAACGCCCTTTTTCTTCTCGGGCTTGGTTGACTGAAACTCTTCCTTGTGTTGAAGTAATACTTCATGAGAGATCTCCAATGCGTGCCAAATACTATTGGCCGATTTGCACATGGAGATGCGATCGAACTCATCCGGAGTGAGGGCGCAATGGAGAACACACATAGCCCTAGCATTGACTTTGATCAAGTCCTTCTCCGCTTTAGTTCTCAAGGCCGCGGGTGAAGTAGGCTCCTCGAAAGGTGACTCCGTTATGTACCAAAGGTCATGACTCTTCAAGTAGACCATCATCCTGATTTTCCAACTCGGGTAGTTGGTTCCGTTGAAGAGCGGGGGTCGGACGGTAGAAAGACCTTCTTCATGAGGCGCGGAAGTAGCGTTGAATGCCATCGTTGCAGTATGCTTTAACCTCGCTCTGATACCAATTGTAGGGATCGACTAACCCTTGCAATACTAACAACACACACTAGAGGGTGGGTGAATAGTGTAATGGCAATAAAATTGTCCAATTAAAATTTAACTTACAAATGCGGAATTATAAATGCAAGAGGAATTAAAAGGAACAATCAATCCAAACGCAAACACAAAGTTTTACCCTGGTTCCCCAAACTTGGGTACATCCAGCCACACCAATATTCACTATATTCACACACAGAGAAGTGAATACAAATCTCACAAGGAGATACCCCACAAAGAGGATTTATGCCCTACACAAGGACCCAACCAATCCTACACGAGAATCAAGACTCCCACACAGAGAATCACTAACTCCCACTCAGAGAATTAGGGTTAGATCTACACTAGGACACTAGAACTCACACAAAGAGAGTTAATTCCCACATAGAGAATTCCCTAGTCCCACAAAGAGACAACCTCCCACAAAGAGAGAAACTCCCACAAAGAAAGTATCTTAATCACACAAAGAGAAATATGAAGAAAAATTACACCAAGTAAAGTAAATACTCTTACCTATGCCTTGAGATGCTTACTCATGAATGAATGCAAGGCATGGAAGAGGATCTCCAAGTGTTGGAATATGCTTGAAAGCACTTGGATGATTTTCATTGAGCTGGACTTCAATGCATGAAGAAAGATGCGTGCTCAATAGAGGGAAATGAGGGAGCTTGAGAGTAGCTTATTGATCTCTTGAGTTTTTCTATAGAGTCAAGAGTTATCAAGTGTTGTCAAGCGTTCTTAAGTGATGGCAGCACACTCATATATATAGGAATCCTATATCAAGCCCCAAAACTGTAACGACCCGCTCTCGGGAGCCCGTTACTTATTTGATAATTGCGCAGGTTCTGCAGTTAACCAGTGAAATCAAAATAGCCACGATGCAGAGATGTACAAAAATACCCAAATAGTATCCATTATTACAATCCAACCGTACAAATATTCCAACGATACCTGAAAGAAAGAAAATACAGTACACCACCGAAAATAGCTCTGAAAGCTGCGGTCTCATGGTCGAAGTCTGGCGCTATTAACTCAAGAGCATCTGCCTCCATATGTATGTTGTCTGCGGTGCCACAGAAATAGAACCGTAGGTAAGTCACAACAATTCTAAATAAAGAGAGAGAGAGAGGTACTGTACAAGTATGACGAAGCAGACCAAAGTGAAAGTAAAGTACGGTGCAGTGTCTGTACAAGTGCAGAAAGTAAAAGTACGGCAAGTAAAGTGCGGTGACTGTGCTGGTAAGGAAAGTAAAGTGCATGTACTGTAAAGTAAAGGTGACTATGCAAAAGTAACTACGTGACTCATGTAGGAGAGTATGATATGCAACCATAAAGTTCATCTATTGCCAGGGACCGTTTTGCCGACGCAGGCAGACCTTGTAATTTTGCCGACGCAGGCAGACCTTGTAATTTTGCCGACGCAGGCAGACCTTGTAGACACAGACATGCAAGTAGATGAATCCCCGGTCATAGCTCCCACACTCTCCCAACAATGAGTTACCCCAAACCCCAGTGATGTGTATCTATTCGAGATGTTCCACAAGATGTTCCACGAGATGTTCCACCAGATATTCCACACATGATATTCCACACGATGTTCCACAAGTTACTTGTCAAACCAAGCCAACTGGTTGACTTTCTCATTGAAAACCAGCAAGTAGGATAAAGACAAGTCCAACACCAAAAGCTGTTACTCCCGTGCTTTGAGCACGTGGTAGTGTGGCTTAGCACACAATTTACCCAAGTTGGTAGTTGCGTGCTACAACCACGAAAGTTGAAAGTTGGCAAAGTAATCTTTAGTTGATTACTTTCGTACTAGTTCTCTAGTTTGGTTCAAGTCAAATAGCCGTTCGAGGCTATAAGTGGTGAAGTGTCACAAGTTCATGCAAGCAAAGTAGACTAGTTTTCTAAGCTTAGAATCTGTCGTGACTTACTTTATCGAGCTCGTCGTGGCAAGACGAGGTTGGATCTAGAAGAGCTGATGCACGAAGATTGGTACCTGCAATTACAAAAACTCTTGGTTAAGGAACACTACATTTCTATTTAGATAATTTGATCGTCCTGAATTTTAAAAATGAGTGAAACGTTGTCGAAAAGCATTCTAAAATTTTATATAGACTATATATGATAAAAATAGTTTTACTGCAAGAGGGAATATTTTTCTGAGGCTTATAGTAATTTTTAGAATTTTTAAAAGCTTAAAAACAATTTAAAAACCAATTTTCAATTAGTAACGTATTTATTCAATAATTTATTCCGGATGCAATCTACATCGGAATGTTGCAAATGAGGTGTCAAAATGACCGTCTCGAAGAGTTCTTTAACATATATTTCTATCAAGTATTAATTTACGTAAAAATAAGAAGATACGGATTTTTGAACGAATATAACGGATTTAACTTATAGGCTTAAAAATTAATTTTGGAAAAACTAAGCGTCGGATTGAGATGAAACTAGCGCCATTGGGTCCAGAATGTCATTTCTGATTTTCTGGAGCTAGTCACTCATTTTTCTAGGGCTTATATAATTACTTATGGATTTAAAACCATAAAACCCATTTAATAATTAATTAAAAATACGAAAATACGAATTGTTTGCCGTATTTACAAGTTTGCCATTGTAATTTACCGTTGCTTTTCGTTCGTTTCAGCTGCATGTGGAGAGAGAGGGTGGGCGACGTGGGCGGAGGGGACCTCGGCGGCTACGGCGGAGCTCCGGCGAGGCGAGTCGACGTTGGGGCTTCGACTGCGGCGCTCGGAGGCGGACGTGGGTGGCTGTCGTGGCGTTGGGGTCGGAGCTCTGGTGGTGTGCTTCGAGAGCAGAGGCGGAGCAGGCTGTGGGGGCAGGCTGGAGCGGTGTCGGGCGGGGACGACGTCGAACGTCGGCGTGGATGCTCGGCGCTGGGATGGCGAGCTCCGGTGGAGCAGCGGGCTTCGAGGCGGAGGCATGTGGCGGACTTCGGTGGTGCAGTCGACAGGGGGTGTGGAGGCGGTGGCGGGTCTTCTTGGTGGCGGTCGGGGTTTCGTGGCGGTCGACGGCGACCGGTGGAGCGGTGGCGGTGCCCTAGGGGTTCGAGGCTGGAGGGAGGGTGCGAGAGTGATAGGGAGAGACGACGAGGGCGCGGGGAGAGGGTTTCGAATGAAAAATAAGAAAGATAGAGGGAGAGAGATAGAGAGAGGGTCTGTTAGTCTCGGGGGGGTTTTTTTGAACGGGCTGGGCTTGGTGAGAACGAAAGTGAGGGAGGAGAGATTAAATAGGTAAAAATAATAATATTAATATAAACGTAAATAGGTAGCTGGGGGAGTTAGCTGAGAGAGTGGGTGGGTAGGGGTAGATAAGAACGGGTAGGTTAGGTGGTTAATTAAGTAATTAAGTAGGGGTTAAAAAGCTATTAGTGAAATTCATTTTGTACGAAATTGCGAAAATGCCCCTACTAGTAAACGTGTCCGAAAAATTACGAAAACATACCCACGGGATCGTATCGTCACGAGGATCGTGAATACGAAGACCGTTCCAGGGTTTGGACTACGGGGATACTAGTTTTTGGCCAAAACGTTTAGAAAGCGGGTTTGCGGGTTCTCTATTGAAACGATATCAGAAAATTACGAAATTAATGTGGGGAGCCCTAAATGATCATAGGATGCTACTGCAGGAGTTTGAAGACGTTTTGAAGATGTTTGTATAGAAAATAAATTCATCGAGCCAGAACAGCAATATCTGAAAATGAATTTTTTTGTCAAATCTTTTAGAGGGATTTGATGAAATCCGATCTTACCAAAATACTCCATAACTAGTCTGGTACTCCAAAGTATTTTTATAGGAGATTTTTTGAAATCAGTTAAAACTCCTAACAAACCATTATAAAATACAATTAAAATGAAATTACTTTAAATACTTAATTTAAATGTATTGGAAAAATACAGGCCGTTACAAAAACCCAAAGAAACAGCCAAAAGAACAAATCTGCAACGGTTAGAAACTGGGTGAAAACGACAGGAACAGTCGACTGATGATCAAAAGACAGTCGACTGATCAACGGCTAGAAAATATCCAACGGCTATAATTTGAGCCAGAGCAGTCGACTGAAGAAGACAATACAGTCGACTGATAAACAGGACAGGCGCCTGTTAATCCTTCAACAGACGACTGCTGCAGGGGATGGATCGAAACAGAGAGCTGCACTCTTTCTCCAATTCTTCGCACAGGCGACTGATGTTCATACTACAGTTGTCTGTCAATTAGTCAGGCGACTGTACATTCTACATCAGTCGACTACTGTATAATATGGAGAGAAGACAGAGAGATGCAGTGATTGCACTTACGCTATACAGGCGACTGTTGGCCAATTTCCAGGTGACTGTAAATATACAAGTGACTGTAAACTGATCGTCAGGTGACTGTGCGTAAAGCTCAAGTTTGAGCCAATTGAAATGTTGACTTGAGCTGTGCATGTCAGGCGACTGTAGAAGGATCTACAGGCGACTGGAAATCACACAGTCGACTGTGTTTCCTTCAGCAGGCGACTGACGGAAAGCCAGAGACTCCAAAGGAGTCTTTGGACAGAGTGAACATATTGGGTTGGATTCTATGATAATCCTAAGGTTCACTAAGATGGTTAAATGCATAAGCATGATAAGTAAACCATCTAACAAGGCATTACAATAACCTAGGATCAAAATGGAGAGAAAGCAATAAAGTAAATTACATGGATTACAATGCTTCTCAAAGAGTCTAAGTCTTCAATCTTGATGCCTTGAGTGCTCTCTACCATCTCCATGCTTTGGCACTCCTTGAGTCCAAACTTTGGCCCTTCTTCACTTGATGTCCATCCTTGCACCAAGTGATTAGTCTCCAAGAAAGATATCCTTGAAATAAACTGAGAGACTAAAACATGAGATTCATTAGCAATAACATAATGTTGTGATCATCATCAAAATAAGATTGGTATGAAACACCAATACTCAACAACCGATTCAAACGATTATAACATATTGAATCAGTTTCTGTTCGAAAATGACATGTAACAATAAGAGGGAATATCTAAAAATGATCCACCTTTTCTCTACAAGAAACTTAAAAATTTCCAGGAGAAAATGATGTGGACCAAGTGATTAAATTGGTAATGGAAATGACGAGATTGATGGAAGTTGGAATGCTCAAGGCCTTAATAATAATGTACAACTTTAAGATTCTAATTTGATATATGAAAGGACACATGAAATTTTGAAAAACAGGAGGTTACTCAGCAAACAAAAGGTACTTAACAATTTCATTTGTCTGAAACCTTTATGGAGGAAATATATATGCAAACAGAAATGGAATGCACAGAGACATACGAAGCACTAGAATAAAAAACTTTTAGAGCAAACTGATTGTGATTTTTATGATTTTTATACAGATCTAAACTATATGATAAAAATAATAAGTTTAGATCTAAAAAATTGAGCAATGTACCTCTAGATCCGTTAGATCTACGAGCAAAAGATCAGAAGCAAATAAACTGATCCCGCTCCTTATGAAGTCCGCAAAAGCACCACATGAAAGCAAATCAATCTTCATTGCTAAGAATTATGGTAGAAACTAGCGTAATGATAACGTGTTGAGAATCAAAATCTATGGTGGAGATCATGGACTATATTTATATAGAGTAACTATTACAAAGAGAAGAATACTAAAGGGCTTTACGTTCATGGTTGGATATCAATGGTCTTAAATACCAAAGGTTCAAAGACCAGCCATAACATCAGGTGCTTTTATTTTTATAATTTTATTGGGTTTTTAGCATATATGTCCCTTAAATCTTGCGTATTTTGATATCTGTCTCTCAAATCTTGATATTTGCTCATAAATCCCTTAAATTTTAAACGTTAACCTCAATAGTCACTCAAACCGGTTTTCTGTTAAAAAGTTATATTAGTTAGCGATTAATTATGTTTAATTAATTATTAAACCCCCCAAGTAAGCCTTAATTAACCCCACTTAGAAAACAGTGGGAGGGGGCACCGCCCCCTCCCCCCTCGGAACAGCATGGGAGGGGGCGGCGCCCCCCCCTACAGAGCAACAGGGGGGTCCTCCTCCTCCTCCTCAGACGAGGAGGAGGGGGTCTGAGGAGGAGGGGGAGGGGGCGCCGCCCCTCCCCCCCAGAGCAGCAGGGGAGGGGCGGCGCCCCTCCCCCTCCTCCTCGTCTGAGGAGGAGAGAGAGGGGGCGCCCCCCAGAGCAGCAGTGGAGGGGCGGCGCCCCATCCCCCTCCTCCTCAGACGAGGAGGAGGGGGAGGGGGCGCCGCCCCTCCCCCCAGCTGCTCTGGGGGGAGGGGCGCCCTCCCCCCAGAGCAGCTGGGGGGAGGGGCGGGGCCCCCTCCCCCTCCTCCTCAGACGAGGAGGAGGCGGAGGGGGCGCCGCCCCCTCCTTCTCCGGCGGCGGCGCCGCCACCGTCTCCACCCTCGCGCGGCGCCCACGTCGTTAAGCCCTAAACTAACGGAATATTCCCATTTCCGTTAAGATTTTAACAGATAGTTAGTGAGAGGGACTATTAAGGTTAAATACTAATTTTTGAGGGACTTAAGGGCAAATACGAAGATTTGAGTGACAGATATCAAAATACGCAAGATTTAAGGGACAAATATGCTAAAAACCCAATTTTATTTTGGATTTTTAATGGTCAAATGTTGACATTCGTTTCTTATAGAAAATTGGCTAAATAACATCGGTCAACCATGAGTTTTAATATCTACCACCCACTTTAAAAAGTTTGCTAGAATACCACCCCCTTTAAAAAGAGACTAAAATACCCATGTTCGTTCCCAAACATTAAAACCCAACAAAATTAACTCCCACTGCGAAAACAATTGCAGCGGACGACGTTCTCTCTCCGGCGAGTGAAGCCCAGCACCTCGCACCTCCTCGAACTCCCCTCGACAGCCTCGACACCGCTCATCACCGCCAACCCACAACCCAACGCCGACAGCACATCGCATCTACGTCGACGCCGAACTCCGACCACCCCGCTTCGCCGTACTCCGACCACTCCGCATCTACGGCAACGCCTCGCCGTACTCCGACCACTCCGCATCTACGACAACGCCTCGCCGTACTCCGACAAAGCCCTATGAGCCAATATAACATAGTATGCGCCAATTTGCTCCAATATGCCCCAATATGCGCCAATATACGTCACATATATTGGCGCATACTATGTTATATTGGCTCATAGGGCTTTGTCGGAGTACGGCGAGGCGTTGCCGTAGATGCGGGGTGGTCGGAGTACGGCGAAGCGGGGTGGTCGGAACCCAACGCCGACATCACCCCGCATCTACGTCGACGTCGAACACCCACCACCCCGCTTCGCCGTACTCCGACCACCCCGCATCTACGGCAACTCATCGCCGTACTCCGACAAAGCCCTATGAGCCAATATAACATAGTATGCGCCAATTTGCGCCAATTTACGCCAATATGCGCCAAGTGACGTATATTGGCGCAAATTGGCGCAAATTGGCGCATACTATGTTATATTGGCTCATAGGGCTTTGTCGGAGTACGGCGAGGCGTTGCCGTAGATGCGGAGTGGTCGGAATACGGCGAAGCGGGGTGGTCGGAGTTCAGCATCGACGTAGATGCGGGGTGCTGTCGGTGTTGGGTTGTGGGTTGGCGGTGATGAGCGGTGTCGAGGATGTCGAGGGGAGTTCGAGGCGGTGCGAGGTGCTGGGCTTCACTCGCTGGAGAGAGAACGTCGTCCGCTGCAATTGTTTTCGCAGTGGGATTTAATTTTGTTGGGTTTTAATGTTTGGGAACGAACGTGGGTATTTTAGTCTCTTTTTAAGGGGGTGTTATTCTAGCAAACTTTTTAAAATAGACGATAGATATTAAAACTCATGGTTGACTGATGTTATTTAGCCAATTTTCTTCATTCCTTATTTGGGAGAAAACCAAAGGGCAAAAAGGGAAGCCAGCCTCCGTTATTTTTCACGAGCGCGACAAACAAAAAGCTTCCGATTTCGTTGTTTCCGATCGCAGTGAGAATCGAGAAGGATCTCATCAGAGAATATAATTTCGCCAAGTTTTTTTCAGGTACGCAAATTAACTTTTTCCACCCCTAATTCTTTTATTCCCTTGATTTTCTATGACTTGAAGATACTGATATCACTTTAATTTCTGGTCAAAAACCCTTGGATCTGCTCGAACATTTGTTGTAATCATCACCGTATGATTAAAATTTTCCAGAAGCTTGATGAATTTAGGGTTTATAGTGGAAAAACTGGAACCTTCGACTAATATTGTTTTTACGCTGCTTCATGTTGATCTATGGTCTCGATTAAATGTTAAAATAGGGGATGCTTAATTAGTTGGAAAATGGGATCTATTTCAATCACATACGCTGATTCAATTTTGATCTTCATTTCGTTGTTGCAGATGAGAATAATTATTAATAATATTATTGCAGCCTAATACTGAATGTGGTTCTTATGAGTAGAATTTCTTTGATTCTTGAAGAATTTATGCTAGAAACATATTCTCTATATATTTCAGAGAAACTTCAACTTTTGATAAGTAAATTGTTACCCTCTTCGTTTACGGACTTCATCTGTATAAATGTTAAACCTTTGAGCCTTAATGAGTCAAGGACGTGAGCTTGTATTTATACACTATTTTGATTGATACAGGTGGTAGTAGTTATGAGGATTGCCATGATTGGACCTTGATACACGGCATTATTCTTTTATTTATGGCTCCATCAAAAGAGAACTTTAAAGCACTGAGCAACGCCGCTCATGAGAAGAAGCCAAAGAGTCTAGTTGCTTCTTCTCCATATGTGGTCATTCCACACGGGGCCTTGAAACATGTGATGCCTCTGAAACAACTAAGAGGCAAGCATACGGATCAGATTGTAGTGTTCTTGCTCAAAGTTGCGGCTCTAGAGGCAGTGCGAAGGCTATCAAAAGCGACATGCCCAGTGGTGTGGCGGGTTGTGCAGGCATTGCAGGTTCTTGGGTGCCCTCCATTCAAATGGCTTCAGAGATGGGGACCTCTTGGAATAATAGTGAAGGCCGTGCAGGTTTGTGTTTGGATCATTGAACTGAATTCATCAATTTTTTCCGTTCGTTGCTATTAATTTCAGTTTTGGTTAAAGATGCAATTATGGGATGGCTAAAGTGTTTTTGCCATCGTAGGCTAATGATATTCAGATTGCCACTAAAAGGTTTCATTAACCGGAGATAAAGAAACTATGTCGATGACAAAATCGTTAAGAGAAGAGTCCCCTGTATTGTGTTCTCCTCTCAAAAGGGTTTTAATAACAAGATAAAGTTATAGAAAACCAAAGGCAACGGCATTTATAGGTAAAAAGAGCCTAACACAAGTTAACCCATGATTACGGTTAATCAGGATGCATAAAAACCAACAGCGACACCGGGTTGTCCACCTCATGCGAAAGAGGTTCATATCTCCAAATTTCATGGAGAAATGTTTCTCTAGTACTCACTAGAATCATTTGTTTTGTCTGTAATAAGTGGATGCAATTGAGTCCATCGTATCACTGTCTCGTATCACTGTCTGATGGCGCATCACTGAGCCTGCTCAATCGATCTATTAGCTTTTCCAGGAAAGTAGGAAGCAACCCATGCTTTTCCAAATCAACATTGATTGTATATATGAGTTCAATCTTATTACTATATTGGTTTCCCCGCGAATTCCCAAAGTTTGACTTGTGCCTTGACAAGTGTATATCTCTAACAGGGTCACACACACCACACACACTCTCTCTCTCCAGGTAGATCAGTGTTGCACTAGTCATTCCTTTGATTTTTGTGATTTTCCAGTAAGTTTTAAATTTGAATGTTTTGGAACAAGGACAGATGTTTCGGTTGAAATTGAAAAGTTTCATGCATTTCGTATTGTTTCGATAGAAATCGATACGAAACCAACCCTAAAAGTCAGTTTCAGTTGATTAAACATTAAAAACCCAAAAAAACATTAGTTGACCAGAAAATCTTTTATTGACAATGATATAAACAAATTTCATGGACGAAATATTGAAAAAGCAAAGAAATAACTATTTGAACTGAGAAATAACCCCCATCCCCATTCATGTAACTGTACAAAAACGCGATAGAGATACCACACGATTGAAGTGATGTGGCTTTCGGTTGTTACGAAACCAACACTTATACTTTGGGATGAAAGGACATAGATTTAGGTTTTGATGGAGACTGTGTTTTAATTGTTTTCATATTAGTTTTAGTTATTTAAATTAAACCCATACTCAGTTGTCTAGAATATCATCATTTAGACTTCATCCCAAAAATTCAGAGTGAGCTTCATAAACGCAATAGAGAGAGAAAATAATAAAACAACAACAACAACAACAGTAGTAGTAATAATAATAATAAAATAAAAATAAAAATAAAAATAAAAAGATATAATGATAAATAAATAAATAAACATAAAAAGAAATAATAGTAAATAAGCACAAACATGTTAAAAGAATCACGTTGGATCGTGATGTTGGTTCTTGTTTTTCACGCATTTGATCGAAAGTTTTTTCTTCCGTCAAACCAAGATATTTCATATCATCTCTTATCGTTTCCTTCCATATTTTCTTCCATCCATCGTGATAGGATCTGGGGATATATTTGAGGAAAAGATATGATTTTTAGGGTACACGATGGAATTTTAGAGATAAAGATAGGATTTTTATTGATAATTGAGTGGAATTATAAGGGGTTGGTCTCAATTCGAGAGGTGGATCACTCTCCCAATATCCTAAGGCTAATCAATCTAGATAATAACTCTAATTCTTTTACAATTCTCTTCATCCCCCAAGATCTCTACCCTCATATTTATAATAAATCCTTCTCTAATGAGTCACCATCCCGTAATTATCAAAATGTCGCTGACCTAGGGTTTTCAGCCGATGTTCAAAAATTACGAAACTGCTACTATGTCCAAAAATTACGAAGTTGCCATTGGCTTGAATTTACGAAACTGACAATGCGGCTTGAAATTACGAAACTGTCACTATCTTGTAATTACAGAACTGCCACTGTTTTGTAACTACAGAACTTCTACTCCCCTCTAAGGTGTTACAGTCACTGCTTCTTGACTCACTTTTTGCTGTCGTCGCTTGTATGTGATTGTATCATTATTCACATTCCAAAAGCCACCTTGTTCTCAAGATGGAATTTCAAAAAGAGGCACTAAATGTTTCTCACTTTCTTCGAAGTTTATGAAGCCTCCATCGCTGTCGTTGTTATCCCTGAATGGGCTGTCACCCCCTGCGGTCTGTTTCCAAGCCCATGCGACCCCCTCTGTTGCTCCAATGGCCGGCACCCCACGACGGGGCCTTGCGGGCCTAGAGGGGCATCTGTCGGCCCTCGTAGGACCTCCGGTGCATCCTGTGGGGCCGCTCGCCCCTATCAGTGGATGGTGGGTCTCCACAGGATGGTGGGTGGTTTCCTAGGCCCCATGTAACCCGCCTTCTTATTCCACCGCACCCCAAGGATTGGGGGGTTGATCTCGCTCCACGCACGTGGATCTTGTGTGCCTATGTTAAGTTTGAACTCCTCCTCTACAACGACAGCTATCCCTTTATCAATGACGTTTTTTGTTGCTGTTTCACCATTCCCTTCATCACCACCTGTGGTGGACATCTTTTTATCTCGATCAACTGCTTCAACATGGCTTCGATTCTTTAAAATCCTTCCTCCATCATGTTCATGAGGGACTCCCAAGCATTCACCTTTTCACCACCGCCATTTATTCTAGAATCGAGTGCTTTGATACCAATTTGATATGATTAGGGATAGATTTGAGAAAAAGATAGGATCTTAGGGCACGTGATGGGATTTTCAGGGCTAAAGATGTGATTTTTATTGATAATTGAGTGGAATTACAAAGGTTTGACTTCAATTTGAGAGGAGAATCACTCTCCCAATATCATAATGCTTATCTAATCTAGACAACAGTTCTAATTCTTTCACAGTTCTCTTCGTCCTCCTCTCCTATTTATGATAAATCCATCTCTAACGAGCCGCCGTCCTGTCATTACCAACATGCCCCCTTAGCTGAGGTTTTTAGCAGTCGTCCAAACATTACGAAATTGACATTGCGCCCAGAAATGATGAAACTACCACCGCACCCAGAAATTACAAAACTACCACATGCTTGAATTTACGAAACTGCCACTGCGCCTAAAAATTACAAAACTGCCCCTGCACTGTAATTAGAGAATTACCATTGTCCTGTATACAGACATGTTACTTTCCTATAAAGTTTTGCCGCAGTTGCTCATTGACTCCCCTTTTACCGTCATCGCTTGTATGTGATCATCTCACATCACTCTTTCTCTTGATCTAAACATTTATATTTTTCGTTCTTTAACGGACTCATCAATAGGTCTTAGACGTATATAGCCAAACCATCTCAAGTGATATTTTCTCATCGTATTCTTTATAAGGAACATGCATATCTTCATTCGGATACCATCATTTCTCATTTTATCATTTATAATTTTTACACATCCATCATAACATTTGCATCTTTATCATATCCATAATCTGTTCATGTTCATGTTTCTTAAAGATAGCCAAGCACTTTGTATCATATTTCAATGTTGATGTTATCATTTTATAAAATTTATATTTTAGCTGTAACGGTACATTTTGTTCTTGCAACACTTGTGCTATTGCTCTCAATTTCAACTAATCTGCCTTGATTTTATGATCAATATCTTTCTTAATTTCTGCATCCTCTCGGATAATAGACCTAAGATACCTAAATTACTTTCTTACTAATATATTATTCATATTCAGCATCATCACATTAAGATGTTTATGTGATGATGCTTATGTCTTACTGGACTAAATTTAAAATTTAGTCCACATATACGGTCTTTTCCTTACTAAGTTTAAAACCTCAACTCTTCAATATCTGCTTTTAAACTTCTAACTTTACATTTACACCATTTTAAGGCTTATCTATCAAAACAATGTCATTTGTAATTACATATGTTAAGGTATCTTATCTTGAATATGCATAGTAAGTTAATCAAACACTATAGTAGAGAGAATATGAGTCAGAACCGAGCTTTAATGTTACCCAATGGTGATCAAAAAGTAATTTGTAATTTCTCTACAAGTCTTCATTGTGATCGCTCCTTGATACATGTCTTGACTTAGAGTAATAAACTTTAAAGTGGCTCCCTTGTTTATTATGGCATACCATAAAATCTTTTTAAGAATTTTATCATATGCTTTCTCCAGATCAAAAATCATATGCAAATCTCTCCTTTACTTTATGTTGCTCCATAATCAATTTGAAGAGATGAATTATCTCTATTGTTGAACTTCTCTGTTTGAAACTAAATTAATTTTGTGATATGATAATGTTCTTTTTCATCCTAAACTTGATCTACCTCTTTCACAGCTTTATGGTATGACATATTTTTCATGTAGTTAAAATAACTTTATATACCATCTTTATTTTTTAACAAAGGTACCAAAGTGCAAAGTGCAGCTATTTCACTCCTTCGTTATTCTATTTGATTTTTAAATTTTGTTGAATAGCTTTACTAGCAATATAACTTATGTAGGACGTGATAGATCCAGGGATTTGATGGAAGATTAGGGGGAAGAGTAGGGATAAACTAGATAATTTAGAGTTCATTGGCTTCTCACCAAGGGTTTTCGAGGCTTCACACCAAGGAGGGGGTCTTTCACAGGTTTTAGAGAAATTTTCTCATTGAATAATTCATTGATTGAAAAGTGAACAAGTTTGGGGACTTATATAGGCTTACAACTTTTCCTACCCCTATTCGATTTCACTCAAAAAATAAAATAAAATAAAAATACAAAAACTAAATCCTGGTCAAACAAAAAAATTAAGCTCAAATCAGATACAAAAATTCAAGTTTTAATTAAAATCCAATTGGGCTTGATCTAGGGATTTGGATCCCTAGCATTCTTCTCGGTTTAAGAACTTCATCACTTGGTGAATGATGACAAAAGTAGTACAACTGGACAACAATCAATAGTCCCTTGAAGTTAGAAAAGACACGTCCACGAATTCGGAAGTGGAACATGTTGCAGATTGGTAGAAGCGTGTCTTCTGAAAAGTTCTCCTAATTCACAAAAGACACAATCATTCGGAATCATTCGGCACCTGTTGGTCAGTGAAAGAGGATTTGTGATAACAAACTTGATGTGCTCAATCGGAATCAGCGGTGCTTCTTTCGGTAGTTCTGACCCATGCTCCATCGATGGCTCTAAATAATGCTTCGACTCAGATTGTAGTGCTTGATCAAGTTCTGTATTTGACTCGGAATGCGTCATTGGATCAAACTCTGGTTTAGGCTCTGGCTCTTGATGTTTCTCTAATACTGGTTCGGGCTCTAAGTCGTGCTCAGGCTCCAATTCAGGCTCATACGTAATATTTGTCTTAATCTCTTGGTTAGGATCTGGTTTTAGCTCATGTCCAATCTCACACTCTGCCTCAAGTACTGGACCAATCTCTATCGCGGGCTTTGGCTTGAGTTTACGTTGTTCTTTCCACCGTTCCATCTCTTGGATGATTTGTTTCTTTTTATCTGACCATATCTATACTGAAGATTGTTGGGGTGCCTTTAGAATTTTTGAGTGCTTGGAAAAATATCAACATTGAAGAGAGGATTTGAATGTTGATCATCGAGGATGGGGAACCTGAAGATTCAAACACCAAACATCAAGATATCGCTTCTACACTTAGCTTGAGCCATGCATACTTATATTTTGCTTCGTTTGATAAATCAAAACTGGAGAAGAAGTTTTCTATATAGTACTCTTAATCATCATATCCAAGTTTATCCTTGAAGCCATAAAAGATTGGTACATGTCTCCACTTCTCAAGCTCAAAGTTTGATAAGGGAGTATAGTCATTGTACTAATCAGCATTGATAAGGGAGTATAGTTATTGTACTAATCATCGTAGTAATCTTTGTAGTATCTTATAATTTAGAACAAATTTCCTTGTATGTATCGTACATATGCGTACTTGGCTGAGTTAGCTATCTAATGATACGAACGACACTGATTTGGGCTTTAAACGGATTCAGAATAGTCAAAATTGTTAAAATGTACAAAAATCCTAGAAAATCAGCGGAAAAATCCTCAAAAATCACCACGGTTTACTGTTGATATGATGACCTGGTCGGCGGCTTGGTTGAGCCAGCTCAGGTCGGCGGCTCGACTGCGCCATCTCGGGTTGGCGCATTAGCGGCTCGGCTTGGCGCACGTGCGAGCATGGCTTTTTGCCAAGGTCAGTTCGATCGAACCAACACTGTTGCACCATCGGTTCGGTCGACGCTGATGGCGAAATTTGTCGATTTTGGCGACTGCTTACCATAAAACTTGGTGTGGTTTTGCTTGTGAATTGCGAACACTTATGTAGGGTCGACAGCTTCAGTTGTCGCCGGTGGTGGCACCGGTAAAGTTTGACAACACGTGCGGCATCACTTTCGGAGTCTTTAGTTATCAGTGAGGGTGCTGAGGGATACATGGGAAGTCGCCTGAAGGTGGCGAAGCTGTTCATAGGGTCAAGGTCCCTAGTCGTCACCGTCTGTTATCGATGTGATGGGGCGGCAGTTCGAGAGCGGATAGATCTTCGTGGATTTCGGTCGGCGTCTGCTTACAGGCCAAAATTAGGGTGTTGTGGTCGTCGGTGATGCGCTGCGGGAGGGCAATGATGATGGAAGGATTGCGGCGGTGGCGATGCTTTGGACGACGATAGGCAGAGTTTTGGGTTAAGGGTTTTGATAATTTTTTAAAGATCCGAGAATCAAAAATGGCAAAGATGGGATCTTCGGTTCTGATACCATTAAAAAAGAGCACTGCCCTCCGTACTAATATGCTAACTGCTTCTAATCCAAATGTTGCAAGCAATTACTGATACTCCCAACGTCCAGGCAAATATTAAAGAATCAATCAAATTTTTTAAGAAAAATATGCCATTAAATTTATTTAAGAATCAAATCCAACACACAGAATTTCAGCTCTGTAACTTGTATTTTCTCATCCCAAGAGGAACACTGCCCTCCCTACTTATCTCCTACCTGCTCATCCAAATCTTGCAAGAAATTGCTATACTTCTAACCTTAAGGTAATAACTATAAGTAGAAGTAGAGAATCCTACACTGTCCAGGTAAGGTAATAACTATAAGTAGAAGTAGAGAATCCTACACACAAAATAACCCGTTTGGCATCAACCTCGGCAACCTCTTCTCATTCGTCACTGCCAAGTTATAGTTCTCCAAAGTTGGTTTCCTTACCAACGATCTCATCATCTCTTAAAAAGGCAATATTGAATAGAGAAAACGAGGGTTGAGATAACTGTGATCTTCATTGTTTAGAACATTAGGGTAAACTTGCAAATGACCTAGGCATCGATGACCATATTGGCCATCACCACACAACCATCCATTGAGATCGAAGGGATCTAGGAAGCATGTTTGGTTCTCTCAGTCAGGCTGTGACGGGTTGACGACCAAACACATCCCGATTGGGTTCAATTCAATTATAAGAGGATGTGAATTGAAATAGAGGAAATGTAAGATGATCAATTTGAGAGGTGGTGGCCATTAAGAAGAGAAAAATGGGTTTAGGGTTGGGGTGGTTGCTTATTGCGGTCTACATTATTAGGATCTTCATTGTTTACATTATTAGGATCCACTTGCAAATGACCTTGACATGGCGTAAATGACCTTGTTGGCTATCATAATGAAGCCATTAATTGAGCTCATATCCTACATCTAAGGGAGACGAGAAGCCCAGTTCGTGTCTGTTGGTCAGATACCAGTGGGTCAAAGCCTAAACACATCATGTTTATGTTCGGAATTAAATTATAAGAGGATGAAAAATGAAAGAGAGGAGGAAAGAGACGATCCATTTAAGAGGCGATGGCCATTGGGAAGAGAAAGAAAGAGGGTTGGAGTGAACAAAAAAAGAAGGAAGAGAAGCATGAACAACAATGACGAAATGCTTGCGATTTTCAACAAAGAGGAGCATATGATTTTTGGGAAGAGTTTTCTCTAGCATCATAGAGACTTCTCAGGACTTGTTACCCTCTCTTAATGATCGTGGACACCAAGGTCTCACTTTTTTCAAGTGTGATTTTTAAAAATACTTTTGGCTACTCGCATTTATTTGTGACACTATGATCAGCCGCATCAAAATGATCCATCACACGAAAATGATCTGCCGTGTTGAAGCCTAGAAAAGGGCTTTTTGGTTATAATATTAGATATTTTCAATTGACAATTTTGAAATTTCATATATCGCGGATATATTTTAATATGCTACTTTTCAATTTATGACCAGACCTTGAAATTATTCGAGAAAATCTCATTAAGCAATATTTGCATCACAATTTTGGTTTTATCAAGAACATACAAGCATAACCCATCGCATATAAAAAATATTTTGTTTATCTTTTAACATGTTACTTTTAAACTTTTCTATTTATGAATAGACCTTGAAATTATTAGAATGGTTTAGAATCTAATCTGAAAATCTCATAAAACAATATTTGCTTCACACATTGTGTTTTATTAAGAATAGACAAGGATAACCCATTGCATGTATAAATATTCTAGTAAAATTTAACTATCACACACACATGGACAATCTGAAATTGATACTTGTCAAAATCAAAATCTTTTGAAAGAAACCAAACCCAAAACCAAAACCAAAACCAAAACCAAGTTCTCAAACTTTGATTGGCAATGGTAGGAGCTGATCTATAATCTCTTTTATAGAAATTGCTCTGGGCAAATGAAATAAGGCATTGCCATGTTTTCTCCTAATAAGATTTCCCCCTTTAGGATTGGCTTGCTTAGTAGTATGATAGGGAAAGGCTGTGAACTTTATTGAAGCGATTACTCCTTTTTTGTTTCCTTGACCTTTTATTTCCACATCCATCAGCGATGAATTTGTATTTTTTACTCGTGAAAAAGTAGTTGTCTATCTTTTGCCCCCATGTTCCAAAAGGAAGGAAAAAGGTTTCCATGGTCAGAGGAAGAGTTATAAGCTCATAATTATATTCATGTACCTTGTGCTCTTCTTTGACTAGAATGTTCATAGTCTTTGCTTGCTGCTTGTTCTGTATCCAAGGGAAAGCTACCATGCTCTCACAATGGGACAAAGGCATGTCTTTGCACAATTAATGCTTTCCAACTACACATGGAAAAGGGGTCTGACGCATAACAGAAGCGGAAGTAAGGTGATGAGAATTTGGAAAAGAAGTTGATTAGGGATTTGATAAATTTTCAGATCTCGCACCTCGAAAATCTGACGGTCACCGACTCGCACGCATCGCACGTAGAGATTCTTCAGACCTCTCTCACAGACATTCAAGCAACAGTCAAGCATACTCTCGCAAACCAATGCAAAAGATTTAATTTGTGGAGTAACTAAGTTTACACCAGAAACTAATTTTCATTGAATTCTTCATTAAAAAACTAATAAGTTTGTAGCCTAAAATAGGCTTACAACTTGACTCTCAACATTTAATACGATTAGGAATTCTAGAATAACTAAAACTCTAACAAGACTCAAATAACAAAAAGATTCAAATAACTTAAACTCTCAAAATAACAAAAGAATCAAACTTAGAAGAATATTATCTAAGGACTCAAATTCTATCAAATAAAGACTCCTCGAATTGGACTCCTCGAATTCGATCTATATCATTCTTCCCGGTTTAAGAATTTCACCATCTAATGAACATCGATAGGAATAGCATAACCAGGTAGAAATCAACAATCCTTATCCCTTATAGCTAGAGAAGATGCGTCCATGAAATTTGAAGTATAATAGGATTTGGATCTATAGATGAACATGTTATGTGAAATTCTCTCAAATAGCAAAAGAGGTGAAATTATATAGAATATTCTTGGGATGTGGAGAATTTGGGATGACGAACTCAATATACTCAAACTCATCAAGCTTCTATGAAATACTCGACTCAGTCACATAAGAATTGCAACTCAATAAGGCTCGTCGAGAACCTAAACGGTACATGCAAAGCCTCTTCACTGGTTCTAGTACACACATCTCTAAGCAAACTCGAATCATCTCGGTATTTATAACCGTAAATTTCTGTGAATTTCTATTTGATTCTGCAGCAGACTTGTGACTTGTGGTATCATTATTTTTTGTAATAATTTCATAAGTATCAAGATGCAAAGCATACAAATCAAATGCAACGTGCTCTTGAAATGCACTAGGAATCAAGTCACAGCCCAACTCTAAGGAAATGTGATTCACATGATGAGGTATTTGTTGTGATAATTCTTCAACCGTAGCTTTGTTTATCTCGTTAGCGGTATTAGTTACAGATTTGGTCATATTATCACTTGACGGCTTAAATTGCTTCCTGGCTTTAAAAGTAGGCTTCCTGGGGCGTTTATTGATTCTAAATTTAAGGCTAGGTTAAATGGTTGCTATACATTATCTACAATATACGGAATATTTCACGCCTAATATTTGCTTTCAATTTAGAACGAAACCTAGTAATGATATGTGTGTGATCTTCTTGTATTTCACTCTTCACAAATAGGTTGTTGAACTTAGTCATGTATTCATCCACGGACATACTTTCTTGACGAAGGTTATTTAGCTTTTCTAGTAGGCGTTTTTTATTCGTAGGTGGTAAATATTTTTCTTTAAACTTTATGTTAAAATTTTGTTCTTTAGTCAATTTATTTTCTAGGGCTTCTAGTCGATCTTCTGTACGATTTATGTTGTCTTTTAGTTCTCGATACACCTTTTGAAATTTATTTTCTAGCCTCTGAATTGTATTATCATTCATGTTTGATCATATGATTTAAATGTATATGATAAAATGTAATCCTAAATATGCTAATGTGGCATCCAGATCAAGACCGAAAAAATATACAATACTAATGATATCGACTAATTTGAACAAAATTAAATAAAGAAATTTTTTGGACTTAAATAATTAAGGATTTGATTAGATTAGAGGTCACCTGGAGTGCAAATCACCTTTGTTGTATCATGCATGGCCTCTAGAATTTGTAGAGCTTTAATCTAAACAGTTGGGGCCGAAACTTTCACGCGAAAATCTTGAGATATCATCAAAATATGCTGAAAATACAGCTGAAATATGTCAAAATATGCTGAAAATCCTCAGGAAAATCACAATTTGACGCATAATCCTTTCTACAACAATGATGTAGCATATATCTATTCTATAAAACACGAAGATTTTGAATTTTATCCTACTAGGACAAATCTTTGTCCTACGTGGCAGGTTTGTCCTAGGTGGCAATGACAATTCTGGGGAAAAATTAAATTTGAGAGGAAAACTTCAAATTTGGAGAACTTGTGACTAGTTCTTTTATGTAACCTGATCAAGAATAGACGTTATAGTTACATTATACTTAGGATATAAGATTTATATTATAATAAGATAAGGATATAATATGAAGTAAGACTAGAATTAGATATTGCTGAAACTGGATTGAATTTTTCTCACCTACATAAGGATTTAATACAAAGTAAGACTAGAATTAGATACTGCTGTAACCGGATTGGATTTTCCTCACATACGTAAAGAACAGCAGTACCTCGTTTAGGGGGTGGATTATGGTGTGAATTTTTATCTACTTAAATATGGTGTCAAAGCACCTCTCCAAAATGTTGTGATCACCCACGTTACAACCACCACAATTTTCTCCTCTCTTCCCTGGATCAAACCCACATTATATCAGTGTGCTCAACCCTAATCCAACCCAAGTCAACTCAAACTCAAACAAGAATATGAATGATTTAGATTAGAATCGGGAATTTGAATATAAATTTATAATTAGAACTAGGCATTAGAATATAGTTAGGACTAGAATTGAATATTTATGTAATTGTTGTAATATTCCTACTTATTTAAAAAATATGTCAATACCCAAGAATGGGAGTCAGCCCATTTTTTACTTCAATATAACCTTTTAGACATCCATGTTTTGATAGTGTATCCTAATGAATGATGTCCATTTAGCTTTTGGTTTCATAAGCCTCCTCAATCTGGTTAGTAGGTCCTTATTCATATCACTGAAGTTAATGATCCCATGTCTCCTAAGTTCCCTTCTTTTGCATATTCATTTCTTTTAATTGAGTAACAGCCTCTGTGTGTGACTCCTGTTGCACAACTCAAGTATCTAGTAAGACTAGTATATAGTAGTTCTGATGAACGTAGCTAGCCTTTTTTGCGGGAGGAATCATGATAAGGGCTTTGTAATTAGGCATGCTCATGCCTCTCTTTGCTAGTTTCTTTCTAACGAGAATGCCTTTGTTTTCAATGGAATCTTCCGTATTCAGTGTGAAATTTCAGTGTGAAATTTCAAGGCACGATAGATAATATGTTGGGATTGTAGAGAGAATAGAATTGACTCTTATAATTCTTCCCCATAGGGAAATAAATTTTTCTTTCCAACCCTCTAATCTTCCATATCTTATTGATTGTTTTTGGAATTCAGCCCAATTTCTTTGGCTGGCCTCAGTGATTGCTAGGAATGTTCTACGATTGGAAGTTTAAGATGGTTGATACATACGTTTTCCTTGTCCCACATCCCCAAGCATATCTACCAGCTTTTATAATAATTGAATGCAAAGTTCATATCATATGTTTGAAATTTAGGAAATAGTGGACCTTACTTTCGATGTTTTCTAGCAAACTTCCTCTCATCTATATATTTGGAATTTTAGGGTCTATATTATAATGTGAAATTTATATTGCATTAATAGTACTGGAATTATTACAATTGGATGAGTTTCCAATATTTAGTTATTCACCTTGTTTTTTTGTGTAGCTTCCCATTTCATTATTACTGTTTCTTCTGATTTTTCTGATGCTCCTTTCATATCTGAACTGTCAATAAATTTACTTCTGCTAATGCTACTTCTATTCCATTGTCTTTTTTCTACCAATAGTAATCGTTTGCGAGAACAATTTAAGTTTGTGTTAATTCCTTTTTATTCTTGTGTTCAGATTTTTATTATATTTTTCATGTCCGTTATCACTGATTGCATCCTTGTTACCAGAAATTCTCAAGACCATTCTTATGCATTTCTTTAGCGACAGCATTCTTTGATCACTCTGATACTTCTGAGAGGGCCGGAAGCAATGTGGATGGTTCTCGGGTTGATTTGGAATCACCAAATGAACCATCTAATTCTGATATGAGGTAAATGGAATTTCACATGTTAAAATTATTCCATATTTATTAGCATAGAGCTTAAATAACTGTCAGCAACTGTATAAACATGTTTGAATATTAGTAGTTGCTGAAATGTTATTGTGTAAAATGAGTGGGATCTTTGCACAGAGAATGGCAAACAAATTCATGCATGCATGCATATACACAGTTCTACCTACAAGAAATAAACTGACATTATTTATTACTTTATTTCATACTATTTGATATTCTTTTGTCGTTTTCAGGAAATCTGATCAATCTGAGACTTCAAAGAATGTAGTTTCTGAAAACTGGTTACATACAATTCTCAAGGAGTTGGAAAAGGAAGGAATTTCTTTACCCGAGAGGTGATTTTTCATTTGAAGTGCATGTATTAGTGGCCTTTCATTTTCTATTTTAACCTGGTGTTGGAAACAATCCGCTTTTGCAGCACGTAGCAAGTAAACTATAATATGATATGAAAAATGCAAACCTTTCAAGGAAACACTCTTCTTATTAAGCCATCTCAATCCATCATCTTTGATATTGTAGTTTTGGAAGTTATTGTGTCAGAATTAAAGCACTTTGTCGTAAATTCAGTTATCTGATCAGACTTGTTTAGGCACGTGCATACAAATTAATTTATATGATCTAACATTAACTGAATCATTTTTTTTCAATGACATAATTGTTTAGGTAGTTACAAAATGTGCAAGATAATGCAATGTTTTATAAATCCATTATTAATTTCTCTAGTTGTTAATCCAAAATTTGCATTCATATTCCTATGTAACCCACACATCAAGATTATTTATATTTAATGAAATTGTGCAACAAATATTTCAATTTACAAACATTATAACTGGTTTTAAATTAAAATAATCTAGCGAGGACTTATACTAGTCATGACTCTTTAAATGTTGATCTTATTTTGAAATTTGAGTCAAAAATATTATCATAATAGCTTATGGTTTCAATTTTTTTCTTGTTTAAACTTGAAAATTGAGGGGGGGGGGATATTATTATTGCATATATTTTGTTGTTATATGTATATATTTAAAATTTTGACAACCAAGTACAAGCCTGATACGCTTATCATCTACAAGAGGAGGCGCAAGAAGACTAAGGAGTAATTGCTGGACACACCGACGATTTGGGGATAGAATTTCTTTATGCACTATTAGTTGTTTTGTGTTGCTGTACGAACCACGCCTCATATTATATAAGAGAGGGCGTGGGCTAAGGTTAGGGTATCGAATTAGTAGCCGTCTTTTGACATTCCTAGAGTTCTCCGAGGAGATCTAGAAGGGAGTTTAGGCTTTTTCCCTTAGCAAAAGCTAGGAGAGGGGCCAACTCTCCCAAAATTGGCTACTTATCATTGTAACCCTATTTTCTATTCCAAATAAAAATCCCCAAATTCCACCCACAAACCCTAGTCCGCATCAATTTGGTATCAGAGCTCTGATCCAATGGCCGCAACAAGATCAGCTACGACGAAATCTATGGAGGAGAGGTTAGATGTGGAGATCATCGAGAGGAAGAAAGAAGCAGCGGAGATCATCATGAAGATCGACACGACCGCGGCGGCACTCAGATCTGATTTGAAGGGAGATCTGGAGCAAATGAAGGAGATGCTTACCAACTTCATGACTGAAAACATCACCGCGCCTCAGATCTCGCGTTCGAAGGAAGGAGCCACCTCAGATCTGAATCACCAATCAGATCTGAGGGAAAAAGGGAAGGCAACGATGATTCCGGATCATGAAGGGGTGATCTTGGAAGGAGTAGATTCAGATCTGGACCTCGACGATGACGACTGGCAAGAGGACCTCTCCGAAACCCTAGGGGAGAGCTCCGACGAAGACCCACCCCCACATCGGCAGCGAAAGACACGCGCGACGAACCCCCTGGGGTTGCTGACAGTCGGCGACCCCCCCAGGGGGCTCGCCGGAGGCGGGCGAGCCCCCCATGGGGCCGTCGAGACTGGGCGACCCCGCAGGGGGGGTCGCGGGAGCAGGGCGACCCCGCCTGGGGGTCGTCGAAGGCGGGCGAGCCCCAGACGGGGCCGACGAAGGCTGGCGACCCCCTGGCGGGGCCGCCGGGAGGCGGGCGACCCCCTAGGGGGCCGTCGAGAGGCTGCGGGCCCGCCAGGGCACGCGCGGGCCCCTGACGGGCAGCGCGGACTCCGAAGACCCCCCCGCACATCGCAGGGGGATTACGGGACCCGTGAGAGGCGCGTGCGGGGTGCGCGAGATCCGGAGTACTACGAGGACGATGATTGGGCCCCGGAAGGACGACGGAGAGCTGAGGTGCATGAACCGGAGTACGAGGACCACCTCCGCCACTATGAGGAGTATGAGGAGGAGGATGAGCGGTTCAGGAGGGAGGATATGAGATGTGAGCCGGAGAGAGGCCGATTTGCAGATCACCATCGCCAGCAGCGCGTGGATCGTTTTGACGGGAGGGATCCATGGGCGGATGACCGCATACGAAAGCTCCAGATGCCTGTATTCGAGGGTAGTGATGCCACGAGGTGGATCTACAAGGCGGAGAGGTATTTTGAGATGGCCAGGCTGACGGAGGAGGAGAGACTGAGGGCGGTTGCGCTCTGTTTGGAGGGAGAGGCCCTGAACTGGTGGAGATGGAAGGAGCAGCAGAGACCTCTGAGGACCTGGGACGGGTTCAAGAAGGCACTATTACACCGATTCCAAGGCTCTCAGGCGGGGGGAGCTTATGAGCAGCTGCATGCCTTGAGGCAGATGGGGACCGTGCGAGACTACATTAAGCAGTATGAGGAGCTCACTAGTAGAGTGCGTGGGATGCCTGCAGAGTCCCTAGAAGGGTTTTTTATGGATGGATTGAAGCCCACCATTAGGTCTGAGCTTCGTACTCTCAGACCACGTGGACTGGAGGAGCAGATGGAGTTAGCGCTGACGGTCGAGGATAGGTTGGCGGACGAGCGTCGCGCCAGGGGGAGCGTTTGGAGGACAGTTTCCACGACCACAGGCTGCCCTAGGGGGACAGTCAGGCGCTGCAGGAGGGACCCCGGCAGGTGGAGGGAGACCCGGGGATGAGACCAGGAGGACTGTACAAGAGGATGACAGATGCGGAGATGCGGGAACGGAGAGCAAAGGGGTTATGCTTCAAGCCACCTAGCGGTCTTCCACCGCCAAGGGACCATAAGCACGCTATTGTGCTTAGGGAGGGGGTGTCGTCCATTAGTGTGTGTCCATACCGATACCCCCAGGAGCAGAAAGACGAGATCGAGAAGCTGATACAGGAGATGCTGTAGGCAGGGATCATCCGCCCTAGTGCTAGTCCTTTTTCTAGCCCAGTGCTTCTGGTTAAAAAAAGGACGGTAGTTAGAGATTTTGTGTCGATTACCGGGCTCTCAACAAGGAAACTGTCCCCGACAAGTTTCCCATTTCGGTGATTGACGAGCTGTTAGACGAGCTGCACGGAGCGGTGGTTTTCTCGAAGATCAACCTGAAGTCGAGATACCACCAGATTCGCATGAGGCAGGAAGATGTGCAGAAGACCGCCTTCAGAACTCACGAAGGCCACTACGAGTTCCTCGTCATGCCCTTTGGGCTGACGAACGCACCCACTACCTTCCAGTCACTGATGAATAAGGTCTTCCGACCCTACTTACGGAGGTTCGTCCTGGTCTTTTTCGATGATATCCTAGTCTACAGTGCATCATTACAGGATCATCTGGGCCATCTGGAGATAGTGCTGCGAGAGCTGGAGGATCATCAGCTACAGGCCAACCGGAAGAAGTGTCTCTTCGAGCAGGCGCATGTGGAGTACCTGGGGCACATCGTATCGGCAGACGGGGTGGCAGCCGATCGATCGAAGATTTCAGCCATGTTGGATTGGCCGCAGCCAAGGACATTACGGGCCTTGCGGGGGTTTCTGGGTCTCACAGGGTATTATCGGCGATTCTGAAGGGGTACAGCACCTTGGCGTGGCCCCTTATGGAACAGTTGAAGAAGGATAGTTTTTGCTGGGAAGATGAGGCGACGAGGGCATTCCAAGCCCTCAAGGAGGCGATGACGACAGTACAGTGCTAGCACTCGCAGATTTTGAGAAGAAGTTTGTGGTGGAGTCAGATGCATCGGGCTTTGGGTTGGGGGCCGTACTGATGCAGGAGCAGCGGCCGATTGCTTACTTCAGCCAGGTTTTATCTTCCAGGGCCAGTCTGAAGTCTGTCTATGAGCGAGAGTTGATGGCGATCGTGCTGTCAATACAGAAGTGGAGACCCTACCTACTTGGGAGGGAGTTTGTGGTACGGACAGACCAGCGGAGTCTGAAGTACCTCCTGGAGAAGCGCATGGTGGCAGAGGAGCACCAGAGGTGGTTGTCCAAGTTGAGCGGGTACAAGTTCGAAATTCATTACAAACCCGGCTCGGACAGCAAGGCGGCAAATGCGCTTTCCCGACGAGATGAGGGGGTACAGGTGGTGGCTCTTTCTATTCCACTGATGTTGCGTAGCGACACCCTTCTAGCAGAGATTGAGGCAGATGAGGAGCTGCGGCGAATTCGGGAGGCGATTGCTGGGGGATCTACAGACTTCCCGGGTTACACCTTAGAGGAGCGACTACTACTGTACCGGAGGAGGCTGGTGATTCCCCAGACTTCTAGTCACATTCCTACTCTCTTTCACGAGTTCCACAGCAGCGCTGTGGGGGGCCACTCGGGAGGATACCAGACTTATCAGAGGATGGCTCGGGAGCTCTACTGGCCAGGCATGCGGAAGGATATCGCGAGGCTGGTCTCGGAGTGTGATATATGTCAGCGCCACAAATACCAGGCGACATCTCCAGCAGGTCTTCTACATCCCTTGGAGTTATCGGAGAGGATATGGGAAGACATCTCGATGGATTTCGTGGAGGGGTTGCCACGATCGGAGGGCTTCACTACGATATTTGTTGTGGTTGACCGCCTCAGCAAATACGGACATTTCATCCCACTACGACATCCATTTACTGCAGCGTCAGTGACAGTTGCTTTTTTGAAGGAGGTGGTCAGGCTGCATGGGTACCCTCGCTCGATTGTGTCAGACATGGATAAGTTGTTTCTGAGCACTTTTTGAAAGGAGATGTTCCGACTACAGGGGACAGCGCTATGACGGAGCACGGCTTATCACCCACAGACGGACGGCCAGACGGAGGTGCTTCACCGCAGTGTGGAGACATACCTTCAGTGTTTTGTGTCAGAGACACCTAGGAAGTGGGCCGGGTGGTTGATGTGGGCTGAGTACTGGTACAACACCTCGTACCACTCAGCTGCGAGGATGACACCGTTTTAGATTGTGTATGGCCGAGATCCGCCACATCTAATGCATTACAGCAGGGGATCCACCCCGGTGTCAGGATTAGAGCAGCAGTTGGAGGATCGTGACCGGGGTGTTAGAGGAATTGAAGCGCCACCTACTGCGAGCATAGCAAATCATGAAGAAGGCAGATGCACATCGAAGGGAGGTGGAGTTCGCCGTAGGAGAGCATGTCTATCTGAAGCTTCGACCCTACAGACAGCGTTCTATGGCCCACCGGCGCAATAAGAAGCTGGCCGCGAGGTATTATGGGCCTTACGAGGTTGAGGCCCGGATCGGCAAGGTGGCGTATCGACTGAAGCTACCTCCTACTATCAGGATCCATCCGTTTTTTTCACGTCTCACAGTTACGCCGAGCTATTGGAGATCACGTGGCGTCGTCTACATTGCCCCCAACTCTCACGGTCGACATGGAGGTACTTTTGGCACTCGAGGAGGTTACAGGCATTCGTACAGGAGCATCGGGAGCCCGGGAAGTTCTGATTCGTTGGTCGGGATTGCCGGAGTTTGAGGCAACGTGGGAGCTTTATGATCATATCTTGCAGCAGTATCCTGATTTCCACCTTGATGACAAGGTGAAACTCCTGGGGGGGGAGTAGTGATACGCTTATCACCTACGAGAGGAGGTACAAGAAGACTAAGGAGTAATTGCTGGACACACCGACGATTTGGGGATAGAATTTCTTTATGCACTATTAGTTGTTTTGTGTTGCTGTACGCACCACGCCTCATCATTATATAAGAGAGGGCGTGGGCTAGGGTTAGGGTATCGAATTAGTAGCCGTCTTTTGACATTCCTAGAGTTCTCCGAGGAGATCTAGAAGAGAGTTTAGGCTTTTCTCTTAGCAAAAGCTAGGAGAGGGGACCAACTCTCCCAAAATTGGCTACTTATCATTGTAACCCTATTTTCTATTCCAAATAAAAATCCCCAAATTCCACCCACAAACCCTAGTCCGCATCAAAGCCCACATGGGCTTGTACTTGGGTGCTTTATGTGAGAGGGCGTATAAGAGAGGCTCTCATATGGCGTATGATAGCCATTATTATATATATATATATATATATATATATAATTTTGATAAATTTATTATTACAGAGTGTATATGGTTTTCCTTTTCAAGATTAACTCCACAATTTATGTCATCTTTACTTTCAGCTCTTTCTATAGCATTTTATTTATTCACTCTGATTTTCTGATGGATGCGCTCTTGCAAATAATAAACATTAAACCTGAGATCACAAGTTAAAAGAAAATTGGCATAATCTGGAATAAAAATATCAAGCCACCATAGAAGGAAGTAAATATCTCCACTGAGCGAGGAGTGACCGTTAAATATTAAATTTGGAACAATTGGAAGCTATTTTCAAGGCAGATTAGCTTGTAACATTCTTCTCTTTCTATTTTTGTACATAAATAGATGCGACCTGATAATGGGAAATTCCCATGGGGGCTTTGCTCCCCCCATGCCCCATCATGTGGCATATTTGGATTCATGTTGAAGAAATTAAATAAAGATCCTGTTGACATACTACTCTATTTTTAAAATAAAAGTTGTATATGGAATACAAGAAATAATATAAGTCGATTGTTTAGTATCTAGCTCAACATATACAGCATGAAGCCATGCCATACCTAGAGTTACCCAACAAAGTAATTCATTCTCGTGTTGCTAACAATTAAAATTAAATGTTACAGATTTCCGTCTTTTCGCTTACATTATGGAAATATGATCTTTGTGACAATGCCTATATAGTAGCAATCACATGTAATTTCTGTTTGTTTAGGTTATGCCAATGAATTTCTTATTGAAAATATAAGTTTAAGAGTTTTAAGTGGTAACTTATGATACCAGATTCAATCAGACATTGGTACTGCTGCACTGCGATTTTCATTTCATAAAGCATCATTTCATCTAGATCTATGATCATATATGTCCTTTATATTTATGATTTTTGTTGTCTTTCTACATACATAGATGATATTGCAAAAGTAATCGATGATGGTTGGAATTTTAGGTATATAAAATCATAAAAGCACTGCTGTTTATAACAAAGAAATGGGAATGATATCACTTGCCATGATGCCTCTTCCTCTTAACACTCTAATTTTGGAGAAAAAGAGTGCAGTCACCTTGCATTTTGTTATATATTTTAATCAACTATTTCATACACATCACGAGTGAAACATTGGATTAATCAAAGTTGAGCTTTTTATGTAATAACGTAGGTGCAGGTCACTTATTTCCCTTGTATCTGACTACTGACTTGCCTGTTGGCATAATTACTTTGGACTTTTTTTTTACTGAACGATGGATCAGCTGATACATTTTTTTCAGGATTGACGAGCATGAACTTCATAGATTATATACGGCTACAAAGGGAGATCTCTCGTGCTTGCTTTCATCTCTCAAGAGAACCATTCGGTGGAGGGAAACTTATTATCTACTTTCTTATAAAGAACTTGAAAAGTGGTCGACTTTGGTCTTTTGGCATGGATATGATGTGATGCATCGGCCATGTCTAATCATTCGTCTGGGATTTGCATGCTCTACATTACCACCTCACGATAGACCACGCTTTTCTCAAGCTGTCGGTATGAATTCTGTTCAATATTTATGTCGGATTTACTTGGCATGAACATCCAAGATGGGTAGTATTTTTCTATATGTTGGTGGCTAATGGTTAAAGGCTTAAGCTTATATTGCAAGAATGCACATGTTGTTGAAGTTGTTGATTCATATGTTTACTGTTGGCTAAGTTAATAATGAGCACTGATCCTTGCTGCTTTATGTAACAGATGAATATGATAAAACATATAATTTACAATTCTTGCACATTTCTTTCTGTTTGCTTATCTCATATTTTGATATGCTAACATCACACAATGTTGGTGTTAATTGTTGTCATTTCATCACCAAGATTTAAAATTTTTATTTCTATTCTTCATTGTTTTTATGCTTGTTTTTACCTGGGGTCATTTAGATATTGGTCACCCAAATTATGCCTATTTCGATATTGGTTTCCCTAATCATATGATTTGCGAGTTGGCCCCACTAATCTATTAAATCAGTTTAGAGTAGTCCATCTAATTAACTTCACTTTATTAAAATAACGAATACTCTGTTATAACTAATGGAAACATATACTTCCCATTATCCATATCTTCTCCAAGCCTAAATTTCTTTCTATATCTACACACTCACCCTTTATGATCTATCCTCCCAAAAAGAAATCATTGCACAAAGCATAAAGAAGGAAGAAGGAAGAAGAAATTCAGGTCCTGAGCTTGGTTGTTGAGTTAAAATCTCATTGCTCTCTTTCGCTAGTCCAATTTTTTTTGTTCTGAAAAAAAAACAGAAAAATAAAATTGGATCTTGCCTTGAAGATAATTTGAAGTATAGCTTCAATTTCCTGTCGGCATGGGAAGCAAGCTCTCAGATGGTCTGCTAGACTGGAGTAAACTGAGCTTGCATCCATTCTTTTACATGCAACACCTGCTTGGGCTGCAAATGGGTCAGATGTTTCAACTATCACTTGCAAAAGAAGATTCTGCATGTGCGTGTGCCTGTGCATGTTGGAGGGATGGGTTCTGTTTAGTTAGATTTTTTTTCCTTGACACACACACACACACACACTCTCTCTCTCTCTCTCTCTGTGTGTGTGTGTGTGTGTTCTATTTCTTTAGATATATTTTGACAGTGTCATGATGATGTCAAGTTCTCAATTTCTTCCACGAATGTTTAGTTTTTAAGTGTTTCTATTTCAACATTGTGTTTTGAGCATTAACCATACATCTTTGATTTTATAAAGGGTAAAAAATGTAAAAACAGAGATGTAGTGACCGTTGCTACTTTGTCGCTGCCAGAGCTGCCAGAGCTGCCAGAGCTGCCAGAGCTAGAGCATCCACTTTCGTAACAGTGAATTAGAGGGATCCAACAAAAATAGTTAGGATTAGGGTTTATTTTTGAAAATAAAAGGAAAGAGAGAGCAAGAGAAGTTTAACAACCCTCAACTCTGGTCTAGTTAGTATTTTTTTCTTGATATGGATCAATTATTGGACGGAAAACATTGGGGACTAATATTTAACAAGTTAATATATTTCGCAGTCAAATCGTAAATCATATGAGTTGAATGACCAATATCAAAATAGACATCATTTGGGGGACCAATATCTCAAAATTTTTACTTGCTCATACACACCATTAATTAGTGAGAAAAATCATTTATTAAATATCATCGTGGGGGATTTTATATTTTCAAGCCAATTTCATAGTTGTATTTAAGAAAATAACCGTGAAGTGTTTGGAGATTAATGTGTAGTGGTTACTAGCCAAAATACTGCCACATGGATGGCATGACATGACATTGCGACACTGAAGCCAATTGTACAAAATATTCTCAAAATAGAAGTACCATGTCAGCACGTTCAATGTGTCATACATGTGTCCGGCATATGTCCAGCACAGCACGACCCTATCATTGAAGTGTCAGTGCTACCTACTTGTTGAATAATATTCGCTTACATTGTACTAGCCATACATGTGTTGGTCACACAATGTCCCACAGAAACCTCTGTTCGCTTCATTCCCATCCCACCCCCCTGATTGTTGATTTTGGTCGCAGTTTCTTTTCCCGTAATATCTCTAAGAAAAGGAATTGATTAATTTGTAACAAGTTAATAGATTTTGGGGACCAAATTGTAAATTTAGTGATTTGATAGACCAAGATCAAAATAGACATAATTTGGGGGACCAATGTCTTGAAAACTTTTTTTTACTTATTCATGCACCACATTAGTTAGTGATAAAAAATCAGTTATCGAATATATCATATCAAAAATATCATCGTGGGGGGGAATTTTATATTTTCAAGCCAATTTCCTAATTATATTTAAGAAAATAACCTTTTATGTTTATGGAGATTAATATGTGTAGTGGTTACTAGCTAAAATGCCGACACCGGGATGACATGACAGAACAATGTGGCCCTGAAACCAGTTGTGCAAAACGTCATCAAAATAGAAGTACCTTGTCCAATATTTGTCCTACATGTGTGTCCAGCATATGTCCCACATGACACAATTTTATTGAAGTGTTAGTGCTATGTAGTTGCTGAGTGATATTCACTTACATTGTACTAGCCATACTGGTGTTGGTCACACAATGTGCCGCAGACATTTCTGTTCGTGTCATTCCCACCCTGACTGGTGATTCTGGTTGCCTTTTCTTTTTCCCGTACCATCTCAAGGTAATAAAATCTATTAAATTGTGGGGCCATCACGTCAGAAAGCACATTTCAGGGGAAAAAATATCAAATTAGATGCAACTTGTAAGATATTAGGGTGAAGACTTTAGACCACTAACCGTGTGTTTCGTGAGACTTCCATCATATGATCGAAATCATTGATCGAAGTACCTGATATCTCTCTCTTTAATTCTTATATTATTTCCTCCTTTTTAGTTCTTTAATACGACTTGGCGGTGCGGCGACAGTCAGTAGCAGATCTGTAATTTCTGGGAACATGGGGTAAAACGGTAATTGTCGTGGTCCAGGGGCAAATTTGTAGTTTCTGGAAATCAGTAACTTTTATAAAGGGGGCTGGGATAATGGGGGATATGCTGAATTTGGGGAAAAGAATTGAGAGATAAAAGAGATTAAGAGTATGAAACTTAGATCTTTGGAGGGTTAAGCCTTTTCTCTCGAATCAAATGATAGAATAGTCTTCTCGAAAGAGGCCAAATTATCCCTATATTTCAAAAAAAAAATCAGATTTTTATTTCTAAATCCCATTCATGTCATATCAAATTGGTATCAAAGCGTAGATACTGATGGCGGCGACAAGAAAGGTGGAAGTTTCAAGAAGAAATGTGATAACAAAGTAGCAGGTTTGAAAAAATCGATGGAGGAAAGATTGTCATTATTCGAATCTGAGATGAAAGCGACGATGTAAGCTTTCATGCAGATCCAAATACAACAAATATCTTAGTTGAAGAACCTCCTTCCATCTAAGGATGCGATTCCGACGAAGCCAAATCTGAACGAAGATGAAGTCATTGGCACATATCCAGAGAAAAAGGTGCAACCTTTAGACAAATGCAAGGTAAAAATCATCTTTTTATTGAGGACATTCATCCTAAGGGCGGCCCAACTTCAGATCTGATCAACGGTGACGACTACAATGCAAATCTAGGACAAAAGGTGCCACCTTTGAACAATATAAGGTGGAAAGTCATCGATTTTGTGGTAGATCTACATTCAACTTGTGAAGAACCGCACGCGGAGGGCGAAACCCCCTCTAAAATCCATGGGGGTGTGGCAAGGATAAGCTGCACTTGGGTGTTCCTTAGGCGGCCCGCTCAGTGGGCCTTTAGCCTGTTGGCAGGTCACCTAGCCCAGGGGGCCCTCGGCGGGCTGCCCAGGGCCCAAGACCCCTGAACGGCCCATTCTAGGCCCAGTGACCCCTCATATGGCTTTCCAAGGGGCCTGCGAGACCAGAGATTGAGACTAGGGGCCCCATGGTCCTTGGGGTGCACTTGTGGGCCCATCGGGCCTCGACGACAGACTTGGGACCTGACGGATACACTGGGGGCTTCGGTAACTGTGGTTACGACTACTGAGGCTTTGAATATGGCGAAGGAGACCCAGATTAGTGGAACGATGGAGAATGGGACCATGTCGCATCAGATGAAGTCCAGTATTGAGAGTTTGAAGGTCCTACAGTCACGTAGCAGAACGCCTATCAGCAGTTCCACCATGGGTAGCCCAATCAGAGAGCAGAGCATGTGCGTTAACAATAAGATTCGAAAGCTGAAGATGCTTTTTAAGGGAGAGGATCCTTATAGATGAGTCTACTGAGTAGAAAGATGGTTTACTATTAACCATTTGATGAAGTGAGAGAAGTTGATAGCAACATTGATTTGTTTGGAGGAAAAGGTACAGACTTGGTTTTAGTGGAGGGAGGCGAGACAACCTGTTAGCTCATGTGAGAAATTCATGAACTGCTTGCTGCATCGGTTTCGAGACAATCAGGAGGAGGGGTTGAGGTCTCGATTTCAGTTTCGGTCATTTGGGAAATTAGGGTTTTAGAGTCCAGTTTCATATCGTCCGTATCGGTAGTTTCGGTAGTTTCGTTTTAGGTGTCAGTTTCAGTGATACTTTAAATATGTATAAACACACATTGACGCGTTATATATATAAATGTAAGGTATTTTATACCACTAATTTATACTAGATATATAGACCCCAGCCAGCCCTTTATTGCTTTATTAATATAAAATAATAACAATAAAAATGATGAGGCATTCATCTGACCTCATAATACAAAAATGAATAAAATAAATCAAAAAATAAAAAATAAATAAATAAATCAAAAGATACAAAAAATCTCATTCTAAGTTAGTATTATCCGGGTGTGGTGCAGAGTAGTACGGTAGATAGAAATATCGCATATGTTTTGGCTTTAAAAATAATATCATCATGTTATTATATGCGGATGATCGGCTCGGCTCGATGAATGACATGTCATGATTGCACAATCATATTTGAACCGTATCTGTATTGACTATCATAATCTGCATAGACATCAGAATGTTTGTATGGTACGAAATAATCGTCATGACTGCCCGAGTATCCACCAAAATATGATTCATAAATAACATGATTATCATAACCTCCATAATAATCAGAACAACGTTGATAACCATATTAATTAGACCGCCCACCATAGGTATCGTTCCCCTTTCTTCACTTTGATGCTGCCTATCATGATCTTTGTACCCATGCGAATGCGTTGTATCATACACATGGTCTCCACTTCTCTTAGTAAGGCAACTGTATTTCGAAGCATCACAACATCCATCTGTAGGACCTTGGTCATCGGGAGACGAATCATCATCGCTTTCTTATCGAGTGACTGCCGTCTTTTGCTTGTATGTGAGATTCACCTGGCTGTGACTTGGTCATGGCTGATTGCTTTTTGTACGTTCTGCTTTCGCAAGCGCTTTGTCCAACTAAGTATTTTCTCTGTCATCGAGCGGTTTGGCTTTTGTCTCTCTGGTTTATTCCCCCAGCGGATCATCATCATGTAAAATTTGATCTAGTTCAATTAGTTGATTATCATTATCTATCTACACATTCCTTTGTTTCAGCCGCATATAATACACACAGACCAGATTTTTAAAAAGTTCAATTGTTAGCCGGTTCCTGGTCTGTGTGAATGAGTGAGAAGGTGGTTCAGTTTCGTTCATAGTTGGAAGAAGAGACTATTTGGCTTAAAACACGCGCAGCTAAGTGTGTAAGACTTGGAGCATGTTTTCTCCTAATAATTGACCAACATTGAGCTACAAAAATTTTCTTGGTTAGAAAATATAGAGTGGTTTATGGAAAACATATAGAGATATGAGATTCTTATGGTTTCATGTAGTGGCATGTTTTATCTATATATCTGTCTTTTTGGAGCTGAATGGACCAACTCTTATCCTGTATAACTCCACATGCAATTATCATGTATAATTTCAGGATGTGAACGACTAGATCAAATCATATATCAAAATAAAAATATCCAAAAACCATTTTACATCTCTTTCTATACCAAGTTGCTTCGAGATGTCTGGTTTCAACCTCTCGACTACATGTCTAAATTCTACCAGCATCTCGTTGTCATTTATTGCACGTGAGAAGTATTGAAAACGACGATGTAGAAAATAACATGCAATTGAAGTACATCATGTAAATAAATGATCTGTATCATTTTAAGTTTAACTACGTAGAAATAAAAAAAATATAGCATTTACATATGGCAGGAATATCTTCATGCACTTGTTTATCCTATCTTTTATCGATCACGTCCCACCGTTTTCAGTATCCTCTAACAAGATTCTTTCAATTTTTATTCACAGGTCCATGGCCTCATATAGATAACTTATGGTCTTATCATCGTTATCGACCATTCGTAGAACTTTCATCAGCGGCTCAAATACGGTGATAACATTAAAGGTTTTTTTGTCAGACGTCATCAACGTGAATTAGATTGTACACGTTTGCAGCGGTCCTATCTTTTGCTTTGATCTTAATAAAGTTCTCGGACCATTCCTTTGAGGTGATCATTCTCTGTAGATCGTCTCGATGCACATAGAGAGAGTCCAATGCAATGAAACGAGTTGTAAATCTTGTAATCGCATGCTTGATCAACTCATTTCCACATGTCTCTCTTCTCATCAAGTTACACACATATCCTTTATAGTATATAAATTCTGTTACCATCTGACTTTGTGCGACGATATTTTTGTCGTCCTCTTTTTTGCCATATCAGAAAATATGAAGTCAATACAATGCGCCGTTCACGGAGTCTAATACAGATGTTTTTTCCATCAGCAATTGCCCGGCTGATTTATAGGTTGCTCCGTTGTCGGTAACTACTTGGACTACTATATGCTCTCCAATTATTTTTACATATTTGTCCATTGGTTTAAATATATATGGACCATTCTGGAAGTAGTTCTTTGCATCCACATAGTCCAGAAACAATGCCCATAGGTTGCATACACAAGGAACTTAATAATCTTTCTTCTATCATGTGTTGTCCAACCATCACACATCAGTGTGCAACTATACTTATCCGAATTACTAAAAAGTTTCAATATATTTTTGGTCTCTTCAATCTTCCAGTCCAAATATGTATGGAAAAGCTCCCACACAATGGGCGTTGGAATGCCACGACTTGCTTCCATAAAAGCATCTACCATGGGGTTGTAATATGGACTATTGATCACATTGTATGGAATGTGATTGTAGTAAAAATTTTTGCAAAACTTCTCCCATCGAAGGACTTGGCATCTTTCATGTCACCTAAAACTGGAGTTTTTATACTTGACTGGTTGTTATCCTTCTTCGTTAAAGAAAAAGGATCGGCATCGGATTTGAGAATATCAGCCGGTCTATCAATAGGTTCAACATCACAGAACCGTGTGTGAACATATCGATAATTCTACCGACATGACTAGCTAATCTGGCTAGCCCAGAGGCCCAGACGATCATACTCCCATCCTTCTGCTAGCTTGTCTAATTTCTTATCCGGCATATTTTTGCATACTTGCTTTAAGAGCTCTTCAAAGCTCTCTTGTCTATTCTGTCTCCTCCTCATCCTCATCTGAGTCATATGAGATTGCCTCTATAAGTCTTACCATTACTTCCTTCTCAATCCACACCTTCTCAATTTTTTGTTGTATCATTTATTTCCTCTTTTCAAATACATGTGCATTAATCTCTGCACGCACTTCTTTCGGTGCTTCGGAACATGTCATCACATCCCAGGAAATTTCTGTCAAGTGTTCCATAAGGCAAGTCATGACTCCATGCATTTCTTTTAGGCAGCAGTTGCACCTTATATTGTAACAACACGTTTCCTCCCTCTCTCTTCTCTTCTTTTTATTTTCCACTTCTTTTACTTGGCCCTTACAGGCCCAAAGCCCACTCCCAGCCCACGGGCCTCCCCCCTTTCCCACTCTCTCCCTCTCGATCCTGCAGCAAAACGAAGCCCCGAGGGCTCGAGCCATCGCGCTCTCCCTCAATCGCATTTGACGAGCCCGCTGGGGATTTGACATGTCTCTTTCACGTCATCTCTCACACTCTTGCATCACGTAGGGCCCTCGGTAGGGTCTTTCGACCCCCTCTCCGTCTTTCGTCCTCATTGACTATAGCGAGCCCCCTCTCCGTCCTTCCCTAGTACTCTGCAAAGGCCCATTCCCCCTTGCTGCGACTGTGGCCTTCTGGAGTTGCTCCTGTTGCTATTTAATGACCTTCTCCCCTCCTTGGTTACACACTCTGTAAGTATTTCTCTATATTTCTTCGAAGCTGTCGGCTTGATTTCTTCGGCTCCGAGGGTTTGATTTTGTGGGAGGATTCTTCGGATCTCGCGGTGGCTTTCGATTCTTAATTTTCTTGGTTCTTTGGCTATATTTCAGGTAGACTCTATCTCCCTGTACGTCTCAGTTTCCTCTCAATTCCTTGTATGTGGCTGTGTTGGGATTTGATTGTCTCTTGCTTGCTTATTTGGGTTCATTTGCTTGTTGTGGGGTCGGTGGCTTCTTTGCTTGTTGTTTTGGGCTTCCTTGCTTGTTGGTTGGGTTTGGAGGCTCCCCGTGCTTGCGGTTTTGGGTCCCTTGCTGAGTTGGAGTTACATGGCTTTCTTTGCTGTTTTTGTTGGCGTTCGGCCTCATCAGTGCTTGCTGCCTTGATGTTTTAGGTTGTTGTTGCTTGCGGTCTGGGGGTTCTTTGCTTGAGTTGGATTCAGTGGCTCCCCTTGCTTGCGACTTTGGGCCCCTGGCTGATTGTTGAGTAGTGGTTGGCTTTTTTGCTGCTTGTTTGGATTCGGCTGGCTTCTTTGCTCACGGTTCTACTTGCGGCTGGCTTCGTTTGCTTATTGTTGAGTTGCGGCTGCCTCTCCTTGCTTGTTGGGTTGTGGTTGTCCCTCCTTGCTTATTGTTGGATTGCGGCTAGCCCTCCTTGCTTGGTGTGTGTTGTGGCGGGTTTCTTTGCTTGTTGTTTTGGGTTTTCGCTTGTTAGGTTTGAAGCTTTTCTTGTGTGCTATCTTGGGTCCCTGAGTTATTGTTGGGCTCGGCTGGTTTCCTCGATCGTTGTTTTGGGCTTCGGTGTGGTTTATTTGGAATCTGATCCTTCTGGCTTAGAACTTCTAGAGCCATTATGAGTTTGATTTTCGGGCTTTCTTTACTTTATTTATTAAAACAGGTATTATATTTCCATTGTTTCTTGGTTCATTGCATGGCATAGTGGTATGTTTTTAATATTAGTTCAGCTCTGAAATGTTTTGAATTATCTCTGCTTCACTTTATCACATGACAGCTTTATTGTTATGCCATTTAAATTATCTCTATGAGCATGCTAGTACATGAAGTTTAGTATTGGGTTTAATTGTGTAGTCTTGGGATGTTACTTGTGATATCACTATTGAAGAATAATTGATGGATTTGAGGTTGGCTCTCGACATAACTGGATACTGTTACATGTACGATAGTAGACCCCCTTGACTACGTAGTTTAACTGATATTAAACTTAGACCACATCAAAACACTGACAATGTTAATTAATTAATTTAGCTTGACTCGCCGAGTTTTAGGGAAACTTATGATTGCGAGCGTGCTGGAACAATTGGAGCATGTCTTTCGGCCCTGTTTAGGAGGATTTCCATTCCACGATCAAGCATGATTGTTCACGATCAATCATTTTCCAGGTACTAACATTTGAATGGATCCTGAGTAGTCTGTTACTCGGCCCGGGATAGCACCCTTGTGGTCTCAAGAAGGTCTTCGGGTTGCACATCGCACTGTCCCTCATAAGTTATAACCTAAAATTGGTTCACTTTAGTGAGTACCATCTTGCAGTAGTTGTGGACATTAATATCATAACATGTTATTTTTCTGTATTGTACCATTATAACTGTTGCTCATATCTCCTTTTGTGCATCATTACTTTTCATGTCATGTGTTTAGATATTGTCTACTCTATTGAGCTATGGTGCGACTTCTTTTGCATCACTAGGTGACGTATATGATCATATGAAGGCGCATGAGTACGAGGAGTCAGAGCTTCCGGTGCAGAATGTTGGGACATGAGCTGGCTGCATGTGAGTATTATATTTTCAGTTCAGTTGTAGTATAGATTGTATTAACTTTTCCCCGTTTAGAACTGTGATAACTTGTTAGGTTACGAGTATTTCCTTTCTTTCTGCACCGATCCACATTGATTTCACTGGCACCTACATGCCATGCATATAATTGTTATAAAATGTGACGGCCCCCGGGGAGCCGGGCATTACATATATGTATGTTACGAGGTGGAACTCGCGTACAATGAATTTGTATAGTGAGGAACCAAGGGCACGGTGGTTATGTTGAGAAGAGGGTTTAGGTGGGCTGTTTAACAAGTGATTAGTGGGGTGAAGAGGTTGGACTTGCAGCCGGGGGTGGCCACGGAGTCGGATGTCACCGGACGCGGCGGTGGAAGATTGGATAGCTGGATACTGAAGTCAATGTCGACCAAGGGGCGAGCTTCCCTGCAGCACGAGCAACTCGTCAGAAGGGCGGGGTTGGGGTCCAACCCTTAGCCCCTCCGATGCCTAAGTCAGTAATAGGACTTAAAATGGGGGCTAGGCACGCCGGTCGGACTAACGGTGCGTCGACCGAACCCGGCGAGCTATAGGTGGGAGAATAAAGATATGGACGACCTTTGCTCTCGTGTGTGAATGATAGATTGAGAGAGAATTTTGCAACTCCCTTCCCCGTGAGAGGAGAGGGGGTATTTATACCTGACGGGAGATGACTAGGCGTGCTGAGCTGGCTTGGTTGTCCGCGGAAGCTTCAGACGAGGACGTTGGGAACAGGAGTGTCTGACCTGCCTTTGTCAGGCGGCGCGACGGCCAGGGGTGCTTTTGTCTGGATGTCAGGGCCGAAAGCATTAACTGTCAGTCGGCTCAACCGTCAGGGGGTGCTTTGTCAGACGGTCGGGTGACGTATGTGTCAATCGTGCCCTTATCCAAGGTCGTTTGTCGTTGGCGGCGACCTACAGGTCTGGCTATGTTATCCTAGGCGCCGCGGTTCGTGGGGGCCGGCCGGGTCGACCGGCTCGAGGGCTGTTCGGCCCGGCCGCGCCTCCTTGTCGGTCATGAGTTATGGGCCGCTGGGACGGTAGGACACGCATATGACCATGTCAGCCTGTCCGGCAGTACTGTCCGGGGGCTCCCCAAGCGCTTTGCTCCCGGCGGGGCGAGCAACTGCGGTTGCGCGCCTCGGCAGGATGGGGGGAGTGCTGCGAGGCACGCCCGTTTCTGCATAGCCTCGGTCTCCCGGGGTGAAGGCCCTTTCACCACGAGGAGAGTCAATGTGGTATATCAGCGGATCCAAATGGGAGTTGGACTCTTACGATCTTTAGGTCGTAACAATGTATATGGTCGTTTCCGACCATTTTACAATGAGCCCATACAATATCCAATACTTTCTCTTTTGAAGTTATCCGAGACATCTCAGATTCATCTATTTTTATAATTGAAGACACCTAAATTAAATTAAAATATAAAATGAAAAAATCAATAACAATTTCTGTAATTAAAATTTAGCATTAAAATATCAATAACAATAAATAATTTAAGTGCAATGATTGTAGAACAATGATGCAAATAGGAAAATTTTATAACATAATGAATTTAGAACAATGATGCAACTAGAAGATGTATGTAACTTGTAAGCATGTAAGCATATAACATGCATTTAACTTGTATAAAACTTGTAAGCATGTAAGCATATAACATGCATTTAACTTGTACAAAACTTGTAAGTATGTAATCATATAACATGTACGTAACTTATATGTAACATATATGTAACTTGTAAACTTGTAATCATGTAACGAGTTAACGTGTATGTAACTTGTACACAACTTGTTAGCAGGTAAGCATATAATTTGTAAGTATGTACCAAAATTATTAGTTTTTATGAAATAGCTTTAATAGTTATGAAATATCTTTAATATTTATGAAATAATTCTAAATATCTTTCTAGAAATTTTAGTAGAACGTATGTATATACTTTGTAACTTGTATTAGTTTCTAAATTTTTGTATTTTTCCAGCATTGGTTACAATTTATTTATTTAGATAAATGAGTTCATACTTAACATAATAGATAATTTTTTATTAGAAATATTTACTAGTAATTAATTATATAATTTGTAATGAGGCATTATCTTCAAATTTTTTTCTGTATTTTGTAACATTTTTATAATAAAAATTTTTACATAAATTTTCCTAACATTTTCTAACCTCTTTTGTATTTTTAAATAAAATTGTTACATTTTTTTAAACATTTTCTATTCACATTACACATTTTCCTAATCATACTCACACGTACATATAGTGTGGCAAACTTGTAAATAAAATTCAATATGTTTAGCAAAATGTAAAGTGTGAATAGCAGCATCCGAATGACAGTCTTCTGTCATATTTAGTTCAAAAAAAATCAAATTTTTACCGGCATGCCATTCAGTTTATTAATACTGCTTTACAGTTAATAGAGAACTTGTAAATACTTGAAATGTTTTGAGCGTAATATGTAAGGTGATCGACAGCTGGCGATGACGGCTATCGGTCGCCCTTTAACAATTATTCAATAGATACATACTTTTACAATTTTACCATTCAGTTAACTTACTAATGGTTTAATATGATGTTACACTTGTAAATATACGAAAGAATAAGGTATAAAAGTGTAATGTGAACATTTACAAATTCTTCTCTTGCCTCTCTCTTCGTCAATTAACCACAACGAAAACTCAAAAAATCCTTGTGGATAAAATTCTAGGGCTTCTTCGGCGAAAATCGTGCGAATCTTCAGCGAAAATTGAGCGCTTCTTTGGTGAAATTTTGAAGGAACCTCGCTCCGTCAGTGATTGCTGGATGGAGATCGAAGGGGATCGATGGAGCGATGATTTTGTGGGAATTACTTCACTTGCGATGATGAGGTATGCATTCTCCCCTCTCCCTTTGTAGGCATTTTCTCCTTAATTCTGCTCACTCACATCATTCACGGGGCCTACGATTTTTGTCTTGATGTGTTCTTCAGGGAAAAGTCACTTTGAAAGATTCACATGTGGAATCAACTCCGGGGATCTTACGTGCAATCACGGAGGGAATTTTTTGTCTTCTTTTTACTTTGTTCATACTAGAACACTTGGGTTCAGGACAGTTTTGGATGAAACTGATCGAAACTGGCTGGAACCCTAGGGTTCCGATCGAAATCTAGTTCACCTAGGCATATCGGTCTTGTTTGCCTCTGAGACCGATATGATACGGCCAATACCTGTGGTATCTATCGAAATCTAATTATATGATTATGAGGGTAATCTATACAAACAATTCTTTTCCCTCAAACAGGAGGACACTGTCAGAGACTATATGGAAAGGTTCGAGATGCTCTCGGGTCGCGTGAGAGGAATTTCTGATGATGTGATGGAAGGAAATTTCATGAAGGATCTTAAGACGAGTATTAGAGTGGAGCTTTGGATACTGAGGCCGATGGGGCTTAGAGAGGCGATGTAGCTAGCCCAAATGGTGGAATACAGAATCACGACAGAGCGGTCTGTAAAGGGGGCGATGAGCGGGGTCATATTCTGCACTCATGTCACGACAGAGGCTCAAAAGCCCCAGCCAGCGACGGTCTAGATGAACCAGGAAAAACCAGCGAGCATGCTTTTGATGTGGCGAGATGTTTAGGCCGGTACACCGTTGTTGGAAATGTGCTCTTCGGATTTTGGTCAGTGATGAAGAAGAAGGCAAAACAGTTGAGGAGGACGAGCCAGGAAAGGACGAGCACCTTCATTTAGAGTAGCGTGCTCAGGGACTTTATGGATTCACCTTGATGACAATGTGCTTCTTTGGGAGCAGAGTAACGATACGACTTGGAGGTGCGGCGGCTATTAGTGGCAGATTTGTAATTTCTGTGCACGTGGGGGGTAAAATTGTAATTTTCGGGATTAGGGACAGATTTTTAATTTCTGGAAATCAGTAGCTTTTATAAAGGGTGATGGAGTAATGAGGGATATACTGCATTTGGAGAAAAGGAGAAAAGAATTGAGAGATACAAGAGATTAGGAGTAGGAAACTTAGATCTTGGGAGAGTTAAGCCTTTTTTTCCTTTCGAATTAAAGGCCAGAAGAACGGTCCTTCTCTCTAAAGATGTCAAATTATCCTTGTATTTCCCTTTATTTCAATAAAAATCAGATTTTTGTCCCAAAATCCTATCCGGGTCGTATCATTCTTTTTCGAAACATGTGCTGCAACGGTGCTACCTTATTCAACTTTGATTTTCCAATTCAGACAACCCCTTTGGTCCTAATCTGTGTGATACAAGTACATACGAATTTGATGCACCTAAGGTCCTAAGATTTTCTAACTGTGCCATAGCTTTGTTTATATCTTCATTTCTTCCATCATATTCTTCAAAAAGTACAGTTCTGTTTCTGATTCACTTCGGCTATTGCACTTTTTCCATTGGATTCTCAATAAACGAGCATACTGACAGTCTTTTGTGCCAGTCACCCTTCCATGCTGGCCACTATGATCATTTGGTACCTAACATAAATTTTTGGTGATTTTTCATCAATTCCAATTCTACCTGAAAATTTGTGGCGAGTCGCGACTTAAGCATATTATAATTGAGATAATGCAAGGTTAAACTGTGATTCGTCTTGGATGGGAAATCCTACAGCCTGGATGTGCGAAATTCTTTAGCTACTTGCATATTTTCCTATTCTTAGGTTATATTTCTTTCATACCATGAAGTTCTTTACCTATTTTCCTCCACAAAAGCCACCTTATGAACATTCCAAAATTTCTGTCCTAACTTAAATCAACCCCGAGACACCAGTATTCATTCACACTTCCACTATTTTCCTCACTAAACAGCCGCCGGTGCCAAACGTGACATTAATTCTTGTGATTTCTTCTAAAATCCTAGCCTAAACCAGGCACTAATTCTTTATAAACCTAATCCGAAGTAAGAATTGTGAACTTATTTCAATTCGTAGAAATGTTGTACCAATTCTTCAATGGCAAAATCAAGGCTTGTAGAGTGGGGTTAGTACCACGCTACACTTGGGATGAGCTGTGATCTCTACTAGTTAACTCTATGAGTCCAATGTATCTATTCAATCATCTTTTGCTGGTCGTGTTTGCTTAAGGGTACTGGTAGGATCCGAAGGAAAGATCCAATTTTTATAGAGAATAATAGCAGAAAATAAGATAAATGGCTACAATTGATAGGTGTAACTTCCCTCCCAAGACACCTAAAGCGAGGACGTCCGCACTCTCCTAATATCTACCTAAGGACTCTCTCGAAACAACTCAATAATCAAGCATGCTAGGGTCGGCTACAACCCTCCCTCTAATACAATTTCCCCAAAAATAATCAATTACTCAAATGCCCCTTATTCTAAATTTCTAATAAAATAACACAAAAAGACTCAAATGCCCCTTATTCTAATAAAATAACCCAAAAGGCCCCAAAAGTGGGCCGAACCTATCATTACTCCACCCCAAAAACCACCTTGTACTACATGGCATTAATTAAGGAGTCTGATAAGTTTCCCATACCAGTGATTGACGAGCTTCTAGACGAGTTACATGGTTCAGACATATGAAGTCTCTGACGGTCCTACTCCAAGTCGTGATCGTCATCCACTCCTGGCTCTTCATCCTCCACGACATCCTCCTCGTCATCACCGGCTATTAGCAGCCCTTGGGGTGAACCTACGTCTCTTTCTGTCTCTTCTCCCTCATCTCGGCGTCAGTCATCCGCCTGAACTGTTCCATTGCTGGCTGTGCGCTGCTCTTCTCCTCAATTTTCTCATCACTCGCCTGATCTGTCCCTGTGGTAGCCTTCATCCCTCCTGACACAGCTGATGACCCGCGCTGCACCTGACCACCATACACACTCATAACTCTCCTCTCCTCAGGCTGAGCATCCTCGACCATCTGCGCCAACTCCATGACCTCTGACAGCCCCCCTGGGCTTGTATTGCCGAACCCCCGCACGAAGACTGGGCTTCAGCCCCTTCATGAATGTGCCCTCTAGCGACTCATCAGTAGCTCCGTGCACTCTTCTCGACAAGGTCTCAAACTTCTCAATGTAATCCCTCACCGGCCCTTCCTGCCTGAGGACAAACAACTGCTCTTGAAGGTTTTCCAGGTAGGGATCCCGAAACTTCTCCAAAATGAGATCCTTAAGCTCCTCCCAACTGCGAAAATATTGTCTCCTCTCCTTCCACAGATATCACCCCAAAGCTCTACCCTCCATACAAATGGTCTCTGCCTCCAACTTCTGAGCCTTCGTCATGTGATAAGTAATGAAATATCTCTCAGCCCGAAACGGCCACACATGTGGATCATCCCCATCGAACACGGACATCTTCAGCTTCCTCACCCGGCCATCACCCTCAAAATGTCCCTGGTCTGGCCTGCCCTCTGCGTGCCCATGCTGGTGATACCACCTCTCGTTCTGTGTCTCATAGCCTCCACGTGGCCCTCCAGCGCGGTCTCCAAAGTCCCCTCGCTGCCCTCCAGTATGTCCCCCGTAATCTTTCCACCCCTCACCAGCACCAAAATCACCTCTGTATGCTCCACAGCCTTCGTCATAATGATTTCTGCCACCTCCTTCGTCGTCCCAGTAGTAGACTCCTGCCTGGCCGTGCCCCGGAAACTGATCCTCGTGTCCTTGACGACGCAACGGAACCCCAGAATTTTCAGATCTGCGAAAAGGAGGCTCGGACTGCTCGGAAATCACCCCTAGCGGCTGCCAGGGGTGCGCCCAGGCCCGCGCGGCCTTTGGCAGACCCTGCCGGGGCTGCCGATGGCCGGGCGGCCACTCCGGTGGGCCTGGCAGGGTCGGCCGACCCTGTCGAAGTCCGGCAGCGTTCGGCCGGCACTGCCTGCCTACCTCGGGGGCGGGGCGGTGACCCCCGCCTTCTTTGAGGGTCGGCCCGCCCGGCCCGCCCCTAGGGTTTGTGTGGGGCAGCGGCTGACTCCCTTCGGCTCCGTGTCGTTGATCCACGTGCTCCTCAATCCTCCAGGGTTTCTCCTCATCTTCCTTGAAGTAGTCTTCGGCATCCGAAAGCAACCCTTCGTCAAAAGTTTCCATCTTTTCCTTCCCCTTCTCCAAAGGTGGGACCTTTTTTGAAGAACTAGGGTTTGCGCCGTCGATTCCCAATTTTTCGTTGAGAGCCGTAAGTTGGAAGACGATATGAGCGATGGCTTCCTCCGTTTTGTCTTGTTTCGTCGCGATCCACCGCTTCGATCCTTGCTCCTTGTTGACGTCGTCATGGATCGTAGTCGCTCTGATACCAAAATGGTAGGATCTGAAGGAAAGATCCATTTTTTATAGTGAATAATAGCAGAAAATAAGATAAATGGTTACAATTGATAGGTGTAACCTCCCTCCCAAGACGCCTAAAGCGAGGACGTCCGTACTTTCCTAAGATCTACCTAAGAATCTCTCGAAACAACTCAATAATCAAGCATGCTAGGGCCGGCTACAACCCTCTCCTCTAATACAATTTCCCTAAAAATAATCAATTACTCAAATGCCCCTTATTCTAATAAAATAACCCAAAAAACTCAAATGCCCCTTATTCTAATAAAATAACACAAAGGCACCAAAAGTGGGACGAAACTATCAGATACTTATACCCAATCTCTTGTGTGTTTGCATTGTGTTCCTTATCTAGATTACGTCATCTAATAGGATCACTTGCATTATTATATCAGCAAGACTTTCAATCCTTCATTTAAAACTAGTTAGGCTGGTAATAGTCACTGTAGAACATCATATGGTCCTTACCACCCGATCAGTATCTATAGTATTCTAGGTTACATTTGTGTCACATTTGTGTGCTTGCTTACTCATATTTGCATTTAGAAGCCTTTTAGGTCAGTCCTACATTAGATTTGGTATTAGAGCTGTAGGTCGTTGATAATGTTACGTGGTGTTCTGAATTATAGGGTTAGCATGAACTATTGACATCAAGACAAGGTACTAATACAAACCTAACAATCATTAAATGCACTCAAAGTTGAAGTTGAGAATTTCAAAGCTAAGATAATTGTTACAAAAAAACTAATGAATGACCTCATGCTGAAGAGAATAACGTAAATTGAACTCCCATGATGAGGCATACGAGAGTGAGATGAACCAGCACCTTAGGAGAGTAGTTAGACACTTGGACCAACTCGTCGGAGATATTCAATGAAGTCATGTGTATGAACAGAAGCTACCGGCAAAACAGTAGAGTACAAAGACCAGATAATCTTAGGAAATGTGTACATGCACACGAGACTCAATTTAGGTTGACGTTCCTGATTGAATATGGACACCGAAATTCTAGGAGATGTAATTCTAGACATCAAGTGGAGAATATAATGAAAGGTGGAAGCTCCTACTTTTGATTGTAGACTTAGACCCTAAGGTCTTTCATGACTGGTTAGATGAGATGATTTGAGTCATTACTTTCGATTGGTAAAACATGTTTGAAGGTCATAATATTAGGTTTGCTAAAATGAAATTGCTATGTTATGCCAGCATCTATTGGACCAATGTCCAACGAAAGCTAATACATTTAGACCAAGAACATGCTGTGTGTTGGGATGAAATCAATGAAAAATGGAAAGAGCAATATTTTCTAATTACAAATATAGCATCTTATGGACCGCGTTGTCCATATTTTGACAATGGAGTTTGCCCGTCATTATATGAGTAATTTGAACGAGCTCATGGTTTGATGCAATGTTCAAGAAGAACCATTACACACCCTTTCCAGGTTTCACTATGGATAGCGTGCTAATGCAAGAAAGGTGATGACCTTGACATCCTTAGAACAAGCTTTGCAATTGGTTTTAGAGTTATTACAATACCTCAAATTTCTAGGACCTGGTATACTTTCCAAGCCTGGGAGCAATTAACTAGGAAATCATTTGCTTGCAAGGCCCATTCGATGAATACGTCCCCGACGCTCAGGAACACAACCGTTGGTTCCACCAAAAAGCAAATATGAAAATTTGATTGTCTTTGTGATCAAGTAGCAGTACTAGATGCTAGTACTAGATGCAGCAAGGTGCTGGTCACTATGCTTATGAATGTCAACATAACGCCCTTCACTTTGGCACCCAATTTGTAGAGGACAATGACTTGAATGGTGAATACATGTTTGTTTCCAAAGAGGGTGATAGTGCTGCAGGGAAGCATTGGAGAGTTACGAAGCATCTTTTCATGTCATGACGGGAGTTCTCACCACACCTAAAGAAGACGAAAACTAGAGAATGATCATATCTTTCATACTTACATCCTAAATGATGAGAAGTCTTGCAAACTTATTATTGATGGAGGTAGTTATTTGAATATAGTCTCAGGATGAATCTAGAACTTGATCCTTATCTTCGACCAAACGTCCCTTAGGCACATAAAATTTCGAAAGTTTGATTCCAATCATGTTTTATACTTATAAAGATCAGATTTGGTGTGTTACACTTCATATGCATATCGCATATGTGTTGCTAATCATTGATTGTGCGATCTTGATGTGACCAAGTTTGGAAGAGCGAACACTTACACATTCAAGTGTATTGATAAAAAGATGGTGTTAACTCATTCCAATCCAAAGATTGCTCAAAGGGGATCACAAAAAGAACCTAGTACGTCATTTGAGTCTAGTTGTAAATCCTTTTGTATCCTTTCAAAAATGCAATTTGAGAAAGAAGGTAAGAGAGATCGAATAGTTTATGCTATAATAGTTGCTACTACTAAAAAGAATCCTACAATAGAATTACTTCTTGAGATTTATTGAGTTCTTTCTGAATTTAATGATATTATGCCTGATGAATTACTTGATGAAATGCCTCCTTAAAGAGACATCCAACGTGCCATAGACATCGTGCATGAGTCTTTGCTACCCAATTTGCCATGTTGTAGGAAGAATCCCACCGAGAACACCGAGCTTAGGTATCGGGATGAGCTTAGGTATCAGGATGAATAAATGTTGAAGAAAAGTTTAATTAGATGACGTCTTAGTTATGTAGTAGTCCATGCATGATTCCTCATGAAAAACTAGTAGTAGGTAAATGATGCACATTGATAATAGGGTTTTAATAAAATAATGGTCGAAGTATATGTTCTCTATTCATTGGCTTGATGATTCATCGAACATGATAGATGGCACTTGTGTCTTTTCAAAGATTTACCGTCATAGTAATACCATCAAATTTGTATATGTGAGGAATGTGCGTGAAAATAACCTTTAAAACAAAGGACGGATCACATATGGTTATGGCATTCGGATTATCCATTTCACCTAGCACATTTATGAGTTATTTCACAAGTCCTTTTTTGTGTAAGTTTTTGGTTGGTTATCGCCGACGTCTTGGTTTATAGAAGAACGTCTTGTTCATTTGAGACAACTTCTAAAGACAGTGCATAAAGACATTTTATGCCAATTTAAAGAAGTGTTCATTTGTGGCCATATCTGCAAAACTTCCTAGTGTTAGTTGTCTTGGAAAATAGAATAGTAGTAGACCGTGACAAAGTGAATAAGTGAATTCTATTAGGGAATGGCCGCCAACTTCAGCTATCCATGAAGTCAGAGTTTCATGGTTTGCCTGCCGTTTACCATAGGTTTGTCAGAGGCTTTATTACGTGCCTTCTACCATAGGTTTGTCAGAGGCTTTAGTGCCAAGGTTTGAGACCCCTGTTATGGTTTTGACCTTTTTAAAAATATCGGGTTTCAACAATTTTCCATACTTTTTCCATACTTTGTTAGTTTAAGTTGCGGTTTTTATGTTTTTGTGTGCATGTATCTATGCTTTATATATGTGTATTTGATATATGGTTGAATATATTTATGTTTTATGTATGTAAATTTGTAATATAATTTAGTGGTGGCAAAATTGACCCGAACTGACCCGAACCTGGCCTCTTGGGCCAGTATGGGTAGGGGCCAATCCGGGTCAGGTCGGATTCGGGTCAACCCGACCGACCCGGATGAAAATCCGGGTCGGGTATGGCTTTGATCACTCGACCTGGTTGACCCGAATTTGATCCGTTTACATATTATAAATATATATTATATGTAATACAAAGCTTCCATTGTAGCATATGTGGAGCTCTTGGTTAGCGCTTCTGGTTGCGTCTCAAGTGGTTTGAGTTCGAATCCTAGAAATCGCATTCAATTCATTTTAAGTTTTCAATTTCAAATAATAATATTTATAAGAAATTTATTAAAAATTGATAAAAAATGACTACAACTGCAACCGTAGCACAGTTGGTGTGGGGTGCTGATACGATTTGGATCATATCAAGGGGAAAATCAGCGAGAAAAGGAATAAAAATTGGAAAAGACGAGATTTTTATTGGATTTTTGAGAAAAGACAAGAACTAATAGCAAGATAATTTGAGCCCTTTCGAGAGGAACTCGCTCTCCTAACTTTGATGAACGGATCAAAGTCTAAAACCCTCACAATTGACACTTAGAATGTTCTTCACACAATAAGCATGCCTCTCATGACGGCTAACCCTAGATATAAATAGAAAAACCTAGGAACAAAATAACATAACAAAAGACTAATCTGCCCTTCGACGCCTCCGATAGTAAGTGACCCATCCGCCTTGGGTCCCTCTTGGACCCGTGCCCGCCTCTGAGGGTGCGGCCGTATCAATACCCGCCCCTAAAAGAGCCACCTTGTCCTCAAGGTGGAAATCAGGGTACTGCTCCTGTATCGCCTCATACAGCTCCCATGTCGCATCGCACTCCGGTAGCCCCTGCCAGTAAATGAGGACCTCCCGCCGTCGCCCAGGACCTCTCCGTACCGCCCGGACATCAACTGGCTCGAGCATCACTTCCATATCATCTGTGAGCGTAGGAGGAAGTGTGGAGGATGTAGTATGCTCGCCAATCGCCCGACGCAACTGGGAAACATGAAACACCGGATGTATCGCTGTCCCTGGCGGCAGCTTCAACCTATAAGCAACCTCTCCAATCCGAGTCTCCACCTCAAAAGGCCCATAGTAACGGGCCGCAAGCTTCTCGTTCCTCCTGTGGGCGAAAGACTTCTGTCTGTAAGGTCGAAGCTTCAGGTAGACCCTGTCCCCCACCTGAAAAGTCACATCTCGCCGATGTCCGTCCGCCTTGGCCTTTATCACCTGCTGTGCTCGTGTCAGGTGCCTCCGTAGCTCCTCTAACATCCTATCCCTCTCCATCTGCTCCTCCACCTGTGAAACCGGTGTTGCCTGGTGCCCGTAGTAAACCAAGGAAGGGGGTCTCGACCGTACAATATCCGGAAAGGTGTCGTCCCTGCCGCCGAGTGGAAGGATGTATTGTACCAATACTCCGCCCACGCCAACCACCTGGTCCACTGTCGGGGTGTCTCCGAAGCAAAACATCTGAGGTAGGTCTCGACACTCCTGTTGACCACCTCGGTCTGACCGTCCGTCTGCGGGTGGTAGGCGGTGCTCCGCTTCAACACTGTCCCCTGCACTCGAAACAACTCCTCCCAGAAGTGACTAGTGAAAACCTTGTCCCGGTCGGACACTATAGATTTCGGAAACCCGTGCAGCCGCACCACCTCTCGCACAAAAACCCCCGCCACCGAAACCGCTGTGTAAGGATGCTTCAAGGGAATGAAGTGAGCATACTTACTCAGCCGGTCAACCACAACCAAGATCACGGTGAACCCCTCCGAACGCGGCAAGCCGTCTATGAAGTCCATGGACACCTCCTCCCACACCTGCTCAGGCAATGCCAAAGGCTGTAGCAGTCCTGCCGGGGCCATCGCCATGTACTTGTGACGTTGGCAGACGTCACAAGCCGCCACCAATCGCGCGATGTCCTTCCGCATGCCCGTCCAGTATACCTCCCGAGCCATCCGCATATACGTCTGCTGCACGCCCGAATGCCCTCCGATCGCCGACCCATGGAACTCCTGGAAAAGAGTCTGAATCGATGCAGACCCCCGCGGAATCACCAACCTCCCCTGGTAGAGTAACCTTCCCCATTCTACCGTGTAACCTGGCACCCCGTCACCTCCACCATGTAAACTCTCCCTGATCCGCTGCAGCTCTGGATCTGCCTCCGCCTCCTGCGACAGATGGTCCAAACCTCTCCACTCTGGTATCGACATCGCCTGCAGCTGGCTCCCCTCATCTCGCCGAGACAATGCATCCGCCGCCTTATTTTCCAGCCCCGGTCTGTACTCAATATCGAACCGAAATCCTACCAGCTTCGACAGTAACTTCTGGTGCTCCTCTGCCACCAACCTCTGCTCTAACAGATACTTCAAAGCCCGCTGATCTGTCCTCACCACAAAAGTTCGTCCCAACAGATATGGCCGCCATTTCTGAATAGAGAAGACTATAGCCATCAACTCTCGCTCGTACACTGACTTCAGCCTCTCCCTCGTGGTCAACACCTGGCTGAAGTATGCAATCGGCCGCCCCTCCTGCATCAGCACCGCCCCAAGACCATACCCTGAAGCATCCGTCTCTACTACAAATGGCTGGCTGAAGTCTGGCAGAGCAAGGACCGGCGCCGTCGACATCGCCGTCTTCAAGGCTTCGAACGCCTTAGTCGCCTCTTCTCCCCACCGAAAACTGTCCTTCTTCAGTTGCTCCGTCAGAGGCCAGGCAATGGTGCTGTATCCCTTCACAAACTTGCGGTAATACCCTGTCAATCCCAAAAAGCCCCGCAATGCCCGCAGTGTCTGTGGTAGAGGCCACTCTAACATCGCCACAATCTTCGCCCGGTCTGCCGCCACCCTTGCGCCCGAGACAATGTGCCCCAAGTACTCGATCTGACTCCTCCCGAACGAGCACTTCTTCCGATTGGCGAATAACTGGTGCCCCTGCAACTCCCTGAAAACCACCTCCAGATGCCCCGTGTGCTCCTCCAATGTGCGGCTATAGACCAAAATGTCGTCAAAGAACACAAGGATGAACCGTCGCAGGTAGGGGCGGAACACCTTGTTCATCAAGGCCTGAAAAGTAGACGGGGCGTTTGTCAATCCAAACGGCATCACCAAGAACTCGTAGTGGCCCTCGTGTGTACGGAACGCCGTCTTCGAGATGTCCTCTGCTCGCATCCGGATCTGATGATACCCGGACTTCAGATCCACCTTCGAAAACACCCTCGCCCCATGCAGTTCGTCGAGCAACTCATCTATCACCGGAATAGGAAACTTGTCGGGCACAGTTTCCTTATTCAGGGCTCGGTAATCCACACAAAAACGCCAGCTCCCGTCCTTATTCACTAACAAAACGGGGCTCGAGAAAGGGCTGACGTTGGGCTGGATCACTCCTGCTAGCAGCATCTCTCTGACCTGCCGCTCGATCTCATCCTTCTGCACGTGGGGATACCGGTAAGGCCGAACACTGACGGGGGGTGCGTCATCCCTCAGTACGATCGCATGCTCGTGGTCCCGGGGTGGAGGTAACCCTTGAGGCATCTCGAACACCTCGGCGAACTGCTCCAACACCGACTGCACCTCTGGTGGCCCCTCCTCGGGCTCGGGCTCCGCCTCTGTGGTCATCCCCCGAAACTCCACCAAGTACCCCTGCCCCGCCCGTCGAATAGCCCGAGTCATGGCACTGAACGCTACCATGGCATAGCACAAGCTCGGGTCTCCCTGGAGCACCATCGTCCGCTCGCCATCCTTGAACTCCTTTCTCAACCGTTTCCAGTTGGTCATCGTGGTTCCCAATGTCTTCAACCACTGGACTCCCAGGATGAAGTCGACCTTCCCCAACTCGAACGGTAAAAAATCCTGCACGATCTGTACCCCCTGAATGACTAGGCAGAGTCCTCGACATAGCCCCGTACTCTCCTCGCACCGTCCATCCCCCAGCTGTACGGTGAACCTCCCACCTGACATCTGCAACCCCAGCAGCTCCACCACTCGCAGGGACACGAAATTGTGGGTGGCCCCACTATCAATCAAGACCGTAACTGCTGTCTCCCCGACCTGTCCCACCAACTTCATGGTGGAGTTCTGTGTGAACCCCATCACGGAGTTGAGTGACACCTGCGCTTGTTCCAGCTCCACCGGCTGCTCTACTGAGACGACCTCCTCCTCGGCCTCCTCTGGATCGATGTACTCCTCCTCGTCCTGCTCGATAGTGATCTGCAGCAACTGGCTCGCGCACCGATGGCCCGGGGTGAACTTCTCGTCGCAACGAAAGCACAACCCTCTAGCCCTCCTGTCCCGCATCTCGGCCTCGGTCATCCTCCGCCCTTGTCCCGCAGGACGTGCTGCTCCTGTCTTCTCCCCCGCTCCGGCTGAGGCGGCCGGCGGTAGTCTCGGGGCGGCGGCTGTAGATGGGACCCTCTGCTGTGGTGCCCCCAAGTCCCTCTGATCCTCCGCTCCTCCGCCTGCTTCTCCTCCGCCCGCAATGCCACACGAATCACATGCTCTAGGTCACTGGGACTTTGCATCCATAGCTCGGCTCGTATCGAGGGCTTCAGCCCTCGCATAAATGCCCCCAAGAATACGTCTTCCGACAATCCCTTCACCCTGCCTGCCAACACCTCGAACTTTCCCATGAAGTCCAACACCGTCCCCTCCTGCTGTAGTCCAAGCAACTGCTCGTAGAAATTCGCCCCCGGTTTGGCCTGGAAACGGTCAAGTAGGAAAGCTGACAACTCCTCACAAGTCCGAAAAGGGGCTCGGGACATCCTCCAACAATACCAGCTCAGCGCCTGTCCCTCCAGATAGCAGATGATGTTCTCCAAAACCTCCCGCTCTGAGATCCGCATCACCTGGAAATACCGCTCCGCTCGCACTATCCACCCGTCGGGGTCTGTCCCTTCAAAAATGGGCATCTTCAACTTCTCCATCCTCCTGTCTGGGTACATGATCGGGTGTCCTCCTCCCTGAGCTCCATGGCCTCCGTACTCGGTCCTGCCTCTGCCGTAGGTCTCTTCGGGAAACCCTCGCGGGCCCCCAAAATTTTCTGCGTACTCATCCATAGGCCACCTCTGGCGCTCCTCCTCCGTAGCCCCAAAAATCCCGTGGTAGCCCCTTGCGGGGCCCTGATCGTCGCCCGGAGGGCCAAAAAACTGACCCGGTGGGTTTACTGGGCCCCCCGGGCCCCAAATCCTTCCGCCGGAGCCCAGCCGACCCAGGGTAGGCTGCGAAGCCCCCCTGGGGGCCGGCGGGGGCCTGGTTGGGCCCAGGCGGGCCGCGCGGCCCTTCCAGCGCCTCGCGCGGGCCCGCCTGGCCCTCCCAGGTGCCCGCGTGGGCTCGGGAGTGGGCCGCAAGGCCTCCCGAGCCCTCGCGGAGCCCTGGCGGCCCGCACGGGAGGGGGTTAGGGTTTCCCCCTCCCCAGCCGCCTTCTCCGATAGTAAGTGACCCATCCGCCTGAGGCGGTCGCTCTGCTGCTCCTGTCTTCTCCCCCGCTTCGGCTGAGGCGGCCGGCGGTAGTCTCGGGGCGGCGGCTGTAGATGGGACCCTCTGCTGTGGTACCCCCCAAGTCCCTCTGATCTTCCGCTCCTCCGCCTGCTTCTCCTCCCCCCGCAATGCCAGACGAATCACATGCTCTAGGTCCCTGGGACTTTGCATCCATAGCTCGGCTCGTATCGAGGGCTTCAGCTCTCGCATAAATGCCCCCAAGAATACGTCTTCCGACACTCCCTTCACCCTGCCTGCCAACACCTCGAACTTCCCCAGGAAGTCCAACACCGTCCCCTCCTGCCGTAGTCCAAGCAACTGCTCGTAGAAATTCGCCCCCGGTTTGGCCTGGAAACGGTCAAGTAGGAAAGCTGACAACTCCTCCCAAGTCCGAAAAGGGGCTCGGGACATCCTCCAACGATACCAGCTCAGCGCATGTCCCTCCAGATAGTAGATGATGTTCTCCAAAACCTCCCGCTCTGAGATCCGCATCACCTGGAAATACCGCTCCGCTCGCACTATCCACCCGTCGGGGTCTGTCCCTTCAAAAATGGGCATCTTCAACTTCTCCATCCTCCTGTCTGGGTACATGATCGGGTGTCCTCCTCCCTGAGCTCCATGGCCTCCGTACTCGGTCCTGCCTCTGCCGTAGGTCTCTTCGGGAAACCCTCGCGGGCCCCCAAAATTTTCCGCGTACTCCTCCATAGGCCACCTCTGGCGCTCCTCCTCCGTAGCCCCAAAAATCCCGTGGTAGCCCCTTGCGGGGCCCTGATCGCCGCCCGGAGGGCCAAAAAACTGACCCGGGGGGTTTACTGGGCCCCCCCGGGCCCCAAATCCTTCCGCTGGAGCCCAGCCGACCCCAGGGTAGGCTGCGAAGCCCCCCTGGGGGCCGACGGGGGCCTGGTTGGGCCCAGGCGGGCCGCTCGGCCCTTCCAGCGCCTCGCGCGGGCCCGCCTGGCCCTCCCAGGTGCCCGCGTGGGCTCGGGAGTGGGCCGCAAGACCTCCTGAGCCCTCGCGGAGCCCTGGCGGCCCGCGCGGGAGGGGGTTAGGGTTTCCCCCTCCCCAGCCGCCTTCTCCTATGGGGTCCGAAAACCCTAGCCTCCCTTCCCCTTGCATGCCGCGTCCCTTCGCCTCCGCAAGAAACCCTAGGGGATCTCCTTCGCGCCGCCGTCGCTCCCGCTGCACTTCCTCCACCCACGACTCCTCCCGGAACCCTAGATCTTCCTTCTCCTTTGTGATTTTGGTTCCCGGAGGTGTTCGCCATCAACTTCGGATCGTCCGCCTTCGCATGATGATTCTCCGCCTCGGATTCCTCCCCTCCGATCTCCACATGCTTTCCCTTCCCCTCAAGTTTTTGAAGAATTTTCAAAATCTGAACTTGAGTGGCGTCCGACTCCTCGTGCTTCTTCAACAATCGGGCTTCCATCTCTTTTTGGGAATTGGATAGCATCTCTACCGTGACTTCCAAAGCCCCCACCTTTTTGCTGACCTCTTCCCGGATCTCCTTTCGCAGCGCCTCCATCTCCGTCTTGAATCTAGTACCTTCCGCCATTGGATCTATCGCTCTGATACCAATTTGATACGATTTGGATTTTATCAAGGGGAAAATCAGCGAGAAAAGGAATAAAAATTGGAAAAGACGAGATTTTTATTGGATTTTTGAGAAAAGACAAGAACTAATAGCAAGATAATTTGAGCCCTTTCGAGAGGAACTCGCTCTCCTAACTTTGATGAACGGATCAAAGTCTAAAACCCTCACAATTGACAATTAGAATGTTCTTCACACAATAAGCATGCCTCTCATGACGGCTAACCCTAGATATAAATAGAAAAACCTAGGAACAAAATAACATAACAAAAGACTAATCTGCCCTTCGACGCCTCCGATAGTAAGTGACCCATCCGCCTTGGGTCCCGCTTGGACCCGTGCCCGCCTCTGAGGGTGCGGCCATATCAGGTGCTGTCATGTTACCTTGAGGATCCAGGATCAAGCCCTCTTGGTTGCAACGGATTTTAAGTTTCTTTTTAAAAAATAACATCACTCTTTTCATCCGGTACCCAACCCGAACCCGACCCGCAGAACAAAGCGGGTCGGGTATGGGTGACCCGGTTTGCACCCGGGTCGGGTACGGGTTCCCGAACCTTGATCCGGATTTGATCCGGGTCGGGTTCGAGTTTACCCCGATCCGGGTCGGGTTCGGGTTTACCCCGATCTGGGTCGGGTCAAATCTGACCCGACCCGAACCCGACCTGACCCGTTTGCCACCCTTAATATAATTGAATGTTTAGTGGGAATAAATTTAAATTGTCGAGGTTGTAAAAGAATAATTTAGTAGGATTGGGTTCATATTTAGTGCATTTCCGGTTATGTGTAAAAAAATAAATGATTTTAGTGGTTATATGTAATACACAAATTTTGAGTTTTTTTGGGCATATAAGTTTAACTTAGATTTTAAGGGTCTAAGAGAAAATCTTTATAAGAAAAGGAAGGTTAAGCTACTTGCGGGTTTAAATACCAAGTTTTAAACCCAAGTACCATCTACCTGATAGCTTAGTGGGTTTGGGTTGAAAAGATGACGACCTGTTTAACTTGTAGCCGTCTGACCATCATCACATTTCTTTTCTCCGGACCAAAACCTTAGTCGCCACTTTCATTTTCACTCTTTCTTTCGAAATATGCCGTGATTCCTCTCGTAAAACTATGGTGATCAAAGCAATTGGACCATGACAACTTACAACCTTTCGGTACTCTACACCTTTCTTTTTCCTTCTATTTCTTTCTTTTAGTTTCTTCTTTCTTGGGTTTCTGAATTTTTGTTACAGAGTTTGTATTTTTCACCTTTTTTGACTATTTTCTTCAAAATTTCTGTAATGATTGGCAAGATTTGTGTAAAACCCCTTTTATAATGGTTATCGGTGGTCTTTTGTGTTTTTGGCTGCTTTTATTCAAAACAATGTCTTTAGCATAGTTTCTTAACGGTCCCTTCAGAAATTGATTCAAAACTACAGTTTCAACGGAAACAATTAACATTGTTTAGTACCGTTATGGCTTCCCTCACAGAATACCTTAGGACAGTAGTGTATATACTGATACTGCAATGAGAGATCTTTTGAGATGCCTTTTAGAAAAGTATATGTTTAGTTAGGATTTGGTCCGATAGTGGAATTTGCATATAATCATTCTGTCATTAGGTCCATAGGATTGAGTCCATTTGAGATTGTCATAGCCTCATAAGGCATTAACCTATGAATCTGTAAGATTTAGCACACATGCCTATAAGTTCAAGACCCAATGAGTCTGTTGAGCCATTTCCACAACATATGCATGACTTGCGTAGTGAGATTCAAAAAAAAAACTACAAATAAGCAATGAAGTGTATAAATTAACAACAGATATACATCAGAGATTGCTAAAAATTCCAATTATCTGGACTAGGTAATGGTTCATGTTCATCCTGAGAGATTCTCTCTGGCAATACGCCAAGAAGATGCATGCATGTTGAACAGGTCCTTATCACGTTCTAAAGAAGATCGAGACAAGTGCCTATGAGTTAGACATTCCAAAAAACATGTGAATTAATCATGTATTCAATGTGGAGGACTTGACACCTTGTAGAGCCCTTATTAATATCCTGCAACATTTCATATTCTCTACCAATGTCACTATCAGATAGCAAGCTGGCTTTCACACCTACAGTTCAACCATGGATCTCATCTCCAATACCGCCATCACCTTCACCATCACCATCACATCCATGGAGGAAAGCTATACAATTGAGACTGAGGATAATTGGATGGCCAGATAGTTTCAATTTTAGTTGAGGATATTGATGGCGTGATCATCCATATTCTGAGTATATGTGGTTGACAGCTGAGCCCCAAAAGCTTAATCACAAATTGCTTGAGATATATCACCCCTTTCATTCATTGGAGGTGAATTCTTCCAAGCAGGGGAGGTAAAGGGGACCAATATTTTTGACTATGTACGAGGCATCGGCATTGACCACAACACTTGCGTTCATTATAGTTGGCATCTACTTGTGTATCATTTTGTGCTATGTAATATTTTTTTAAGGATTTTATTTGTTGAGCTGATGTGGTGTTTTCTAGAAGTTACATTTATTATGTTATCACATTGTCATTAAATACATTTAGTGCCAGTTTGAGAGAGTTGCAACCATTTGGCTAAAAATTAATTTCTTCGATTTTTCTAAAATCCTTGCATAAAACAAGCACTAATTATAATCCTAATTCAAATTAAGAATACTTGTGGAGTTGTTTCAATTCGTAGAAATTTATTCGTCAACGGATGAGATCCAGGCTTGCAGAGTCGGGTTAGTACTTCTCTGTACTTGGGCTAAGCTATGATCTCTACTGGTTAGATTTTGTGAATAGCTGTACCGTTGAGATTGAGGATATATTGGATGTCCAGCTAGTTTCAATTTTATATAACCAAATTCCTGTGTGTCGTCGTACCGCATTCTTTAGCTAGATTTGGTTTATGTAATAGGATCACTTTCTTGCATTATTATTTCATCAGTACTTGCATCCATTCATTTTAAAATCAGTTTTTCTTTCAATAGTTCATATATAACATCCTTAATATCTGATCATTATTTATATCATTCTAGGTTAAGTTTGCATTACATTTGTGTGCTTGGTCGGTCATATTAGTATTAAAAACCCCTATTGGTCGGGATTTGGTTCATTCATGAACACAGTTGCAGCCATGCATCGGACTTGGCTTATTTGTGAATGCAAATGTAATGCAGAAGTTATACACACCTATTAAGCAAAAGAGGCCCACATCCGGTTTTCAAGGCACTAGAAAACTAAGCATCAGATTTGGTTTAGTCTCTTTCACAAGATGCAATACTTTGGATTCTTGCATAGAAGCTATCTGGAAAATGTCAGCTTGATGGAAAGAACTAAATACTGGCTTAGGTTCATAGACTTCAAATATGTACATGTTCCAGTGGAATCAATATAGGAGTGTGGCTAAGTTGAGTTGGCTTGTCCCTTCTTCAATTAGAGCCTGGAGAAAGCTTGATGATCAGCCAGCAATCATCGGATCACATGTGCTGATTGGAAATTTTTGTCAAGTACCAAAGTTGGGGAAGGTGTGATATTAGGGACATTTTCTGCTCCTCCAGTCGGAATTGGGAATGTGGCAAGAGTAATTTTTTCTGGCATTTGTCTTAATTCTGATTGGGCAAATCGAATCTAAACGATGTGCTAATCCTTCAAATATGAGCTTCAATAGTTAATCATCAATGTAGTCTAACCATGTGTGAAAACGATCGATGACAACACATTAATGTGTTGCTTTCCTATAATATGACATGATGATAGAGAATTTTTTTGTTTATTCAACTCAAATTCCATTGTTTGTGGTTTTGCACTTGATCAATTATTTCTCAAAAGGTGACATGATACTATATAATTGATAATTTATTGGTTATGTTAATTATGAAAATTATTCCAGAAGGTCTTGATATCATTTTGTTGATACCATATTTGTGCAGTATCTCAAATGGAATATGGAGTCCTACATTTGGTCAATGAAGCTGATCCTAGAATCACGGTTTTGATGGACTGTGAAAGATTATCTCCAATGAAATTTCCTATGCAAATGATGAAATCTTGTGCCACTATTTTACAAGATCATTATCCAGATCGCCTTGCAATTTTATTTGTCATACGGCTTCCTGCAGTATCTCGAGTGCTTACCCAGGCTTTTATGAAAGTAAGACCCTTTTAAGTGAAAGTGTCTTTTTTCTTTGGTATTGCTAGCTTTTTGCGACTCTTGAGTTATGTAAACATGTACCGCTGGGAATTAGTGACTACATTTTATTCAATTTACTGATCAACATGGTATTCCAACTTAATTCGTTATTGTTTCACACACACACGTGCGCACATGCTTTCTTAATAGATCTTGTGTTGGTTTCATGCATTAATTTCTATGTTGCATGGGTACTTAACATAGGAGACATACCCATATCTGATCAGTATCAGATACTCAGTAGATGGTGGATGCTCTTTTTAACGAACCCTAACAGGTATAACATATTCTTACTATTTTTTGGAGTATGCCAAATGTAACATCAAAAAAAGTGATCTAGTCCATGGTGTTGGGATCATGTACTATGGATGGACAAATAGAAGACTAGAGTATGGATTAGAAATAAAAAATCTATAGCGATATACCTAGGTTATCAAATGGAGTTACCCAAGTATAATCTAATCAACAATAAATAGCTTGCAATAATCAGAATGAATGCGGAAGCTAAAACACAATGCAAGCACAAATAGACAATCACAATGAGAGACAAGATTCAACTTGGTTCCCCAATCTTGGGTACATCCATCAACACGTCCTCAATGCGGACCTAAATTCAATATCACTTTGGGATTACAACAAGTCTCAAATGAGACACACGTTCCAAATGGAACAACACGTCCAATGCAATGGACCACTTCTCACAAAGAGAAAAAAAAATTAATGATTGCAACTCTTACTCTTTTTACCTCCTTTTACATATAACCTTAGATGAAGCTCCTCATTTGATGAAGTGAAGACTATGGTGATCTTCAAATGAAGTCTAAGTGAAGCATGTTGGAGATGAAGGAGATTTGACCAATTGGATTTGGAAGGTGAAAGCTTAATGTCCAATGGAGATGGATTTAGTGTTTAAAAACTTTAGAATGAGGAAGATGAGTTTTTCTCTTGAAATATTGATCAATGAAATTGCCCAATAAATTCTGCACCAAACCCTCTACTTATATTCCCAAAGACTAGTTTAGACTGTCCCCCCAAAATACCCTTGAAAACGGTTAGAAACGGCTAATAAATGAGGGCAAATCTAGACAACAGTCGACTGTAGTTGAGAGAACAGTCTGGTGTTTTCTCAAAGTAGTCAGCTGTTTTCTCAGCTGCAGCCGGTTGTTTTGTCAGGCAAAACACAGACCTAGTTTCCCATACAAATTAGTCAACTAAAAAATAAAATTAGTCGGCTACTAATCTGAAACATGGGATAAATGCTATAAATGATTCTAGAATGATGTGGGTGTGTTCCTAAGTGTATGAGAGCTTCATCAAAGACCTTACACAATATCAAGACTCAAAAAGAAGATTACATTAGAAGAAAATATAAGTTAATATATGTTCTTGATGTAAACTCCATTTTAAGCATGTTTTGATGGCTTTGAGCTCTAATGTCTTTGATAGCTCCATATCCACTTGAATTGATCTTTGAAGCACTTTAATCTACAATACACTTCAATGAAATAATTAGTACCAATATGTTGCACATCATCAAAACTAGATAGGGATACCCAATAGCTAACGTTCTCCACCTTCTTGATGGTGACAACATATTGCATAAAAATATGAAATTTTCTATGCAATGCATAAGTGTATGTTTGCATTTCTCATCTCCCTAACACTTCTCCCCCTATGGCTTTATCAAAAATAAGCAATATTCGCTCCCCCTTAGATAAATGCATATAGGGATTTAATATCCAAAAATAAATGTGATGCATAGTGTTATGCATCAAAGAGATAATACTACATGTAGAGATAGAATTTTCTTCCAAAACTTTTGCTCAAGTTTTCCCTAAATATGTGCACCATTTGCAATTTTGACTTTTCTCCCTCAATTTGTGCACTTTCTTGAAATTTGCTTGGAGCAAGCTATTAACACCCATCAAAATTGAGAACCTACAAATCAAACACATAATTTTGGTCCCTTTTTCTTTTCGAGTCCATGGGTCAGATTAAAAAATAGAGAAAATCATACATTGGGGAACCAAACCCAATTTACTTATAATTTCTACTATAATGCACATGCATGAACCTAGAAAAGTATTCATCTTTCATTTCATTTGAAGTTTCCCATATTTAGGAATTCAAATTTGGATGAAGCTAGACCTACAAGTCTTAGCGTGCTCAATTTTAAGCCTATCATTGTGTGTACCATATATTAGGACAAATTTACTATTAGAGGGCCTTTGATAGCTAATCAAGTTATTTAATTTCTATTTTGCCCCTATTGAACTTATCCATATTTTTATACAACTCATCATATTTGGTCTTATTGGTAGCCAAAAGCTTATCTAAGTCATCTAACCTAGTGTGAAGATCACTAATCTCTTCACTAAGTAATCTATTTCTAGTAACTAATTTTAAATTTTACTCCCTTATCTTTTCCACATCTGCAATGTGCATGCAATTACGAGAATCTTTGTAAATTTACTGTGTTCCTTAAGCAATGATTCATATGTGGAAAGTAACTTTCTAAATATAGCATCTTTCTCATTAATAACATCATTATCATTACAAGAAGATTCGGATTCGGAGCTTACCTTATTGTCGGTTTTAGCCATAAAGAACATATATGCCTTCTCTTATCTTTTTTCTTTTTTTTCTTTTCTTCTTCACTCTCGCTTGATGAGTCATCAGATGAAGCATTGAAATCTCAGTCCCAAGCCGCAAATGCTTTCTTCTTGGGCTTTGGCCATTTTGATGATTCTTTGGCTTTGTCATTTCCTTTGCCATTCTTATTATGTAGTGGACATTCCTTAATACCATGTTCGGGTCTATTGCAACCAAAACAAATAATGTAACGAGATAATATTTGTTTATTGACATTTGATTTACATTTGAGAAAGTTCTTGAATTGTCTTGTCATGAGGCAAATTTGCTCATCATCGGACTCTTCATTCTCCGAGATAGCTTTGAAAGCAAAACTCTTCTTCTTCTTGGCTTCCTCCTTGTCATGCTTTCATTGGAATCGGAACTCATATGATGTGAGATTTGAAACCAAATCTTCCAGCGTCATCTTCGATTGATCATTTCCTTCCTCAATTGCAGCGGCCTTTCTTTCCTACTTGGGTGTGAGTGACTCAAGTATCTTAGTCACGTGATCACTTTGAGTGTTGCTCTTCCCAAGTGTCGCGAGTGTGTTGATGATCTCCGTAAAGCGTGCATACATTTTCGTGATTGACTCCGGTCTTCATCTCAAATTCTTGATACGTATTCACATAAAGAGATGTTTTAGAAATTTTAACATTAGTTTTACCTTCATATGTGGCCTCAAGAATTTTCCAAATTTCAGGGGCGCTGGTGGCACGTGATACTCGATTGCTCTCCATGTTGAGTGCACAAAGTAGCGTATTCATCACCTTGAAGCTCAACATGTCTTTCTACTTCTCGGCCCTGGTCCATACATTTGTTAGCATTATTGGTGGCGCGTATTCATCTTTAATCATGCTCCACATGTCAAAAGAGGTAGACTTACAATAGATGTAGATATGATTCTTTCAAGTGTTGTAATAGGTTCCATTTAGCATAAGAGGACGATTGGTCAATTGACCCTCGTGATACCTATCATTGTCGATGCTTGTTGATGTCATCATATAACGAGGCTCTGATACCATGTATTGGGATCCTATATTATGAATGGACAAATAGAAGACTAGAGTATGGATTAGAAATAAAAATTCTCCAGTGATTCTACCTAGGTTATCAAATGGAGTTACCTAAGTATAACCTAATCAACAATAAATAGCTTGCAATAATTAAAATGAATGCAGAAGCTAAAACACAATGGAAGCACAAATGGACAATCACAATGAGAGACAAGTTTAAACTGGTTCCCCAATCTTGGGTACATCTAGCAACACGTCGTCAATGAGGACCTAAATCCAATCACTTCGAGACTACAACACGTCTCAAATGAGACGCACGTTCCAAGTGGAACAAAACGTCTAATGTAATGGACAACACCTCTCACAAAGAGAGAAAAAAGAAAATAAAGATTACAACTCTTACTCTTTTACTTCTTTTTACCTATAGCCTTAGACGAAGCTCTTCTTGTGATGTAGTGAAGACTATGGTGATCTCCAAATAAAGTCTAAATGAAGCTTGTTGGAGATGAAGGAGATTTGGCCAATTGGATCTTCCAATTTGGAAGATGAAAGCTTGATGGCCAATGGAGATGGATTTAGTGCTTAAAAACTTTAGGGGTGAGGAGGATGAGTTTTTCACTTGAAATATTGATCAATGAAATTGCTTAATAAATTCTGTACCAAACCCTCTACTCATATATCCAAAGGCTAGTTCAGATTGTCCCCAAAATACCCTTGAAAACGGTTAGAAACGACTAATAAATGAGGGTAAATCTGGACTGTTGAGAAACATGGGATAAAGGCTATGAATGATTCTAAATTAATGATGTGTGTGTGTTCCTAAGTGTATGAGAGCTTCATCAAAGACCTTACACAACATCAGGACTAAAAAAGAAGATTACATCAAAAGAAAATAAAAGTTGCAATAAGTTTTTTATGTAAACTCCATCTTCAAGCATGTCTTAATGGCTTTGAGCTCCAATATCTTTGATAGCTCCATATCCCCTTGAATTGATCTTTGAAGAACTTTAATCTACAATACACTTCAATGAAATACTTAGTTGCACATCATCAAAACTAGTTAGGGATATCCAATATCCAACACATGGGTATGTGATTCACTGCCCAGTTTGGTTTTTTTTCAACAAACAAACCACCCCGCCCTTCCTCGAGAAAGCATTCTGTTTGATTTGTAGATGCATTTCTTTATTTTGTCCTCTTTCATAATAAAGGATACTGATTGTTCAAGTATCGGCGTCATCATGTCTTATCCTTCCTCCTAAAAATTGGGATCGGCTTCATGGACTCGATAGAAAAAAATGACAGATCATCACGTCAAATCATGATGTTGGATACTCATTTTTTATACAATACGATCTAAAGCTTTAATTTCTGTATACGCACATGATCGTACGAGTGTGACAAAGTAGTGTGTTGGGTACCACAGACTGACCACACAACTCTCCTCCTTTATCCAGGCTTATGACCGACAGCAAAAATGCTGGAGGAGTTAAAATTGGAACATCAGATTGTGATTGTTCAAGTATCTGATATTTTTATTGGAACTGTAATATTAGCATGTCCTGCTATGGTTTTTTTGACCTGTTACGGTTATTCATAATATCATTTCTAGCCATATTTTATGATGATCACATATCCAAATTGTAATTTGTGGAATTTCTGTTTCTGCACACCTATGTCATGACGATCTGTATCCCATGTCCATAGCCAAGCCAGATTTTTATGCCCTTTTTTCATATATAAGCTGAGCCTTCCATTATCTAGTTCACACTTCATAAAATTTCTTTTATTTAGAGCCTAATTATGAGCCAAAAGTTCTGCTATGTTTAATTCATCTATAGATGCGACAAAACATTGTATAACTAAATTTGGATGACATATCAGATTCTAAGGCCAGCAACAAGGCAAAAGCTACGCATTGAAGGAGAAGCATATTTCGAAGTTCTATCTGAATTCCTTCAGATTGTACCTGCATTTCTTGGTGGAAATTGTGCTTGTTCAAGGTGCAGGATGCTTCTTACTGGAAAAACGATCGACCATGATGTAGAAGGGACCAGCACACGGGAGACTAGCGATGACGCATTGGAATATGAGCTATCAGCCAATGATTACCCAGTCACTGAAACTATGTTCAGTAACTGTGAAGGCTACTTGAGAGCTTCAGTTTTAGGTATCCTCTTGCTGTGTATTATGATTGCCTTTATGGCGGGAATTTATGATCCAAGTTCGTCGGCACCCTTGTAAAAGTCTTGTAATGAATGCTCTAATTCTTTTAAAATTAATATAGTATAGTAATTAGAAGTGTCTCATAAGCTAATGCTGCATATATGCAGAATAATCAGCTTTTGCCTCATGTACGATTGAAGATGTCTTTAGAAATTTGTAGCGACTTGTTTTGGGTGTTCGCATGTATAGTCGCTGTTTGCCGAAATGCTTCATGACGTTCAAACTTTTACTTTTTGATGCAGCAAAGTACAAATTATCATGTACGGGTAGTGTTCTAGGGAGTTTGGTAGAATTGATAATTATTCCTCTCATTGTGTTGGCTATATTTGGTAACTGCTACCAAGCTTTTTTCCTTGGCTCTATGATTGCTGCTTCAAGTCATTTGGTTTGAATTGCTACAGACTGCCGATTACAGTATTGTGCTCGAAGGAATATAGCCTTTGAGTTGGAAATGCTATTTAATTTGCAGCAGCATATCATTGTTCCGATTGTTATTCTCTCCAATTATTGTCATTATTCTCCCAGTTTGGCATATTATTATGAATATACTAGTGATTATGCTTCTTTGTGAAGACAGATGTAAAAATTCCCATGTTTTGATAGATCTAATGCATTCGGGAAGTTGCAGTGCAGCACATTGAAAGGCGAGTCTGGCCTAAATCAGTCTTGGAGCGTGATGGCATGACCAAACTGAAGAGTGTTTCAATTCCAGATTCAAATTACAAGAAAGGTGATGGTTTCTTATTGCAGAAATTAGAGGTAACGATACAAGTCTAAAAGAAGAGAACGTAGAGATTTGATTCCATAGCATTGTATCATTGGCAGCCATTCATTGTGGAGTTCACGGTTCATTTATTTTCTCACTTTTGTTTCAACAAAGCAGGATATGTTCCAATTGCACCAAGTTTGCGAGTTGGAGCATTATTGGATCTGCAAAAATGCTGGGAAAGATTCAAAAATCCTCGGCGCTCACTCCAAATGGTTGCCCATTAAGGTACACTGAATCCCCCACCTAAGGTACAAATTTTGTTTCATGATTTTTCGATCGCTTCTTATGAATCTTTGCCTACTAAATTTTGCCAGATCAAAACCCGGCATCATTATAATGTTCTCATTTGTACCAGTGGCTGGTTGTGAATGAGATTTTTTCTTAAGACCAATCATGCCAGTGACCCTTATCAATCTTGAGGAAGTTAAACCAATCGACGACTGATAAAAGAACATTAAGATGTAGATCTCACCTCTTGCTTACGTTCGAATTGAATCATAACCATCCTAACAAGTATTGGACATGACAATTGATTCTAGGCCATTCTACATGAAGGGCATCCGATTCATTCATTACCTGAATGTAGGGTTCAGTCACAGCATTTAAAGTTTGTGCTAGAGCTATTTGTGCTAGAGCTTCTTATGGCATATGCTTATCTAAATTGTTTAGACAAAACAGAAAAGTACAATGGAATCTGAATTGGCACCTAATGATAACCTCAAGTTGGAAATAGGAATCTGTTTCTTTTGTACTTGCACTGTGTTCACACAAACTGAAACATTGCTCAGTTTGGAATAGGGGAGGATTTTATTTGACTCGAATCCTGGGAAAGAGCAGCCGAAGCTCTGGCTATTTCTTAAGAGTCTTCTTAGTTTGTCAAGACCATCATGTTATAGTTTTGTGTATCGCAGTTGAAAGCGGATAATGTGCATGCACCTTAGAATGTTGTTTCTTACATAATACTCCACTGTCCGTTATTCTTCCAACTTTCATTCTTTCTTATATACACCTTATCAAAGTTGGCATTTTTTTGTTTATCTATTTGTTCAGACAACAATGATAGTGATTATAAGGTCTCGTGCACGCATGGACACAATCTAAAGGGGGAGGACATCAGCCTTAGTTATTGGCAAAACGCAACTTGATATGGGGGATCTCTTATCTCAGTGAACTCCAAATCATCTCAAGGCCGCGCGAATGCTAATTCCATGGGTGAGCACTTTATTTTCTGTCTCTTAAAAAGAGTATCTTTATAGAGGATAAATTTATAATGAAATGCATATCACAGTCGATTGTGCTTCTTACCAAAATTAGGTTCTTGCATTCACTTTCCAAAGTTCGTTCTTTCATTGCGTCATTGGATAATGACTTTAGGCCCTTCATCAGTCTCAATGGGTAACTTGAGATATATCAGTGGAGATCTCCATGGATCCCACTTAGACCTTAATGGGGGGCTCGGTTTTGCTACTTGTCGCTATTGTTTTAAAAAATTTCCAATAGGTGAGAGGGGCTGCGGGTTAAAACCTAAGCTAGGGTTTCGAGTGGGGGTTGGATTGCGTAAACCAATGTATTGACTAGATGCACATTAACTTGGAACAAGATGGTCTGGACACTGGGAAGTGATATACAGGTGCGCATATATGAAGCTAAAAGTAATGGAGTGGAAGATAGCTAGCAAGCAGCACGTCGGTGGCTTAGAGCAGCAGCAGCCGCCGCCGGCTACTTTTCCTGTTCACGGTTCAATGAAGCAGGCCGATGGCCGTACTTCACCTTTTTAAGTGTATAAATGAAACACTTGAACCATGATCGGATGTAGAGATAAAGGCTATTTGGACGTTTCGCCGAGAACAATGAATTTACGTGGACCATAGGGGTACAATGAATTTAGGTATGCTTATCAGGTCCTGAAGGGCTTCGCACATGACCCACCAACTAAATTGGAGCACATGCCCTAACCCCTGCCTCTCTCTCTCTCTCTTCGTTGCAGAGACTCTCTCCCTCTCTCCCGCTTGAACCAAGGTTTCATAATAAGAATGTACTCTTTATGATGGAATCACATCAATCTTCGAACGGTTACATCTTTCATTTGACATGAACCCGAACTATTACGTGATGCATTTGAGCACTTGCAATTTTAACCAAGTTTGTTAGCAATCCAATGTCTCTCGTTCGGTGCCTCGCCAAATAACAAAATAATGCTTCCCCGCACGATCCTAGTCGAAGAGAAGCACGCTGCATGCTAAACGAGTTCTGTGGGTCCCACGCCACTGGGTGTCAACGCAACCCTTCTCTTTCCCTCCCCCTTTACAGTCGCTACAAAAAGCCCCGCTCTCTCACTCCCACTTCATGCATGTGTGTAGCTCTCTCTCTTCACTCAAACCATCTACGACAACTTATCACACAAGCGCCATGGCCATCAAACTCCCTCCACCTGAAGCCGACCATGCGCGCGCCCTCTGTCGGTCCCGCCTCAGCTCCGCCCTCCGCACGGCCCTCGCTTGCTCCATCGTCGGCATCTCCTCCGTCTACGCCCCTCCGGCCGTCCGGCACCACATAATCAGGTTCCCCGCATTCTCCTACGTCGTGGCCCTCCTCATCGCCGCCGACGCCACCCTCGGCGGCGCCCTGAGGGGCGCAGCCCTCGCCGTGTATGCCACAATGCTCGGCCTCCTGCCGGCCATGCTGACGGCGTACATGATACGGCCCGAGGGGATGTCGGCCGCCACGGCCTCGGCGGCGGTGGGCGTCAGCGCGTTCGTGGTCGTGGTCTCCGATTCGGCAGAGCTCGTCACGAAGCGGATCGCGCTCGGACAGATCGTGCTGGTTTACGTGGCGGCGTTCGATTTTAGCAAGGGTCAGATGAGGCCAGTGCTTCACCCTTTGCCGGTCGCGGCCAGCACGGCGCTCGGGGCTGCGGCGGCGGTAGTGGCGTTGGTGGTTCCGTATCCTAGGCTTGCTTGCTATGAGGTACGCAATTAGATGAACAATTAATTGCTGACTAGACAAAACTTACGGTCTAATGCCCGACGTAACTAAAGCAAACAAATGATAGTGTGAGCTGATCTAAACATTGAGCACTTACGTGCGTGCTTCTTTTAGGTAAGAAAGAAGAGCAAGTCATACACTGACACGTCGGAGAAGAGGCTGAGGCTCCTGTTGGATGCTTTTTGTGCTGATTCCAACAGCTGCAGGGCTGCCTTCTTCTCTCAAGCCAATTCCTTGGGCCGGACGTGCACCAAGCTTCTTAACTGCGTGAGAGACCTGCAGGTAACGTTCTATTACGTCACGAGTCACGAGTCACTTCCATTCTGTCCTCAGGCCGCACGTGCACTAACCGATCCCAACTCATTCAACAGGGAACCATGCAATGGGAGAGGCCCCCCTTCAAATGCTTGCCACCCTTCATCCGATCGCCATCCGAAAGACTCCAAGCGATAGAGACGTCCTTAAATGGCATGGAGATGGCTCTGATCTCTTCGGCCGCCTCATCTCCTCTCAAAACCCTTGATCAACCCGCCCTCAGAGATGACATCCTCAACCTCCAACACACAATGAGCCTCAGGATCCGGGGTGATCCCAACTCCAAGTCCGAAAACGATTGCAACATGGACAAAGCTCTTCAGTCCTTGCATGACCTCCCCCAAAACCCCCAAGGCCTCTCATCCCTCTTCTTCCTCTTCTGCATGAAGCTCCTCTTCGACGGAGCCCTGGCCCTGACCGTCGCTCCGTCGCCGCCGCAGCGAGAGGATAATAAGGTTATCCCGACGACCGATCACGAAGCCAGATCGTGCAAACAAGAAGGTGATCAGGAAGAAGATAATTCATACTCCATCGCCAAGAAAAGCGTTACGAGGATACAGAGCATGTGCGCCATGCGCCCAAGCACCAAAAAGGTTGTCGCTGCACTCAAGTGCTCACTCTCACTGGGCCTGGCCATCTTCTTGGGCCTCCTCTTCAGCGAAGGGAACGGGTACTGGGCCGGACTGGCGGTGGCCATCACATTCTCCCCGTCTGGCAAGTCGACGTTCGGGCTGGCCGGCGTCAGGGCCCACGGGACCGCCATAGGGTCGGTTTTCGGCCTGTTGGTCTCATTGGTCTCTCAGAGTCTCATGGAAGTGAGATTGCTTTCGCTCATCCCCTGGGTCGTCTTCACGAGCTTCTTGCAGCACAGCCGGATGTACGGCCAGGGGGGCGCGATCTCCGCGGTGCTCTCGGCCATGGTCATTGTAGGCCGGAAGGACTACGGATCCCCCACGATGTTCGCAATCAACAGGCTCACCGAGACCTACATTGGGCTGTGCTGCGCAGTCTTCGCCGAGATCTTGATGCAGCCAACGAGGGCTTCGACGCTGGCAAGAGGCCGGCTGGCGAAGAGCCTTCACGCGCTAGGTCGGTGCGTCGACTCGCTGACGAGTCCGGAAGAGTTGAAGGAGAAGGAGAAGAAGCTGAGGAAGCTAGTGAAGGAGATGAAGGGTTACAGCGCTGAGGCTGCACTCGAGCCTAACTTCTGGTTCTTGCCATTCCCAACTTCTTGCTACAACAAGCTCCATGGCTCCCTTGCAAAGGTTGGGGACACCTTGGTCTTTTTGGCTCACAGCATGGAGGTCTTGACACAAGAGTGCTGTGAGATTGAGGGAGAAATGAAGGAGGACATGGACAAGCTGAAGGAAGCCGTTGGTGGTCTAGTGAAGTGTTTGGAGGAGGTCATAAAGGTAAAATCACTTGAAAGGCTAGGCAAGGAGACGAAGGGGGAAGAAGAGGGTTGCAATGACATTGAGGCAGGGAGAAAGGGGCAATGTGGTAATTTTGGAGAGGAGATTGTTGCTACTTTCGTTCAGAATGCAAAGGAGATTGTGGAAAGGCTTGATGAGGACGGGGCTGGGGAGTTGAGGACCCAGTTGGTGCTATGCTTTGGTACAATCGGATACTGTGTTGGGGTGTTGATGAGAGAGATGAGGGAGACTGAGAAAGGGATACTTGAGCTTGTGCAGTGGGAAAACCCTAGCAGTTACATCAACCTGCATGAAATTTTTTGTAAACTCAAAGAAGCTTCAAATTGTTAAATGAATGAGGTGGACAAATTTTCCATCTGAACTTTGGGGTCTTAGAGCTAATATCAAAGATTGGTTGTGTTTAATTGCATGTCCCACACAATAAACAGGGGTTCTGAATGAAACCCAATTAAAAACCCATAATAAAAATGAAACCGAACAAATATAGTGGGAGGAAAGCTTGATGATTGGCTAGCTTAAAGGAGCAGATAATGACTACAAACATACCCAGTCAATTAGAATTCGGAGATCGAAAATAGTCTTATTCAAGGCCAAATGATAGTATCTTTTTTTCAAAAAGTTTGGAGCCAAAATATCTAATGTAGAGATTATTAGATATCAACTTGTATAAAAGCAAAACTCCATGGGGCCGAAAGTTCTTCAAAGAATTAGAAACATGAAAGCAGAATCAAATGGCTGCAAAAATGTATCAATGAAAAAAGAAGGGTATATTATCAATTCTTGCTTCGTAGTGCACGTCCAAATGGTGCTTTTGCCTCGGACACCACCAGCCTCTTTTAGCATGCAAATCTTGCGTTGGATCGCATAATTAATACCTACCCCAAAACGTCTGCATGGTTTGTATTGGGGCCTACGGCTACAGGTACCCCATATTGATAATTCTATTGAACGTAGTGGAGAATTGACACAACATCGCATGGTAGAACTGTATCTGCAGCACAACAAGCACTAATGAATAGGAGAGGAGGAAGCATCTTTTTTACTGTTTCTCGAGAAGACATATCTTATTTACTGCTATCTCTACTATTTAAAGCTATGGAGGTGTTCAATTTGATACATGATTAATGGGGTGTGACTCACGGCCCGGCCCGGCCGGACCCGTTTGAGCCTTGACCGGGCCACGGGCTAGGCCGAGCCGGCTCCGGGGCCTGGGGCCGGAAGCCTGGCCCGAGGCCCAGACCAGGCCGGCCCCGGGCATGGTCGGCCCTATTAAAGTAAGATATGTTGTTTTTTTAATCAATTCATTGAATTGTGTGTGAATCATATTTATCACTTCATTGTATATTCGAATGATTTCAGATCTAGTGTGTATAAGATATGTTGTTTTTTTGTTATTCAAGTCTCATGTGTGAAGGTTTCCCATCCGTCTAGTAGCTAAGTATGCTACTCGACTAAGCTACAGGAGCAGAGTAGAGACAGTAAGTAGTAGGGAGTTTTGCCGACTCGGGCGACCTTCTATTCGGTCGAGCAGGAGACTACTCGGTCGAGTAGCCTGCTACTCGGTCGAGCTACAGTAGGATTCTGATGGTCTCAAAAGTCCGAGAGTTTGCTGTTTGGGAGAGCTCTACATGGAATACCTACTCGGGTCGAGCCACTCGACCGAGTCGACTCGACGCCACCCAGTGACAGAAGCGGCGCATGTCAACTCGGTCGAGCAGACTGCGCTGTGGAGGCTACTCGGGCCGAATAGCGCGCGGGGCCAACAGCGCAACCGACGGCCAGATCTGGTTTTCTCCATTGTTTGGGGTCCCTACTTAAACCTAATTGTTGTTTCAAGTTAGTTTAAGACTCTATTTGATATCTGGAGCTTTTGGAAGCTAAAAGCCACCCCTTGGATATTCTAGAGAGAGTTTAGGGTTTGGAGTTCTTAATTGAAACGGTGAGTGTTTTCTTCTCTATTCCTCCTTTGATTTCTTCTTCCTTGAGTGAGTTTATGAGGGCTTCTGCTATTGGCCAAGTTATTACTCACGTGAGCGGAAGCAAGATTGTAACCTTAGATTGGTGGATCTCTCTGATAGTGGAATCGTCTCGGATTGCTGGATGTAGGTTGTTTAATTACAACCGAATCAGGGTAATTTCTCTCACGTCTGCGTTTGAATTGATTGTTGCTATTATTCGTTTGCTACTTTCTATTACAAGGTCGTAGGGTTTAACTTGGATGGATAAAATGTTTTGTATTACTTGATGTGTTTAATACAATAGGTGTTTCCTCATATTTATAGTACACATCATCATTTTATGGACAGTACTACACCCAAGGGATAGCACACTACACTAAGAGACGGCACGCTAAACTAAGGGACCACGCATGAACCCAAGAGACACAGCACTATACTAATTAATATCTTCACACGTGCTATAAGCACGCAAGCTCATAGGTGACGTTGTGACTACAATTAATGCTAGAAAGAAGAATTCTATTGACATCACATCATGTTAGAACTAGATAGAAAACGATCAAGAGGAGTGTCAACATGAGTCATATATTAGTAAAAGTATAATCTTAGTCGAGGTACTCTTAACTTTATTTCCCCAGAGAGCGACACTTGTGCAATGCATATTAGATATTCGCGAGGCATGCATGGAGGCAAGCCACAAGTTTTGAAGAGAATGGCTGCAGGCCACAAGTTGCCTGCGCTTACTGTGTCGCGTGCACATTAATAATGGTTAGCAGAATACGAGCGGATTTCGTGCTTCCCTCTCGTCGCCGGCACTCTCCATGTCCTCCACCGGACACTTCCCTTTCGTCTCTTGCACTCTCACTCCTCTCATTCTCAGCATTATATGCCTCATTCTTGCGGTTGCAAACACTTGCCTTGCCAACTTGTTCACCCTGGCCTCTACAAAATCCCCCTCTAGTCTCAGTTTGTAGCTCATTAAAACCTTTCCCATATTATTGGCCATAATGAGTAATGCAATACACAGTGCTACAAATCACAGCCGCATGCTATGGCGATCGGGTCTGAACTCGGCCCTGCGCACCGCCCTGGCATGCATGTTCGTCGCCGCCACGACTCTCTACAGTCCACCCGCCATCAGACACCACCTCAAATTCCCCTCGTTCTCCTACATGACGGCGGTCTTGATCGTGGGGGAAGCGGCGCTTATGGGCGATGCTATCAAGGGGGCGGTCTGCGCGCTCTACGGGTCCGCTCTGGGCCTGCTGTCGGCCATGCTGGTTGTGTACATGATGCACCTGAAGGACATCTCGGCCGCCACGGCCGCGGCCGCGGTGGCCGTCAGTGCTTTCGCGGTGGTCATGTTCGACTCGACCGCGCTGATCACCAAGCGCATCGCGCTGGGCCAGATCGTTTTTGTGTATGTTACCGCGTTCAAGGAGGCCGCCGGGCATGGGAGGCCGCTGCTGGACCCTGTCCCGGTGGCTGCCAGCACTGCGGCCGGCGCCGTCGCGTCTGTTCTTGCGTTGGTGCTCCCTTATCCCAGCCTTGCTTGCTTCCAGGTAACAAGGAATATATCTATTCAATAAAACACGCTTGTCCCAGTCAGCGGCCTTTGTCCCAGTCACAAGCTGACTGGGACAAGGTAGCCTGTTTTGCAAAAACACCCTCCTTTTGCACCTATTGGCTTCCGATTGGACTTTTTTGGTCGTCTGTATTCTAATGTTGCCTGACTGGCCACAATATATATCTCTTTGCAACGGTAATATATATTGATCACAATATTTCTTGCTGTATTCCTAATTGCAGGCAAGCGAGAAAAGTGAGCTTTACATGGAGGCAGCGCAGGAGAGGCTAAGGCTCATTGCAAATGGCATTTGTGCTGAAAGCAGCGCTTGTATGGCCGCTTGGGCATCTCAGGCTAAATCATTAAGCTCAGTCTGCGGAAAGGTTCTTCAGAATCTGAAACTCATTCAGGTATATATATTCAAGTGCTTTGGCATATACTTTCCAGTTCTAGTTCCTTGTGTTTTCGGAGAAGGTAGAACTATAGCATCTAGATGCTCAAAGAAGGTTAGTAGCCATGTGTCTTAGGGGTTGTACCTTGATGACATAGTGAGCAGCTAAACGAGGGTAGGTTGTATGAGCTTGCCTCTTATTCTATAATCTGCACATCGACACAACTAGGAAGAATGTTAACGAGTTAGATTAGAATCACTGGTAGAAAAGCGATATTCGGTCACGGACTATCGGCCACGGACGAATCCGTGGCCAATATGTTGCCTATTGGCCACGTAATCGGGAGTCCCTGGAAGTTGAAAACAATCTGCCACGGAATATTAGCCACGGAAATATCAGAGGCCGATAGGCATCAGCTACAAATTAGTCCGTGGCGAATGTGTTCTTGCAACGGATAGTCGGTGCAAAATAATCCGTATTTTTCAGTATCGGCCACGGACAAATCCGTGGTCAATCATAGTTATCGGCCACGGAATATTCCGTGGCCGATAGTTTGGCGAGAACTCTTCTGCCACAGATATTTCTGTGGCCGATAATTTTTAATACTATTTTAAATTTATTAATGGCCACGGATATCCATTGCCATTATTATGTGACCGACAATCGGCCACGAAATTGTCCGTGCCCGAAAGTCCCTTTAGCGAGCACACTATCGGCCACAGATATTTAGCCACAGAGTTTTTTTTCCGTGGCTGAAGGGTCTTTATGTAGTAGACTAGTAGTGAATATTAGAGACAAATAATACCTATTATTTATATATTTGAGGTAGGGTGATGGAACATTTGTTGGGTGTGTCATCCCCCACCCAAGAAAAAACTATACACGAAAAAAAACCCAAAAACCCATCCCAACCCCCCAAAACACATCCAAACCTAAAACACCCAAAAACACACATCCAATAAAAAAAAACCGAAAAAACTCAAGACAATACACGCACTCACACACACTCTTCCTATTTCACCCAGTTTTGCACCTACCAAAACACCCTTATGGGTCCTGCGTCCTAAGTGTGTGGGTTGGGTTTTTTTTAGAGGTGCTCATGCACTTTGTGCACGGGTTTTTTCTAGTTTTCAAATAATATAAAGCGTAGAATAAAGTTCGCCGGAGGATTTTTATTATTATTTATTATTTAAGTAAGTGTTCATGAAGAGTATATATACATCTTCTTGGCTAGGACGGGTTGGTTTGAGCATCAAAGAATGTCTTGAAGTTTGACCTGGTCCATTGGCTGAGTTATGATTATGAATATTCTTTTAGGTAGTTTATCTTAATCCTATTAACGGCTTGCACTTGATATTTATCCTTTGTCGGAGTCTAATTGCACAAATAGCTCGAACTAAAATAAATGGACAGATAGTTAAATATGTTTATTTTAAATAGAAATCACACGATATATAATTACTAGAATTGGGATATATGTATATAACTTCAGTTTGACTGCGCGCCAAGTTTCTAACATGTTTAATTGGACATTTGATTTCCGCAACAGGGAGGCATGCAATGGGAGAGATCTCTCTTCAAGTTCTTGTCGTTGCAAAGCAGGGAGCGATGCGATTTGCTGCAGGCAATGGAGACGCCCCTGAGAGGGATGGAGATGGCTCTAGCTTCTTCGGCCGTCTCAGCTCCTTTCAGCGCTCTCGATCAACAGTTCAAAGACGCTCTGATCAGCCAAACAAACCAAATAAGCATCAAACTCGGGCAGGATCAAAACGAGATCCTAGATCAAAGCATTGAACCCTCTCATGTTAATCTCAAACACCTCCCGTCTCTCTTCTTCCTCTTCTGCGCGAAGCTCCTACACAATGTGGCCCAATCAGTTCCCCAATCTAAGCCTCAACAGGACAATAAGATCATACCGACAACTGAAGACACCGCAAGCTCTCACGAGCAATTAGAAGAGACGCCGGCAAAGAGAATGATCAACTTCAAGGGGATCACTATTTGGCCTATGAAAGTAATTAGCACCGAAAGATTTGTCATCGCGTTGAAGTGCTCCCTCTCATTAAGCCTTGCCGTCCTCTTCGGCGTCGTGTTCTTCCCCGAAAACGGCAAGTGGTCCGGCCTGACCGTGGCCATTGCATTCACGCCGTTCGGCGATTCCACCTTCAGGTCGGCCAGTGCTCGGGCTCATGGGACGGCGCTTGGGACGGTCTACGGGGTGCTAGGATCGTTCATCTCCCAAAATCTCATGGAGTTCAGATTGTTGGCCCTCCTCCCTTGGATCATCTTCTCGAGCTTTCTGTACCGTAGCCGAATGTACGGGCCGGTGGGCGGGTTCGCGGCGACGATCTCCGCCGCGATAATCTTGGGAAGGAGAGACTACGGACCTCCCATGATCTTCGCCGTTCAGAGGCTCACCGAGACCTGCATGGGCTTGTGCTGCGCCGTAGCCGTTGAGCTAATGCTGCAGCCGAAGAGGGCTTCGACTCTGGCGAGAGCTCGGCTTTCTGAGAGCCTCGTCATGCTTCGCGAGTGCTTGGACGCGTTGGCAAGTCCGGCGGAGCTGAAAGAGAGGGAGATGAAGCTAAGGGAAAGGGTGAATGAACTGAAGAAATATGTTGCAGATGCCGAATCGGAGCCTAACTTCTGGTTCCTGCCGTTCCCCGTTGCTTGCTACAACAAGCTCCATGCCTCTCTTGCAAAGATCTCGGACTTCTTGCTCTTCATGGCTCGTGGCATGGAACTCCTAGCCTCTGATTCTCATGAGCTCAATGACACAGTCAGAGGATACATGGAGCACTACAGAAACCTGACCGTTCCTTCAGTCAAGTGCTTTGAAGACGTAATCAAAATCAAATCGATAGCAAAATTGGAGGGAGATGCAGGTGGCAATGTCGACATTGAAATGGGAGGAGGTTCCAGTTTGGATGAAGAGGAGTGCTCGAGGATTGTTGATGCTTTCCTTCGACACGCGAAAAACGCTACGGAGAGCCTCGACGAGGACGAGGGCGGAGAGTCGAGGAGCCAAGCGGTGCTCTGCTTAGCTGCACTGGGATTTTGCAGCAGAGGATTGACGAGGGAGGCGAAGGAAATGGAGAAGGGGGTAGTAGAGCTTTTGCAGTGGGAGAATCCTTACAGTCTCGTTAACCTGCAAGAAATTTGTTGTCGATTGAAACCAGAATCTGATTAAAAATTTGGATATTGCCCTGTACTGATCTCAACGCTTGAACTTTTGCATTGAGCAGAGATTACAGCATCGAACTAAATTCATTGGATATATGAACAGAATTTATAACAATGACGAGTACCTTTTCAGATCATTTGTCATGGAAACAATCTTGCATTCAAGAGTGAAAACCATGGTAAAACAAAATCACTGGAAGAAAAGAAACAAAAAACCAAGGCAGAATTTGTTGTGAACCATGTGATACACTACTTGCAGACAAGGTTGTGGATTGCTGGGGGACCCAATGCATGAACTTGTTTGTTCCATTGCCTGCAACTGCAAGACAAGTTGATGCAAGACCCCTAAGACTCCTGAAGATGCAAACAAAACAATGGATGAATCGATCAAACCATTCGATTTCGATCGCAGTGGGATTCGAACCCACGACCTTTAGATCCGGAGTCTAACGCGATATCCACTCCGCTATGCGATCTTCATACGAGCAGGATGTGCATAAAATGTGTTAAGGCCAAAAATGGCGTTAACGGTATGTGGGCGGACGTGGACCTCTCCTGTTGAGGTGGAGCATCGTCAGCTGTGAAATTCGGTACGAATTGATTAATCAATTAAACATAATGATTAAGCATAAAAACCAACCAATGACAACTAAAACTTGGTAACGCAGTTCGGTGCGCACACCTACATCTGCGGGGCCACGTCCAAAAAATCAGATTACTCCACTATAATATATAATAATTACAATCAGTAATATCAGATCTATACTAAGAGAAGCATAGTCCCACTCAATACAAACCGCAAGAGGTGATCTCAATCAACCCCGTGGAGTAATCTATGCAAGCTCCCTTGCATGCAAGATCCCCTTGAACAACCGACTAGATCAACTCCCTTGATCCCTACGTGCGTAGCCGTCGGCCTCCCTCCCGGAGTTATTTGATCAACTTTCGCAAAAGCCGTACCCTAGCCGCAATTCTGCCCAACCCTTTTATACTTCGCTCCCCCTCAATCACTGAGTGGTTAAGGCAGCTTGCTTGATAAAATCCCGTGCAGATCGGCAGCCTGCATGTTTAGGAACCGCAACGGCAGGTGGTTCCACAATATCTTCAGAGATCTAACAATTACTATATGCGGGCTAATATTTCTCCAACAGAATCTTCAATCAAATCTAGAAGATAACACCTTCCAAATGTAGCTTGAACGATTCTTCAGCATAACAGCATATACCATAATAACTTAAAGAGATTATACAGAGATCCGGAGTAATCCACCTTTAATGAACGCTGAAGACTGTCATACAATTCCAGCCTTCTGACACAGCATATTTGACCTCATATTGTACCATAACGTTCAACATATCATCCAACATGGCCAATAGACAAGATCCCTCATACCATATTTGCGAATTAAATACCTTCAATCACATCTTTAGCAAATTTTATACATACCAGCATACAACAGAATATCTGGAGAAGATCTAAACAATAATACAAGATCTGAAACCATTCAGATAATAAATCTTCAACCGCATATATCTTCAGCAGATCTTGTAACCACTATTTTCGGGTAAATGACTTCCTCTTCTATGCAGATATTCTGCCAATATATCTAGGATCACTTCGGGTAAGAAATCCCATAGATCAAATAATCATTCAACCAATTCGGGTAAAATGATTTAAACAAATCTCATGCGGATATTTTTCCATAAAATAAGGATCTATTTCTAGAAAATAGAACCAATATATTTCAACAAATATTTCCTCCCATCAATTAAGGAACTAACTAGATTCCCAAATATTCTTAGCAAATATTTCCTCCCATCAATCAAGGAGCTAATTCTGGTAACAATGAATAGAAAAACCTCACCAAGATATTTCATCAACCAATTCAAGAACCTTCGAGATTCTGGGCTACAAATCAGATCTGAGATCACCAAAACAGATCAGTAGACCAAAACAGCATTTCTGCATACGAACCAACCTCCAGATCCCGCATGTTGTACCTGATGTTGCAACATAACGTACACCATGACTGCTCAAATTGTTCATAAACTGTTATGATTCCACAACCTAAACTCTCTAGATCTAGTGCCACTAATGCCAACTTATAGCAACAGATAATCAACCCAACAAGCTGGTTGCGTAGGACCCTGGTTAGTAGAATCGGGATTGCTGATAAGCGGACTTGGTAAGTGGTAGTCGCTCAACCCACCGAGTCGAACGAGGCTCGAGCTATCATCGATAGAGATGTGACCTTCTTGTTGAGACGCTCTAAGATCTTCATGTATCACAAAGGAACATTAAGGTGGTCGGATCTGGATCGCTACCCAAATCCACTCCGATGCTTAAGTTGGCACGAGACTTAAGGGAGGGAGCTTGGAGCTGCCGAGATCGACCCACGGAGGCCCATCTCGAGTCAGGCGTCACAAGCTTTTTAGAGGAAGAAATATTAGGTAGAATATAGAATGTCAGAGTATCGGATCTAGTACTTCTTGTTCTGTTCTTTTTCCATATATATATAGATCTCTTCGATCTCTGCAGTGACGTTGGGAGGATAATGGTCACCAATTATGGCGCCATGATCCTTCCCCCTTAATAGGAGTAACCATCGCACACGTCCCCACTATTTATGAGTGTTGAGTCATTGGACCGGCATTCGAGATTACTCAGTCGACAAATGATTATGACCCGCAAGGCCCACCAAAGAAGCCAGATACCGACTCAGTCAAAGCCTAAAGGTCAGTCAACCGTTGAGTCCGCTTTACTTGAACGTAGGATTAAAGGCGGGCTCGTGAATCTCAGGGACGTGCACAACATTTATTCCTATTTATGGGGAAAGATCATGGCCCCCCATTTATGGGTGGTCGTTATCACCCTAACGTCTCCAAAGGGACACTGAACATCTATAAATAGAGGAAAAGATCTCATTTTCATGGTACGAGGCTAAGACATAGAACTCTACTTTTCCATCTTACATTTCTTATATATTCGAGCTTGCGCCTCCAGTCTTGAGACGAACCTCCGTGGGTCGATCTCAGCTGCACCAAGATTCCTCTCTCTCTCTCTCTCTCTCTTAAGTTTTATACTAACTTAAGTATCGGAGGGGTTTTGGGTCGGAACCCAGATTCGACCCCCTAACGAGTCCCTGTGGTGCAGATCGACGGTCATCATCCAACATCAAAAGTCGACGTCGAGCTTCCCAGCCTTGAACGATCGACGCAACTATCGCTCGAAGGTCGATTGAACGTTGCACCAGCTCCAAATACTATCACTCGACCCTGGTTCTTCCAACCAATGGTCACACTCCAATTGCTGACGAGACTCCGACTCAGCATCTCGAGTCTATGTTAGCTTGACAACTGTCTCGGTCAATTTTGACCTTAACAATGAGCTTCCTCTGATGTCTCATATGATGGCGGAAGTGCAACGGTCGATTAGCACGTGGGCTTTGGCTGAGTTTGCTTCAGTTTTTCTCTGTGGGCTTTGTGGTCTTTGGTCGCTAGCTGAACGAGCCCCTCAAGTGCTGGCCCAATGAGACAACAAAATGTTATGTATGACAACCTCTCGCATGTTTCCTCCTTTCTCTCTGTATCCTTTTCGTAGTAGTGTTAACAGGAAGCAATGCATAGCCTTTTCATTCTATTTTTTTTTTTAAAAAGGCAAGTTTGTGCGATAAAGATGGAAATGTTATGAATAGGCCCATTGGGCCAATTGGGTATCCAACCCACTATTGAAAGCTATAAATACACGGGTAGGGGGCTCTTAACCCCTTACACCTATTTCTCCCTAAATTCCCTTCACAACACGTTATCAGCACGATCACGCTCGTTGGAGGAGACGGCGGCTCGCGGGAAAGGAGATCCACAAATCGCTCAGATTCAAGAAGATCGTAATCTTCTCAACGGGGAGCGAAAAGGGCATCCTTCACCAACCGTCGCCTAGATTCCTCGTCGAATCTAGAAGGTAAAAATCCAAACGTTTAGATCTAAACTTGCTTTTCTCATTAGATCTGCATGTTTTAGGATCAAAAAGTTTAAAAACTCGGTGAAATTCAACCTTTTTAATTAGATCTGCATGTTTAAAACAATAAAAACTTGTTTTTTAGCGATCAAAAATTGTTGAAAACCCCGATTTTTACCTTCCCGCCTTTGATCCAAAAATCCGTACGCCCGTAGGGCGAAACGGCGGCGCGCCCTTCGCGCCGCCGGCGGAATCAAACGCCGCGGCCTCAGGCCGCGGCCCCAGGCCGCGGCCAGTCACCGCGGCCTGCAGGCCGCGGCCTCAGGCCGCGGCCCTGCGCCGCGGCCAGTTGCCACGGCCTGAAGCCGCGGCGGCCGCGGCCAGTTGCCGCGGCCTGCAGGCCGCGGCCCGCCGCCGCGGCGGCCCCGCGGCTCGCAGCCGCGGCCCGTCGCCGCGACGGCGGCCGCACCCTACGCGGCCAGCCGTCGCGGCGACACGCCGCGGGCCCCCCCTAGGGTTTCCCGAAACCCTAACCCTAACGGGCCTTTTTCTGGGGGAGGCTCAATATTAACCCTAATGGGTTGTTTTCATGGCCCATAAGGCCAGAAAATTAGCCCATTCACACAAATTATTTTTGGCCCTAAAAAGCCCAAAATAGTTAAAAGAAAATTTGAAAGGGTTTTAAGCGGTAAAATAAAACAGTAAATTATGGATCAAAAAGGCAAAAAGTTTTTCAAAAAAAAATGTTTTTTGCACGACACACACAATTTTAATTACTTTAAATGCCTGTGTCTTTGATTATCTGCGTGGTTGTATGTCGCAAATATATTATCTGCGTGGATGTGCAAATATTAGGCTATGTTTTTAGGGATCAGCCAGGTTTCCGACACCGTTTTAAATTCCTGCAATTTTTCTTCTTTTTTGAGAGAAATTTTGTATGTGAGGATAAATATGTAAAAAAGAAGACCGAAGGACACCAAGAAGAAGCTAAAGGCGTTCGCACAATGAAGATAGTGGCTTCTCTATGAAGTTCCCGAGTTGTACTTTAATTTTCATGCATTTTTGATGTAACTTCGGACTGGACTCTTTTATTTTTTCGGTGTCGGCTGGCTGATCCCCATAGCCTAAGGTCATTATTTCTGTTTTCATTGTTTATGTATTAAACTGCGTGGTTGATTAATTAGCTTAAATACCATGTTTTAATGTCACAATGAAATCCCTTAACAGCATGCGTGATTGTTAATTTTTAGTAATTAATTATTCACATTACCTGAAAAAAGCATGTATGTTAAAATCACATTAATTAAAATTCATGCCATGAAAATGACTACATTACATGCGTGGATGTCTGTTTTATTCAGTCTTAATGATACATGCTACTTTTCTTTACATGCTAGATCATAAAATGGCCAGACTCGCAAATGTAGACTTCTCAGTCCTGAAGGCTGATGGGTCAAACTACCTGAGTTGGCAGTTGGACCTGGAGTTCCATCTGCGCTCTCATGGTTTCAGTCTCACACAGACTGAAAAGGCAACAACTAGTACTGCCCCAGCTACCAAGGAGGCTTCAGTGGAAGCACCTCATACATAGGAAGTTTCCGATATATTAAAGGCGAAAGCCATTATATATATCAGGAAACACTTAGACTCGACCTTAAAGGACGAGTACCTCACTGTAGAGGACCCCTACGAGCTGTGGGATGCACTCGAGGAGAGGTACAGACATCAGAGGGATGTCATACTCCCCCGTGCACAGTACGAGTGGACTCACCTCCGCATACAGGATTTCAAATCCGTAGCGGAGTACAACTCAGCTCTCTTCCGCATCACCTCACGCCTGAAGTTGTGTGGTGAACCAGTGTCGGAGAAGATGTTGCTGGAAAAGACGTTTACGTCTTTCCACGAAAAGGACATGATCCTTATGCAACAATATCGAGAGAGGAAGTTCACAAAGTACTCTGACCTTCTTTCATGCCTGCTTATGGCTGAACAGAACAGAGACCTGTTGGTTGCCACCCACAACCTGCGCCCTCTTGGCTCCGCTCCATTGCCACCTCCTGCAGAGGCCCACTTCCAGTCTTCCCAGAAGAAGAAGACGGACAAAAAGGCAAAATTCCAGAAATGGAAAGAACAGAAGCAGCGGAAGAAGGCCACTCACCCAGCTCCTCCCCAGAACCAGAAGTTCGTGGACAAGAAGCAGAAGAGGATTCCCAACAAAGGAGGCACTCCCAAGAAAGACTGGGAGGACAAATGCTCAAAATGCGGGATGACGGGCCACTGGTCCAGAATCTGCCGCACAACAAAACACCTCCAGGACCTCTACCAGGCAAGCCTCAAGCCTCGAGCTGAGACAAACCTGATGGAGAGCGCAGCGTTGGCAGAGACCTCATGGACTCCTGAAGACTTCATGGGAGATGACACTCTCTAGATCTGGACCACTTTTATGCAATTAGCATTGTATCTTCCTTATTTATGCATCGTATCTAGTTTTACTTCCATGTCAAAACAATATGTTTGAGCATTTATCTTTATGAAAGTAGATCTTTTCTATTCATTTATTGCTTGAATGTTTTTCTTCCTTTTTTAGATATGGAACTTATCTGCCTAGTGGACAGTGCATCGACGCACTCGATCCTTCAAAACTTAGACTACTTCACGAGCATAAGTAGTTATTCTGGCCCACTGAGAACAATCTCAGGACCAGCAAACATAATCGAAGGATCAGGGGAAGCAATTATATTGCTCCCCGGCAACACACAAATAACACTTAAAAATGCGTTATACTCCCCTAAATCCATCCGAAACCTCCTAAGTTTTAAAGACATCCGTTTAAACGGATATCACTTAGAGACGGTCGAGGAAGATAAAAGGGAATACTTGCTTGTAACGGCTCTTACAAATGGTTCAAAAACCATTGTGGAACGTTTCAAGGGACTCCCCTCGGGACTCTACCAAACAAGTATACAAACTCCAGAAACATCCATGGTGGAGCACCTGCAGTGCCCCCAAACACCAGAATTCCAACTCTGGCACAGTCGACTGGGACACCCTGGTTCGATTATGATGTACCGCATTATAAAGAACTCCAGGGGCATTGACCTGAAGAACCTGAAGATTCTTCAAAAAGGCAAATTCCCATGTCCACCCTGTTACAAGGGTAAACTGATCACGAGACCCTCTCCACTGAAAGTGGATGTGGAGTCTCCCAGCTTTCTGGAAAGAATCCACGGAGACATTTGTGGGCCGATTCACCCATCAAGTGGTCCGTTCAGGTACTTTATGGTCCTGATAGACGCATCAACTAAGTGGTCACATGTGTGCCTACTGTCCACCCGTAACCTAGCACTATCTAAGCTTTTAGCTCAGATAATAAAGTTACGGGCCCACTTCCCCGACCACCAGATTAAGAAACTTCGTCTGGACAATGCGGGGGAGTTTACGTCACAAGTCTTTCTAGACTATTGCCAAGCTCAGGGAATTGAAGTCGAACATCCTGTAGCGCATGTTCACACCCAAAATGGGTTAGCAGAATCTCTAATTAAGAGACTGCAATGGATCGCTCGTCCATTATTACTTCAATCCCAGATGCTAGTGAATGCGTGGGGTCATGCAATTCTGCATGCTGCATCTTTAATAAAATTAAGACCCTCTGGAGGTCAGTCATCTTCTCCAATGCAACTAGCACTTGGAGCCCCACCAATTGTCTCACATTTGAGAATATTTGGTTGTGCAGTATACGTCCCCATAGCACCACCACAAAGGACAAAGATGGGTCCACAACGTCGCCTAGGCATTTATGTTGGGTTTGACACCCCCTCCATAATTGGATTCCTAGAACCCCTTACGGGGGACGTCTTTAAGGCACGTCTAGAAGACTGTGAATTCGATGAAACATCGTTCCCAAGACTAGGCTCACAGACAAAGAAGCCCGAAGCTTCAGAAAGTATCACTTGGGATACAAAAACTTTATGTCACTTTGATCCGCCAACAAGTCAGTGTGAGGAGGAGGTCCTGAAGATTCTCCACATCCAAAACACTGTCCATCTCTTGCCGGACAAATTTACTGACAACCAGAAGATTGTCAAATCACACGTCCCTGCTGCTAACACTCCAGCTAGGATTGACATACCGCAAAATGGATGCAATCCGCCTGCAGCAGAAATGGTTGGACCTCTCAAAAAGAGAGGACGACCACCTGGATCCAAGGACCAAGTCCCTCGAAAGAGTAGGACCCTTGGCAATGGTAAACAAATACCACCACAGGATGCTAATTCAAGCCCTGCTACCCCATCTCTCCCAAACTCTCATGAAGAGGAAAAACCGGGAGAAAATGAAGTATCGATACACTATGTACGAACTGGGGAGTATTGGGACAGAAAAAGCACAACAATAGATGACACATTTGCGTGTAATATTGCCATCAACGTCGCGTACTGCGACGATGATATTGAACCACGCTCTCTGACAGAATGTCAAAGCAGAGATGATTGGCCAAAGTGGAAAGCGGCAATAGGAGTGGAGTTGGATTCACTCACCAAACGCAAGGTCTTCGGACCAATAGTCCAGACACCAAAAGGTGTAAAACCTGTGGGTTATAAATGGGTATTTGTTAGAAAACGAAATGAACAGAATGAGATCGTACGCTACAAAGCAAGGCTTGTAGCGCAGGGTTTTACCCAACGTCCTGGGGTGGATTTTGAAGCCACATACTCCCCAGTCATGGACGCGATCACCTTCCGATTCCTCATTGGCATAACAGCACAAGAGGGCTTAGATATGCAACTCATGGACGTGGTTACTGCATACCTATATGGCAACCTAGACCGAGACATCTATATGAGATTGCCTGACGGTTATTCTTTGCCTGCAGCACTAAAAGAGAGAGAACGTGACATCTACTCAGTGAAACTGCAAAGATCATTATATGGTCTAAAACAATCTGGAAGGATGTGGTATAACAGACTGAGCGACTTCCTTGCACAGCAAGGATTTAAAAACGACCCAGTCTGTCCTTGCATTTTTATAAGAGCAAAGGCAACAGGATTTGTAATTATAGCCGTCTATGTAGACGACTTAAACCTCATCGGATCTCCTGAAGAGATCGCAAAGATTTCTAGAAGCCTGACAGAAACTTTCGAGATGAAAGACCTCGGAAAATCAAAATTCTGTTTAGGCCTTCAGATAGAGCATCTTACAGATGGGATCCTGTTACACCAGTCAACTTACACATCGAACTTATTGAAAAAGTTTCAGATGGATAAGTGCCACCCCCTCAGCACTCCGATGGTCGTCAGATCATTGGATGTACACAAAGACCCCTTCCGGCCGCTGGAAGAGGGGGAGGAAGTACTAGGCCCCGAAGTGCCTTATTTAAGTGCTATCGGTGCACTCCTTTACCTGGCTAACTGCACTCGCCCTGACATAGCATTTGCAGTAAACTTACTAGCCAGATATAGTGCTGCACCTACACAGCGGCACTGGGCCGGAGTTAAGCATCTTCTGCGCTACCTCCAAGGGTCCATAGACTTAGGTCTATTCTACAGGAAAGTGGCATCAACTGGTTTAGTTGGTTATGCTGACGCAGGTTACAGGTCCGATCCTCATACAGAGAAGTCTCAGACCGGATACATGTTCACATATGGCGGCACTGCCATATCCTGGAGATCTGTGAAGCAGACCATGACAACCGTCTCATCCACCCACTCAGAGCTACTTGCGATCTTCGAAGCAAGCAAGGAATGTTTTTGGCTACGCTCGGTGATCCAGCACATACTCACCTCCACCGGCCTGACGACCGGCGTTCTTGCACCCACTACACTCTATGAAGACAATGCAGCATGTATAGCCCAGCTACAGGACGGCTACATCAAAGGTGACAAGACGAAGCATATCTCCCCCAAGTTCTTCTGGACGCACGACCTTCAGAAGCAAAAGCAGATTGAGGTACAGAAGATCCAATCATGTAATAACTTGGCGGATTTGCTTACCAAATCCCTGCCTACTAGTATCTTTGAGAAACTTGTATATGGGATTGGGATGAGAAGAGTGAGTAAATGTAAACTGGGTCAGGATGAGAGAACTATGAACTCATAGATACATATGAGACTGATGTATAGATTCATAGGAAATCTGCAAGCCTGCAGCTTGGTCAGATAAGGGGGAGTCAACTGCAGAGTTGTACTCTTTTCCCTTGGCTACAGGTTTTTTCCCACTGGGTTTTCCGTAGTCAAGGTTTTGACGAGGCAACCTCGTTGACTCTGGATCCTGAAGTATCCACCCCTAGACACATCCCCAAAACAGGGGAAGTTATGGGTTAACTGTTCTTTCTTTAACAAGACAGTTACATTAACTCGGATCCTGAAGAATCCACCTCTTATTTCAATGTTGATTGGATAAGGGGAAGTGTTATGAATAGGCCCATTGGGCCAATTGGGTATCCAACCCACTATTGAAAGCTATAAATACACGAGTAGGGAGCTCTTAACCCCTTACACCTATTTCTCCCTAAATTACCTTCGCAACAAGAAAAAGAATTATGAAAATTTTGTAGGATTTTGAAATTTTTATTCTGTAATTAGCATTAAAAACAAAGGTGCGTGATAAAATACTATGGATTTTATGTTTTTAAAAATATGGATAAAGAGTTGTGGCTGCTGGGATTCGAGCCCAGGTCTTCACGGCCACAACGTGAAATTCTCACCACTAAACTACAGCCACTTTGTTGCTGATAGGTCTAATATTAACTTTCTAGTACAGTTGCATGTCATTTCACATGGGAATTGTTAATTGTAAATTGTAGTCCGTAATTTAATTAAATCTAGAAAATAGTCTCATTCTCTGCTTTTGGACACAAAGAAGGAAGATATTTAATGAACGTTGCAGTCCGAGATCAAACCTCCTTTAGGGTTTTGTTGAAGAAAGGGAAAGGGGTTGTATGTTCCTGGATTCATACCCATAACCCTGGGGGTTTTGCCCGCTGCCATGTCTGCCGGAATCTGTGGTAAGCGGGTCGGGTTCGAGGACATTTTCGGATCCCAGCCTTCGCAGAACTCGTCGGCGAAGCGGTCTCGCTGCTCCCCGTTCGGATCCCCGACCCGTTGCTCCGATTTGGGGTTCGGATCCGAGGACAAGCTCTCGATTCTCTTTCGGATGTTCCCGTCAGTAGATCGAAAGGTATTTTGATGTAATTTTTAATTTGCTTCAAAATTAATTCCAAGTGAGAATTTCTCCTTGTTTATAACTGCAAAAAATGAGTTTGATAGAGACCAAGATGTTTTTTATTTGAGTTTAGGGTTACATTTCTGCTCTCAACCAATCTAGCATACGGAATTAAGTTTTATATGATTGGTTGACCATTAAGATTGCTCATTATACTATAGTTTGCTAGATTGAGCAATTGGGATGGGTTCAAGATTGTAATTTGGAGGTTTAAGTGAGGATTTTTAGCTTTCTTATGGTTAATTAACTTCTTAATTGAGAACTGTTATGTGAAGTAACTGTTTCTCTTCTACATGGATATGGTTGTTTGATAATCTGAGATCAAAAAGTTTCAGCTTAGCATGATACTGCTGGAAGCTTTTATTAGAAAGTGATGCCTTTCTAAGGGTAAACACGAGATGAGATGCACCCCCGCATTTCATTAAAAAGCTTTTAATGAAACAGGCACAAAAGCTGGTACAATGTACAAAAAGAACAAACAACCAACCCATACAGAAGAAAGAGCAATAACCTACCTAAACCCTAAAGGGTAACAACCAGCCCAAAACCAAAGAAAGAGAGACAATGGAAACACACTTAACCACATACAAGACTTCAGCACAGACTCGGATACGGCCATAGCAAGAAAACCCGAAAACCATCTGAGAATGTCCCTATGAACAAGCCGTGATCGAAGATAACCTGCCCTACACGGACGGGCGCAACTAAACCTAGGAGCCCTCTTAGCCCTCGGTGGTGGAAGCATTTGGGTCTATGATAGGGGGAGAAAGACCGTTGTCTGGTTTGACGTTTGGAGGTAAAGTATGTGTCTAAAGTGAAAAGGATTCAGTACACAGATGAAAATTTAATGTACATTGGAACTAACATCAGTGAATACATGATTGTTTCTATCTCCAAATGGTCCACACCAATGCAGTCGCAATCATATCCAAAATATTCATTAGTTTTAGATTAACCTAAGGTTCTACTAGCCAACCAGATATCCTAAAGAGAACCATGGACTCAGCAAGATGCGAAAATAATCAGGTATCGGTCACCAAAGAGTCCTAGGATGGGGCAGGTAATAGGTGAGCCACAACTCGTCGTACAGGCAAAGATGGCATCTATTGGGGCACATCCATTGAATTTTTTGACATCGCCCCAAGTGAGAATGGAATTCTTACACACGAGCTAAACAACAATTCTGATCTTGAAAGGGACCTTGATCTTCTAGATTTTGTTGGCATACGGGCAAGACCTACCTCCCATCATAAGAAGCAAGTAGACAGGTTAACCGAGAAGTTGTCCTAACCATTCAGGTTCCATACAATCATATCCTGATCATCTTGATGATGTGAAGTCTGAATACACTTTAACGAATGTGATTTTCTCTTTTCTCAGTCGGGCTAAGTGCCTGGCACCAATGTGCCAAATGTTCCTACACCCACTGGCGGCAATCGAGATGAACATGAATTGTGCAAACTAAAAAGATACAGAAAGAGGGAGGCTAGAGGGATGCGACCACACCAAACATCTTTCCAGAAGCTTATCGAGAACACATCCCTAAGGTTCAACGATAAAAATCATGGAAAATATCTTGGGCATTCTGGATGCCCGTATATAACAAGGACACTTGGCGTGTTCCCATCAATCACCAACCACATGTCGTTATGGGACCTATATTTAGCTCAAATGGTCTGTACGTTCGTGCTATATGGGTAGTGTGTATGTGTTAAGGCCTGAATTGACCGGTACAGTTGTCAAGCTGACCGGGACTCGAGGCACTGAGCTGGAGCCGAGTCAGCCCTTGGAGTGGGACCCTCGGTTGGGTGAACCGGGGTCGGTAGCTGATGGTTGATGATGGTACGACCGTTGATCGACTTAAGAACGACCGTCTGATGGGTCGCTCGAGGTTGAAGAGCTCGATATCGACCTTGGACGTCGGAGGGCGATCGTCGATTTGCACCACAGGGAATCGTTAGGGGGTCGGATCTGGGTTCCTACCCAAATCCCCTCTAATGGTTAAGTTAGTAAGGAACTTAAGGGAGAGAAGGAGATTGAGGTAGTAGAGATCGACCCGTGGAGGTTCGTCTCTAGACTAACGACGCAAGCTCGTATATGGAATGTGGAAGTAAGAAGATAGAGTTCTATGTATTAGCACTCGTACCTTGAAGATGGAACTCATTTACCTTTGTCTGTCGATCTATTTATAGGAGGCTCCCTCTTGATGGTGTGTAACCGGCCCTCTTTGATCGGCGTACGATCTTCTCTGGAATTCGAGCTAACAGCTGTCCATTTACTCGGTCCCATTAACTCCGCCCCATCAATGACGACGAGAGTCCAACGGTTGGAAAGAACTATTCCTTCAACCGAGTCTCACACCGCCACTGTGTCGTCGCTGGTCCTGGGCCATTGCTGCACGGTATTGGGCTGTGATTGGGCCTTAATAACTCTACACTGATTCGTGGGCCGTACCCATGTACTAACATTGGCCCATGTCATTCGTTCTCGAGTGTTTGCACTGATCGAGGCCGGATGAAGAATATTCTCATTAAATGGGGCGTGGTATTCGAAGCAGCTGATTTGATTCATGCCGCCAAACTTCTCGCCTTCCGTTGATCCCAACCGCTGCTTTTGGCGAGTCCCTGACGTGTGTCGGTCATCGGATACTAAACACACGAAAATTCCTTTGCGAATAAGAAACTGGGTGGGGGAAGCCAATGATGTTTGCGTTTTGGTCTTTTGGCAGTTTGAAGAAACTTCCTCTTCCTCGTCTTGCTTCCAGCATCCAAAAATGGCGGGAAGAGCGTATAAGGATTTGACTTTGGAGCTAGAATGTGGCTTTTGAAGAGGACCGGAAGAGGAAGAGGGTCGCGGAGGATGCTGGAAGCTCCTCACGTCCAGTTGTCGTCAGGGCCTTGACGGCGGCTCCTTCAGGCCCTCCAGGTGGGGCTGAATCTTCCGACGCCCCGCCCATCGACAGTGGACATACGAGGACATTGTCCCTCCGGTCACCTCCGTCGGCTTTATCCCTCTGGAGTTTAATCTTCTGCTGTCGAATCGCATTTCGACGGGACTCCCTGTGGAGATTAAAGGGGAGCCTTTTTGGCATCCGTTCACCGTGGGGAGGGACGAGTCAGCCCTTCTGGACTTCGGGACGGGGGCCCGCCTGGCGGAGAATATCACTCTACCAAGGGACTTCGACTTCCTGCAAGGGATTGATCTCGAGACGATTGCCAACAGTTTCGTCCGCAACGGCCTTCAGGTTCGTTACTACTGAGTCTTCTTTCTTTGTTTTTCCTTCTGGTTTTGCTGACCGTTGCCCTCTGCAGGTGACCATTTTTGGTGCATGTCTGCGCCGCAGGACCCTCGAGCTGATCAAGGGGCAACGCCTTCTGGCGGCCGCCGAGAACCACGCTTCTGAGCTTCGAGCTCAGGTGAGGAAACTGGAGGACGACCTGGAGGCGACCATGTCTACCAAAGCTGCGTCGGACTGGGTGGCCGCTGAGGCAAAATACAGCCATGCTACCGTGTCGACCACCAGGAAGCAGGCGGAAGCTCAATGGGGGAGAGAGCGATCCCAACTCTGTGCTGAGCTCGAGGCATCGATGAAGGAGGTTGCTGACCTCCAGGTCCAACTCCTCGACAAGGAGAAAGAGGTCGACGCTTATAAGGCTCGAATCACCTCCAAGATGGATAAGGTGGCGAGAGCGACAAAAGACCTTTTTACACCCGACGATGCCTCGTCTTCTTGATTTTTGCAAAGCTCTATTTTTGTAAGACCGCTCTCGAGCAAGTTATGTGTAACTATCCAGATATAAAAAAAGAATTTTTGCAACGTAAATTTTCTGCGTTTGATTTTTGCAACGTCTCTTAGATACGTACCCACATATGTGTCCCCTTGACAACGTGAGTCTGACAGACTTGGGTCGTTGGGGCGTTACAACATTATCTGACCAGAGCTTGTTTGACACGGTTGCTCGGTCGCGGGGGTTGTGATCTCTTCGACCTATGGTCGACGACGTTCGAGGGTGGTTCAGTGGCAAGGGTGGCCCCTCGGCTTACGGCCGACTATTGAGGATCGTTTAGTGGTAAGGGTGGCCCCTTGGCTTATGCCTGACGATCGAGGGTCGAAGGTCATTCGGTGGTGAGGGACGTGGTTCCTTCGACTTATGGCCGACGACGATCAAAAGTCGTTCAGTGGCGAGGGTGGTCCCTTGACTTACGGCTGACGTTTGAGTGTCGAAGGTCGTACGGTGGTGAGGGATGTAGTACATTTGACTTATGGCCGACGACGATCGAGTGTCGTTCAGTGGCAAGGGTGGCCCCTTGGCTTACGGCTGACGAGAATGTGACGTCTAGTCTCAAAGAACGTTCTATTTTGCATTAATAATGAACATGTTTAGGTCAAAAAAGCTCGATGGTCGATTTTACCCCTTTAGCATGATCATTGATAATACTTTCATAGGTGTTCCGTATTTCATGGATGAGGGAGTTTCCTATCATCCAAAGTAGCGAGTCGATAGGTGGCGGGACCGAGTACATCGATCACGGTGTCGGGTCCTTCCCACTTTGCAGCAAGCTTTCACTGTTTGAGGATTTCGGGAGTGAAGGCGGCCTTGTGTAGCACCAAGTCTCCCACACAGAAGCTGCGCTCGCAGACTTTCAAGTTGAAGTAGCGGGCCACGGGCCCCTTCTGCTCGATGAGGGTCGCCAGCGCCCGTTCACGGATTTCCTCCACCAATTGTAGGTTGAGCTCCAGCCCTTCCGAGTTTCGTTCTTCGTCGTAGTATTGAGGATGGAGCGGTCGCTCATTGACCTCGACGGGGACGACGGCCTCACATCCGTAGGCCAGCATGAAGGGCGTCTCCTCGGTCGAGGTTTTGTGGGTCGTTCTGTACGACCATAATATGTCGGAGATCTCATCCGACCATGTTTCCTCGAGCCCGGCTATTCTCTTCCGTAGGGACCCGAGGATGCTCTTATTGGCAGACTCCACTAAGCCGTTCAACTGGGGATGCGCGACGGAGGCGAAGTGTAACTTGATTTTTAGCTCTGCGCAGAAGTCTCTGAAGTCGACGCTGTCGAATTGTGTCCCGTTGTCCATTAATATGGATTGTGGGATGCCGAAACGACAGACGACACACTTCCAGACGAAGCTTCGAGTCTCCTTCCAGGTGATTCGGGACAAATGTTCTGCTTCGATCCACTTGGTGAAATAGTCTATCGCCACTATCAGGTATCTATGTTGTCCACTCGCTGGTTTGAATGGTCTAAGGAGGTCCAACCCCCATTTGGCGAAGGGAACTGGGCTGATGATGGGGATCAGATCAGTCGGGGGTGCCGAGCTGATATTTGAGAACTTTTGGCAGGTCGAGCATCGCCGAACGTAATCGACGACGTCTTTGAACATTGTTGGCCAAAGGTACCCTTGTCTCACAGCCTTTAAGGCTATGGATTTTCTCCCGCAATGGTTCCCGCAGTCGCCCTCGTGGATCTCTTGGATCACGTAGTGTGCTTTCTGCGGGGCTAAGCATTTAAGATAGGGAAGATGTCATACCTGGTTCATCGTCTTTTGTACAATGAACCATTTAACAAGACGAACTGATGGGCCTTCCGCTCAAGTTTTCGTGCCTCCACTGGGTCGGTCGGTTTCTCCCCCGTGCTCAAGTAGTGAATTATTGGGTCCATCCACGTAGCTCCCTGATCGAGGCTTAGTAGTTCTTGTGGCGGCCCGCTAGGATGGAGCAGACGTTGCATGTACACGGTTCGACCGAGCCCCGCTGGGGAGGACGATGCAAGTTTTAATAAGGCGTCAGCTCAATGATTCTTCGACCTTGGTACGTAATGAATCTCTACGCGTGTGAAGGTGGCGAGCTCAGCTTTGGCGACTTGTGCGTAGATCTGCATTGAATCGTCGCGGGCCTCGAAGGTCACATTCAGTTGGTGGACCACGAGGCTGGAGTCGCTGAGTAGTTGGACCACACTTGCTCCCAAGGCTCGAGCCAGTCGGAGCCCGTTGATGGCTGTCTCATATTCCACACCATTGTTGGTGGTTTGGAAATCGAAGCGGAGGGCGTATTCGAATATATTGCCTCAGGAGGTTTGGATGATTATTCCGGCCCCGCTCCCGGCTTGGGTGGATGAACCGTCGACTTGTACGATCCAGGTTCCCTCGTCCTCGATTGCGTCTTTTGCCCCGCTGGTGGAGGGCAAGGGGATAGCCTCGGTCATTGTGCTAGTCGCACATACCTCTTCCTGGGGACCATCGTCGTAGGTGAGTTCGACAATAAAGTCAACGAGGGCCTGCCCTTTGATGGCGATCCTCGACTTGTATTGGATGTCAAACTTACTTAGTTCGACCCCCCATTTTGTCATTCTCCTCGATCGGTTGAGCCTCTTCAGGGTTTGCTCCAAGGGAGTATCTGTGAGGACCAAGATAGTGTGGGCTTGGAAATATGGCCGTAATCTCTTGTCGGATTGCACCAATGCGAAAGCCATCTTTTCGATCCTCGAGTAGTTGACCTCCGCGGCTCGGAGGACCTGACTGACGTAGTAGATGTGACGTTGTATCCTGGTGTCTTCTTTGACGAGCGTCGAACTCACGGCCTCCTCGGCGGCGGCCAAGTAGAGGATGAGCTGATCGTCCTTGTCTGGCTTGGTCAGGAGCGGTGGGGTGCGGAGGTACTCCTTCAACTCCAAAAAGGCTATTTTGCAGTCCACATCCCATTTGAACATTCTCTTGCCGCTCGCGGCAGAAGCTATCGCCTTCCTCAGTACCCTGAAGAAAGGCAGTGACCTCTCGACCGACTTGGACAGGAAACGTCCCAAGGCAGCTATCCTTCCATTCAGTCTCTGGAGTTCTCTAAGAGTCGATGGCTCCTTCATCGTGATGACGGTAGTAATTTTGTCGGGGTTGGCCTCTATCCATCGGCTCGTCAGCATGAACACGAGGAACTTCCTCGAACGAACCCCGAAAGTACACTTAACGGGATTTAGTCGGAGGTTGTATCGTCGGATCTTTGCAAATATTTTCCTGAGGTCTGCAAGGTTATCCGTTGGCTTCTTCGATTTGACTAACATGTCGTCGACGTAGACTTCTAGGTTTCGTCCTATCTGAGCCTCGAAGACGTCGTTCATCATGCGTTGGTACGTGGCCCCTGTATTTTTCAAACCGAATGGCATTTTGGTGTAACAGAATATAACTTGATCAGTGATAAAGGAAGTTTTCTCCTCATCTTTTGGTGCCATTTGAATCTGGTTATACCCAGAAACGGCATCCATAAAGCTGAGAAGCTCGTAGCCCGAGGCATTGTCGACCAGGTGGTCGATTCGTGGTAGGGGGTAGCTATCTTTAGGGCATGCCTTGTTAAGGTCGGTGAAGTCGACGCACATTCGTCACTTGCCGTTCGCCTTCCTGGCCATTACGACATTCGAGAGCCATTCAGGGTATTTAACCTTTCGAATGAAGTGTGCCTCCAGGAGTCGTTTTACCTCTTCGTTAGCAGCCTTCATCTTTTCGCCTCCAATGTTCCTCTTCTTTTGCTTCATGGGCTTAGACGTCGGGTCGACCCCCAATTTGTGGGACGCCACCTCGGGGTCGATGCCGGGCATGTCTTTCAGGGACCAGTCGAAGAAGTCGGCGTGCTTTCTCAGGTGAGCGATTAACCGCTCCTTTAGGTCGCGAGGGAGTAGCGACCCGACTGAGACGGTTCTTCCTTCCTCGTCGGAGATCTTGATACTCTCCGTTTCTTCGACCGCGGTGGGTCGTTGATCTTCGACTCGTGGGTCAACTGAGTTGGCTTGCTCGATCCTCCTCAGTGTGGTGGAGATAGTGAGTAGCACGATCGTGCTTGCTCATGTTTCCCTTTCGTCCTTCCGACCCCCTCGGGGTTTGGAATTTTATCATCTGGTGGAAGGTCGAGACCACCGCTTCTATGGCGTTCAGAAGCGGTCTTTCGATGATCCCGTTGTACGCCGACTTAATCTTTACCACCATAAAGTTGGTTAGGCGAGTGATTTGTTGAGAATACGTACCGAGTGTCACCGGTAAGGTGATGATGCCCACTATCGGGGCAGAGTGCCCGATGAACCCTACCAAGGGTCCTGTGCAAGGCGTCAACTCTTCGGATGATATTTTCCTCCTCTCCAGCGTAGTGAAGGAGAGTATGTCGCACGAGCTTCCGGTGTCAACGAGTAACTTTTTCACGGTGATCTCTCTGATCGAGGCCGTGATGACTATAGCATCATCGTATGGTAGCTCCACCCTGTCCAGATCTTCGTTTGAGAAGGAGATAGGTGGTGTTGAGTATCTGGGACGCTTTCGTCCTGTGGAAACTGTCATCAATCTCCCAGCGTAGGAACTTTGAAGAGAGGTTGATAGCTCTGGGTGCGGTGGGCCTTCCGTTATCATGTTGATGATCTTGACACTGGAGGATCCTACAGCAACCTCGAAGGATATGGTTGGGTGAGTCAGCATACACGAGTGGTTCGTCGAGAGGGATGTCGACTCGTGGTTTTTCACAGACGGCGCCAAACTGTTAAGGCCTGAATTGACCGGTACAGCTGTCAAGCTGACGGGGACTCGAGGCGCTGAGCTGGAGCCTAGTCAGCCTTTGGAGTGGGTCCTCGGTTGGGTAAACCGATGTCGGTAGCTGATGGTTGATGATGATACGACCGTTGATCGACCGTCTGATAGGGCGTTCGAGGTTGAAGAGCTTGATATCGACCTTGGACGTCGAATGACGATCGTCGATCTGCACCACAGGGAATCGTTAGGGGGGTCGGATATGGGTTCCGATCCAAATCCCCTCCGATGGTTAAGTTAGTAAGAAACTTAAGGGAGAGAGTGAGCTTGGTGTAGTAGAGATAGACCCGCGGAGGTTCGTCTCTAGACTAACGACACAAGCTCGTATATGGAATGTGGAAGTAAGAAAATATAGTTCTATGTATTAGCACTCGTACCTTGAAGATGGAACCCATTTACTTTTGTCCGTCGATCTATTTATAGGAGACTTCCTCTTGATGGTGTGTAACCGTCCCTCTTTGCTTGGCGCACGATCTTCTTCGGGATTCGAGCTAACGGCTGCCCATTTACTCGGTCCCATTACTCTGCCCCATCAATGTCGATGAGAGTCCAATGGTTGGGAATAACTATTCCTTCGACCAAGTCTCACGTCGCCCCTGTGTTGTCGATGGGCACTGGGCCATTGCTGCATGGTATTGGGCTGTGATTGGGCCTTAATAACTCTATGTTGTTTCGTGGGCCATACCCGTGTACTAACAATATGCTTCCACCATCATTTAGCCAATAGGGCAGTGTTCATAGTGCGAAGATTAAGGATTAAGGATGCCTAAACCACCCTCATTCTTCAAACAATAGACTAAACCCTAGTTCACCCCGTGTGATGTTTACTGTTGACTGCTCCCACCCAGAGAAAACAGTGTCTAATCTCATCGATCCCTTGCCTACTCATATCAGCACATGAAATGATAGGAAGTACAGGAGAATAGCACATAAGGCTGCATTAATGAGGGTACATTACCATCCGTTGAAAGAGCTCTACCCTTTTAGTATTAAAGTTTGTTCGCCACTTTCTCGATGAGGGTATGCCATTCATCTTTTCGAAGTGTCCCTGGCAACAAAGATAACATCAAGCATTTAATCAGGAAATTAGGAATGGGGCAACCCATAATATATGTGGTTCCCACATCCGTTTTGCTAGGTGGATGTAAAAAAGATAAGGTTTCTATTATGGAAGTTGATCATAGGGCCTGGCATCTCGAAATTACAAAGCACAATATTGATGATGATAGCCTATAAATCACAAACTTCCCAAATATAAATGTCGTCTGCATATTGCATGTTGGCCATAGCCATAGAACATGCAGTCACCCCCAAATTCTTGATGAGATCTTGGTCAATAACTATCTTTAGGAGGGGTGTTAAGGCCAACAGCCTACGATGGGTCAGGATGAAAGAGGATCCCTTTGACAAAGCTTTCTTCTGCATGGAACCATTGATCATAATGTTAGCCTTGGTTGATTCCAATCACAATGTGATCAAACCAATCCATTTGAGGTTAAAACCCTGCAGACAGATGATTTTGAGGAGACAATCATATTGCACCATGTTCATAAGCATTTTTAGAGTCCATCTTGAGAAAATATCTATTATAACCCTTCTTATATGCATGGATGATTTCATATGCAACAACAATTCCATCCAAAATTTAACATCCCTTTAAAAATTTAGATTGTGAATTCAGTATGAGATCACCCAGCATCCCATTCAGCCGATTACCCAACATATTTGCAATGATGTTAAGGGTATTATTCAACAAACAAATCAGGATGTTGTTCCCGTACACCATGGGGTTCACCACCTTAGGAACAAGGGCCACATGTAAGTAGTTGATTATGTTCAAGCTGGTCATCCTTTGCTTCAATTCTCACATATGATTCACCAAATCTCATTGGACTATTTCCCAGAAATGTTCAAAGAAGGAAATCTGGAAGTCATCTGGCCTTTGTCCTGGGACAATCTTGATCCAATTGGCAAATGACATCCCAGAGATTTAGCTCCGTGAATCCCCAATTAAGCTCGTCCAATTTTTGAATGCCATGAGGGCTTTATGGGATCCTCATTAGGGTTAATAGTTGCATCATTAACATTACAGACACTGCTCAGGAATCTACTGCTCATGAGTTTTTCTTCATCTCTATTAGGCTTAAAAGGGTGTCTGCTAGATCATTGTTAGCCATATCTGCTGTCTATGGGCCTAATTGCATGTCACTGAGACCAGCTTTTTGGGAGAAACTTAGGGCAATCTCAGTATTGGGAATATCCCTTCCATGACGGGATAATTTTAATGTGGTCCGCTTCTCTCATGAACTAGAGGGGTGGTTGTAACTCAAGCTTTTAACCAGGTTATTGATGACATTGTACTCATTGAAATTCCTATACATGGTTACTAATTTACCTTTTCCAATCTTCAGTCTACCCTATTGTTAACCAAGCTTAATTGGATTTTGTTCAATGATAAGTAGGACTCGAGGTTTCTCTTAACTTGGGGTTACTCCTCACCAGAGCCCATTTCTACCACATCCCCAATTCCCCATCATGTTGTCCTTAGATGAGGATCGATCGAAATCGCAGAAGCGTTTTTGCTTTGAAATGATGTTGGAAGCACCTGATATTGAAAAATTATCATGGAACTCTTGAGCATGCCTATGCACGGCCTAAATGATGCGGATGTATTGGTTCTTAAGCTTAGACATCTTAGGAAGTGGCTATCTAGGTGGGAGTCCAAGTGCTGTGGTAGTATCCAAAATACCAAAAGGGATACGTTGGAACATGTTGAGTCATTGGGGAGGTTGGAAGAGATGAGGCCCGTCGACCCACAAGAAATCTCCTTATCCGAGCTTAGGGCAAGCATGCACACGATCTTTAAAAAGGAGGAGATTACGTGATGACCACACTCAAGGGTTAAATGGCTTGAGGAGGGTAACCTTCACACTTTTTCCAAAGAACAGTCAACACACATAGAAGGTATATTTTTATTCAGGATATTTTGGATGGTACCTCCACCTTCACGTCAGATGCGGCATTCCGGCTTGCCTTCATGCAAAGTGAGTGCTTTTGCAAATGCATTTGGTTCTTTATTTGTATTTGTTTGGACTAGACGGTGGTCACTGCCAATCATCAATATAACATTGTTAATAGCTAAGTAATGGCGGGTGCTAATTCAGTACTTATGTGATATTCTTGTTCTAATGAATGCGAGTCACTTGGAGGTCTTGGGATTGGGGTAAGGAACTTGTTTTTCACTTTTCTGTTTAACTAGTATTCTTGCATTCGCACCATCTCCCCTGCAATGGGAGAATCATCTAGATTGAGTTGGTTGTGCCTAGATTATGCGAGCTCTCCCAGTATAAGCTGCTACTCGGTAATATTGCGGGTTTCTTCTACCTTTACAGTTTATCATTAAAAAAGCATGGATGTAAAATATTCATTTTTTTACTCCAATTCTAGGTCGGATCAGTTTAGGTAGGTTTGCAATGGGTGATATATACTGGACCTTTTACCTTTTTAGTTTAAGGGCGTAACAAATAATGTTTCTGCGTGTCTTTTGGTCCTATATTGGTCTGGCCATACTTTCCTGAAACCACACATTAACTAGGAAATTCTTAAAGAATGTTTGAAGTTGGAATGACCAAACACTGACACAGGAGACGGGCACAATAAGACATGAATATACCCATACACAGAATCTTGAAAGCCAAGGCTATTAATATGTTGTGGATACGATTACAAAATAATTGTATGTCTTTATGTGTGTATAAAGAGAGAGAATTAAGGCATGGTCTGCAACCTCAAGAGTCAAACCAATGATGAATACATTTTTATCATATAATGTAAAAAAAGAGAGAGAATTAAGGCATGGTCTGCAACCTCAAGAGTCAAACCAATGATGAATACATTTTTATCATATAATCTACTAGAAGCATCATCTTCATCATCAGATTTAAAATCTTGTTCGTAGTTTACCTCATTGTCTGTGATGACCATGAAGCACATTAATGTCCTCTCTTCTCGGTCTTTTTGTTCTTCTTTACTCGAAGACTCATCGAATGTCGTTGGGATTTGGATCCTAAGCCGCCAAAGCTTTCTTCTTGTGCTTCTTTCACTTTGACATTTCTTTTACTTTGCACTTGCCATTAGCTAATGGGCAATTCTTCGTAGTGTAATAAGAAAGGCTAGTGTTTGGTGTGGTAAAAATATGATTTATATAAAGAATATGCGAAATACAAAGATAAGTGGCCTCCATTAGAGAGGAGACCGCTCTCCTAGCTTTTGTTCGATTTAAAGGCTTAAATCTCTCAAGATTTACACTATTCTACTCATATTCTCTCTTCTTCAACATGATTCAACATAAGAAACTAACCCTAACTCCTTTCCCGCTATATAAAGGACTGATTTGTTTATAATTACAAAACATACTCATAATGCCCAAAATTACAAGTTTGTCATTCGCACCATCATTCTTGTTACGCCTATTTGTCCGAGACCCATAAAGCACGAGCCCAAGAGCCCGACTGCTGGTCAAAAGCCCATCGGCGTCCTCAAAGCCCATTCGACAAAGGCCCTACAAGGGACCTCCTCGAACGTCGATCCGACCCAGCCCCAATAACCCGTTGGTCGCTCGCCCACTCCTGCGAAAACCACTCCCCCGAACGCGCGACCACTAAAGAGCGATAATGGGGAGGTGCTGGCATGGCGGAGAGAGCGGCGGCGAGGGGGGACTGATGGGGCACGATCAATGGCGGACGTGGGACGTGGGCCGGAGGCAATCACGCGGGAGCTCTACAAAAGGGCCAGGAAGACGACGAAGAAAGGGACCGCATCTCAGGTAACAAAACCTAAGGTATTCCATCAACGACCTCGTTCCCCCAATTCATCTCCTTCCTCCCCCGCTCGCGCCGAGAGACGCCGTTACGATCTCCTCACGAGTCGGACCGTCTCCGCCGGGCCTCCTTTCTCAGATCTCTATCTGACTTAGGCATCGGAGGGGATTTGGCCGGAACCAAGGTCCGGCCCCCTGACGAGCGTTCTCGTCTGCGCAGGTGGACAACAGATCAACGGGCCGAGGCTACCCCTCGCCCCTTTCCGACCACTCGATCAACCGGACAGTGAGGCTTCCCCTCACCGTCAGCCAGCCGTGGCCGAGCACGTCCTACCAAGGCCGAGCGTCCTAATCGGGTCCGAGATTCTCCCTCGCCACCCGTCGGCCGTGCACCTACCCGGGCGACTGAGGCTACCCCTCGTCCCCCTATCAGCCGAGGCCGAGCACACCTGTCCGAGGCCGAGCGTCTCAACCAGGGCCGAGGCTACCCCTCGCCCCTTCTACACCGATTCGAAGCCCCCGAGGGACCCAAAGCGGGCCCCTTGACCACGTTGACCGGGCTCTCCACGGTCAACGCTTTGTAGTGAGAAAACACTCTGAAACATCTGGCGCCGTCTGTGGGAACGAAAGACCGTCCCACGAAGAAGCAAACCACACCAACAATGGCACGAGCCAGCAATGGAAGGAAGCGCATGCCCCCCATCCCTGAGGAGGGGAATGGCACAACAAACGGCAATCCCGAGGACACGCCCGTCAGCGGCCACCCCACCCTCTCCGCCGAAGAAACCGGCGGCTCAGAACTGGCCACGCAGGGACAGCTCCGCGCCCTGGCTCAGGAGACCAACGCGAGCCTCCAGACGTTGGTCGCGACGGTGCAGCAGCTCGTCGGCCCTGCGCCACCCAACGGAGGCACGTTGGACGACAGCCATCGATGGGCGGGGGTCCCCCACACTTGCGGTCCGCCGTGGTCGACGACCACGGGACCCGGAAACCGAACACGGAGCGTCGGTTCACGCTGTCCGGCTCTCGTCAGGCGAGGTCACGCGCCTCCTCACCCTATCGTGAAAGGAGCCGAAGAGAGACCGAAGGGACGGACGGCGAATCGAGGACGGCCTCGTCTCGTCGATCGCGGTCGTCCCGCCGCAAGAGAAGCGAACGACACCACTCGAGAGACCGATCGCGGCGGAGCAGGAGCTCCCGCAGGAGGAGTCGGGAACGTCGGGACAGCCCGGCCCCCAGCGTGGCGAAGGCTGCGGAGCCAGCCCCGCTGGCGCCGGTGTTACCTCCACCCCCGGTCGATCCAGAGGCAGGCGAGTACCGCATCCCCGGAGGCATCCACGGAGACCGGTGCCCCTTGTCACGGAGAATAACCGACGCACTGGTCCCCTCCCGATTCCGGATCCCGGTGCTGGGAAAGTACGATGGAATAGGAGACCCGGCACACCACGTGATGGACTACGAGGGGGACATGGCCTTCCAGGGAGCTGACGATGACCTGCTTTGCCGGGGCTTCTATTCTACTCTCAGGGGAGCGGCGAGGATCTGGTACCACAGCCTGCCCGGCCGCTCCATCGACAGCTTCGAACAACTCGCCCAGTTGTTCTGCAAACAGTTCATGGCGGGGAGGCTGATCAAACCTGGTGCTGAACATCTGTTCAACATAGTGCAAGGCCCGGCCGAGCCACTCCGACAGTTCATGCGCCGCTTCAATGCGGAAAGGCTGAACGTGAACAACCCACCCGACCTGGTGGTCCAGACGGCCCTTAAGAAAGGACTTCGCCACAGGGGCCTCAAGAAGTCCCTACACAACGACCCCCCGAAGGACCTCCCCGGGATCATGGCAAGGGCCGAACGCTTCATGCTGACCGAGGAGGCCTTGGCCGAGGATGCAGGAAAAGCCGCTCGAGGGACCAAGCGCGGCGACGGCGGACGAGTTAGCCCCGAAGGGTACCGGACCGAGAAGAGGCAGAGGAACAGGCAGCGGGGAGAAAGCGCGAGGGACATCACCCCGGACGCCATTCTCGCCCAAGTACAGAAGGAAGAGCGAGCTGATCGCCCCCCACCGAAGGCTAAAAGAGGCGGGAAGAACAGGGAGAAGTACTGCAAGTACCACAAAGACGATGGTCATGACACAGAAGATTGCTGGCATTTGAAAAAGGACATTGAGAAGCTGATGAGCCGAGGGCACGCCAGGAATCAGGCCGACGAGCCGGCCCACGGAGAAGGGACCTCCACACAGCCAGACAAGGGGAAGAAGATCAACACCATCCAAGGCCCCCTCCGCATCATAGAGTGAGCGGGCGACGTCTCTCCCCCGGAAGCGGCCTAGTATGAGGGAGTTATCTAAGTTTACATCCCTCTGTCTAGCTTCATTTCCTTTTTCTTCCATTTCCTCCAAATGTACCGGTCCGGCAGGACTCTTGAGAGTACAAATGCATCCCTTTTTGTTATCTTCATTTAAAACCCCGATGGAGTTGACATGACACCAATAGCATGAAAGGTTGGGGACCGCCGCCTCACTGGAGGAGGAAGAGGAGATTTGCCCTCGCCGACCGACTCCAGCGCCCATAAGACCAGGGGCAATTCCCCCAGCAGGCACGGACGCCGACCGGTCCTGAGCCGAGGAGCTTAGCCCTCGCCGACCGACACCAGCGCTCATAAGTCTGGGGGCAATTCCCCCAGCAGACACGGACGCCGACCGGTCCTAAGCCGAGGAGCTTTGCCCTCGCTGACCGACTCCTGCGCCCCTAAGTCTGGGGAGAATCCCCCCAAGACCGGTCCTAAGCCGAGGAGCTTAGCCCTCGCCGACCGACACCAGCGCTCATAAGTCTGGGGGCAATTCCCCCAGCAGACACGGACGCCGACCGGTCCTAAGCCGAGGAGCTTTGCCCTCGCTGACCGACTCCTGCGCCCCTAAGTCTGGGGAGAATCCCCCCAAGACCGGTCCTAAGCCGAGGAGCTTAGCCCTCGCCGACCGACACCAACGCTCATAAGTCTGGGGGCAATTCCCCCAGCAGACACGGACGCCGACCGGTCCTAAGCCGAGGAGCTTTGCCCTCGCTGACCGACTCCTGCGCCCCTAAGTCTGGGGAGAATCCCCCCAAGACCGGTCCTAAGCCGAGGAGCTTGGCCCTCGCCGACCGACACCAGCGCTCATAAGTCTAGGGGCGATTCCCCCAGCAGACACGGACGCCGACCGGTCCTAAGCCGAGGAGCTTTGCCCTCGCTGACCGACTCCTGCGCCCCTAAGTCTGGGGAGGATCCCCCCAGCCAACGCCAGCTTCGTCCATTCCTAAGCCAAGAACAAGGCGACAACGCAAAGTACACAAGAAGTCCAAGTAAGTCGATTTCGTTTATAATAGCTAACCAGAATACAAAAATGCGTCTTATTTACAGGGGAGCAAGGCGAAGGAAACACCCTACAAACAATCTACTTGCGACGAATGACAGAGTTCTTCGCCTACAGAAGCTAGATCGACACCGACAGAGCAAAATTGGTTGACAAAAGACCTGAAGTAGGTAGCCCAAGCTAGCAGCCATACAACCAGCAATTATTGGCCATGGAGCCGATAACGAAGCCGAAGGAGATAGCGGGGGCCAGGGATCCATTTCAAGTAGACTGGCCCAAAGCGAAGCGAATGCTTAAAAATTTGAGGATAAGGCCGGGAGGGACGGCTTAGGGAGATCGAGCTCGGGAGGACACATCCTCGGGCACTTCGCCCTGCTCGGAGCGAGGGGGATCGACCGGCGGTGGGGCTTGCCGAACACGCTCCGCACATTCCCGGAAAGAAGACTGGACGACTTCGACGATCCGAGGGGCGATGAGGTCTTCATACTTACCGAAAGCCCCCCTGAGAACCTCGAAGATCCTCTTCCCCAGGGTCTCGACGACGCCCTTCTCCACCTCCTCGGCAAGCCGCACCACCTGGCGCCGATCCGACAGTTCCCTCTGAAGCTCCTCCCTCTCCAGGCGGAACGACTCCGCCGCTTCCTCAGCCGACTGATGAGCATCCTCCAGCTTTCCCTGGAGGTCACCCACTTGTCCCTCCAACTCGGCCACACGGAGGTTGAGACGCCGAGACTCCATCTGGGCCTCCGTCATAGCCACCTCAGCCGCCCCGGCCCGCTCCTGAGCCCTCATGGAGGACTCCTCCAGCTCCCTCAAGCGGACGGCTCGGCACTGCAACTCCACAGCGAGCGCTGAACCCTGAAAAGACGAGACATGGGCTAAGAAGAGAATAAAGAGAAAGAGAGGATAGCAAGATAACCGAACCTGTTGAAGGATCCAGACCAAGGAATCCGACATCTTGTCGGCCGGGATCTTCTTGAGGAGGCTGCGGTCCCGGGGAGGGACGGAGACCTCGGCAACCTGCTGGGCCAGGGCTCGGTCAACAAACATCGAACTCCCAGGGACGACGATCGAGGCCGAGTCGCTCGCCAACAAGGCCCCGACCCCTGGTGATACGGGCGAAGACGCTGCGAGGGGAGTGGCTGGCAAAGCTATCGAAGGATCCCCGGCAGACGCCACGGGAAGCGCGGAACTTTCCGGACCGGAGGGATCCACATCCTCCTTCCTCTTCTTTCCACCGCGGGGCTCCGAAGGCGCCGGAGGGGAACGCTTCCGCCTCGCACCATCCTCACCCCCCGGAAGGGGATCGCCAGAAGAAGAGGCGGGAGGCGCGGCCACCACCTTTCCCACGGAAGGCTCGGCTCGGCGCACTTCCTCCTCAACGGTCCTCCGAGGCGCCCTTCCAGAGGTACTACCTCGGCTCCGAGCGGCTCCACGACGGATCAGCTCATCGACGTCACGGACGAATTCGCGGCCAGCCATCCCTGCAAAGGAGACCGAAATCAGGATGAGTCATAGGGCGATCCGGGGATGAAAAAGCGACCTACCCGGAGACCACAAGACGGCCTTCAGGAGTAGGTCGTCCAACAAAGACCAGAGGGACTTCGTTTCCAAAGGAAGAGCCAACAGAAGCGCAGCGGCTGCCCGGTCGGCGTCTGAGAGAATTAACGACGGGCGAGGATGGACAGAACTGCCCCAGCTTGTTAGAATCTGGGCCTCCCCCAAGAAGACCACGAAAACATAATCCGAGTTCCAATCCCCTGACCAGCGGGGTAACCCGATCAGGCATTCCCTCCTCGAACGAGCTCGGAGTAGCAGCCATGACCCCGGACCGACCGACTGGACCTGGTAAAAGTGGAAGAGAAGGGGGAGAGTCGGCTCCAGACCACGGGAACAGCAGAGCGTTACGAAGCCCGTCAGTACCGCGATCGAACACGGGGCGAACTGACACAGGGACACTGTGAAATGTTCCATGACCTGGATGAAGAAGGGATGGAGCGGGAAGCGAAGACCCAGACGGAACATCTCGACGTAGACGCCGACCTCATTGCTCCTCGGAAGGCAAATCCGCTCGTCGACAAATGGAACCCGAACCTCGTATGGGAAGCAGAGATATCTCTCCCGGATCTCCGCGGCCACCGAAGGAGGGGTCATCGACGGCGTACGGAGGACAACCGGGGGCACATTAAGCCGTACGGCAGCCGACGCCACGTCATCACGGGCGTAGTCTGGAAAAAGTTTCTCCTTCCCCTTATCCTGAAGAGAACGACTCCTGGCGGGGGAACCTGATCCCCCTAGCCGGGGCTCACCCCGCCTGGACTCCGAAGGATCCCTTGCCCTTCGACCAGAACCGCCTATCCTAAGGGCAGCCATGAGATGAAAAGCGAGAGAGGAATTACCTTTTTTCGACTGGTCTGGAGAAGGCAAGGAAGCGAAGGCGACGGGAAACTCCGAGTTGTGGAAAGCTTTGAATACCGGGAGAAGCAAAAGAGAAGTGGAGATCAACGCGGCTGGGGATTTTATATACCGGGCGCAGGGGTGAATTCGAAGCGGCTGACAAGAACGCGCGGCAGGCTTCGAAGAACTGGCGGCGTTTCGAAACTGGCGCCAGGGGAAGTCCAATCGATCCGCCTCATCATGACCTACATTTATGACCACGCCTCGGCTGAAGCGCCACTCGGAACCCCAGGAGGCGTAGTGGTTATACCAAGCTAGCTGAGGCCGATCGATCCCACCAATGGCGGCGCCCGAACCCCTCAGCTTCTCAACTGAAGACGGCCCCGCGAACGGAGGGGGTAAGTTTGCAGCCACACGTGGCGGCATCAGAGGACCAACGGCGCTTCGGAGCCCGCGCCTTAAAAATATCGAACGGGCCCACTTATGATGACGACTAATAAATGAGTCGGCATCGACTGGCGAGCTCGTCAAAAACGACAGAGGTCACATCGGCCGAGCCGAACGAGGCCGATCAACCCGACCGATGGGGGCAATTGTTACGCCTATTTGTCCGAGACCCATAAAGCACGAGCCCAAGAGCCCGACTGCTGGTCAAAAGCCCATCGGCGTCCTCAAAGCCCATTCGACAAAGGCCCTACAAGGGACCTCCTCGAACGTCGATCCGACCCAGCCCCAATAACCCGTTGGTCGCTCGCCCACTCCTGCGAAAACCACTCCCCCGAACGCGCGACCACTAAAGAGCGATAATGGGGAGGTGCTGGCATGGCGGAGAGAGCGGCGGCGAGGGGGGACTGATGGGGCACGATCAATGGCGGACGTGGGACGTGGGCCGGAGGCAATCACGCGGGAGCTCTACAAAAGGGCCAGGAAGACGACGAAGAAAGGGACCGCATCTCAGGTAACAAAACCTAAGGTACTCCATCAACGACCTCGTTCCCCCAATTCATCTCCTTCCTCCCCCGCTCGCGCCGAGAGACGCCGTTACGATCTCCTCACGAGTCGGACCGTCTCCGCCGGGCCTCCTTTCTCAGATCTCTATCTGACTTAGGCATCGGAGGGGATTTGGCCGGAACCAAGGTCCGGCCCCCTGACGAGCGTTCTCGTCTGCGCAGGTGGACAACAGATCAACGGGCCGAGGCTACCCCTCGCCCCTCTCCGACCACTCGATCAACCGGACAGTGAGGCTTCCCCTCACCGTCAGCCAGCCGTGGCCGAGCACGTCCTACCAAGGCCGAGCGTCCTAATCGGGTCCGAGATTCTCCCTCGCCACCCGTCGGCCGTGCACCTACCCGGACGACTGAGGCTACCCCTCGTCCCCCTATCAGCCGAGGCCGAGCACACCTGTCCGAGGCCGAGCGTCTCAACCAGGGCCGAGGCTACCCCTCGCCCCTTCTACACCGATTCGAAGCCCCCGAGGGACCCAAAGCGGGCCCCTTGACCACGTTGACCGGGCTCTCCACGGTCAACGCTTTGTAGTGAGAAAACACTCTGAAACAATTCTCATCATTACTTCATCTCTAAAAAAGCATATTGTCCTCAATGTAGTGCATGAAACACATGAGTCACGCTACTCCAAGTGCGAGTGCTCATCCCCTCCACCTGGATCAAAGGACCACCCAATGTCTTTACCACCCTCATCAAAGTCCGGGTCAAAGCCACATTGTTCAACAAGCTTGTCTAAAGGTCGGCCGCACCTAAAACATCGTCGATGAGGCTTAGGAGGACCTTCGTCAGTAAAACAGGGCTCGCGGGCCCTTGGGCGGCCCATCATGGCCACGCGGACCCCAGGGCGGCCTGCCAAAGGGTTGCCAGGCCCTGGAAGGCCCTCCCAGGTCGCGCGCGCCCGAGGGCAACCCGCCATGGGCTTGCCCAACTCGAGACGGCCCGTTGCGAGGCTGAAGGCCCCATGGCAACGACTAAAGGGGGTCGACGCCTATTGTCGCTTCCTTCATGCGATTATCCTCGCCTTATGGATGCAGATCCATGCCTAAGTTGACGCCTTTTCCATTTCTAACTCAAGGGTGAGCCCTTTTTCCCCATATCTGTGTCGGTGACCAGATCTGGAGCCGAATCTTCATTTGGATGGACATCCTTCACAAAAGAGATGAATTTCCCCTTTTTCTAGTCCAAAGGCACCGCCTTTTACCCCAGATCTATGATGTTGACTCCATCTTCTTCAGATCTGGCTTAGTAACCTTCTTCTCGAGCTGAGGGTGGCGAAAGATCTCTGAAATTTTCTCCGTTAGTAGGCGGCTCATCTCCTCAAGGCTTTGCATCATTTTGGCTTCGATTCTATCCATTGTGTTCATCAAGGACTCAAAAGCATTCCCTTTTCGTCGTTGCCATCAGAATCGAATGCTCTGATACCAATTTGATAGGAAAACCTAGGGTTTGGAAGAGGAAAAGTTCAAATTTTTTTTAATGAGAGTGTAACACAAAGTACAAATGATTTTTTAAAGAGAAAATGGATCTCCTAGCTATTAATTCAAAAGACAATGCTTAACTCTTTTCTATCTATGCTTCCACTCTACTTCTAGGGTTTTCTTTCATAAATTCAACATAAGAAACTAGCCATAACCACTTCCCTGCTATTTAAAGGAATGATTTGTCCATGATTACAATAAATGCCCCCCCAAGACCCAAAATTACAAGTTTGCCACACACGCCCTCGTTCTCATCATTACTCCACACCAAAGAACCACCTTGTACTGAAGGTGGTACATGAAATCGGTGGGCCACCTACTACTCCGAGTGCGGGTGCGTGTCCCCTCATAGGTCAACGGATCTTTTTTGAATTTGATAGGAAAAACTAGTGCTTGGAAGAGGAAAAGTTTAGATTTTTATAAATGTGAGTGGAACACAATATACAAATGATTTCTTTCGAGAGGAAATCACTCTCCTAACTTTTAATTCAAGAAATAATGCTTAACTCTTCTCTATCTATGGTGTTACTCTACTTCTAGAGTTTTCTTTCACAAATTCAACATGATTCAACGGAAGAAACTAGGACTAATCCCTTCCCCACTATATAAATGACTGATTTATCCATAATTACAAAAAATGCCCCTAATGCCCTCAATTACAAGTTTGCCACCGGCACACGCATTCTCATCATTAACATCCCTAAAGAACCACTTTATCCTCAAGGTGATGCATGAAATCCGTGGGACACGCTACTCCGAGTACGGGTGCTTGTCCCCCCTCCTGGTGATCTGCAGGACATGCTATTTATTATACGCTTAGTGTATTTTGAAGTTAAAGGAAAAAAATTGTCATTTTCCTTTAAAATTCAAAATGCACTCTGGCTTGTCTCATACCACTATCATCATGGGAATTGGGATGCGACATCCTGGGAATTGGGATGTGACAGAAACCGTTGAATTTGTAACGGCTTGATCAGTTGGCCCTAATATATATTTTTATGGATTAAATACTTAAAAAAATTAAATATAAAAAATATAAAAATCTTTTTGCATGGTGATCCTGTGGTATATATATGGAAAAAAGATGTCGCTTGGTTAAAAATGACAAGGTACGCTAACGTGATGTGTTTCGATTGATAAAAAACAAAAATAAATACAACCCATATGCTTACTTTTTCCTCGGCCAATGAGAACACATCATGCGCATCTAATGATCATTTTTTTGATCATATTATTTCGTTAATCACACACACACATGGAATAAAGAATAAAGTAAAAAAAATTTGATATCAAATTTTGCCACAATATCTTACCTTACAATAGTAAATACGTGTTTTGGATATATGAATGAAATTAAATGTTTTGCAAAATTGTAAATTATAGGTTTATATCGTCTTGTCTCTCCTTGGTAGTATAGTTACTTCAGTCATGACGATTCGCTCTAAACCCGATCCATGTTAATACCTTCTAAGGATTATGTTTAAGTGTACTTAAATTTTATTTTATTCGGGGTTTGGGATATAACTAGTCCAGCCAGGTTAACAATCAAGGCCTTAGTATAATTTCAATTGTGTTAAGGTCTTTGGATTTCCACGCAACCTGGATCTTCAAAACTGACCCAATCCATAAGGTTATAAGTTTATTCCTTAATGGAAATATTGGTCCTTTTGGTATAATTCATGTAGAATATAACTGGAACACCGTTCTGTACCCATGATGAAGTGATAGTTTATGAGCCAAAAGTGGGCTTATATCCAAACCAAATACTGTGTGGATCTGAAAACCATTACTCAAACTTGCAGAAAATTCATATACAAATCTCATGAACACCAGCACCCAGACACAACCTTTCAACCAGTGTTGAAAAAAGCCCTCCATGGCCCGCCATGACGGTGGGAAGACCTGGTCACCTCATGTTAAGTTGTGGCTGCCGGTTGTGACGTCTACCTCCACGAATTTTCATGTGGCCACCATGCCCGTTGTGGCGGGCTTTATCCATAAAGGTGGGCCAGCCCATGAAGTATTTAATTATTTTTTCAAAGTAATTGGGTTATGGTTACAGCGTGTTGGGTTGGTTATTGTTGGCTGAGCCGGCAATCCCCCCCCCCCCCCCCCCCCCCCCCAAGTAATTGGGTTATGGTTACAGTGCGTTGGGTTGGTTATTGTTGGCTGAGCCGGCAATTTTTTTTCCGTTCCCTCCGTCCCCCCCCCCCCCCCCCCCCCCCCCCCCCCACACAAAAAAAAAAAGGAGAAGAAATAATTACAAAGGAAGCATCTTATTCCCGCAGTGGCAGCCCCTCGGTGCCACTCTGATGTTGCCATTCGTAACATTGCTCCTGATAGTAGAGGTATTTACTAGGAGGATGGATAGCGAGGGTGCAAACATTACACGGCTAGGAGTCTAAGAGAGAGCTCTACCATACAATATAGATTGATGATACTAGACATTCGTTATATGAATTGGAAGAAAGAAGTTGGCTGAATAACAGCAAAGAACTCGTTGATTGGTCTCTTAATATTAGCTGAACTTTTCCTTTTCATCTTGTATTAAAAAACTTGCAATTGGCTGATGCCTTTTGTGGTCGACTGTTGGAGACACCAACCCCGGTGGATATTCCATTTCCAATCGACACAATGACAAAGGGAACATGGTTGTCGAATGGGGTTTGTGTGGTTTCAAGTTATCTGTTACTATTCCTTGATGTGCGAATGCGGATGCACCTATGCACTCTTTCGATATTAATATGCATGTGCTGGCAAGCAAATACATAAATACATATGTATATATGAATATATATAGACATGAGCACATGCATATGTAGGTTTGTATGTGTATTTGTGTATGTATTGCGTAGATATACCCAGATTTGTTGCATGTGTGTCTATGCAGATACTTCACATATTGTGTATATTTAGCATATTTATAGATGGACTCATGACTCTATACTTGATTCCAGGCACATAAACATGTATATGTGTCTATACATGGTCATGCACATGCAACGAAAGCATGCTTTATGTGCACTTTCATCTATACATATCCAAGCAGGAGGCATGCACATTCTTACTTCTGGATACATGTACATACGTATGTATGTATGCATTGGCGCCCATGCACTCACACCACCCGTGAACAAGTGCAGTGTGTGTGCATGCTCTCTTGTTTGACCTATGGTACCCATTATTCTCTATATATGGTTTCGTGCATTGAAATATGTGTATATCTCCCTGCGCATGCATGAATATCAATGGTCGTCACTGATCCCTACAACACTAGAATTGAAATGCTTCTATTAGTGGTGGGGTCTGACTGACCGTTCTTTGTAAAAGTAATCCTATGGTTACTCTGCACGGCCTAATTTTTTACCAGATATATATGAGGTGGGTTCCAATTCATCACTTATTGTTGCATTGTAAAGCAGTTGCTTCATTTTGACCATTTTATGAATTTCAAAACTTTGTTCATACAGTAACTTGGAGCTTATATCATCCTAAATTTTCATGTTCATACAGTAACGTGGAGCTTATACAGTAACTGCTTGTAAAGCAGTTGCTTCATACAGTATTTTGTTCTTTTCATGTTCTAGGGAAATTTGGAGCTTATACCATCCTAAATTTTCATTTAATATCATATCAAACTGCTGTTTATTTCACATGGCTTTCAACAGCATGTTCAATTGTGTTTTCAGGTTGTGGAGTCGGTTTTAGATTCACATGATGACAAGATTGATGATGCAATTAATAATCTCCGTGATCTTTGCCTTGGGAATGATCGTGCAGGGGATGAAGCAATAAGCTTAAATTCAGCAGTTTTTTCAATTGACAATGGCATTGAAGGTAGAATATACTTGTGGTGATTGGTACCATTTAACGTGATAAAAACTCTCTCCCCTTGTCTTTTTTAGCACTTTCAAACCCTTCACAGTTAGGCTGATATTCAAAATTATTTTTTTTTGAGATTTCTTTTCATTTTACCCTTCCAATCACGGTCTTCTCCTACTCCCGCTACTTGTCTCTCTTTTCTTTCTCTTTAACACAAAAATCCATGCAAGATCTCTCTTTTCGCTCTTCCCCCCAATTCCTGTAGGTCTTATCGAATATCTTGTTTTTCTTTCTATTGGACCAAAAAACTTGCTTGAACCCAAATTCTAGTGCTCCCCCCCCCCCCCCCCCCCCCCCACACACACACACACACAATAATCCGCTGCTTCTTTCTTGCATTCCCTTTCTTTCTTCAATCCAATCAAAGCATGGTTTCATTAGAATTTAATTCAAGAAAGAAAAATGAGAAAAGAGAAAAACGCACAGCGACAACTAATTCAATCCATGTGCTGTTGTTACGTTACGATCAGAATCAACACTTGGAGCCTACCTTCGCACAGCTCCGTTACTTTTTAGGAGGCATCTGCCCCAGATGAACTACCCACCTCACAGTGTCCCGCCCGCCCGTAGTGGCTTAAAGTTTAATTTATGAGATGAAACCTGAACACTAGAGCTCTCCATTGAAATGAAACCTAAACACTAGAGATCTCTTTTGGACTCGAATCCTAGGGCTATGTCAAACTCATGGTTAGCTTCTTTCTCACATCCAATTAACAAACAAAACAACAACATCAGCGTCATCACCCTCAATAAACAAAAATAAAAACCAACAAATTCCCACTAAGTTTAAAAATAAACCAAAAAAGTTAAAAAAACTAAAAACTACTATAAAACAAATGGCTCTTGCCCTCTACACAAACCTCAGAATCACACCGCATCGCTCATTCTTTCCTCCTCCTTTTCTCTCTTATTTTTTCTCTCTCAACAGTCTACAATGCTCTTCCTTTTTTCATCCTTTTCTCCATGTCTCCATAACCACACCATGGAACCCGCACGAGCTTTCCGACCCCTTCCCTAAACTTCCAAGATCCCTTGTTGTCGTTCAGGGCCAAAGATTCTCTCCAATCCAAGTATATCTTCCTCAATTCTCTCTCGGACAAAGGAGTTATAAAAGAAAAGTAGCCCTTAAATGTTCCAACGAAACGAGGGGCAAAAAAACTCCACAAACAATTAAAATTTAACTGAACAGTGACTGATAACTGGGGAAGGTTTGAAAGTGCTCAAAGGATAACGGTGAGGGGGTTATCACAATCTCATTTAAACGTCTGGGGGTTTGCAGCATTCATCCATAAGTTATTTCCCGTATTGTGTCTGCCCTCGTCTTTGTTTTTGAGTAGTTTGTGGCAAAATCAACCTGCCTACATAAATACGACGCCTTCACCTTTATCTGCCCATATATGACAGGGGTTATGAGTTGTGCAGCAACTGAACAGACTGTTCTACCCATCCAGGATGGGAATTCAGAGACATCTAATGTATTTCGAGATGGGACGTCATGGGTGGACCTTTTCGTACAGGAAATGATGAATGCGTCGGGTTGGGATGATATTCGTGGCCGTGCTACAAAGTTGTTAGAAGCTTTTGAAAAAAGCATTCTTGCCCAGTCCATGACATCAAAAGAGGTAGATGATGCCATCGTTTCGAATGTCTTCATAGGGTGCGAGCTATTCTATTTTGCTTCCTATTTGTTGGGTGTTTCTGTACCTTGTGCCTGTGGATATGTAGGAGGAGATAGCTTTGCTTAAAGAGCAGCTGCAGTGCATGTTGAGAGACAATATTATTCTAAAGAAAGGCATTCAAATTCAGCATGAGCGCAGTCTCGAGCAAGAGGAGAATCTGAAAGAAATGCCACAGTTGAAGCATTTCTTAAGCCAGTGCCAAGAACAGATTCGAAAATTGGAGGTACTTGAAAGCAATTAGCATGCCATTTCCGCTTTCCCTGGCCACCTCATGCTCCCACTGAAGCACATCACAGGGTGGATGGTTTGTAAATACATTCATAAAATCTTTTAGCTCGTCATGCACACTGAAAATTGGATCATCATCTCTGATTCTTTTTGCTGGGAGTTCTTCTTACGTCCATCTTATGGTCAAAAGTAGTAGTTTCATGCCATTTGCACATTATGCGTTGTCGTTGATAGTTCGTTCTTACTTTTTATGTGCAGATGGATAATTACACGCTAAGAATCCGCCTTCAGAAAGCGCAGGAGTCAAATTCCATGCCAAGTCATTTCAACCGGCACATATTTTAGTCGCGGCATCAATTTTGTATCTGTTTCGCGTATGAACCCGTACAAAGTGTCCTGGGCTGGGCACTAGAATCAGTCCCAGCTTGCTTGCTGTGGCCGGAGGCGGCTCAGGAGTGTGAAAACCTCGGTCTTTCACAGGTTGATGATTTACTGGGACAAGAGCTCCACATAGGCAAACGAAGGGACATATATTTGTTTGGTTAGTTTTTGTGTCACAAGAGTCTGTTTCTGGGATCTATTGTATTTATTCGAGTTCGACATATTTGTATGATGTATATTTTTGTATGCGTTTAACGAAGAAAAAATGCATATTCTCTTATTCGGAATATGCTTGGCCTGCATGTAATCAGCATCATTTGCCAAACAGTATTTTGTTTGTTTTTTGATGTTAAATCCTAGTAATTTCTACCGTGAATCTGTGATAAATACAGGTAATTTGGAGATGTGGTGTGTTTACCATCAAGCAGGTGCTCGAAAATTTACCGTTGGTGTTAATATTCTTGTATTTACTGTCGTAAATTTGCTGATCGTAAACTATTTCAAGAATTCAAATCAATGGTAATGTCACAATAAAACAAAAATTAATAGAGAACTTGCCACTTAGGGCCTGTTCTTTTGTAGGAAAGTATAATTGAGAAAGTTGAGAAAGTATGGAATCTGATGAGAGAGAAATAGGTGTGTAGTGTGTTCTTTTATTGGAAAGTGGTGTTGAATTGTGGAGTTGAAAAGTTGAGGTGGGGCACACTCCGTGTAGTGTGTTCTTTTGGATGATGAACATTGTATGTTGAAAAGTGGTGTAGAGCTACTCAAATTTAATTTGTGCTATTTGAACCTAAACTAAATACTTAAAGCTAAACTAATTAATTAATATGCAAACTAATTAAAACTTAAAATAATTAATTACTTAAAATAATTAATTGAGTGCAAAATGTGTAATCTTTTGTGCATAAAGGGAATAGCCCACATTTTTTGACGTGCTGCTGCAAACGCACGGAAAAAAAAGAATAACAAAAAACTGGGCTCTTATTGGTTGGAGAAAAGAGAGTCTGTAAGAATTTTGTGAGAATCTAGTGTAATCCAAGCTTTTACTCCGGATTTCAAAGCCTCCCCAAGAATCTCATTTCCTCCTTCACATCAGCCTTTCTTCCCCCACATTCTGAGCTGCCAAAAGAACAGCCCACAAGAAACTGAAGGCCGATTCCTATCAAATAGTGTAGGAATAGTGCCGAAAGCTGGATTCCTCTCCAGCTTTCGGACAAAAGAACAGGCCCTTATTAGAAGAGTGAAGGAAACTGCGACATTCAAGGAACACGCACTTTTTTTAATACATCGGAAAGCAAGCAACGCTCCTTTTTTTTATACATTCGAAAACAATGAAGCACGTGTTAGTCAAGCATGTGTTGGTCGAGTCTTGATCCTGCGACTTTCAAGAGAAAGGTAAGATAGAATGTCATTTGAGTCTGACTCCATGGTTCTGCGACTTTCAAGAGGAAGGTAAGAGAGAATGTTATTTGAGTATGACTCCATGGTTCTGCGACTTTCAAGAGAAAGGTAAGATAGAATGTCATTTGAGTCTGACTCCATGGTTCTGCGACTTTCAAGAGGAAGGTAGGAGAGAATATCATTTGAGTCTGACTGACCCTATGGTTCGAATAGTGACTCGTTGTAAAAAAAATACAATGAGATAATCAACGATGGTTGAAAGGTGTTAAATGGTAAAAAAAAAACTGTAGAAACCTTAATGATTATCCATTTAATGTAGCAAACTTTTGAATAATTATTTTTTATCTAATTTGATTTTTTAACCCCTGGCGTGTTCCAGTTGAGCCCAACTCTAAAATACTCGACCTCTAAACTGAGCAACTCATCCTCTTCCTTCCTCGTCCATTTTCTTTCTTTCGATCGGGATCTAAAGTTTGCTCTTTTTGTGTTTCTCATCGCCGTGTCGATCTCATCCCGAGGTAACCAACTCAGCTTCCATCTCTTTTTGTTCATTTATATTTATATTCTCATCTGATTGCGTGAATATAGAATGAAGAAGCCCTAATTTGTTCTGACTTCAATCAATCTGGTATTTACATGTCAAGTCCTTATTGCAAATAAGCCGCCAACAATCTGATGCCTAAATTTATTTGTATATTGTAGAAGTAGAATCGGTAAAAGCTTTTTTGGGGGTAAAAATTATATTATATTGGTTTAACTTCGACGAAAAAAGGATAGTAAACCTACTATTGATATTGATTGTGTTTATCTTACTTAAGAAGGGATTGCCGAGATCGTGGGGTTTTTCGTTGGATTTGCGATATAGTCTGTTTAATGTTTTGATCGGAAAGTTAATTTTGATTCTTTGTAGCTGATGATTGCTGGATTATGATGATTTCTAGCTATTATTGTCAGTTCCAGACTTGAGTGTTTTATTTTTCTAACAGAACTTTCTGCAATCATTTGCTTATGTTTGCAAAATTTTAAAACCCAAAATATTTGTGTATCATCAAATACTTTTAAATTTTGACCTTCATTTGGCAGAAAGAAATTCGAAATGGGAAGCTTGAAAGAGGAGAAATTTCGGTTTTGCATCGACAGAGGGGGCACTTTCACAGACATCTATGCTGAGGTTCCAGGTCGATCAGATTGCTGCGTGATCAAGCTTCTATCAGTGGATCCATCAAATTACGATGATGCTCCAATCGAAGGGATTAGGAGGATCTTGGAAGAGTATACTGGTGAGAAGATCCCAAGGTCTTTGAAGATTCCGACCAACAAGATAGAGTGGATCCGGATGGGCACCACGGTGGCCACAAATGCTCTTCTTGAAAGAAAGGGCGAGAGGATTGCTCTTTGTGTGACACGGGGGTTTAGGGACTTGCTTCAGATTGGAAACCAAGCCCGCCCGAATATCTTTGATCTTAAAGTCTCGAAGCCATCGAATTTATACGAGGAAGTTATAGAGGCTGACGAGAGGATTGAACTTGTTCTTGATGAAAAAAATGACTCTTCTTCTTCGGTCAAAGGGATATCTGGGGAGCCTATCATGGTGGCAAAGCCACTCGACAAAGAAGCTCTTAAGCCTCTGCTGAAAGGCTTGCTTGATAAGGGAATCAGCTGCTTGGCAGTTGTATTGATGCACTCTTACACATATCCTCACCATGAGAAGTTGGTTGAAGAGTTGGCTCTGGGCATGGGATTCAGGCATGTATCTCTGTCGTCGGCTCTGACTCCCATGGTTCGAGCAGTGCCTCGTGGTCTGACAGCTAGTGTGGATGCTTACTTGACACCTGTCATTAAGGAATATTTATCAGGTTTTATGTCTCGATTTGAAGAAGGAGCAGACAAAGTGAATGTATTGTTTATGCAGTCTGATGGAGGTCTAGCACCAGAGAAGAGATTTTCTGGGCATAAAGCAGTTCTATCCGGACCAGCTGGGGGGGTCGTTGGCTACTCGCAAACCCTATTTGGGCTTGAAACATCCAAACCCTTGATTGGGTTTGATATGGGCGGCACATCAACTGACGTGAGTCGTTACAGTGGAAGTTATGAGCAAGTGCTCGAGACCCAAATTGCTGGCACTATAATTCAAGCACCTCAGCTGGATATCAACACTGTGGCTGCTGGTGGTGGATCCAAGCTCAAATTCCAATTTGGGTCTTTCAGAGTAGGACCTGAATCAGTCGGAGCGCACCCTGGTCCAGTTTGTTACATGAAAGGTGGGGAGCTAGCAGTGACAGATGCTAATTTGATTCTGGGAACTGTTATTCCTGACTACTTCCCTTCGATCTTTGGTCCGAACGAGGATCAGCCTTTAGACATTGAAGCTACCCGAAAAGCATTTGAAAAGCTTTCGCTAGAGATCAATTCATATAGGAAAAGTCAGGATCCTTCAGCAAAGGAGATGTCGGTGGAGGAGATTGCTCTTGGGTTTATAAATGTGGCGAATGAAACTATGTGTCGGCCTATACGGCAGCTGACAGAGATGAAGGGGCATGAAACGAGAAACCATGCTCTTGCTTGCTTTGGAGGTGCAGGCCCCCAGCATGCATGTGCTATTGCGAGGTCATTGGGCATGGCAGAGGTCCTTATCCATAGATTTTGTGGGATATTAAGTGCTTATGGCATGGGGTTGGCCGATGTTGTTGAGGAAGCCCAGGAACCATATTCTGCAGTTTATGATCGAGATTCTGTTCTTGAGGCTTCTAGAAGAGTGGATCTTCTCTCACAGCAAGTTAAGCGAAAGCTAAGAGAGCAGGGTTTTCAGGATGAAAGCATTGTGACTGAGTCTTATCTAAACTTGAGATATGAAGGCACAGATACAGCTATCATGGTGAAACGGCACACTGAAGGGGAGGGGAATGACTATGCCGCTGAATTTGTGAGGCTATTCCAGCAAGAGTATGGTTTCAAACTACAGAACAGGAAAATCCTGATATGTGATGTGAGAGTCCGAGGTGTAGGAATCACAAACATCTTGAAGCCTCAGGAACTTGAGCCAGTTTCAGGAAATCCCCAGCCTGAAAAGAGTTACAAGATTTATTTTAAAGATGGATGGCAAGATACACCATTGTTCAAGCTGGAGAAATTGGGATATGGGCATACCTTGCAAGGGCCTGCAATCATAATGAACGGTAATAGCACCGTAATTGTAGAACCTGCCTGTAGAGCTGTTATTACCAAATATGGTAACATCGAAATCAAGATTGATTCAGCTCCAACCACTGTAAAGGCAGCAGAAAAGGTTGCAGATGTTGTGCAGCTATCAATTTTCAACCACAGATTTATGGGCATTGCTGAACAGATGGGTCGGACTCTTCAGAGGACATCCATTTCTACTAACATAAAGGAGCGGCTGGACTTTTCATGTGCCCTTTTTGGTCCAAATGGAGGTCTGGTTGCTAATGCTCCGCATGTTCCCGTTCATCTTGGGGCCATGTCCAGCACGGTTTGCTGGCAACTCAAGTACTGGGGTGATAACCTCAGCGAAGGAGATGTTCTGGTAACCAATCATCCTTCTGCTGGCGGCAGTCATCTTCCTGATATAACTGTTATCACGCCGGTCTTTGATAATGGGAAGCTGGTCTTCTTTGTAGCAAGCCGAGGGCACCATGCTGAGATCGGTGGTATTACTCCTGGAAGCATGCCACCCTTCTCGAAGGCCATATGGGAAGAAGGTGCAGCCATCAAAGCCTTCAAGCTAGTAGAAAAGGGTGTTTTTAATGAAGAAGGGATCATCAAGCTGCTGTCAGATCCATCCTCTGATGAAATTTCGGCTCCAAAAGTCCCCGGAACCCGCAGAATCCAGGACAATTTGTCTGATCTCCGGGCCCAAGTAGCTGCGAACCAGAGAGGAATAACACTGATCAAGGAACTCATCCAACAGTATGGTCTGGAAACTGTCCAATCCTACATGACGTATGTACAGTCCAACGCAGAGGAAGCCGTGAGAGAGATGCTTAAAGCAGTGGCTGCAAGAGTCGAACACGAGAACGGCTCCACCGTCATTGAAGAAGAAGACTACATGGATGATGGATCAGTGATCCACCTGAAACTCTCGATCGATGCAGAGAAGGGTGAGGCTACTTTCGACTTTGAAGGCACCAGCCCAGAGGTCTATGGGAATTGGAATGCTCCTGAAGCGGTGACTGCTGCGGCGGTGATCTACTGCCTCCGTTGCCTGGTGGATGTCGATATTCCCCTGAACCAAGGGTGCCTTGCGCCGGTTAAAATCCACATCCCTCCAGGCTCTTTCCTATCCCCCAGCGACAAGGCTGCTGTCGTGGGAGGCAATGTGCTTACATCTCAGAGGGTAACGGATGTGGTCCTGACCGCATTCCAGGCTTGTGCCTGCTCTCAGGGATGCATGAACAATCTGACGTTCGGGGACGACACCTTCGGCTACTACGAGACCATCGGCGGTGGGAGCGGGGCCGGACCGAGCTGGGATGGGACGAGCGGCGTTCAGTGCCACATGACCAATACCCGGATGACTGATCCGGAGATCTTTGAGCAGCGATATCCCGTTAAGCTGCATAGGTTTGGCCTTCGGGAGAACAGCGGAGGCAAGGGTTACCATAGAGGGGGCGACGGTCTCGTGAGGGAGATCGAGTTCAGGCGGCCGGTGGTGGTGAGCATACTTTCGGAGAGGAGAGTGCATGTGCCGAGAGGATTGAAGGGGGGAGCAAACGGCGCCCGTGGTGCTAATTACCTTATCCGTAAGGACAAGAGAAGGGTGTTTCTCGGAGGGAAGAACACTGTCGAGGTGGCCGGAGGGGAGATACTACAGATTTTAACCCCGGGCGGCGGCGGCTGGGGAACTCCTCGCTGCTGAAACCGTCGCTCATTTGGATTCCGTTTGCAGGAATAAATTAGCTGCTTGTGAGGAAAATTTGTGGATTTTTTGCAACTTAATGTGATAATTAGAAGTGTTCGATTCGCAACCCTAAACGTTGCGTGTTGAGTTTAAATTTGACATTTTTAATTTGAAATATACATCAATGATAGCCGTATTCATTTCTACTTGTTTCTTGGCTTATGATTGAAGCTAGAAACAAAGCATCAGGTTCGGTTGATGGCTTCCAGAAAAAGTGAACCATTTATGACCTCATGCGATGAACCGTCGCTATTTAGCATCAAGTTTGGCAAAGACTGACATTCTCTCTGTTAAATTATCCTTCTAAAAAAGAAATGAAATTACCCATTAATATTTTGATATATTCACATGATTTATTTTGTCAGCTATTTTTTTGGCAAGCCCATAATATGGAAAAAAACAGATTAATGGAAACCATTGACACTATACATTCACATTAGCTGAGAAAAAAAGTAAATATATTGCATTTCATTCTCGATCAATTGAAATGCGCTATGTCAGCTAGCTTATTATTTTTTATCAGGTTTTGATCTATTTTTCATTAATCTCAATCAATCTAATTGCAAATCTCAGCTATCATTTGATACGATTCTAACAGAAAATGAAATTTGATAAATTTATTTTATTTTATTTGCTGAACATTGTGTAATCAGTTTCTAATATTTTAACAATGATAATAATATCGTAAAAACACAAATCCACAATTAGTTTAAAAATCCACCTGGCGCCCGCTAATTAATGCAACGTCACTCCGCCATTTTCGGAATTGACGGTTCAAAGTTGCGATCGAAAGTCAACATCTCATGCTAAAACTTTCCATTTTATTAGCAGATAAAATCTCCCCCCAAAACCTTAACTAAACCCTAGAAAATTTTTGTTGTATTTTTAAAAGAATTACTCGGCCATTAAAAATTATTCGCTCCCGATCCAGATTCAGATCTGAGAATCGTTTGTTACAAGGTAGGCGATTTCGGTCTAAAGCCGCTTTCTTCCCTTTTTGCTCGCGTGATTCCTAAGCATTTTCCATCTCTCTCTTTTTCTTTTTTTCTTTTAAATTCTCTCGCTTTTGTTTGAATTTACTGTTGTTGTTGCATCGGTTGGTGCTGTTCGATCTATATAAAAGATCTCGATCTGTAGGAACAATTCCAAGTGTAATCAGCTTTGAAGAATTTAAAGCAGAAAAAAGGTTTTTCTGAATTTTGGCGATTTTTTTCCTGTTATTTTGATCGATTGATCATTTGGAAATGATCGGACGATGAGAAATTTTGAAATGCAGGATCGCTTGATTTGATTTGAGAATCGATCGGATCAAATGGCGACTAATGGAACTACCATTACCAGGCCACCTCCCAGCCCTTCGCCATTGAGAAATTCGAAGTTTTTTCAGGTATTGATGTCTTCTTTTATTTAACTCTTTTCTTTAAAAATTTCAATGTTAAGAAACTGCTTTTAACTATGATGGAACTCCCGTGACTTGGATCAAGGAAGCTTAAATGCCCATTCATTTTGGACTTTGATGTTTATTATCTTTCACTTTGGTTATTGACAGTCCAATATGAGAATTTTGGTTACGGGAGGAGCTGGATTCATTGGGTCTCATCTGGTTGACAAATTGATGGAGAATGAAAAGAATGAGGTATTTGTTTTTGTTATGTCATTCTCATCCAACGTTATTGGTTAATCTAGTTGTATGACTTTTTGTATGATACCATCAACGATAACAGAGGATCTGCTATAAGTTTTTTTTGCGAGCTATGTGTGCACAATTCTCGTCCACGATTCGAACTGGATATGCATGCACAGTTATATTCGAGTTTGTTACTATTTGATTTTGGCCTTGAAAGGTTCTCTGCTTCGTTTTTTCTTATATGGCCATGATGTAATACCTTGTTGAATTACTTAATAGCTGCTAACAAATGGTGTACTGCATCATTATCAATATTTGACTGATCTTAAGAATGCATGGAGAGTCCTTATTAATGGCTAGAACTACACTTAATATACCATCATTCCCCCTAAATATTGACATTTTATCAATATTTGACTGATCTTTTGAATGCCCGGAGAATCCTTATTAATGGCTAGAAGTACACTTAATATACTATCATTCTCCCTAAATATTGACATTTGATATTTATTTCAATTGACGTTAGTGCACTTTTTACATGTTTTAATTCAATAACTTTTAACCCAAAAGGCTAGAACCTTCCTTAGTATCATGTACTATTTTCTAGAATGGAATAACAGACGCTTTGAAATTATGGCACTTTTTAGGTGCAGCGTGTCAGTGTATCTGACATGTTTCATACATAAATACAATGCGAATAAACTGGAGATGAGTCTCTTCAAACCGTCAATCTGATTTGTTTCCATGATGTTGTCTTCCCTAGGTAATTGTTGCTGACAACTATTTCACTGGTTCAAAGGACAACCTTAGAAAATGGATTGGTCATCCAAGATTTGAGCTCATGCGGCATGGTACTTACAAGCATTTCATTTTCATTGGTTTTTTCCTCCTTTCATTTTAATTTATCATACTCTTGTGTAGGCCCTCACTGGGTTTCCACTCGTTTGCTCCCATTGTTCTCTATATGCAATAATTCCATTATTATTATTTTAACATTAATCTCAGATGTCACGGAACCCTTGCTTGTTGAGGTTGATCGGATCTATCATCTTGCTTGCCCAGCATCTCCTATTTTCTACAAGTACAATCCCGTGAAGGTATGAAGTTCTCGTGACACAATCCATCTATGTTGATTTCTCTAGTTATAATGTGATGACGTATAAAAATTTGCTTGAAAATAATTAGCTCTAGGGCCAGCAGTAGCTTATGGATGTGACAAAACTTATGATGTTAAAAGCTCATCAATGCTTTAAGATAAATTAGAGACAATATCGTGTAGAAGTTTCAGTTTATTGGCTTCAGTAGCGTGTTGGTTCTCGACGACTATTAAAGCATATTATCTTTGCACCCTTTATTGTCTGCCAAAATGAAGTTTAATATCTTGCAGCCTCTATATGGTGATGCCATCTGCTGTTTCTGCTGGCTTAATACTGACTCAATGTTATATTTTACAGACAATAAAAACTAATGTCATTGGCACACTGAACATGTTGGGGCTTGCAAAGCGAGTCGGAGCAAGGTGAGGCCCAACATCTCATTAACTTGTTGTCTGAATCGATTTATAATAGAATTAATACTTACCTTTTTCTGGATGAGTTCTCTTTTACAGGATTCTGCTGACATCAACTTCCGAAGTTTATGGTGATCCACTTGAGCATCCTCAGAAGGAGGAGTATTGGGGCAATGTCAACCCAATTGGTATTATTGCTATTTTTCTGCAAGGGTTCCTGGTTATAACACAAAGCATTGCAACTAGCCCTTTTGATGTGCTTTCAAGACTGCCTTTCTCACGATTCTCCAACCTAAAACACTATCTTTCACTATTCTCCAATTATGTGATGATGCATGAGGAATTCAACTTGAATATAATACACTTAATTTATGATTTTAAGCAATGCCTAAAGCCACGCTATTCTTTGTACAAAATTGCAATTTGTATTTAAATGGTGTTATAAAATATCAGGACATGCAAATTTTAAGTCATTTTCTCGAAGTTAATGATGGAAATTTCCGAATATCTTTTGTGACATTTTTTGCTGACTGTTACATCGATATTTTATTTCCAGTGCATGTTACTGTTTTAGTTGGTGTTCGGTAATAGGTTTTTCACCTTATATTTTATTCTGCACAATCCATTATGTGTGGTTTTGTTATATACTCAGATATTTTATTTCTGGTGCATGTTACTGTTTTAGTTGGTGTTCGGTAATAGGGTTTTCACCTTATATTTTATTCCGCACACTCCATTATGTGTTGTTTTGTTATATACTCTGAATGTCCGGGTATTGCATCGAGTACTCGTTTTATTATGGTAACTATTCTGAGCACACAAAATTTCTCCTGTACTGCAGGAGTCAGGAGTTGCTATGATGAGGGTAAGCGTGTTGCAGAGACCTTAATGTTTGACTATCATAGACAGCATGGATTAGGTGAATCTTTTTTCACAACTTGTAGTTTTGTCAATCTTTCATTGTTGTTGGGGAAGCAGCTAATTGGTACTCGTCCAAATCATTCATGGTCGACCGTTTTTTAAACAGAAATCCGAATTGCCAGAATTTTTAACACATATGGACCACGTATGAACATTGATGATGGTCGTGTGGTTAGTAACTTCATTGCCCAAGCACTGAGGTAAATCGTTGTCACTTTGTCTGAGATTTGGCTGTTTATTAATTCTACGATTAATATCCCTGGCACTTGTGGCTCTTTTACAAGTCGTTACACTTCGTAACTTTAAAATGAGGAAACATGTGCCCCTTCCATTTCTATACACTAGATTGATTAGGGGTATTCTGAAAATTGGATCACATCTTGTAGTCACAATTCATGCAAAGGTGCATCAGATGTGATTTTGTATTATGAATGGATCTATCATGCAATCGTTTTTTTTTTTTTGACGATACCTGTTTGCATACCTCTGTTTTGGCGCCTTTTGTAGGAATGAACCTTTAACAGTTCAAGCACCTGGAACACAAACTCGGAGTTTCTGTTATGTTTCTGACATGGTAAAAGATTGTTCCTATCATCTGCTGATTCTAGGTGTTTTTCTCTTTTACTATCTCATGATGATGATACAATGTTCTTTAAACTTTTAACTGCTAAGGTTGATGGCCTTATCCGATTGATGGAAGGACAGCACACTGGTCCAATCAACATAGGAAATCCAGGTAATTACTAATTAATTGGAACTTAAACTTATACTGGGTGTGTGTTTTTTCTTTCGTCACGTTATTATTTATCTCTCTGATTCAAAAAGGCTTGGTATACCAAAGTTTGTGGTGTTCTCGGAGCTTCTAGTTGTAACAAGTTCGCAGCAAATATCATGAAATTTAATAATAGATAAAAATCCAACATTGAGTACAGTTCCCTGAAATTTGTTTGTTAAGGGCGTGTTATCTGTTCTGATACTCTCTGCCTTCGTGTTTCATTAAATAATTAGTTATACATTGTTAATTATGTAGGTGAATTTACAATGTTGGAGCTTGCAGAAACTGTGAAGGAGGTAACTGTTTGCAGTTAGCTTCTTATTCTTCTTTCTTTTGGGATGTGTGGCACCTGTTACTTGATTTTGTAATATCATGTCATGTTTATGTATCATGTGTAATTGCACCAAATCACTGTGGCTTGTAATTTCAGCTGATCAGCCCTGATATTTCCCTGAAAGTTGTGGACAACACACCTGATGACCCTCGCCAGAGGAAGCCGGACATTACCAAGGCCAAGGAATTGCTAGGATGGGAGCCCAAAGTTACTTTGCGCGAGGGGCTGCCTCTCATGGAGGAGGATTTCCGACAGAGGCTTAACGTCGCCAAGAAGGAATAACCCCTGACATAAAATCATTTTGCAAGCTACATGGGATTTTTGGGATTACATCAGCAGTCTACATCTTCTTGCAAGTTTGCTTCTTGAATCCTTCAAGAATAAATTGTTGTCTAGGTTGGTTTAGCTGGCTACATGGCGTTGTTTGCCGATAGAAATGTTTTATTTTCTTCAAAGGACATTGGCTATAAGAAATAGACATTAAAAGAAAGCAAGCAAAAAAAAAATATTTCCGTCGAGAGGCATTATTGATCGTTGTGTAAGTTTTTCCTGTGGCATATAGCAAATAGTTTGTTAAGTTATTTCTCAATATGCAATTTATTCTCAATATGCCCTCAGAACTCCATGGATGAGATACTCCTGCACCTAATGATGCAGAAGCACATAACGAAAGCTAGCAGCAAAGCAGCATAATGAATCGTTACCACGACCATCTCGCTCGCTGGCTTCTCATGCACCCAAATGTGCTACAAACAAATTGCAATATCAAATAGCAGATTTAAAGTCAGAAAATTAATTTGCCATCTTGACATTGTATGTAGATGCCATTTTGTTAGAGAGTTTCTGATTACTAAAAAAGAACGGTTATTACTAAACTTTGATATGACAAACATGGGAGAATCGATCCAAAGGGATCGTTCTAAAAGATTTCTTGTGTTGTCGCAAGAAACACATATCAATAAAGTGTTGGAACGATTTAACATGTCTAACTGTAATCCAATTGAAACTCCAACTTAGAAAGGCGACAATCTAAGTCTAGATGGTTGTCATAGTACGGCAGACGTCAATGGTGTCTTATGCAAGCGGTGTATGTAGCTTAATATGCTATGTTGTGCACAAGGCTATACATATGTCATGGATTATGATTGGTAAGTCGATATCAGTCGAATCATGTACACGAGTATTGGAAGGCTGTAAATAGGATCAAGAGATATTTGAAGGGCCCACCCAACTACATGTTGTGTTACGAAAGTTCGTCCACTAAACTGAAAGGTTGCGCATATGCTGAATTTGGGGGAGACGTCGATGAGTAGAAATCTACATTTGGATATTTTTCTTGCTCGGCGATGGTGCCATATTATGGTTGTTAAGGCCAAAAATGACCGAAACAGTTGGGTTGCTGACGTGGACCCTTCGTGCTGAGTCGGAGTCTCGTCAACGAGTGGAGTGAGACCATATGTTGGAAGAACCAGGGTCGATTGATGGATGTTGGATGGCTTGCAATGCTTGATCGATCTTCGAGCGACCTGTATGTCGATGGATCGAGGCTGTGGGGCTCTGGAACGACCCTCACGAAAGATCGAGGCTCGTCGATCTGCACCACAAGGAAGCGTTATGGGGTTAGATCTGGGTTCCGACCCAAATTCCCTCTGATGCTTAAGTTAGAATGAGAACTTAAGGAAGAGATGGAGCTTTGAGCAGCTGAAATCGACCCACGGAGGTTCGTCTCAAATCTGACGTCGCAAGCTCTTTAGTGGAAGAAATATATGCTGAAAAAGTAGAGTGTGTATTAGATCTCGTACCTTAGGAATTGGAAACTTTTGGTATTTATAGGCCTCCTCGGTCCCTTCAGTGACGTTGGGAAGATAACGGTCACCAATTATGGTGTTATCATCTTCCACCTTTAATAGGAGTAAACGTTGCCCATGTTCCCGCTAATTATGAGCACGTCTTCAATCCCGCGCTCAAGTGATGGGAGTGCAACGGGCGACTGTCCGGTGGGCTTTGACCGAGTCGATATCGTGTTGAATATTGGACTCCCCGGATTTGGTTTTGGATGATGAGCAAACATAAATAATTCATGAACTAACAATTTGTGAGCGCAGTATTGGAGATCGTCGCCAATTTCACGAGAATATTCAAACTCAACACTTCCAAAAGCTCGTATTCAAGCCTAAAGCTTCGTTGAAGCTCCTGCAACGCTTTGGAAGTAATGAAGATTCAATCGAAGCTCTCAAAGACCGTTTATTAAGGTTTTATTTATAGTCTTTTAGTTTCGATTGATAGAATGTTAAGCCTTGAGTATATCTTACGTTTCTATCTTCAGTTCGCTCATTTCGTAGCTCTAGGATTCTTGCACAAGTTCACTCTAACTTCCTCGAAGCGTCGCGCTTCGATTCGGACCTTGTTGTGCATGTTAGTTGGTACAAGAACAAGTACTGACCGACTAGATGGAGATCTAGTCGGTCGGCCACTGTTCTTGGACCGACTAGTTTCAGTCAGTTAAATCTTTGTTCTTTACTGTTTACAGTTAGTCGGTCTACGTTGACTCACCGACCGACTAGTTTGTGAACTAGTCGGTCAGTGATACTTCTTTGACCGACTAGTTGTGATTTACTGTACATGCCAAATTTCTCCTAAGCTACTGTTTTCCGTTAGTCGGTCTAAGAACGTTTGATGACCGACTAGTTGACTATCTAGTCGGTCAACTTTTGTTCTTGGACCGACTAAGTCAACTTGCCTTCAGACTATGTTGTTTTGCCTCTTAGTCGGTCAGACAGTGTTCTTGGACCGACTAGTTTTCTAGGTCTGAAATTCTATCTCTTCTCTGATCTGCTCTTAGTCGGTCCATGCTTTGTGACTGACCGACTAGTTGATGAACTAGTCGGTCAGTGATTGTTCCTTGACCGACTAATTCTCCCAGATTTCTTTCCGTTGGAGATTGACCTAACTTATGTTTTTGGGTTCCTATAAATACGAACCTAGGTCATTTCTATCTAAAAAAGAGCTGTCATTAAGAGATTCATTGAGTTCTAAAGAGATAGCTATTCTCCCTCAAATCTAAAGCTCTCTTCCTCACAAGAAACCCATTCTCTCTCATTTCTAGATCTAGAGAGAAGCTTGTTCTTGGTGAGCTCTTCAAGCTATTGCTTGATCCAAGTCTCCAACTCTTCCCTAGGCACCCATTGCTGCTCATTTCCTTGGTGCTAGGGCTTGGTGACTTCATCTTCCTCAAATCCTTCATTCCACCTATTGGGTAAGAAAAACTCAAGGTATAGGATTTTGTGGTAAGAGTATTTATTTCATTTAAACTCTTTATATTGCTTATTGGCTCTCTCGGTTGTGAGAGAAGTTTGTGATCCCGGGTTGTGGGATTCACTTTGCCATTGCTTGTATGATTTGATCTTGTGAAGGTTTTTCACAAGATATTCATAGTGGAAATCTTGAGTTAGGGTTTCTAACTCAAGTATCCGGAGGGGATCCGGGTGGTTGGGACGTAGGATCACCGGGAACAAGTCGGGGAGACTTGGGTGGATCCGAACCCATTAACATCGTTTGTTTGCTTTGTTAATTTCATTGTTGTCATTCAATTTAAGCTTCCGCAAATTGATTTGGTGGTTGTTTGCAATTTAATTTGGAATTATACGCCTTATTATTTTAAAGTACTATTCACCCCCCCTCTAGTACTTGTGCAGTAGCTGGTAGGGCATTACATTTGGTATCAGAGCCAGATTCTCAGCTATGTCTGCCAACGACAACAAGACCGTGCGTCCACCTTCCAACTATGACACCTTCAGGAACCGTGAAGGAGCATCTTCCGTGATGGAAGGACATTCCTCTACGAGGCCTCCATTCTTCAACGGTACCAACTACGGGTACTGGAAGTGTCGGATGGAAACCTTCCTCCGAAGTGCATCTTTATGGAGAACTACAATGAAGGAGTATATTGAACCCGAAGAAGAAGATTTTGAGAAATGGACTACCGCGGAGGTCGCCGCGGAGGTAAGCAATGCCAAGGCAATGAACGCCTTGCAATGTGCATTGGAGCCCGAGGATTTCAATAAGATATGCACATGTAAGAGTGCATATCAAATTTGGAACTCCCTCCTCATTCTACATGAAGGGACGAGTAGGGTAAGAGACTCTAAACTCGTAGTCGTAACCAAAGATTACGAAATGTTTCATATGCAACAGGGCGAGAAGATGAAAGAATATTACGCTCGTTTCGTTGACATAATAAACGAGTTAGAGGCCCTCGGCAAGATCTACACTCAAAAGGAGAAGTGCTTAAAGCTTATTGAAGGACTTCCCTCTTCTTGGGAAAAACGTACCTTCGCCATCGAGGAATGTAATGACATGGACAAATATACCGTAGTTCAACTAATGGGTACTTTGATGTCATATGAGGTACGCAAAGATAGCAAGGTGAAGCTACAAGAAAAGATGAAGTCATATTTGAACCTAGATGCGCATAAGAAAAAGGCGATTGCATTCAAGACGGCTTCATCCACCTCTACCGATGATGAGAACTCGGAAGAAGAAATGGACATGGAATCCATTGCACTCATGGCAAAGAAGTTCAATCGCTTCTTCCGAAAGGGTAACTTCAAACAAAAATCTAAGTTTACATCTACTAACGCCTCTCCACCTTTGTGCTTTAAATGCAATAAGCCAGGACACATCAAAGCAGATTGTCCTCAAAACAAGCAAAAGGAGAAGTGGAAGGTGCCAAAGTATGACAAGTCCAAGAAGTACACGAAAGGAAACAAGAAGGGACTTGTCGGAGCTACCTTCACCGACTCCGAGGATTCCTCAAGCGGAGAGTCGGACGATGAGCACGTGGAGCAAGCACACATGTGTTTCATGGCAAGAGAGGAGCACGATCAAGGATCCTCCTCTTCCGATGATAGTGATGAAGAAAGCGATGAGGTAACGATGGATGATCTTAGGGATGCTAACACTCAACTTTGGTCAAAATATACTAAGTTAGTAAATAGATATACTAAGGTAAAAGATGACCTAGCTAGCATTCAAACATCGCCTAAGACTATCATCACCAACAACGACACCGTTGTTGAAGAGTTAAGAAATGAGGTTGTAAATCTCAAATCTAAACTTGAACATGCTAGCATTGAGGATGCGGAAGAACATGAGATAGCGGATTTAACTTCTCAAAACTCGACTTTGAGTATTGAGAACGAGAATCTTAAATCTCGTGTTTATGTGCTCACTTCGCAAATATCCACTTTGGATACTTCCTTGCGTTCTCTCAAAGAGAAATATGAGAACACATTGGGCCGAATCAACGAATTCAACAAGGGTAAAGGCCATTTGGATAATATCCTAAAAGATTTACTTCCGGCCAAACACCACATTGGCTTGGGGTATATGATGGGAAATTCTTCCAAGTCGGTCACTACTTTTGTTAGGCCAACTTCCGAAGCCTCAACGAGTGGGAGCAAACACTCTATTGGTAGTTCATCTACCAATGGTGCTTTCACCTCGTCCACACCCTCTTTCGGAAAGAAACCCACATTGGGTGGACCTCCAAAGAAGGGGCATGCTTTTATGTACACCAATTCCATGCCACGTAGGAACACACGTCCTACTCCACCGTCTCACACTTATGATGATTTTTATGCAACACATTCCCGGGCACGTGCACACCAAGTGAGACACCCTCACGCACGTGTTCCCACACATGCATATGTACACCCACCTCATCATATGAATAATTCTCGTCGTGCACCATTCCATCATGTCCCGTATGCCTATCCACAACATGCATCACGTAGAAATCAACGTCGCATGCATGCACCCAATAGGATGATGGCTCCCAAAGTTTTCACTATTTGGAGCCCAAAGGACACAAGCATGGACGAAAAACAAATATATATGAATGCTTATTTTTCGGATGTTGTGCATAGTAAGAATTATGCGGGGAAGTCTAAGTCCACTTGGACTTGGCTTCCAAAGGTCTAATCCCTTGGACCCAATGACCTTGGGTACCATGATATGAAACTTATCTATCTTTAGGTACTCAAGGAAAAGAAAAAGAAAAGGAGCAACAAATTTAAATTTAGCTCCAAAGGGAATTGGATACTCGATAGCGGGTGCTCCAAACACATGACGGGTGACGCTCGATTGCTCTCCGGAGTGGTTCCCATTGTGAATGGAAACCGCGTCGTATTTGGAGGCAACGAGAGCGGAACCATCATAGGTGTTGGTAATGTAGGTAACCCTTCTAAACCATTAATTAGTGATGTGTATCTTGTTAGTGGTTTAAATCATAATCTTATTTCAATAAGTCAACTTTGTGACAAAGGTTACAAAGTTAGCTTTGCGAAAGGATTGTGTCATATTTTAAGAAAGGATAATGAAAAATTATTATTTTCCGGAACTCGTCGTAAAGACATTTATATTTTGGATCTTCCTAAGTCATATGAACAATGTCTCGTTGCCAACACAAGTGAACAACACTTATGGCATCGACGCTTTGGACATGTGAACTTTGGAACACTATATAAGCTTTCAAAATTGAATTCTATTAAAGGTTTTCCGAAGCTTGTTTTTGAAAAGAAAAGTTTTTGTGATTGTTGTCAACGCGGCAAGCTTCCTAAATCTTCATTTAAACCTAAGAAAAGCATCTCTACAAAACGGCCACTAGAGCTATTACATCTAGATTTATTTGGGCCAACTAGAGTAGCTTCCTTAGGAAATGCAAGGTATGGACTTGTCATCGTAGATGACTATTCAAGATTTACTTGGGTATTTTTCTTGTGCAATAAAAATGAAGCTTTTGAAAACTTCACAATTTTTGTTAAGAAAGTACAAAATCTCTTAGGAAACACCATTGTCACTATTCGTAGTGATCATGGAGGTGAATTTGAGAATGAGTCTTTTGAGACATTTTGTGATGAAGTTGGTATTACTCACACCTTCTCTTTCCCTCGTGCACCGCCTCAAAATGGTGTAGTTGAGAGAAAGAATAGGACGCTAGTGGAGTGTGCTCGCACTATGCTTGATGATAGCCAACTTGGCCATCAATTTTGGGCGGAAGCGGTACACACCGCTTGCTATGTGTTTAATAGAATACTTTTGAGGCCCGGCACTAAACAAACTTGTTATGAATTGTTGTTTGGTAGGTTGCCTCAAGTTAAACATTTTCGTGTTTTTGGTTCGAAATGTTTTATTAAGAACACATATGGTAGTTTGGACAAATTCGATCCGAGATCCGATGAGGGGATTTTTGTGGGATATTCTTCGCGTAGCAAAGCCTACCGGATATTCAACAAACGAACCTCGACGATCGAGGAGTCGCTTCATGTCTCATTTAATGAAGGATTTGTTCCAACTAGAATTTCAAATGATAATGATTCTATGGATGTTTTATGTGATTCATTTGATAATTCTAAGTCTATTGATTCTATTGAGACTAACCCGACTAATGAAGTTGTTGAGAATGTTCCAAGTGATCAAGGTATTCCCAAGCGACTTCATGTCATTCGCGACCATCCCCATGAGCAAGTAATTGGCAATATTCAAGATAGTGTCAAGACAAGATCGCAAGTTCACCACTTCGCCAATTGTGCCTTTGCCTCATCGATAGAGCCAAAGAATATAGTTGAAGCATGCGAAGATAGTGCTTGGATCCTTGCCATGGAGGAGGAGCTCATTCAATTCGAGAGGAATGAAGTGTGGGAGCTTGTTCCATTGCCTTCGAAGAACCACACCGTCATAGGGACAAAGTGGATTTTCAAGAACAAAACCGACGAAAACCAAGTCGTCGTCCGGAACAAAGCTCGGTTAGTAGCTCAAGGCTATCGACAAGAGGAAGGTATTGATTTCGAAGAATCCTTCGCTCCGGTAGCTAGATTAGAATCAATTAGATTACTTTTGTCTTTTGCATGCCATAAGAATTTTAAATTATTTCAAATGGATGTTAAAAGTGCATTTTTAAACGGAGATGTAGTTGAGGAAGTTTACGTTTCTCAACCTCCGGGCTTCATAAATGAAAAATTTCCAAATCACGTTTTTAAACTAAAGAAAGCTCTTTATGGTTTGAGACAAGCTCCTCGAGCTTGGTATGATCGCCTAAAGAATTTTCTTTTGGATTTGAATTTTAAAATGGGCGAAGCCGATTCAACACTTTTTATTAAGCATGCGAATAATGATATTTTATTAGTACAAATTTATGTTGATGATATCATTTTCGGTGCTACTAACTTCACTCTTTGCGAAGAGTTTTCTAATGTTATGAAGGAACAATTTGAGATGAGCCACATGGGCGAACTCAAATATTTCTTAGGTCTCCAAATTCGACAAATGAACGATGCAATCTTCATCCACCAAACGAAGTACACGGTGGAGTTGCTAAAGCGATTTGGAATGGAGAATGCCTCCGGGAAAAAGACTCCAATGAGCACGACTACGCATCTTGACAAGAATACGGGCGGTAAGGATGTAGACATTCGTTTATATCGAGGTATGATTGGTAGTTTGCTTTATCTTACCGCAAGTAGGCCCGATATTATGTTTGCCGTATGTATATGTGCTCGTTATCAGTCTCAACCTAAGGAGTCTCACTTAGTAGCGGTAAAGCGTATTTTTCGCTATCTAAGTTACACTTTAGATTTTGGATTACTTTATCCGAGATCTAGCACATATGAGTTAATCTCATATAGTGATGCCGATTATGCGGGATGCAAATCCGACAGGAAAAGTACTAGTGGCACTTGCCATTTTATAGGAAATTCTCTTGTCTCTTGGTTTTCCAAGAAGCAAAATTCCGTATCACTTTCAACCACCGAGGCGGAATATATTGCCGCCGGTGCCGCGTGTGCTCAAGTTCTTTGGATGAGACACACACTTAAAGACTTTGGTATAAATTGTGATACTTGCCCTATCATGGTTGACAACCAAAGTGCAATATGTCTTTCCAAGAACCCGGTACATCATTCCCGCTCGAAACACATAGATGTCCGCCACCACTTTTTAGATGACCATGTTGCTAAAAAGGACATCATTCTAGTGTACGTTGAAACCCAAAAGCAAATCGCCGATATTTTCACGAAACCCCTAAAGGAGGACTCCTTTGTGCGGTTGCGTCGAGAATTGGGGATTATGGGTGAATCCGAAATATAGGATTCATGTTTCATTCAATAATTTTGCATGCTATTATTCTTGACTATATCTCATTCATGCTAGAATTATTGGATTTTTCGGGAATTTTAAGTGATATCTTAATTTTTCGTTCGATTTGTGCGTAATCGTCAAATTTCTGTTTTTCGATGTTTAATGGGGTAGTTTAGATGTTTATTGAGAGTTTTGAGATTTATCGTCCAAGCGTATTATGGAGAGAACTTGATTTTCAAGTTTTTGACTCTTTAGTCGGTTCATGTTCAGTGACCGACCGACTAGATTGAGATCTAGTCGGTCAGTACTTGAACGCAGACCGACTAAATCTTGTCAGTACTTCTTGGATTCAGCCACTGTTTGCACCTAGTCGGTTCAAGCTCATTGACCGACCGACTAGATCGTGATCTAGTCGGTCAGTGCTTGAACTGTGACCGACTAGTTGTGCCAGGGGCTGTTTGGTCATTTGGGAAATCGACCGACTTAAACTCAGTTTAGTCGATCGATTTTCATTCTAATCGATCGAAAACTTCTCTCTCTCCGCTCAAAACCCCGACCTCCCTTGAGACCCTTCGTCTTCCGGCCAATTTCCGACCATCCCCACCGTCGCCGTCCGCCGATCTTCGACCTAGGGTATCTCCTCTTCCTCCCTCTCCTTTCTAGGGTTCGGTTTCAGCTCTAGGGTTAGGTTGTTCTGTTGATTTCAGCTCTAGGGTTAGGTTGTTCTGTTGATTTCAGCTCTAGGGTTCCGATTAGGTTTTCTTTCCTAATTCCGATTTAGGGTTTCTTCTTTCCGATTGATTGTGTCGTGTTGTGCCGAGACTATGGCAAGAACACGCATTCCGATCACTTCCTCTGGCCCCTCTCCGATGACCGTTGATCCAATCTCTTCGGATCTCGAGCATCCAACCCCTCCGAAGCGTAGAGCCAAGACCACCCATCCTTCGTCGTCTTCGCCTCCTCTCAAGAAGAAGAGGACGACGACCGCTAAACCTAGAGGTCAACCCAAACCCAAGCCCAAACCTAAGCCGAAGGCCAAATCTCTTGTCTCTCCTTCTTCGTTTCATACTCCTACCGATTCCGATACGGAGTATAACCCCGAGACTGAGACTCATAGGAGGACGTTGAGGAGATCTGTCGTGCTTCGACTCGTGCCCCCAAGGGCACTTCTGCTGCTGCTGGTACTTCCTCTTCTGCTCCTGGAGCTGCCACCTCTTCAGGTGTTCCAGAGCCATCGGCTGCTGACCCTGTTTCCGAGCCTGCTCATGTATCTGCTGCTGCTGCTTCTGTCGAGACTCCTGCTGCTGTTGAGCCTGTTGCTGAGATCTCGACTCCTGCACCGACGATTCCATCTGTTGAGACACCTCTACTCCCTGCAGATCCTGAGTCCACTCCGTCGACTGGACCCACGGACGCTGCAGATCCAGCCTCCTCCTCGTGATCGTTGTTCCGAGGACTCTCCATATACACTTTGGATGATATATTCCTGTGAGAGTGTCTTGGGTTAGGATGGGGTTGAGAGATGCCTTGTTGTATTTCCTTTGTGATTTCTGGTTGTCGGTGCTAGATTGTATGATATGTTGTTGATGATGTATTTTTTTTGATGATATGTAGCACTTGATATGATGTATCTCTTATATTCGATGAGATATCTTTTGGATGTACTCATGTTGTCTCTATGTATATATATGTTCATCATCGTTCACTTTATCTTTTATTCGTCGTGCAAATTTAATATTCGTTGAATATATTTGAAATGTGATATCGATTCGACGCATAAAAAGTTGGTTAAATGGATTTAAATTCTGTAATTTTATAGAATTGTTTTCCATGCTCAAAATTAACCAAGAATATTGAATATTGAAGAGTATGTTTCTTTATTCAAGACATGAATAAACATTTGGTATTTTTGATTATCGTTGATTTCTTTTTATTGATAATGGAAAATTTGACACACCTTGTTTTGATTTCCACATTTTTCCCTTGGTGTCAAGTTGGTCCATTGTCTTCGTCTACGACTCCCGATGTTGGATTTTACATTTCCTAATTGTTGTCGTTGTATGCCCCCCATTTTTTTTGGGATAATGCCAAAGGGGGAGAGATAATGATAATAAATAGGCGCAAATGAAAAATTTAACTCAATTTCCAAGAATCTAGTTTGATATGTTAGATTCAGGGGGAGTTAAGATACAAATAAGGATTTTCAAAATCCGATATTTCAAAAATCAATTCACTTTATTTATCTTACTCGTCTGCTTGATACAATTCATTTATATTCATTTTGGAATTAACGTATCATCAATGCAGGGGGAGTAAGTATTTTACATTTGTATTATTATCTTTGATTATTATTTATGTTGGTTTGTCATCACCAAAAAGGGGGAGAATGTTGAATATTGGACTCCCCGGATTTGGTTTTGGATGATGAGCAAACATAAATAATTCATGAACTAACAATTTGTGAGCGCAGTATTGGAGATCGTCGCCAATTTCACGAGAATATTCAAAGCGACATCTCAACACTTCCAAAAGCTCGTATTCAAGCCTAAAGCTTCGTTGAAGCTCCTGCAACGCTTTGGAAGTAATGAAGATTCAATCGAAGCTCTCAAAGACCGTTTATTAAGGTTTTATTTATAGTCTTTTAGTTTCGATTGATAGAATGTTAAGCCTTGAGTATATCTTACGTTTCTATCTTCAGTTCGCTCATTTCGTAGCTCTAGGATTCTTGCACAAGTTCACTCTAACTTCCTCGAAGCGTCGCGCTTCGATTCGGACCTTGTTGTGCATGTTAGTTGGTACAAGAACAAGTATTGACCGACTAGATGGAGATCTAGTCGGTCGGCCACTGTTCTTGGACCGACTAGTTTCAGTCAGTTAAATCTTTGTTCTTTACTGTTTACAGTTAGTCGGTCTACGTTGACTCACCGACCGACTAGTTTGTGAATTAGTCGGTCAGTGATGCTTCTTTGACCGACTAGTTGTGATTTACTGTACATGCCAAATTTCTCCTAAGCTACTGTTTTCCGTTAGTCGGTCTAAGAACGTTTGATGACCGACTAGTTGACTATCTAGTCGGTCAACTTTTGTTCTTGGACCGACTAAGTCAACTTGCCTTCAGACTATGTTGTTTTGCCTCTTAGTCGGTCAGACAGTGTTCTTGGACCGACTAGTTTTCTAGGTCTGAAATTCTATCTCTTCTCTGATCTGCTCTTAGTCGGTCCATGCTTTGTGACTGACCGACTAGTTGATGAACTAGTCGGTCAGTGATTGTTCCTTGACCGACTAATTCTCCCAGATTTCTTTCCGTTGGAGATTGACCTAACTTATGTTTTTGGGTTCCTATAAATACGAACCTAGGTCATTTCTATCTAAAAAAGAGCTGCCATTAAGAGATTCATTGAGTTCTAAAGAGATAGCTATTCTCCCTCAAATCTAAAGCTCTCTTCCTCACAAGAAACCCATTCTCTCTCATTTCTAGATCTAGAGAGAAGCTTGTTCTTGGTGAGCTCTTCAAGCTATTGCTTGATCCAAGTCTCCAACTCTTCCCTAGGCACCCATTGCTGCTCATTTCCTTGGTGCTAGGGCTTGGTGACTTCATCTTCCTCAAATCCTTCATTCCACCTATTGGGTAAGAAAAACTCAAGGTATAGGATTTTGTGGTAAGAGTATTTATTTCATTTAAACTCTTTATATTGCTTATTGGCTCTCTCGGTTGTGAGAGAAGTTTGTGATCCCGGGTTGTGGGATTCACTTTGCCATTGCTTGTATGATTTGATCTTGTGAAGGTTTTTCACAAGATATTCATAGTGGAAATCTTGAGTTAGGGTTTCTAACTCAAGTATCCGGAGGGGATCCGGGTGGTTGGGACGTAGGATCACCGGGAACAAGTCGGGGAGACTTGGGTGGATCCGAACCCATTAACATCGTTTGTTTGCTTTGTTAATTTCATTGTTGTCATTCAATTTAAGCTTCCGCAAATTGATTTGGTGGTTGTTTGCAATTTAATTTGGAATTATACGCCTTATTATTTTAAAGTACTATTCACCCCCCCTCTAGTACTTGTGCAGTAGCTGGTAGGGCATTACATATCGGGCTTCTCTTGTTGGCTCTGTGGGCCCTAATCACTCGTCCGGCAAGTCATCTCGACTGCCAGCCCGTTGATTCAACAATGGTGCATCAAGAAACAAACGTGTGTGGCTCTATCAACCAAGAAAGCAGAATTTGTTGCTGCTTCACGACGAGTCCAATAAGATATTTGGTTATAATGGTTCCTACAGAATTTGGGTGTAAAGCACGAACTAGTGTTTGTCTATTGTGGCAATCAAGCTCGGACGGATGAGACTTAATGACCGAGATAAACAGATTCAAGATGAGGTCATTACACACGTGATTCGATCTCTACATAAGTCTCAATAGCAACTTTAGCATATTCATTATTGCCACACATGATTCGGTCTAAAAGCGTATAACCGTTATCGGTCAACGGCATGCATGTTTAAAGGAGGCGTGTAACTGGCAACCGAAGTATCAGTTACGGATATGTCAAAAGTATCCACACAAAAGGTACAATAGTTCACACAGCAGTAAATTTATTTCGCACGGTGCACTTGTATATAGATATCATGTGTTCCAATAATTGGTATTGTCGATGGGAATAAAATGTCTTGATCCAATCTCTCTCTTTTTCAATGGCTGATTAATGGAACAAAACTCATAGTAAAAAATTCCGAGACAAATTAGTAATTATTTGTTACCATAAGGACAGATGAACTTCATGTTTGAGATGGTGAAGATCTTGTGCAATGACGATAGAAATCATAAAAAAAACTCACGTTGCTATGGCAGAAAATCCTGCCGTAACTTACATAGATATCGAAAGAATGCAATATAGTCACACAAGAAGCATAACTGCCAGTATTAAGAAGATCTGAATCACGTTGCACATACCTAATTACTAAATACACCGATCACTTATTTACGAGTATACCGTGCAAAATTTACAGGGCTACCATTCAACCTTTTTTTCCTCTTTTACTCTCCAACTCACTCGTCCATTTTATTCCCATTATTCTATTCAATCGTTACAAACACATCACATACCACGCAACGAGGGCAACAGTGGGCTAGTGAGTGAGGACGATAAGGATGGAAAGGATAATGTTGGGACATGATTTTGGCCTTACAATAAAAAACATTTTTACATTCGTTTCGTCGTGAGTAAGCGTGTTGTTATTCACACCACAAAAATTTATGAATACACTACACTACTTGATTCAACAAACCTATATTTTTAACATCAGATGTTCAGATTTGGAGCTTCGAACGGCTCTAATACTTTTATTCTTCCGTTCGGAATTGCAAAGACGAACAGTATTATATGATATATATTGTGTTCGGATTTACACATGTATTGTATTAGAGCCGTTCGGATCTCCAAATCCAAACATCTGATGTTAAAAATATAGATGTGATGAATAGTAGTATGATGTATTCATAAATTTCTATGGTGCGAAAAACAACACTACACTACGTGAGTAAAGTGGTTTGTGTGCACAGAAATTTGGTCTGTGCGCATATTAACTCCCGAATAGGGCTGTTGACGAACGAGCTTGAACGAGCTTGAACATGGAGCTTGGTTTTGTTCATGAACAAAATCAATATTCAAGCTCTGTTCGTTTACTAATCGAGCTCTAAAACCCTGTTCAAGCTTGTTCGTTAAGCTTACCGAACGAACGTAAATGAACATAAACGAACATTTACTGAGCTTGTTCGCGAGTAGTTAATCGAACATTTTGTTCGTTAACAAGACTTATCGTTGTTCGTGAACATGTTCAGGAACATGTTCGTGAACACACAATCAATTTTGTTCATGAACCGATTTTCAATCAAACAAACGAACGACAAGTTTTTAATTAGGAATAATAATATTTAAACGTAATTTCCAATGACTAAATCAATTAAATAAAAGGATTAAATATTTGCAAGACAAAAACAAATAAATCCAACATAATAGCTCCATAGATCTCATTACAAGCATTCATTCCATGCATAGTAAAAAATATAGTAGTTGTCTAAATTTACTATTTTCGGTATATGTTCATTCACGAACACTTAACGAGCTTGTTCATGAACAATCACTTAACGGGCTTGTTCACGAACACTTAACGAGCTTATTCATGAACATAAATGAACGAACACAGTTATGTTCAAGCTCTGTTCGTTTACTAACCGAGCTCTAAAAATCTGTTCAAGCTTGTTCATTAAGCTTCCTAAACGAACGTAAACGAACATGTACCGAGCTTGTTCACGAGCAGTTCGTCGAACGTTCTGCTCATTAACAGCCAAACGGACGAAAATACCCATGGCTGAACAAAATTAACTGGTGGCACTTTCGTCAAATGACTAAAGTTCCAAATTATCCTTATCGCCTAGGTTATTTCAGCACTTCATGTATAAATATAAAAACCAGACCCCAAAGTGATCCATTTAGCTCGCGTTTGTAATATTTCTTTTGCGGCAGTGTGCGGCGTAGGGACGAGGTACTTCATCGATCTGTAACTATTTAGGATTTATTCTGATTTCTTTCGATTATCACTCAAAATTCGCTTTTTTCAATATCAGATTCATGATTTTTAGGGTTTGCTGCTCTTGTAATAGAACCAGGTTTTCGAGGATTGCTTCCGTAATTAGTGGTATTCTTGGAGATCTGAAGTTTTCTCACGTCTGTAGTTTGTGTTACTATTGGAGATCTGAGGTTCTCTTGGAGATTTAGGGCGTTGATTTATTTATATTTACTTTTAGTGGGAAGCTAGGCTTGTGATTGATTATTGGTTTCGTTGCTTTGGGGACGTTTGGAGATGGATGACCTTTGTTGTGCCCTAACTTGGACAGGGAGTTGGAGTGCTGGAGGAGGGAAGAGGAAGAAGAGGAGCCGGTGGTGTGATTCTTTTGATCTGTGGTTTTGTGAATCCGTTGGATTTTTTTTAGTCGGGGGTTGAAGTATGAGTCCGGACAGCAGCAGGAGCCCTCCTCGAACTCGCAGGTTCCGCAGCGAGCGGCCTTCATACCGTGTTGCGCCATACAGGAGAGATCCTAGAGAGCGCCGTGGCTTTCGGTAAACTTCTTTATCTCGGATTATTGTTGTGCAGGCTATCTGACATCTAGAGTTACAAGCAAAATGTGTTTGGAATCTATTTGCATGATAATTATATTTGAGAAATTGAAATTGTATGTTGTTTGTGCTAGTATTGATATGCATTTGTTATAATTGTCACTGATATGGCCTGATGTTCTGCTTTCTAGGCATATTCTGGTAACTTAGTTTCTGATGTTTGTACACATACAAACCTTTAGTTTGTGGAAATTCAATTTGATTGGATTTCACACATCATGCTTTCACAGGTCTGGGGCTATCAAATTGTTGGGGGTCCTTAATTGCATAAACTCTATTTTGGTATTTAAATTTAAACAAGTTAAAGTTTAAGAAACCTCAGATTAGGCTCCAAACTTCATGAAGCCCCGGTTCCGTGTTCCCAAGCAAGGCCCTAATTATGGTTCTCTAGATGCCTCAGTGCTTGGTCACCATAAATGATGAAAATATATTGTTGCCATAGTTTGTGCAAAAAATTTAGTCTTTTTAATGATAGTTATGGTATTATTCATGTCTGTTGGTGGTAGTGAGAATGTTCCCATTAATATGAGACCTAAATATGGGCATTGGTTAAGAAAACTGCTATATATACTATAATAGAATGTGAGCGATATTCGAACTACTCGATTTAGGTGTGTGTATTGCAAGCACATCTTTGTATAAGATTAATTTCATATATTTAGAAGGGTCTGCACAAAAAGGTTTCATTCTAACTATGGATAGGGGTATTGATCAAGACTGAAAGGATCATGGTCATTTCATATTGGATTCTGAAAGGACCAGTATGAAACATTCCTTATATACCACCAAAAAACTTAAATTTAACATAAACCAGGAAAATAGCAATTATATAAACAAAAACCCTCAATCTATTACCAAAATAAGAAACAAGTAATGATCTAAAAAGGAAAAAAAAACCCTTTATGCACTAGTTAAAAGAAGAAGAGATAGGGAGATTACATGATAGCCGGTGTACCTTCCACTCCCATTTCGATCAGCCTTCATCATCCCCTTCGTTCAGCAGAGGAAACAAGCGACAAGCGACGGAATGGAGAACGGGAGAACGTTGGGGAAAGTGAGGGGTTTTTATTATAGGACTAGGTCTTAAGTTAATGGGTTTTTTGTTTGCTGGTTATTGAGTGTAATTGGTTTAAGTTAATTGGGTCGTGGGTTTAAATAATTAAAACCCGTTTTATCTATATTCTTCTTTGTTAACAATTCATTTGACACCTTAAATTTTAAGCATTTTTCCTTTTATACCAGTTTGTTTACAAATAACCATTCAAATTATTAAAATTGTTTAGATTTTACTTCAAAATTTTTACTAAACAAGATTTTCATCACAAATTAAGTTCTATAAGAACATTTAAAAGTATAACCTATAGCTCACACACATAGCCTAATGAAATCAATTGCTACAAACATGCACATGCAAATATATGCACAAAATATAGATAAATCTGAAACCAAGATTTTAATCAAAACGGGCGAAATTGCCGAAACTTGTTGAAACCAATTTTTTTATAAAAAGGATCTAACCTGAAACTGAGTTTTTGAACATTGTTTCATTTGAATGCGTATACGCTTTGACTTTTTTGTTTCACATCTATATTCAAGTAGTTAATTTGGGAGTGATGCACATGCAAAAGTTGTTTATGGGAATTGGAGGCTAGTAGTGGTAGTTTAATACAATCAAAATAACTAGAAAGAAAACTATGAACTTTTCAACTTTTCAATTTGGGAGGACAGAAGACAAGTCATCACATGATACCATAAATGCAGACTTGTATGAGAAAAGCTAAGCATACATGGGAGGTAAATTGCAATCTTAGCGAACATGATAGACTAATATTGCTTAGGGGAATGGCTCTTATAAATTGCAGTATTTAACGTGTTTATTTGCATTGTCAAACTATCATGAAACCGATGAACTAGATTGCACACTACTTGGAGGTTGCATACTACAGTATAAGTTTTTGCAACATCAATTTATCTTAAACTTCATTATCCTTATGGCCAACTACTTCGGCTGATTAGAAACAACAGTCTCCTTAAATAATATGAAATGTAAAACACGTGGCACTCACTCTAAATTGGGTGGCTTTGTCGTACTACACAAAATTCAGAGAGACATACTAAATTAAATCAGATAGATATCACATAACCCATGCATCATGTGCACTTCAAATTAGATTATAATCTACTCATCGATGTTTATATGTCATTTTGCTTTTTATGTAAATTATGAAATTAAATTTGCACTACTTGTGTGGATAACCATTTTTACTGCCCCCTTTACATATCTAACCATATTAAACCTATCGACGTTCTTCATATTTGCACATGCTATAATTGGTTTATTAAAGCTTGATTTGTCATAGGATTAATGGTTTTCATTTTGTTTGATTATTTGTAGTTTTGTACCATATCAGAAGTATAATTACTTGTAAATTATGTCATAGTTTTCTGTTAGGATCCAACAAAGATACGATTTTTAATAGAGAAAACAATAGAAATAACAAGATATTTGAGCACAAAAGAGGTGTGCTCTCCTCCGAAGACGCCGAAAAGGACGTCCGCACTCGTTTAATCTAAGAACTACTCCTAATGACGCTCAATAGAATAATCTCAATATCAAGCATGCATACAAATGACGGCTAGCTCTAGTTTAAATAGAAAATAAGAAAACCCTCCTTGCTGTACGCAAAGTAATTTCTCCATGACTTGCTGTGCGTAAAGTAATTTCTCCATGACTTGTTGTGCGCAAAGTAATTCCCTCCCCTCTTTAGCCGCGCACGGATCTAACATTACTTCGCCCCTGAAAATCCACATTGTCCTCAAGGTGGTGCATGGAGTGTGCGTGCCATCCATTCCACGTATTGCATATCTCCTCCCGGATCAAAAGGATGAAAATGATCTCCATCGCTTTCACTGCCGTTCTGAAGAAATCCAGATCTGAAATTATTTTCTATTTAAACTAGGGCTAGCCGTCATTTGTATGCATGCTTGATGTTGAGATTATTCTTTTGTGCGTCATTAGGAGTAGTTCTTAGATTAAACGAGTGCGGACGTCCTCTTCGGCGTCTTGGGAGGAGAGCACACCTCTTTTGTGCTCAAATATCTTGTTATTTCTATTGTTTTCTCTATTAAAAATCGTATCTTTGTTGGATCCCAACATTTTGGTATCAGAGCGACGATCTTGGCATCAATGGAGGTGTCTACCACCAAAAAAATTGAAGCTCTGGAGGAGAAGTTCAGCGGCGAGATCGAGTGGATAAAGAGATCGTTGACGAGGAACGAGGAGGCCGTAAAGAAATTGACGACATCTATCGACCAATTAACGGCAAATCAAGCGAAGCGCGACGAACAATTTCGCCTAATCTCCTCTCGATAATCGATCTTCATCGGCTCCTCTTCATCATCCGCGGCCAAATCTTCCACCAAAAAATCACTTTTTGGGTCAAAGCTTTCAACTTTCTTCTTCTCCTTCTTCAAAGGTGCCGCCTTTTCCCCCGATTTAGGGTTTTCTTCCCCTTTGTTCTTCACCGTCAATTGCTTTAAGGTTGTCATCATTTGCGCGAATTGGTCGTCGTGCTTCGCTTGATTTGCCGTCAATTGGTTGATAGAAGCCGTCAATTTTGCCATGGATTCGTCATTGGCCGCCAATAATTTCTTGATCCCGTTGATTTCGCTCGTGAATTTGGCCTCCAAAGCTTCAATTTTGTCGTGGGATCTTGTCGTAGCCGCCATGGATCGTCACGTGCTCTGATACCAAAATGTTAGGATCCAACAAAGATACGATTTTTAATAGAGAAAATAATAGAAATAACAAGATATTTGAGCACAAAAGAGGTGTGCTATCCTCCCAAGACGCCGAAGAGGACGTCCGCACTCGTTTAATCTAAAAACTACTCCTAATGACGCTCAATAGAATAATCTCAATATCAAGCATGCATACAAATGATGGCTAGCCCTAGTTTAAATAGAAAATAAGAAAACACTCCTTGCTGTGCGCAAAGTAATTTCTCCATGACTTGCTGTGCGCAAAGTAATTTCTCCATGACTTGCTGTGCACAAAGTAATTTCTCCATGACTTGTTGTGCGCAAAGTAATTTCTCCATGACTTGTTGTGCGCAAAGTAATTCCCTCCCCTCTTTAGCCGCGCACGGATCTAACATTTTCATATTTAAGGTTGCTGTTTTGGCATGTTTATGCCCAAAATGACATGTTTTTCTGTACATATCAAGCAACAAGCCAGTCAGAGCCATTTACTAGGTTCAACCTACTTAAAAGATGCCAATACCATTTGCTACATGATTTCTATTTTTTATTTCTTCCTTTCTTTTTTTTGAATAACATAGGTTCAATGTTCAGGCATAAGAGATATTTTTAACTTGATCATAAAATAAGGAAACAAGTATACATTTCTAACATGATCTTAAAATAGGCTGTTGTTAAAGATCTAGCAATTCTCATTTTGAATCTGTTAGTCATGACTGGGCTGCAATCGAATATACCATATGTTTTTTGAAATAAGAAATGAGAACATAAATGAAAATTTTAATGCATTTCATCCTAACTGTTTGTAGTCACTGGTGGTAATTCTTTTCTGTGTTCGGATATAGTTGGGTCTATTTGCTCAGTCAAAATGAGAACAGTTGATTTCTTTTTTAACAGCCTCAATCTGATTGCAAGGACAGTATCACCGATGATTCTAGCACATTGTCTAACGAGGATACCTGTTAATATCACTACGTGTCTAGATAGATCATATTGGCAATAGTTTTCTTGAAACATTTTCTTTATTGATGGTGGTTCTAATTTTTATGGAAGTCCCGATTGTTTCTTCTGTTTTTTGTAGTGTTGCGCGTCGTCCATCTCAAAAATAATAATCTAGATGAACTTTTCTGAGATACAGCTCGATATGTATGCAGGATATAAGTATCATTGCTTTCTTTTTTTATTTTTTTGAACAAGCTGATTTTATTTCATAATTTATAAATAAATGAAAATCCTCGCTTGTTACTCCTGCTACATGTCTTAACAAATCACATCTGCAAATTAATGTTAGCTCTAGTTTTCGTGAGGGGCCTTTTTGTTTATCCTTTTTTTTGTATTGCACGTCTTCCATCTTAAAATTTCTGATATAAAGGAACTTTTCATGCCGCATCTTGACTTGTATGTTGGATGTAATTACCATTGTTTTCCTTTTTCAAAAAGCTAATTTGATTTTCCAATTTATAAGGGAATGATTGTGCTGAAGAATGGTTGTGCTGACTATGATACTCTTTTCATGGTGGTTTGGTTTTCTGGTTGGTAGTTAGCTTGATGTAAGACTACTGTGTTTCTTCCTTTTTTTCTTTATTAGGCAAAAGAAATCAGAAGGGGAGGACAATCATCACTATTTTGATATTTATTCTTCTGCCTTTTAGTCAAGGCAATAAAGATACATGATTTATTTTGAAGGTAGTAAATAAAGGGACGTTTATCCAACGGTTAGAAAATTCGCAAAATGATATGTATGTTTACTATTTTTTTGATAATGTGCTAGTATTTCTGGCTCTTCTCCTCTACGATCTGATTTAAGATAAATGAAGCCAATGGGCAATTTAACCAGAAACCTGCAAATTCATGTATTATATAAATGCAACATATTTGTAACGTAATTCTGTAAAAAGGTAAATATAGTTTTTTTTTGGAATTTGGTTGTATTATATATTTATCCATCTCGAGTCTGATATATAATACACCATGTACAGAAAATGAGAATGCTACAAGCCCCATAATTATGGTACATTAAGGCTAAAATGCTCATTCATAAGAATTTAACAGAAGTTTGTTCGTGTCCATCTTTTGGGTTTTGGACATCATAGGAATTTAATGAAAATTTCATTGCAAGCTCAGGACCCAGAAGATGGCGACCAACAAATTTTCATTAAATTCTTATGAATGTGCATGTTAGCCTTACTGTAGCATAAATAGGGGGGTTTGTAGCATTCTCATTTTCTGTTAGTGGCCATCTTCTGGGTCACAGCAATTAATGAAAATTTGTTTGTGGACATTCAACGTTTTATCCTATTTGAGGTTTAGAAATTCTTAAAATCAAGAATAGCTAGAAATTATCCTATGTTTTCCTGAATCTAGTAATTGGTTATGAAGCGTAGTTTAGTATGCGCTGGAAAATACTTTGATATGGTACAAGAGATGTTCAAATCTAGTTCAGGGCATTGTGATATAATAAGGTGTTTTCTTTTAACTGTTGTGTAATTTGTGTTTCAAACTTAATAGAACTGAGACTCGTTGAAAAATCATACTAATCGTACAGGAGTTATTCCCTGAGACATTTACCGAATACATGCTCATTTTGAATAGCCAATTATTTTGAAACTTGAGAGTGAAATCAGAAGGTTTTTACGCTATTAGCATGGACGGAGACTTCTAGGATGAGATGCTCTTTTTTTCCTGTTGTGTGTCTAATTTTGCACCAGCTGTCTGATCAATAGACTGGTTAATAGCTCGGAGTAGAATTTCTTAGACATCCATGGTTCACATATTTTAGATAGATGTATTAATAGTCAATGTTGCTTTTGTACACTGGAAAGATTATCTGTGATCTTACCTCAGTTTTGTGTTGGCATGATTACGTGTGCCATCCCACCCACATACGTAATGCCTTTTTTTAGGGGTTGATTGCACCACTCTAATCCAGCAAAAGTGAGATTCATTGCCTGCACTTGAGCCACAATACTTGCACTTGTTTGGAAGCTGTTAGGATCCAACGAAAAGATGCAATTTTTGTAGAGAAATAGTAGCAAAACTAGATAAATGAATACAAAATAGGTGTATTGTCCTTCCAAGACGCCAAGGAGGACGTCCGAACTCGTCTACCTATAAAGTCACACCAATATCAAAATTATAGCATAAGAAAACAAGCGACGGCTAGCCCCTCTATTTATAATAGAAAATAGGGTTTCAACGGGGGCTAGGGTGCACGCGCGGCTAGGGGGCCGGTGGCTTGGGTTTGGGCCCGCGTCGGCCTCCTGCGGGTATAAACCCGCAGTGGGGGCCCATCAATACTCCCCCCAAAGAGCCACATTGTCTTCAAGGTGGAAGACTGGAAAACGCGTCGCCATCTCGTCCATGTCCTCCCACGTGCTATCATGCTTTGGCAAGCCCTTCCACTGCAGCAACACCTGCCGCTCTCCTGTGTTGCTCCTCCGAACCCCTTTCAACACCTCGAGCTCCAGTCTCACCTCCATATCAGCAGTAAAGGTCTCTAGTAGGGAAGGGAAAGGTGTGTGGTCGCCAATGGCCTGGCGCAACTGCGAAACATGGAAGACTGGGTGAATGGCCGATCCTGGGGGCAAGCGCAACCTGTCGGCCATCGGCCCAACTCTCGCCTCAACCTCGAAAGGTCCAAAATAACATGGTGCCAGCTTCTCATTCTCCCTGTGAGACACTGATCTCTGCCTGTAGGGTCTCAGTTTCAGGTACACCATGTCTCCTATCTCAAACTGTACATCACGACGGTGTAAGTCTGCCCTCGCCTTCATAACCTGCTGCGCTCTCGCTAAATGGAGCTTTAACTTCTCTAGAATCCGGTCCCTCTCTGCCAGGTACTGCTCCACATCCGACACGGGGGTCGTCTCATGCCCATAATGTAGTGAGGTGGTCTCTGCCATACAGAATCCTGAAGGGTGTTGTCTATGCCGTCGTGTGATATGAAGTGTTATACCAGTATTTCGCCCATGCTAGCCAATGCGCCTACTCCTTAGGATTCGGTGAAATGAAGCACCGCAGATAAGTCTCCACACTCATGTTTTCCACCTCCGTCTGACCATCGGTCTGAGGATGGTAGGCAGTGCTCCGCTTCAATGCTGTCCCCTGCAGCCTGCAAAGCTCCTGTCAGAATCTGCTCTGGAACACCTTGTCTCGGTCCGAGATTATGGACTTTGGAGGTTCATGCAGACGAATAATCTCCCTCACAAACACCTCTGCCACCGATACTGCGCTGTAAGGATGCCGAAGCGGAACAAAGTGCGTATATTTGCTAAGGCGGTCGACCACAACAAAAATGACAGTGTATCCACCCGACTTTGGCAACACATCTATGAAGTCCATGGAGAGGTCATCCCATACTCGGTCTGATAAGGATAGCGGCTGTAGTAGTCCCCCTGGGGACATCGCCTGGTACTTGTGACGCTGACACATGTCACACTCTGCCATCATCCTCGCCACCTCCTTTTTCATTCCCTTCCAGTAGACTTCCCTCGCCAGTCGCTGGTAGGTCTTGAGGACCCCAAAATGTCCTCCAATGGCACTGCCGTGGAACTCCTGGAATATGGCCGGTAGATATGCAGATGCCCTCGATAGCACAAGTCTTCCCCAGTATAGCAGCCGTCCATCCTGAAGAGAATACCCCGGAAACTCAGTCGACCATTGTAGAAGAGCCTCTCGTATACCTGCTAACTCCGGGTCCTGCTCCACCTCCTGCTGTAGTGGGCCCCAGTCCTCAAGGATGGACACTGCTAGTGCCGTCAGCTCCGCCTCCCCCTCTTGCCGGGATAATGCATCAGCCGCCTTGTTCTCCAACCCCGGGCGATACTCAATCTCAATCCTGTACCTCATCAGCTTCCGCAGCCACTTCTGATGCTCCTCTCCTAACATCCGCTGCTCTAATAGATAATTCAAGCTTCGCTTATCGGCGCGTACCAGGAAACTTCGTCCCAACAAGTACAGCCGCCACTTCTGAATAGCCAAGACTATGACCATCAGCTCCTTCTCATAGACCGACCGCAGTCGGCCGCTTGCTGTCAACACCTGGCTGAAGTAGGCAATGGGCCGCTGCTCCTGCATCAGTACGGCCCCCAGCCTATGCCCTGATGCATCCGCCTCCACCACGAAGGGTCTGGAAAAGTCTGGTAGTGCCAAGACTGGCACTGTAGTCACGACCTTCTTCAGAGCCTCAAAAGCTGTCATCGCCTCCTCCCCCAATGAAACTGGTCTTTCTTTAATAACTCGGTCAACGGCCAGGCGATGATCCCATATCCCTCTACAAACCGGTGGTAGCATCTTGTCAGCCCTAAGAACCCCCGCAGCCCCCCTGTGAGTAGTAGGGCACGGCTAGTCCAGCATCACCGTAATCTTCCCCCTATTTGCTGTCATCCCATTTGCTAACAACACATGTCCCAGGTACTCCACTGTGGCTGTCCAAATAGGCACTTCTTCCTGTTCGTCACCAGCTTGTGGTACTGCAACTCTGTAAACACCACCTGCAGATGGTCCAAGTGCTCCTTCAGGGTGCGACTGTATACTAGTATATCGTCAAAGAAAACAAGTACGAATCGCCTCAGGTACGGACGGAATACCTTATTCATAAGGGACTGGAAGGTGGCTGGTGCGTTCGTCAAGCCAAAGAGCATGACGAGAAACTCGTAGTTGCTCTCATGCGTCCTGAACGACGTCTTGGGCACGTCCTCCCGTCGCATCCCGATCTGATGGTAGCCTGACTTTAGATCTATCTTGTCGAACCAGGCTGACCCATGTAACTCGTCCAGGAGCTCGTCAATCACTGGTATGGAAAACTTATCTGGCACTGTCTCTTTGTTCAATGCTCGGTAGTCCACACAGAAACGTCAGCTACCATCCTTCTTCTTCACCAGGAGCACATGGCTAGAGAATGGGCTCACACTAGGCTGAATCACTCCCGCCTCCACCATCTCGGCTACCATCTTCTCAATCTCGTCCTTCTGGTGTTGGGGTATCGATAGGGTCTGACACTGATGGGAGAAACCCCCTCTCGTAGTACAATGGCGTGCTCATCGTCCCTCGGCGATGGCATACCCTGAGGCTCCTGAAAAATCTCCTCAAACTGCGCCAACATCTGCTGCACCTCCCCCGGCATGGCCTGCTCCCCACTGGTCACTACTCCTCCCTCTGTCATGGTATACCGCTCAATCAAGTATTCGCCTCCATCAGCCTGTAAGGTCCTCAGCATATTCTTCAATGACACTACCACCCTGCAAAGGCTGGGATCCACCTGTAGAGTGACCGTCCTCCCCTCGGCCTGAAACTCTATCCGCAAAAGCTTCCAATTCACCGTCATCTCCCCCAGTGTCTGCAATCAAGTCATGGCTAGGATGACATCAGTGCCCCGAATCCAGTGGTAGAAAGTCCGCCATCACTTGTATCCCCTGTAAGGTCAGCACCAATCCCTTGCAGACTTTCTGACTACTCTCCTTCTTCCCCGTGTCCATCGTCACGTTGAAACTCCCTCAGTCGGTCAACTGTAGTCCATGCCGGTCCACCACTCTCCTGGAGATGAAATTGTGGGTCGTCTCACTGTCAATCAGTACGGTCACCTCCTGCTTGGCGATCTCCCCCTACAACTTCATGGTGTGGTTCGGTGTGAACCCTACCACGGAGTTAAGAGACACCTCTGCTACGTATAGCTGATGGTCCTCGGGCTCCTCCTGCTCAGGACCCTCGTCCTCGACATCCCCGTCCACGTCATCATCCTCTAGCAGCAGAACCTCCAACTTGCGCCCCGCGCATCTATGGCCTGGCGTGAACCTCTCATCACACCGGAAGCATAAATCCTTCTGACGCTTTTCCCTCATCTTCGCATCCGTCATCCTTCGAAACTGTCTCCCTGCTGGGGTAGCGCTACTCTTCTCCCCCTTCTTCTCCCGGCTCGTCTGGATTGTCCCCGTGGTGGTCCCAGCTCCTCCAGCTCCAGACCGGGTGCCCCTTTGTATCTGACCACCGTAGCCGCTCCTGACTCTCATATCCTCTGTTTAAGCGTCCTCTACCATCTGCGCCATCTCTATGACCTCAGAAAGCCCCCTGGGCTTGTAGGGTCTCACCGCCGCTCTAAGGCTGGGCCTCAGCCCCTTCAGGAAGGTGCCCTCCAGTGACTCGTCCGATACACCATGAACTCTCCCTGCCAAGGTCTCGAACCTCTCTATATACTCCAGCACCGGTCCCTCTTGCCTGAGGGCATATAGCTGCTCGTGAAGGTTTCCCAAGTGGGGATCCCTGAACTTCTCCAACACGAGGTCCTTCAGCTCCTCCCAGCCTCGAATCAGTTGCATCCTCTCCTTCCATTGGTATCACCCCAAGGCTCTCCCCTCCATGCAAATAGCTGCTGTCTCCAGCTTCTGTGCATCTGTCATGTGGTGCGCTGCGAAATATCTCTCCGCGGTGAACAACCAGGCATGTGAATCCTTCCCTGTGAATAGCGGCATATTCAACTTCCGCACCCTGCAGTCTCCTCCAAAGTGCCCCTGATCGGGTCTCCCCTCCATACGGTGATGCGGACAATAGTGCTGCCGCCTCTCATCCTGGGTCTCGTACTATCTAGGTGGCCCTCCTCTGCGGTCCCCATAGTCCCCTCGGTGACCCCACACATGCCATCGAAGTCATCTCAACCTGCATCATCGTCGAACTCAGCCTCGCAGCCTTCCCCGCCGTCATAAAAATAGTCTCGACCCCGTCCGTCTCCGTAATATTGATCATCCATCGCTGCTCGCTGCCCCGGAGGCCTGAAAATCCTCCCGAGTGCCTGTCCGCGCGTGTCTCCCCCCTTGGCAGCTGCTAGGGGGTCCCCTGATCAAATCGGCTCTCCGGTGAGACCCTCCGGGGCTGCCGGAGGGCCAGCAGGCCCTGTCGGGCTTCCGACAGGGTCACCGGGCCCGGTCGGGACTTTGACAGGGTCGGCGGGCCCTGTCGGGGGTCCGACAGGGTCGTCGGACCCTGGTGATGTCCGGCAGGGCCTGGCCAGCCCTGCAGCGCCTCGCCGCAGGCGGGGGGAGCTCCCCCTCGCAACTGTCGCGGCGGCCGGCCCCCAGGGTTGTTTTGGGGGGGTCGGTCGCCCCTTCTCGCTTGGTCGCGACGCCCGAAAGGGGCGGCTAGGGCCGCCGCCACCCCTTTGAAACTCCACCGCCCTTTGCCGCACCTCCTCGCGATAATCGACCTTTCATGGTCCCTCATCTTCTTTCTCGTCAAATTCTTCCACGAAATGGGGTTGGTTTTGGTTAAAATCTCTTTTTTTCCTTTTCTTTCTTCAAAGTAGCCGCCTTTGGTGTTGAATTAAGGTTTCCTTCGCCTTGTGGAATAGCCGTCAAGAGGGAGAGGATCTTCGCAAATTGTTCGTCGTTCTTTGCTTGACTTGCCTTAATTTGATCGATGGATTCCGCCGATTTCGTCACAGATTTCTTTACCCCTTCAATCTCTCCCATGAATTTTTCCTCCAACGTCTCAATTTTATCTTTCGATCTCGTCGCCGTCTCCATGGATCGTCACGCTCTGATACCAAATAGTTAGGATCCAACGAAAAGATGCAATTTTTGTAGAGAAATAGTAGCAAAACTAGATAAATAAATACAAAATAGGTGTATTCTCCTTCCAAGACGCCAAGGAGGACGTACGCACTCGTCTACCTATAAAGTCACACCAATATCAAAATTATAGCATAAGAAAACAAGCGACGGCTAGCCCCTATATTTATAATAGAAAATAGGGTTTCAGGGGCTAGGGTGTGTGCGCAGCTAGGGGGCCCGGGGCCGGCGGCTTGGGCTTGTGCTTGGGCCCGCGCCGGCCTCCTGCGGGTATAAACCCGCAGTGGGGGCCCATCAGAAGCTTGATTCATTTTCAGTCCTACATACATGATTGTTAGTGCTGAAGGCCTATTACCATGAAATCACATTAATTTTTAGGGTCTGCATTCTACCAGGCACACCCTAGTTAGTTACTCTGTGTGTAACAAAGATGAGAGGCGACATGCTACAAGGCACACTTTAGACAATTACTCTCTACGCAACCAGGATGATAGATTACGTTCTCCAAGGCACACAATAGATAATCATTCCCTGTGCTACAAGGATGAGAGGCTACGTTTATCAAGGCACACTATAGATAATCATTCCATGCACTACAAGGACGAGAGGCTACCTTTAACAATGCACACTGTAGACAATCACTTCCTGCGCTACAAGGATGAGAGGTACACATACTTCATGTTTACATATACTGGTTATTTGATTTGCCTAGCCGTGGTTTGGCCATTTCCTTCAGTTGTTATTATCAAATAGTGAAATTTACATTATCCAAGGTTTATTGGTCCCATGTGATTGGAGTGTGTGCTCTTGTCATATTTTTCAAAAAGAACTTTAAAAGAATCCAGCTTAGATTATTTCTCTACTGTACTAGCAAAGTTTAGAGTGATGAAATCCTATAGCAGAAATATCAATAGTTTCTCATATGGTATTGGTGAATGGGTAGTTGAATACAATTTAATATGTACCTGAATTTGTTTGATGATTCATTCTTAATCTTGGCAAATAATTTGGATATATCTCTTGAAGGAGTGCATTATAAGAAGTTCGTCTCAAATCTATATTTTTGTGGTTGAAAATCGCTTCATTGTGATTGGTAAGATCAGTGGCAAGCTTTTTGAGCATAATCTGATATTGAGGACTGCTTATATTCTGCCCTTAGTATAAGTTTAAAAGTTGAAAATGAGAGTGGGACAAATTATATCCACTTCTTTAAAAAATGTCCAGATGAACTTGGGTAATTTATCATTTAAACACAACATTCGTTCCCCCAACCAAAAATCCACTACTTCTTTGCATCTGGTTGTGGGGCAAACATCCTACTCAACTATTGCTTGTCCTTGACACAGGTTAATTTGTAGCACTTGACTTTCTTGAGATTGGTTGACTTGCTTATTTATTTCCTGTGCGGCGGTTGGATTATAGTTCCGGGCTTGAGTGCAGGATGCTCTGGCATCTCAGGATGTGTGATTTTGAACTTTGTAGCCCACAACTGTCTGTCAATCCTCTAACGTGGGTTCCTTAAGATTAGGTAGTAATTGTAGTTTTCCATTCTCTAATGATGGAATATATCCCTTTTAAGCCATTTCCATCAATTGACAAATCCATTCCGTATAAACTGCCTTTGAATGAATAGTACTTTTGTCTCTGGTTGTCGTTATGGTGTATCCATATTAGCATTTTAGATATTTTCTTATGTTTTTCGCCTAATGGGGTGTGGATGCAGTAGACTGTACGATTTCACATCAGTAGTCACATTTCTGCAGGATCCCTTTGTTCAGTCACATCAGCAACTTAGACATCGTCTTCCTTTAATTAATTCTATCTCCAGTAATTTTAATTCTAATTACTAATGTGGTTGCTGTTAGGATTTGTCTTTGTCTGGTACCATTTCTCATAGTATTTGTTTTTGTTCTTATGACAAACTTTTAAGTTTTGCACGTGTATGTTCTTTCATATACATGTGTGAATCACATTGCATGATTTTCCCTCATTCTATGCTTGATTGATACTGCAATGCTGCTTCTAATTTTCCATGAATGCTCTTCTTATTTCATTTTCATGTCTTTAGTAATTGTGTAGATATGTATGCTGATCAACAGTTGATATTGAACGTGTAAGAAAAGACAATCATTGTTCATGAACATACTCAGCGGCATGGGTAGATCCATCTTTTTGACTACATGAACATACTCAGTGGCATGGGTAGATCCGTCCTTTTGACTACATGAACATACTCAGCGGCATGTGTAGATCCATCCTTTTGCTACAGTCTTCTATCTTTTCCTTTTATATTCCCCTCCCAGTGCACACACATTAAAAAACAAAGAAAGCAGAATAAGCCCAAATGCCATATTTTGCACGAAGTTTTGGGAATTCGGGAAATGAGCTTTCTCAAAATCTTCGAGGAAATTGGTTAGTATGTTTTTGCAAAGCCCCTTTCAGTTCTGTAGTGGCAAGGTGTGTAAACCGATAACCGAAATATCCAAATCCCCTCCGTTCCACATTCATTCGAGCGGATTTGTATAAAAGCATTTATGATTCGTATATGAACTAGTCATAACCGACCGTAGGTCACATGGCATTTAAAATATTCCACCAAAAAATTTCAACCCATTCTAAATCCCCCTCTCAAAAAAATTTGCACTCTTTGAAATCCTCCCAGAAAAATTTACAGCAGCCTTCAAACTATTACCCCCAACAAAAAAATTTAACCACAATCAAACTAAAATTTAGTTCCTCCTAGAAAATTTAGTTACTCCCAAAGTTTAGTTCCCGCCAGATTTAATTCTTCTCAAAATTTAAAATTTTAGTTCCATCCAGATTTAGTTTCCTAAAATTTAAAATTTCTAAAAATTTATTTCCATCCATATATAGTTTACCCCAAAATTTTAGGAATTCACCCAAAAACTTTCCCCCAAAATTTCAAGGTTTCCCTCCCAAAATTTTTACGAACTCACATCCTATCCATTGATTCCTCAAGGTTCAATCTCAATCGTCCTTCTATCCATCCTTCTGTTCGAATTAGCAACAATATTCAAAAACATCCCTCAATTATATAATCAATTGTATAATAGATATGACATCTGCTAAAGCGAAGCTGATTTCGTATAGTATGGTATCCGCTCCGCATGTTTGTGAGATCAACTAGGGGTGGCAAACGGGCGGGTCGGGTCGGGTTCGGGTTGGGTCAGGTTTGACCCGACCCGAATAAGGGTAAACCCGAACCCGACCCGAATTAAATTCGGGTCAGGGTTCGGATACCCGAACCCGACCCGGCCGTAACCCGGGTGACCCGTACCCTACCCGGTTTGTCTTACGGGTCGGGTTAGGGTCGGGTTTGGTGTGAAATAGTGATTATTTTTCAAAAAAGGTCGGGGTCGGGTCCGGGTCGGGTTGGGGTGAAAAGAGTGAAAATACGGGTCGAATTCGGGTCAACCGGGTCGAGGGGTCAAACCCGTACCCGACCCGGATTTTTATCCGGGTCGGTCGGGTTGACCCGAACTCGACCCGACCCGGATTGGCCCCTACCCATACCCGACCCAAGAGGCCGGGTTCGGGTCGGGTCGGGTCGGGTCGGGTCTATTTTGCCACCCCTAAGATCAACAATACTTATTAAAGAATTTGAACTATTGACATGCAATGCGATATTAGTTTCTAAATTAGCATACTCACTAATCATAAATAAAGTTTGTATATACATATGTTTTTTTCTTCTACCAATATTGACTCTTGGCATTCCAAAAAAAAATGGAACTTTTCTTCAAATAATTCTCTCTTTCTACTAGTCCAAGCTCCTGGATGCAAAGGGTTTTTGGCTTCAGAAAATCTCCCAAGTCTAAACTCATGTATGGGATATAAAATCCGAATCTAAATAATACAGATAGTATAGGTAATATTTGATCATATATTGAATTAAATTCAGATAGTAGATTGAATTTTCAGATCTGGATATTACAGTATTGGCTCCTTCTCCGCCCTGTTGACACCCCTAGTAGTGACAATGAAAATTCACAAGGTGAGAATTCATAGACAGGACAGCTTCTTGAAGGAAAAGCCAGTTAAATAAGCATCAGTTTGCATTTCAGTCAAAATTTAGAGACTACTTTTTTCATTTGGGTCAATATATAAAAACATCTCTGCCAATTAAGATGGCATTGTGTCAATATTTGATCTGTTAATCTTGTATAGTTCATTTGGGTACTGGGCCGCATTGACATTGTTTCATGCGGAATTGATTTGTATTTCTAAGGTAGCTGTGGTGGCTTTTTGATAACATTTTTTGACATATACAATTATGATGGTTACCTTTACAGTTGCTGAAATATTTGTTTTTTAAAGATACTGACAGTGGAATACACACAACTTAACCTATCATATAATTGAATTAATGTGCTAAAGTAATTAATTGCTTATTATGAATGTATCTAGTTTACGATTTACTACTGAAATTTATTCTATTCCCTTCTGTTCAATTAGGCAGGACATTCTCTGCAAGAATTGCAAGCGACCTGGACACTTCGCCAGAGATTGTCCAAATATAGCTGTTTGTAACAACTGTGGACTCCCAGGGTAAGAAAACGATATTAACTATTTCGTGGGATCAGTTGGTTTATTACGAGTGTGATTTTAGCATGAATGTGACTCTTTAACTCTTTAGAACCGACCTATTCCTATTCTGATCTGATATCGAAGGTTTATCATGGTTCCACTTTGTCTCAAAAAGAGCGTCATATAATGAATGCACTCTACTCCTAAATGCGGTTACGTCTCGTGATCTTTTGGCTAATTTTTATAACCAACTGGGTTTACTGGACATCTGGGACTCAAAATAGTAGTTGATAAATTAGAAAATAATAGGTTAAACTAGCTTTACAATTTGTTTGATTAAGCTAACTACCTGTATGCCACAAGTATGAGATCTGTGTACACTTCAAGTTGTTCGCTCAGTTTTTTTCCTTGAAAAATCAGGCACATTGCAGCTGAGTGCACTGCAAAGACTCTGTGCTGGAATTGCAAGGAACCGGGGCATATGGCCAATGAATGCAGCAATGAGCCGGTCTGCCACAACTGTAACAAGACGGGGCACCTGGCACGCGATTGTGCTGGTTCGGGTCTATCCTCCTTTGACACGAGGCTCTGCAACAACTGTCACAGGCCCGGTCACATTGCCGCTGACTGCACCAATGACAAGACTTGCAACAACTGCCGCAAGCCCGGGCACCTTGCTCGTGAGTGCACCAATGATCCCGTGTGCAATGTGTGCAACGTATCAGGCCATGTGGCTCGTCAGTGCGCCAAGGCCAGCTTACCATCAGAGATTCATGGCGGGCCGTTCCGTGACATCATATGCCGTGTATGCAACCAGCCGGGCCACATCAGCCGGGATTGCGTGGGGATTGTCATCTGCAACACTTGCGGTGGCCGTGGTCACATGTCTTATGAGTGCCCTTCCGGCCGGCTGCTTGATCGTGGAATGTTTCGCAGGTATTGAAGCCCCTGACGTGTCTGCCATCGAGATGCGCTTAAACAGCAAATGAGATGTGTGGATTGTTACCCAGTTTTTTGCAGAGTCATCGTTTCATCTTTAGCAGGCTTTGGATTCAGTTTATCTGTTGCGATGCCAGGACATGTTTTGCTTTTGCTTTCTGGATATTTTTAGATGCTTGGTTTTATTTTGCTGGTGGACTTTATCATAGCTTCTGCATCTGCTGTTTGCTTGGTATCAGAACAATACTAGATGAAGTTATCAGCATGTTAAAACTGATTATAACGGTTAAATGGAGTCACGTTGGTTTCGGATCCCATGCAGGTTTTGATATCTATAATCTGTGTGTAGTTGCATGCTGTGAGGTTGCTGCTCAACTTTTTGATACGCTGCATGAAACCATTGCTTACAACCTGATGCATCCAAAGTTGGAATAAATCAATTATCTATGGTATCCGCAGATGAGTGATTCAATTGTTTCAAAATGATGATGTTTGGGGGGAAAAAATAATGGCAGCAGATTATTTTTGATCATGCCAATTCTTACTGTGTAGAATCTAGACCATGGGTATATGTTCTATCTGGACCGGTGAAGATATTTAGAAGTTACTGTAGGCGATTTTTGATTCTTTCATTTTCCTTTATAAAATAAATTGTTGTCGGTAAAATCCATTTGTGATGGTATATTAAGTCATTGAAATGCAAAACAAAACCTATGTCCTCCCAGAAATGTAGAAATGATTGTAGCGGAAAATATCCTTAAAATTAAAATTAAAGAAGAAAAATCTTACTAGCAGCAGATTGAGGTTGCGTTAGATCAAGCTTATTCTCATCACCGGTGTAATTATATATCTATTCAAAAATTAAAAATAATTTCTTTCAATTTATTCAGTTTTATCCAAATTTCCAACTTATTATTTAAGTTATTTTTGTCATTTAGTTGAAAAATATACACGTGCTCGGTGCTCCAACTCCAATTAAACAAACACAAGAATACACAACACTAATCATCAAACCAGAAAAAAAAACATACTAATCCTTCCATTTTCTCCCCATCACTTTTACACATCCCAACACCAAGACTCCGCTACTGCCGGCCAAACGCTGCCTCAATGTCCGGTGAAACTTTTTTTTTAACATTGAAAAGCAATAAAACTGCGTTGACCGATAGTTTTTCAAGAGAGAGGAAAGAATACCGTCAACAATTGTAGCGATAGTGAAACATTGCATTTAGAGCTCCGGTGCTCATCTTAGTGGTTATAACCCGACTGTCTTGATAGAGACCTCAGTTCGAATCCTACTCCTCACAATCTCTTTTTAATTTTCCAACTTTTAGAGCATCGATGGACAACGTGCTGCAACCCATATTTACATGGATTAAAAAATACATTGAGCCTATAGAAGAACAACTGCCGTAGTTTCTGTTTTAATGGTCCTTAACGGCTTCATCAGAAGGCATTGAATGAACGCGGTGTGCCCCGCACCGCCTCCGCGTCCAATCCACGGGTCCCACCACTAACGGCCACGGCACAATGAAATGACAAAACCGCCGACAGACTTAATCCGACCACTCTCCTCGCGAATCCGAAAGCGTGGAGCCTGTTTTCGTAATTTTATACTTGCCATTATCATCCCTCGTCTCTAACGTTATCTGACACGTACGCATCCCTTCCGCTACGTAAACGGCGACGAGATCGCCAGATGTCACCCGATTTGACCGCCGATTCCATTTCTCGGTTTCTTCTTCCTCAATCCTCCTCGATTCCTTTCTCCTCCAAAATAAACAGCTAGGGTTTCGTCTTAGGATTAGGGTTCAAGGCTGGCCGCTCGTTCTCAAATGCAACGGGAGAATGCAGAAGGATCCATCGGCTCAGAGATCAGCCTACCTCACCGCGCTCACGCAGGAGATCGAGCGAAAGCTCCAAAAGGTCTGATCTTTGCTTCTCTTCTGATTTTTGACCCCTTTTCGGGGATTTTTAATTCCGAGTCGTGATCGGATGTGATTTATTTGGCCGTTGCAGGCGCTGAGCTCTCCATCTCAGCGGTTCGAACTGTTGCAGCAGTTGTTTGCTGACATCGCGTTGGAGATCGATGATCGAGCTCGAGGTAATGGCTTCGCTCGTTGTTTCTGGGTATCAATTTTTACAATGTGCTGTTGTTCGGGGTTGTCGAGTTAAATTTTGACGTGATAATTCGTGCTCTATTAGATTTTGATGTTATTAGAGATTTGGATGGCTTTATTTTATCGTGCTTTTCTCGTAAAGGAATTTCCATTCTTTTTTCCGTAATCTAGATATATTTGAACTTTGTGGCAGAAGATAGCTCTACATTCCCTGCCTAAAATTAAACTTGAAAGATATAACCATATATCATGAATGTGCTAGCATTAAAGAGTTTGAAAGCAATAAACTTTTGCTCCGGAAAAATTGAAGGCATAATCAAAATAGAAAATAGTAGAAATCATGACATTGAGATGGTAAAAAATCATCTTGTCTGTGTACGTGAAGCAACAGTCATATTTGTGCCCTTGTATGGGCGATCCTAGGTTTTAAATATCTGATTTTGTTCTGCTGGGGCCAACTTATAATGGTTAGCACTCTCCTGTCTGTGTGCACATTAGGAATCGGTATTGTGATATTATGATAAAAATTAAGCACTCGTTTGGGAACAAAGTTTGGGAACAAAGTTAAGATTACCGGCTGTATCTATTAAGTGGACGTATGTGTTATGCAAACTCTGTTTTGCAAGCCCCGCAAACTCTGTTTTGCAAGCCCATTAACTATACTGAAAATGGCTTCGGTTATCCTACATTTGTTCCTATGCAAGGTTGATTTGGGGAGAAGAAGATGGAAGAAGATGTGGCTTAGTTCTTTTTTTCCCCCAAAAGTCAAGGCAGGGAAAACATAGGTAGTAGCAGATTCTCCTCACCTTAACTCTTACCTCCATTTATACTCAAAATGAGGAGGTATGAAACCTCTATTTGGACTGCCAAATAACCAAGGGGTTGGGTATTTGGAGGTTACCCCCAAAAATTTGGAGAGAAGAATCCTTACATCTGATTTCAAAGGGAGCCTAAGTGCTACGACGTCGTGACTTGTGATACTTAGATTTGTACATATTGTTGAGTGGAGGAAGGTATTAGGCATTTTTCCGACGTCTGATTCCAAAAAATCTCTCTACTGTTGGTTGCGTCCTAATTTCCTTTCTATCGTCACAACTTCCCTTTTCTGTATCAAAACATGTTCTAGGGAGCTGCTTTGGTGTGATTAATTTGATTGGATTTCATCATCATCTATCCTATGAAATGGGGTTAGCTATTGGGCATAAATCTCCATAAAGCATCTAACGAAACTGTGGCAATTCATCTATCCAAATTGGTTCCAAATACCTAGCCTGGAAACTATTTGCAAGAGAGCGGGTTTAACGAAGGTAATCTGCATGTAGGAAAAGCTGCCGTATTGTTAATGCACTTGATGCATCCAGAACCAAGGAGCAAACATCCTAGGTTCTTAAACGAAGAAACTGGCCTAGAAGAAGGGGATTGCGCATAACTTTAAGGCATATATGAAGTAAAATGAACAATCTAAACATTCCTAACATCGATTTGGTTGCCTTTAAATTTATGTCATGGCTCCACGTTTTCAAGTCTCTACATACTTCAAGATGAGGAATGTTTCCATGCCACAATTGATTGGGCAATGTTGTGAACCAACATACTTGCATTTGTTGCTAAAAGGAGAACTGATGTCTGATCATGAACATTTAAGATAAAAGAATTACTCAAATTCTGGTTTGGGATTAAACACTTATGTAAATAGATGTAAATTATACATTTACTGAGTATATCGCTTGATTATTTACTTCGTTGGTAATTTGGTATGTTCATCGAGTACTGTACTTTGGGAATACAAGCTCAGAAGTATTCCACATAAATAGATGCATCTTTTTTTCACAATGTATTACTTGATTATGGAAGAGGGATTAGTATCGGAGGTGTAAAGCTCAGAAGTATTGCACATAAATAGATGCGTCTTCTTTCACAATGTATTACTTGATTGTGGAAGAGAGATTAGTATCGGAGGTGTAATTGGGTGATCCAAATAGATATGTCACAAACTACAAATTAATTTGTGCGGTTATTAGGATCGCCTAGCAATTTTCCTGGCAACTAGGCTCGTCATTGGAGGACAACGTGAGCTGAAAACAGGTGGACCTCATGAGAATTATGCTTAAAGGTTAAAATATCAACCTTTTGCAGATATCTTTAATAATTAGAAAAATTATTTCTTACAGTCTCAATACCCTATGTCAGTTGTCTGGTCCGCCTTTCCACATGAAACTCTTGGGTTTTGACATTTTATGCAGCTGATGCACTTATACATAACACAATAATAGTTTTAAGCTACTATGTGCCCAATATGTTACATCTTTAGTTCCATTAAAATGATGTGGATGGCAATTTAAATTTTTTTAAAGTCCTGGTCTTTTAACCCTAGTTCTCCCATTTCCCACCCAATCTCTCCACAACTGGGCCAAGCCCTAGTTTTAGTAATATTTGATATTAACCAAGAATGCATAGTGTGAATTTAATTCATATTGTAGTCTGTTAGGTTAATTAAGAAGCAGATAATGAAATGCCAATATACCAAGAAGCATCATATAATACTCGACTAAGAGAAATGATCTCTGTTCAGCTGTGCTACATATTTCACTGGGTTGTTTCTCCTCACATGGAATGATTTTCATGTCATTTGTATAGTACACGAGCTTATGATGAAAGATTCAACATCGCACGTTTCCAAGGTTTTTGCACAATGAACTGGAGGATCAGATGTCATTGTGTTTCTCTAAGTGTACTGATGTAAACAATGTTTTTGGTATATGATCACAGATGCTGGTATTCCATCATGTATGATTAATAGAATCTTGGTATGGAACCATGGATTTTAAAAACAATAATCATGGTGTATATTCTTGCACAAGAGGTGATTCTTAGCTCTTGTTTAGATTCTAATATATTTCCATAATGTAATTGAAACACAGACATAATTCTCAGCAGGGATGAAGATGGGGTCACTACAGCGGATGATGGGATTGAAAGTAGATTGTGTTTTTATGATGCTCTTGCCAATCACTATGTCAAAGTACCTGAAAATGGAAACCGCATTCTTGATTTGATTGTCCAGCTTTGGAGCCAGTCTTTTGCATCACATATATTTGCACTTCTTTTCCATAAATGGGTATGTGGTCTATTTCTTACTTTTGCAGAAATTGGGTTGATGGTATATTGATGTCGATAATTTTTGTTTCTAGAGGAGTAGGTTGGTTGTTCCTTGAGTTTTATGTTTTCTTTGCAGTGTGTGGCTTTTACCAATTTTCTACTTCTTTCATATGCAGTTGTTGTGACAAAGTTAAATTCTTTTGTAATGGAGTATCAGAAACCTGTATATATGTCTTTAGTGTTTGGCCAGATTTTTGGATAATAGGGATGTAAGTGATAGGATACGGGGCAGATAGTGCTGTTATTATATTTGCATTTGTTTTATTCCTTTGGATGTGGATACAAATACGGATGTTGTTAGGAGACCGAAATCATTTTCTATGTTTGATGAAAACGAATTCAAACTTGGATCTGATCCAGATATTAATCGGATATTAGCGATTATGCTAGATGTTATCAAAGAAAAATGAGTTAAACATTCATTTGTAATATATATGTGAGTGTGATACGATTTGGGGGTCAAATCGTATTTAGGGCTGAATTTAAAAGAGGAAAAATGGAAAAGAGAGGAATTTCTATTGAAATACGAAGAACAATAAGATAGATTTGATCTTTTTCTGGAGAGATCACTCCCTAACTTGAATTAAAGGATCAAGTCTAATCCCCCACTAACCCTAGCCGTCACGGCAATCTAATCTCAATTCTTCGATAATGAACAACTAGGGTTTTTGGGGTATTTATAGGATTCATCTAGTCATTGCTAAGCGCACACACCGTGACTTAAGCAATGACTAAGATGTTACAAAGCAAAAACAAACCAAGCTAAGTAAGATAAGGTGGGTAGCTCTAATTCCGGCCCGTGCCCGCTTGCCTCCTCTTGTAGACGACCGCATCATTACTCCCCCCCAAAAAAAACGAACCTTGTCCTCAAGGTTGTAGTCTGGGAACTGAGCCCTGATGGTATCCTCCCGCTCCCAAGTAGCCTCGTGGTCAGGCAACCCCAACCATCTTACCAGCACCTCCCGGCCGCCCCTCTCAGTGTGTCGTACCTGCAGAATATCCTGGGGTGCCATCATCACCTCTGAGTCGGCTGTCAATGTGGATGGCAGAGTGGCCACTGGTGTCTGCGCTCCAACCGCTCGTCGTAACTGAGAGACGTGAAACACTGGGTGTAAGGCAGATCCTGGGGGCAACATCAGTCTATATGCCACGGGTCCAATCCTCGCCTCTATCTGGAACGGCCCGTAAAACAGCGCGGCCAACTTCTCGTTCCGGCGTCGGGCTAGCGACCTCTGTCGATACGGTCTCAGCTTCAGATAGACCTGATCTCCTACTGCAAACTCCACCTCCCTACGATGTGCGTCCGCCTTGGCTTTCATAAGCTTCTGAGCCCTCGTCAAATGCTTCTTCAGCTCCTCCAAAATCCCCTCTCGCTCCTCGAGGTACTGATCCAACTGGGGCACCGGGGTCGTCCCACAACGATAATGGACCAGTGCTGGTGGATCCCTCCCATATAGCACTCGAAACGGTGTCGTCTGTGCGGCTGAATGGAAGGAAGTATTGTACCAATACTCCGCCCACGCCAGCCATCGATACCAACTCCGAGGACAATCCGATGCAAAACAGCGAAGGTAGGTCTCAACGCTCCTGTTGACGACCTCCGTCTGTCCATCCGTCTGGGGGTGGTAAGCTGTGCTCCTCCTCAGAACGGTCCCCTGCACCCTGAACAACTCCCTCCAGAACTGGCTCATGAAGACAGTGTCCCGATCTGATACTATGGACTCGGGAAACCCGTGCAGACGCACCACCTCCCGCATAAATGCCGTAGCCACTGTCACTGCAGAGTAAGGATGTTTCAGCCCAATGAAGTGTCCATACTTGCTCAGTCGGTCTACCACCACCAAAATCACCGAGTATCCTTCCGACTTGGGTAGCCCCTCCACAAAATCCATACTAATCCCCTCCCAGACCCGCTCAGGAAGAGCTAAAGGTTGCAGCAGCCCTGCTGGTGCCATGGCCAAGTATTTGTGACGCTGGCAGACGTCACAATGGGCTACCATCTCTGCGATGTCCTTCTTCATTCCCCTCCAGTACAGCTCCCTAGCCATCCTCATGTATGTCTGCTGGACGCCAGAATGCCCCCCGATTGCGCTCCCATGGAATTCCTGAAAAATCAGTGGAATGTGCACTGAACCCCGTGGTATCACCAACCTTCCCCGATACAGCAACCGTCGTCCCTCCACTGAATAGCCTGGGTGCTCAGTCACCCCCCGAACCAAATCCTCGCGGACTCTAGACAACTCCTCGTCGGCCTCCACCTCCCTCCATAAAGGCTCCCAATCCGCTAGCAGTGGTACTGACAAGGCTGCTAAGGACGTAACCTCCTCCCGCCGTGATAGCGCATCCGCAGCCTTGTTTTCCAACCCGGGCCGATAGTGTATCTCAAACTTGTAGTCCACAAGCTTAGATAACCACTTCTGATAGTCCGCTGCCACCAATCTCTGCTCTAGTAAATATTTCAGGGACCTCTGATCCGTGCGCACAATAAATGGCCGCCCCAGCAGGTACGGACGCCACTTCTGAATCGACAAAGCAATCGCCATCAACTCCCTCTTATACACGGACTTCTGTCTCGCCCGTGAAGACAAAACCTGACTGAAGTAAGCCACGGGCCGCTGATCTTGCATCAGCACTGCTCCCAACCCGTACACCGAAGCATCTGTCTCAACCACAAAGGGTCTGCTAAAATCAGGAAGAGCCAGTACCGGAACAGTCGTCATCGCCCCCTTCAGGGCCTCAAACGCCGCAGTCGCCTCTTCGGTCCACCGAAACCCATCCTTCTTCAACTGCTCAGTCAGAGGCCAGGCAATGGTACTATAGCCCTGTACGAACTTGCGGTAGTACCCCGTCAAGCCCAAAAATCCCCGCAACGCCCTCAGTGTAGTTGGCCGCGGCCAATCTAGCATGGCCTCTATCTTGCTCCTATCAGCTGCCACCCCTGCTGCTGAGACCACATGCCCTAAGTATTCCACCTTCTCCTGGGCGAACGTGCACTTCTTCTTATTGGCATACAGCTGGTGGGCCTGTAGCTCCTGTAACACTGTCTCTAAGTCCCGCACGTGCTCCTCCACTGTCCGGCTGTACACCAAGATGTCGTCGAAGAACACCAAGACAAACTGCCGTAGGTAAGGCTGGAATATCTTGTTCATCAACGACTGAAATGTAGCCGGTGCATTCGTCAACCCAAAGGGCATGACGAGGAACTCATAATGCCCCTCATGAGTCCTGAAAGCAGTCTTCTGTACATCTTCTGCCTTCATCCGGATCTGATGATAACCCGACTTCAGGTCAATCTTCGAAAAGATCGACGCCCCATGTAACTCGTCTAGCAACTCATCTATCACCGGTATAGGAAAACGGTCTGCCACCGTCTCCTTGTTAAGGGCACGGTAGTCTACACAAAATCTCCAGCTACCGTCCTTTTTCTTCACCAAGAGCACCGGGCTAGAGAACAGATTAACACTCGGCCTAATCACCCCCGCCTGTAGCATCTCCTTGATCAATCGCTCGATCTCATCCTTCTGGACATGCGGGTACCTGTATGGTCGGACACTGATGGGCGCTACCCCCTCCCGTAGCACGATGTCGTGCTCGTGGTCTCTCTGCGGTGGAAGTCCCTGCGGCATCTGAAAAATGTGCCCATAGCTGTCCAACAACTCCTCCACCTCCAGTGGTGCCCTCTGCTCCTCTGCCTCTGCCCCAAACTCCTGGTAGGACACAAAATATGCCTCTCCTCCTATCGATACTGCCCGAGCCAAGGACTTCAAGGACGCTGCGCGACAACACAGACTGGGGTCCCCTAGCAAAATCACAGTCCTTCCGTTCTCCTGATATTCCATCCTAAGCATCTTCCAGTTGAACTTGGTGTCGCCTAATGTCTGTAGCCACTGCATCCCCAATACCAAGTCAACCTTCCCCAGCTCCAGGGGTAACAGTCTACCACCACCTGAGCTCCCTGTACTGCCAGAATCACAGCCTTGCAGACACCCCTGCTCTCCTCCCTCTGGCCGGTGCCCAAAATCACCCCAAAAGTGGCTGTCTCACTCACTTCTAGCCCCACCAGCTCCACCAATTTCCTGGAGATGAAGTTGTGGGTCGCCCCACTGTCTATCAATACCGTCACCTCCTGGTCTGCCAACCTGCCCACCAGCTTCATGGTGTGGTAAGGGGTAAATCCCACCACGGAGCTAAGAGAAACCTCCACGACGTCTAAGTGCTGGTGTTGTTCCGCCACAGCCTCCTCCCCATCGAGTATAATAGTAATATCTCCCTCTTCTTCCTCCTCAGCCGTCACCTCCAACTGCATGGCTCGTCCTGCGCACCGATGCCCCGGAGTGAACCGCTCATCGCACTTGAAGCACAGCCCCTTGGCCCTGCGCTCCCTCATCTCTGCCTCGGTCATCCGACGGGTCTGCCCTCCAGGTCTGGTCTCCGCGGCCGGGGTCCCGGTCGTAACCCTAGGTACTGCTGGCGAAACTGGGTTACGTGCCGCAACCCCGCCCCACACTCCTCTAGACCTCCTCTCCTGAGTCTGCCTGTCCTCCACCCTCCTGGCTAATCGCATCATAGCTGCCAACCCTTGAGGGTCATGCACTCCTACCTCTGCTCTCACGGATGGCTTCAACCCCTTCAAAAAGTTCCCCTCCATCGATTCCGCTGACACCCCCTCTACTCGGCTCGAGAGGGTCTCGAACCTCGAGATGTAGTCACGCACGGTCCCCTCCTGTTTCAAGGCATATAACTGCTCAAACAGCCCGCCCCCGTGGGTCTCCTGGAACCTCTCCATCAGGCACTCTGTCAGCTCCCTCCAAGTCCGTATCGGTCTCTGCTTCTGGGTCCACCGGTACCACGCCAGGGCTTCCCCTTCGAAATTTAGTGCCACCGCCCTCAGCCTCTCTGCTTCAGCGAAGCCCATGACCTCAAAGTATCTCTCTACCTGGTAGATCCAGCCATCGGGGTCCTTCCCATCGAACAGTGGTGCCTTCAGCTTTCGCATATCTGGGGGTGTATCTCCTCGTAGTGGACCCCCCCTGTCTGCCTGCCGCCTCTGGTAAGTATGATCCTCGGCCCTCCACTGTCCTACACCTTCCCTGGCCCTCCCATTGGCGAGTGCTCCTACATCGTCCCACTCGTCCACATGCTCCCTCCGGGGTCCTCCACGTAGCCAACCTGCTTCAACGCCCCCAAAAGGAGGGGGAAAACCTCCCGCGGGCCCAAGGTGGGCCGCCCATCCTCCCCCGCCCCCAACCTGGGGCGGGTCTCCATCGGCGGGCCCTAGGAGGGCCCGCCCCATCATTCCGCCCCCCACTGGGGGCGGAAACCCCCCGCGCCCCCCGCCTGGGGGCGCCACCCTTCGCCGCCCCCTAGGGGTGGCGGAAACACCCCAGCGGGCCCCGGATGGGCCCGCTGCTGTTCGCCGCTCCCCGTAGGGGGCGGTAGCCCTCCGGCGGCCCCGTTTCGGGGCCGCCCGCCTTCGCCGCCCCCAGTTGGGGGCGGCCGACCACCGGGACCCCCTTGAAGGGTCCGCCCGCCTCCCGGATGCCTCGGATCGCCCTCCCGTGAGGGAAATACTACTCCTTCGTCGCCGTTTCCAGGGTTTGTCCGTGAGATCAGATCTAATGTACCCGACGATTGCGGATCTGGATCTCGCTGCAAAAACTGTGGTTGTTGAAGCATCCTTGCTACCTCGGCAAACCCATCCTTCATCTCGCGCGAATGGCGCTCCGAGACCCGATTCAACTTCTCATCCATGGTTGTGCTCAAACCCGCCTTGAGTTCTTCCCTCATATCCGTCATCTCCTTTCGCAACCCCGTGATTTCCGCATCCAATCGCTCCTCCAGAGTTTTTGTCGCAGTCGCCCGTGTGCTCGCATAGGACCGAGAGCTCTGATACCAAAATGATACGATTTGGGGGTCAAATCGTATTTAGGGCTGAATTTAAAAGAGGAAAAATGGAAAAGATAGGAATTTCTATTGAAATATGAAGAACAATAAGATAGATTTGATCTTTTTCTGGAGAGATCACTCCCTAACTTGAATTAAAGGATCAAGTCTAATCCCCCACTAACCCTAGCCGTCACGGCAATCTAATCTCAATTCTTCGATAATGAACAACTAGGGTTTTTGGGGTATTTATAGGATTCATCTAGTCATTGCTAAGCGCACACACCGTGACTTAAGCAATGACTAAGATGTTACAAAGCAAAAACAAACCAAGCTAAGTAAGATAAGGTGGGTAGCTCTAATTCCGGCCCGTGCCCGCTTGCCTCCTCTTGTAGACGACCGCATCAGAGTGTAAATTTTTTGTGTGGGAATTATGTGATACTAGAATGAATAGGCTTTAATCTATATACAGTGACATGCATACCTATATATACTCAGATAGTATTCAGATATCTATAGGGATATGGCAGATAGATAAGCCGGGTCCATACTTGTATTTGTATATTAAATGGAGCAGACCCAGATATCCATGTCAATCTAAATAAAAATATGAATTCAAATTTGGACTGGATTATTTGTATATGTTTACACCCCTAGCCTTACAGTAAGCTATAGTTAAAAAAATTAGTTGAGTCCTGATATTTGACAGTTGGAATCAGTATAGACTAGTTGCAAATGAAACATTGCTTGCTGGTTGTAGTCATATTTGCTTCATTTGGTTTTAAGTTTAGTTTAGATTCACAAAGTCTTCCTCCATTTTTTTTTATTTTTTAGCTACACCCAGGACTTCAACGTAAGACTTTACCACATATCCTGACCCCTTTAACACCCAAGTCAGGAGTTTTGCCCAACATGCCAGTTTGTTTTTCCCCAACTAGATGCACATTTTCTACCATTTCTTGTTATATCAACATATAATAATTTGTATGTGTTGGGTTCCTCGTGCAGTTGTTTGAAGTCCCGCTTGAAAATTCTGAAGCAGTTTTAAGATATGGATCTGCTCTTGTTCAGGGTGCTACCAATGTTTTCTGGTAAGTTGTTGGTTATCGTTAACGATATTTTTTAAAAAAATTGTTAAGGTTGATTTTTCTTTGGTTGCCATTGGTGAGGAAAAAGCTATTCACACGGTGCCACACTTTCTCACTTCGGATGTGTAAGCTTATAGTGAGTTTTGGTAAAATCTTTCTCTATCATCTTATCGAATTAGAAACTTAAATTTACAAATGAACTCCAAGGTTTTCATGATTGTCATTTTTTAGTGGAGCTCAAAAGCGTGAGGTCTTGGAGAATGACAGTAGATATTAGGTAGTAGTTTTTGATCATTTTTCTACAGTCTTTTGGGATTTATTCACAGTCCCCTATTAATTTGAACATGGAACAGTCAATGTATTTATTTGGTCAATTTTTCTTGTATGCTGCGTTTCACACGCTTACTAACAAAGCATAGGGGATACATTTGAATTTCTTTGTGATGTTTTATGTTTTTATTGCTATTGCAACAGCCTAGGGTCATGTTTCTACATTTAAAAAGACCTTGAGAAAAGTGATGCCAATTGATGTATGCTTGGTTTTGATATGAAGAAAATCTAACATACAGGTGGTATATGTTGTGGTAAACTCCGCGAAAAGAAGTTTGTTAAAGAGTTATGATTGGATACTATGGGATCAATTGATGTTGGCATCTTGAAGTTTGCATGTGTTCAATAGTTTCCTCTGATTCTATTCGACTTGCTTGTTGGCAGGATTGACATCCAGACAAATTCAAGACGTTTTTTATCCTTATTCCATGTAAGAACTCGTAGGTCATTTTCATGCAGTCATGTTGTTATTGTTTTGTACTCTCATACATACATTGGTACATCTTCTATATACATGCACTTGATTTTTCTATTTTCTTAATCAAATCAGTATTTACTTGAGGATGTTGCACTTGTCCCTGAGCGTCTTAACAAAACTTCTTTACAGGTACGGCTGTTTTCACTTTGTTAGCTGTCGTTAGCCAATACCATTTTTGTCTTGCAGTAATGTATCTATTAATTGCATTTCTTGAACTTCAATTTTTAACACCATTTCTTTTCCCCTCTGCAGACCCGCAGAGACCTTTTTTCACTTCTTTCAAGGTCTATTTTCTTTTACAATTTAGGTGCGCTTATGTTTTTGGCATTTTCATTATCTATACTGTACAACCAACTTTTTAGCATATAACTCTTCTTTTATTTAAATATAGAAAAGCTTCTCAAACTGTGGCTGTTTTCAGCTGGCCCTGCTATTTTTTGAAACGGTGCAACAAAGTACATGTTAAGGACTTCTATGAACTCCTTGATCTGTATGTTTTTGCAAAATTTTAGGGAACATGGGGGGTCGATACATAAGTTAGCTAGACTCAAGCAGTTTCCTATATTGATGTGAAAATGGAGAGTATATGCTAAAGAACTCATTATATAATTTAATTGTCTTGATGAGTTGCTTGCACATGCAGAGCACTTGCTTGAAAATTTCCTGAAGCAATACCCTGTTCCTACAAATGCTTTCCTTGTTGGTGGTCCAGCAGACTTATTTGTCATTGAGCTTACGGATCAGGTATTTGCATCTATTGAGTGGCATGGCACATTCTGGTTTTAACTTTTCTGGCATCCACCTGTATGATGCATTCTGTTTTAACTTGCCATCTTAGCTTCAAAAGCTAAAAGTTGAGCCAGTACTTCTACATTATCTGTCACGCATGAGTGCCCTTCAAGGTATGGACTCCTTATTCGTACACTATAGTTGTAGAGTGAGATGTCTATTCAGTTTATTTGAACTATTTATTGATCTTAGGATTTTGATTGTACCTTCCAATGATGTCACGTAGGATGGGAGTTGAGGATGACAACAAGTACCAGATTGAAAGCGTGCCTCTACAGCTTCACATCTCCTGGAGGACCAATGTATCCAACACGAGCTGTTCGACATGCAGCCTGGGAGACGTTAGATTTGATTTTCCCTGTAAGCATTTCTTTCTAGATTTAGTGGGTTAATTGCTTTTAATGGGATGCCATTTATGTTTTCAAATTTACATGGGTATATGATGCGCTTTGCTTCTAAAAGATAACAAATCAGATTTAAGAAAAGAAAAGAAATATAAAAAGATAGTTTTTATAATAGATTTCTGGAATAAAAGATAAATCGATCCCTTCTGGAGTGGATCTCTCCCTAACTTGTGTTAATGGAACAAGTCTAATCCCCCACGAACCCTAACAATAATTCTTAGCAAAAGATCGATCTTCGATAAACAAATTAGGGCCGGCTCGTAGGCTTTTAAACCCCTCCTAACACAAAAGATAATAACAAACTAATAAACCCCTCCAATTGCTAAACACACAGCTAAAATAATAAAAGAGAAGATAAGTCACCCAACGGGTGTTATTGGACCCGTTTGACCTGCGCGTCACTTCCTCCTTGTGTAAACGATCATATCATTACTCCCCCCAAAAGACAAACCTTGTCCTCAATGTTGAAATCTGGAAACTGCGAAAGGACAATGTCATATCCCTCCCAAGCCGTCTCATGGTCCGGCAGCTCCCGCCATCGTATCAGCACCTCAGTACCCCGGCCGCTCTCACGACGCACCTCCACAACATCCTGAGGCTTCAGTAACACCTCCAAATCTGCCGTCAGCGTAGGTGGTAGAGTGGATGTGATCAGGTGATCTCATATAGCCCGCCTCAACTGTGATATGTGAAACAATGGATGCAACATCGATCCTGGAGGTAGATCCAACTTGTAAACAACTGAGCATATCTTCGCTATGATCTCATAAGGCCTATAGTAACGGGCCGTCAGCTTCTCATTCCTCCGTTTGGCCAGGGATTTCTGTCTGTACGGACTCAGCTTCAAATAAACTCGATCCCCAACCTCAAAGTGTACCTCCCTACGGTGCCCATCAGCCTTCGCCTTCATGATCCGTTTCGCCCGCGTAAGATGCTTTTTCAGTTCCTCCAAGATGACATCCATCTCGCTTAAATGCTGCTCCAACTGCGAAACTGGAGTAGCTCCCTTATTGTAGTGGACCAAGGTGGGTGGGTCTCGTCCATATAAAATCCGGAATGGTGTAGTTTGAGCAGAGGAATGATAGGATGTGTTATACCAATACTCTGCCCAGGAGAGCCACCTATGCCAACTCCTCAAACACTCGGAAGTAAAGCAACGGAGGTACGTCTCGACACTCCTATTGACGACCTCCGTATGGACATCCGTCTGTGGATGGTAGGCCGTACTCCTCCTCAAGGTTGTCCCCTGCAAGCGGAACAGTTCCTTCCAAAACTGGCTCATAAAAAATTGTGTCCCGATCTGACAATATAGACGTGGGAAATCCATGTAAGCGACCCACCTCTTGTATGAATGCCGCTAATACCGTCACCGCAGTGTAAGGGTATCGCAAGGAAATAAAGTGCATGTACTTGCTTAATCGGTCGACCACCACTAGAATCACCGTGTATCCATCTGACTTCGGAAGCCCATCAATGAAGTCCATACGGATGCCCTCCCACACCTGTATGAATGCCGCTAATACCGTCACCGCAGTGTAAGGGTATCGCAAGGAAATAAAGTGCATGTACTTGCTTAATCGGTCGACCACCACTAGAATCACCGTGTATCCATCTGACTTCGGAAGCCCATCAAAGAAGTCCATACGGATGCCCTCCCACACCTGATCTGTAAATGCCAATGGCTGTAGTTACCTCGCAGGTGCAATGACCATGTACTTGTGACGTTGGCATATGTCACAACTGGCAACCAACCTCGCAATGTCCTTCATACCCAGCCAGGATACTTCCCTCGACATCCGCATATAGGTCTGCTGAACACCCGAGTGCCCCCAACTGCACTCCCATAGAACTTTTGAAAGATCAAAGGAATCTGTACCGAAGTCCGTGGTATCACCAGACGGCTCTGGAATAGTAGCCTCCCACCAAGCGAATAACCGGGGTGGTCCACGGTTCCTTGGCTAAGATCCTCCCGTAACCGAGCCAACTCCTCATCTCCCTCTATCTCTCTCCACAGAGGTTCCTAGTCAGTCAATAGAGGCACTGACAGTGCTGAAATGCCCGTGTCCATCTCCATACGCGAAAGAGCGTCTGCCGCCTTATTTTCCAATCTGGGCCGGTATTGAATCTCAAACTTGTAGTTCACAAGTTTGGAGATCCACCTCTGGTGCTCCTCTGCTACCATCCTCTGCTCCAACATGTATTTCAGCCTTCGCTGATCCGTGCGCACTACAAACTAGCGTCACAAGAGGTAGGGCCGCCACTTCTGGATTGCTAAAACAATCGCCATCAACTCGCGCTCATACACGGATTTCAGCCTAGCTCGTACTGACAATACCTGGCTGAAATAGGCTATCGGCCTCTGCTCCTGCATCAGTACTGCCCCCAAGCCGTACCCCGAGGCATCGGTCTCCACCCCATAAAGGCTTTGCCGAAATTCGGTAAGGCTAGTACGGAAACAGTAGTCATCGCCAGCTTCAATGCCTCGAATGCCTTCGTAGTCTCCTCATTCCACTGGAAACTATCCTTCTTTAGCTGCTCAGTCAGTGGCCAGGCGATCGTGTTGTACCCCTGCACGAACCTGTGGTAATAACCAGTGAGCCCCAAAAAAACCCTGCAGTGCTCGTACTATTCTCGGCTGCGGCCAGTCTAACATCGCCTCTACCTTCCCTCTGTCTGCTGCTAATCCCTCCACGGAGACATGTCCCAAGTACTCCACCTTCTGCTGTGCAAATGCACACTTCTTTTTGTTGGCGTACAACTGATGGGCCTGCAACTCTTGTAGGACTATCTCGCAAATGCTCCTCTACCGTGCGGCATACATCAGGATGTCATCAAAAAAGACCAAGATAAATTTCCTCAAATATGGCTTTAAAATCTTGTTTATGAGCGCCTGAGAAGTAGCGGGAGCATTAGTCAGCCCAAAGGGCATGACTAAGAACTCATAGTGTCCCTCATGAGTTCGGAAGGCTGTCTTCGACACGTCCTCAGCCTTCATCCTGATCTGATGGTACCCTGACTTCAGGTCAATCTTCTAAAAGACTGCTGCCCCATGTAGCTCATCCAACAGCTCATCTACCACTGGTATCAGAAATCTATCAGGCACCGTTTCTTTGTTGAGGGCATGAGCTGATGGGCCTGCAACTCCTGTAGGACTGTCCCCAGATCTCGCAAATGCTCCTCTATCGTGCGGCATACACCAGGATGTCATCGAAAAAGACCAAGACAAATTTGCTCAAATATGGCTTTAAAATCTTGTTCATGAGCGCCTGAAAAGTAGCGGGAGCATTCCTCAGCCCGAAGGGCATGACTCGGGACTCATAGTGTCCCTCATGAGTTCGAAAAGCTGTGTTCGGCACGTCCTCAGCCTTCATCCTGATCTGATGGTACCCTGATTTCAAGTCAATCTTCGAAAAGACTGCTGTCCCATGTAGCTCATCCAACAGCTCATCTATCACTGGTATCAGAAATCTATCAGGCATCGTTTCTTTATTGAGGGCACGATAGTTCACACAAAATCTCCAGCTCTTATCCTTCTTCTTCACCAGCAAGACCGGCCTAAAAAAGGCTCACACTAGGCTGGATCACCCCCACCTGTAGCATCTCCCATATAAGCCTCTCAATCTCATCCTTCTGTATATGTCGGTACCTGTAAGGACGGATACTAACTGGCGACGCTCCCTCCCGTAAGACAATGGCGTGGGTGTGATCACGAGGGGGAGGTAGCCCCGGTGGCATCTGGAACACGTGCTCATAACTGTCCAACAGCTTCTCCACCTCCGCAGGAATCCATTGCTCCTCGGCTACTGCTCCCATCTCCTGGTATTGCACCATGTAGCCCTCCCCTCCCTCAAGGACTATCTGTGCCATGGATTTGAGGGATATCACAAAACAACAGAGGCTAGGGCTTATCAGCACCACCGTCCTACCAGCCTCCTGATACTCCATCCTGAGCAGTTTTCAGTTGAACTTGGTGTCGCCTAGCTTCTGTAACCACTGCATACCCAACACCACATCGACCTTTCCCAGCTCCAAAGGGTAGAAATCATCCACTATCTGAGCCCCCTGCATGGTCATTATCAAACCTCGGCAAACCCCATTGCTCTCCTCTCTCCGTCCCGTGCCCAAAATCACTCCAAATGTCACTGTATCACTAAGACGAAGGTCCTGCCAGATAAAATTGTGTCGCTCCACCACCCTCTGCGAGATAAAATTGTGTGTCGCCCCAATGTCTACTAGAACTGTAACCTCCTGGACGGCCACCTTTCCTGCCAACTTCATGGTGTGATATGGAGTAAAGCCCACCACGGAGTTGAGAGAAATCTCCACGGTGTCTAAGTGTGACGGCTGATCGGTCTCGTCCTCGCCTCCGTCGAGCAACACAACTCCTCTTCCCCCTCTGGTGCCACCTCCAGCTGCATAGCCCTCTCCGTACACCGGTGTCCCGGTGTAAACCTCTCGTGACACTTGAAATAAAGGCCCTTCGCCCTTCGTCGGCCCCATCTGGGGGTGGATCCGGCGGTCCCCAGATGGGGCTGCCTGCCCTCGCCGCCCCCTTTCGGGGGCGGCAGTCCACCGACGGCCCCTGGATGGGGCCGCCTGCCTGCGCCTCCGCTGGCGCCACCCCCCATGGAGGGGGAAACCCTTCTGCGAGCCCTAGGGATTGCCGCGCGCTGTCGCCGTTGCCCGGGGTCGTCTGTGAGATCAGATCTGAAAGTCTAGATGTTTTCGGATCTGGATCTCGTTGAAAAAGTTGTTGCTAGAACATCTTCGCCACCTCGGCAAATCCGTCTTTCATCTCCCGCGAGTGTTGCTCCGAGATCCGTTTCATGCTTGCCTCCAAGGACGTGTTCAGATCCGCCTTCAACTCGTCATTCGAATCAGTCATCTTTTTCCTCAACCCCGAGATCTCCGCATCAAGCCGCTCCTTCAGAGATTTTGTCGCTGTCGCTCGTGTGTTCGTCATGGAATCGAACACTCTGATATCAAAATGATGCGATTTGCTTCTAAAAGATAACAAATCAGATTTAAGAGAAGAAAAGAAATATAAAAGTGGAATTTTTATAATAGATTTCTCGAATAAAAGAAAAGAAATATAAAAGTGGAATTTTTATAATAGATTTCTCGAATAAAAGATATATCGATCCCTTCTGGAGTGGATCTCTTCCTAACTTGTGTTAATGGAACAAGTCTAATCCTCCATGAACCCTAACAATAATTCTTAGCAAAAGATCGATCTTCGATAAACAAATTAGGGCCGGCTCATAGGCTTTTAAACCCCTCCTAACACAAAAGATAATAAAAGACTAATAAGCCCCTCCAATTGCTAAACACACAGCTAAAAGAATAAAAGAGAAGATAAGTCACCCAACGGGTGTTGTTGGACTCGTTTGACCCGCGCGCCGCTTCCTCCTTGTGTAGACGATCACATCGGTATATAATATCAATAATATCCTAGTTGACATTTACATAAATTATGTCCTAGTGCGTTCATAGCAATAAATCTCTAGTTCGTATTCACGACAATAATTCCATATTACCCATACATATTTACTCGATGGTTCCTTGAATGTTTTCCTACATAAAGACTGATATGATTCGATGTGCTGGCAAATGAATTTTACTTATGTAAGATAATGAACTTGGTTTGACAATATACAGTAAGAAAAGGATAGTTCATGAGGGTGCACTTTTTGGAATTTTAAGGAAAAAATATACAGTTTGAAAAGGATAGGAATTCAAGGGAAATAGGACAGAGAAGGCCTGAAGATGGTTGCGTTTATCCATTTCATTTGTTAAAATGTTGGCATTCACTGACTTAAGTACAACATGCCTGTTGTAAGATTAAGCTAATAACACGTGTACTGGTTTTGTAATAGGAATCCACAGTACTCCATTGAGCTCCTTTAAAGTCGGTAAGATATTGTAATAGAAATCCCGTACGCCAGGGACGTCTTTTATGATGGGGATTGTAGAATTCAATGGAAGTGGGATGCAAGGTTGCCACTTGACCACTTGTAACTCATTCATGAACTTTTATCTTTCCTTTGCTTTCTATTTGACCCTCACATTTTAGAGGATTCTTCATAGACAATCCCTTTACTCTAGGAAAATAAAACTTGCAATTCGTTTCGAACCCAAGCATCTGCAAGTTCAGATTTTTACTATATATCACAGGACCTACATGAGGGAGAGTATTTGCTTACTGCTTTAATACATATACCTGCATATCTTGTTGTGCCCTTTGGTTCTTCTTGTTTATGTGATTGTAAGTAATATAAGTATATATAAGATTTTATTTTAAGCCCTGTACCAGATATAGTATATTTCCTTCTATGAGACTTCCTATTTTTTTTAGGTCTATTTGCCTTTATAGGACTTCCACTTTTGTTTTCTTTACACCAGATACCCCAAGAGTCTAGGAACCATTTGCTTTCTCTATAGAAACCCTAATCCTAACTGGTAGATGGGATGGCAAACTGCTGCCGCCGATTGTTGGGATGGAAATTGATGAAAGGGATGTTTAATTTCATAAAATTACTTTAAAGTTTCTAACCTTGCCAAAATATATATTTTAGTCAGTGAGATGTTAATGCTCAAGGATTTTATTTCCTGGTACTTCATGTTGTGAAGGATGATCTCCAACTTTGAGACCTGGACCAATGAAAATGATCAAGTTGTGATACTGTGTGTTTTGGTTGCATGTAAGATTTTGGAAAATGAAACACATGCATGCATGCACCCACCCCTTGTTGTTAATCAACAAAGGACACACACCCCCCCCCCCCCCCCCCCCCCCCCCCCCCCAAAAAAAAAAAAAAAAAAAAAAAAAAAAAAAACCAAACAAAGCAACAAAAAACAACAAAAACAAAAGAACACCATGAAAAAAGATAAACTAATAATATAAGAATTAAAAAAGTGATAATCCCATCATTGTGTTTGCTAAAACACAACAGGAGACTTACATGTCTGACAGAGGCAAGTCATGCAAATCCTTACACATATGGAGGAATGTTATGGCGTTCATGCATCTATTGCTAACTTTTGCCCTAAAGCTGATCAAAATTGCCCCTCGTTTTCCATGTTAAAAAGAGACAGTATGTAACGCTTCATGAGATGCAGAACCCCACACCAAAACACACAACACAACACACCACAAAAAGAATTCCTTCACGTCAAATGTGCAAACTAGCATAGGTTCATATGCAATGGTGGGTGGCAACTGATGTCATTGTAAAATAGAACTGTTACTGAATAACGATTTTGTTCAAAGAAGACTTCGATTTTTACATATTACATGGCAGTGAAATCACCATTTGATTTTATATCCAATCACTAAGCTTTGACAACATTAGTGGTCGTCAATACTTCACCATGAAAAAAGGTGCTGGAAATTGAAGGATCGATTGAGGGACTTATAGGGAAGATTGCAAGTAGTGAAGAAATGTACATGAATTATAAAGGAACAATCATCATCCGAAACCCAGGATGCATCCTCATTTTACCTACCTTGATACCATAGCAGCTACATGGATGTGCATTGTTTTCTTAATAAAATATCTCTGTTTTATTTAATTTAATGTTCGCCCCCAGTTTCATTCGTTTTCATTGTTGTTTGTGTGTTTAAATTGCATATAAAGATGTCTTTTTGATTCAGGTTGGGCGTCGCCCTAGACACATAATAAGCCTCTTCTTCCGCCTGCTCTATCCTTGGTACTGGCCCTCTTCATGTTGGAACTTTATAACCACATGCATAAGCGCAATATTCTACTCGATATTGAGATTAATTTTCTCAAGCTGGGAGAATATGACTAAACCAAGAAGAAATCCTTGATCTAGCAAGCCAGGTGCAACTCCTCGTGCATGTTTCGAGGAAGGTGGATGTTTTGTTGCTATTTAGCCCAGGCGGCCCTTTTACTCCTCCCAGTTTGTTTTGTACATTTTACAGCTTGGTGACTCCGAAACGTTTTTGTGTGTGGCTGAATTCTTTGTAAGAGTAGGTTTAATCTGATGTCATGGTTCGCTGATTGCTGATAGATGCGAATGGCACTCAGAATTTGTGGAATCTGTGTGGACTTTGAAGCAGGTGGCCGAAGAAAAATTGAAGATGAACATTTTCTTATCACAGTGTGGCTAAAGCTGAAGCGTTTACTTTCGAAGTAACAAAAAGGGAAGGATTGAAAACAGAAGAGCCAAGTCAATCAAATAGAACTTACAAAGTGTTTGGATTTGTTAATGACATAATGATCAGACTCCCAACGGACCAAAAAGTCGGACGAAACAAAGGATAGAGAACTTTATGTTTCTGATTCTGATTCGGAGCTTGAAACCAGACTTCTCTCAGTGGGAGATGTTAATACAAACTTATCGATATTTTTTGCCCTCAATGGTTTCTGCTGTTCATTCTGATTTCACCCACATTCAACAACAGTGGCTAGGGATTACTTACCAATCACGGTAAATTGGTTTCTCTGTATGATTTCACCCACATTCAACAACAATGGTTAGGGATTACTTACCAATCACGGTAAATTGGTTTATCTGTACGATGTCTAATATTGTGTCTTAATGCTAGTGAAGGGTCAGGTTTTTTTAAAAAATGTATACATTGAGATAAAGTAGGAGAGCTATAAATTGTTCAATTCTGGGAAAGAAAATTGCAGGCATTGTTCATTGCAAACAGGCTGGCGTAAAAGGAGAGAATAAATTTGCACACAGATGCTTGCCAAAGCTTCACTCGGAACTGTTTCTTGTTCTGCTATCAGTGGTAAGACATGAAGAGGGGCGTCGACGCTCCCTGCTTGTTCTGCCATCGGGGGCAAGAAATGGAGAGCCTCGCCGAAGCAAGCAATCGATCCACATTGGCATCGGAAAAGTCCGCAAGGCAGATCTTTGAATGAACAATCTGAGCAACTAGCGATTCTAACCTCAACGCTCTGGCCCATACATGGATTTGAATTTACAAATGAAATATAGAATGAAATCTCAAATTTGTCCCCATCTCAACGTCACGGATTGCAAACATGACAAACAACCTCCAATTGCATGTTACAGCTAGAAATAAGGGGTGTTAACAATCTCCAATTGATAGCATGTTACATCTTGCGACGCCTTATAGAAAATCTAAAAAAATCTAAAGCATATGTACAGCTAAACCGACAGGGCTACAAATGTGTTTGGCCATTTCTTGGCACGCACTGTGCAAAACAAAAGAAGGGAAACAATCGAATTCCGGTGATTGCTAGAGCAGTCATCAGCTATCACAAATATTCCCTACTGGCGTGTAATCACAATGAGCATAAGCTTGTTTAAAACCGAAACCCCACATACCACTAAAAAAACTTCAAGGAAAAATAATGTACTCGACCTACTGTAGCAAAAGGCACCCAGAAAGCAGCATCAAACTATCAACACGGGTATCATGAAGGAGGGATGTCGCTGATTTCAGTTGATTTGCATTGCTTCTTGATGGTACTTGTCCAGATCTGCATCAAGGTCGTCTGCAGATACCTTCTCACCACGGCCTCTACCTCCTCCACGTCCTCGGCCCTGGCCACGGCCGCCACCTCGTGGCCTGCCCGCAGGACCGCCCCTCCCTCGCACGCTACAGAATACCAAAATCAGGTAAGTTCGAAGCAACATCAAAAATAATAAAAATCAGGGAGTCCTAGAAGAAAAATGCAGACGATGCAAATAAGCAAAGACAAAGGTAAGAAGGCAAGCTCATGAACACAAGTAACTTAGGAATTTGATACATAGAAAATCTGATTTCAAAGCAGCAGGACCGTACTCGAGCAAAAACTTCACAGAGTGATTTATGCAAGTCCCAACTGAAGGACCAATCCTAAGAAACTTCCGCCTTTCTCTAATAATTTCTGAGTTCTGTTTAGATATCCATTCGTCTACTATGATTATCCAGCAACAATGCACATCAATTTATTATATGCAAAACCAAATAGAATATGGAAACAACTAGCTAGAAATGAACAAGATGTTAACAATCAGCGGATATCAATACATATCAGTATGCCGATCTGATTTGAAAAAACAGTGAATTTTTTTATTTAAAACCCCCCTCCCTCCCCTCCAGATATCAATACATCAGCATGGCACCCTCCACCCCCCCCCCCCCCCCCCCCCAAAAAAAAAAAAAAAAAAAAAAAAAAAAAAACCCAAAACTCACAACAAACAAAAACACCCAAAAAAAAAAAAAAGGAAAACAAACAAACAAACAAAAGGAAGTTGTAAAACCGCCAACCACAATTAGAAAAAAAATTGGAACTCTCAAACCCCCATCTCAATAATCTCTCACATGTCAAATTTGACCTCTCAATCCCATCTCAATCCCTCACGTGTTACATTCAAACTCCCACACCCCCCACACCCCCCAACCCCCCCAACCACCCACCCCCCACCCAAAAAAAAAACCAAACAAAAAAACAAAAAAACAAACCCCCAAAAACAACAACAACAACAACAACAAACAAACACACAAATAGAAAAAGGTATAGAATCGGGGAAAAAAACTTTAAATATGTTTAAACTTGTCTAATTCATTTATCTACTGATCTATTTAGAACTTTATGTGTAATCCCCCAAATCTTAAATCCATAGTATTCAAATAAATTTTCCATGTATGCTATAGACACCATGGTTCTTGCTAAATGTTCTTTTATTTTAATTCTCCTTTGTAATCATCTACACTTGTCAAAAAGAATTAGTTAACATACAATGTACAGCTCAAGTTAATAAAATAATCACTAAAAAGAATATTTTAAAGTGAATGTAAATGATGCATTTACATGCAATTTAATAATAAGAAAAAAATTGATAGCATGACTTTTTCAGTAGAGAAAAAAATATAACCACCATGGTAGGTAAGATTATCGTATAACGATTTTCATCTGAAACATAAATCCATTAATCAATCAGATGTATAGAAATCATTTGCTAACCAGCTAAAATTCAATCCTAAAACTCTTGTTCCCACCTACAAAAATGTCATACCCCTCTTCTGTTACTCATTCTTCCATCTCTCTACTACTGGGAATACCTCTCTCCCGCTTCATTAATTCTTTTGAAACAACTTCAAGCACACACGTGGCTGCAAGTGGCTCTATCAGGTTTATATTTTCTTTTAATTTTTCACTAGAATTATCTTGTTGGTGATTACACTTGAATTGATTCAATCTAAGTATTTTTTATAATTCAGTTAATAATTATATTTTTCAAGTATATTATTTTTTATTTATATATATATGCTTTTTTGGTAGATCTCAAGTACTTGATCTACCTTAATTTTTATCTTAATGCCTGGAATCTAATAGAAAGTATGTTGTTTCTACATTTAATAATAATTAAAACTAGTAAGAATCATAGAACCTGTGTTAAATTCTACATTAAACATAATTAAAATTAAATTTTTTATATATTGTAAACATATCAAATTGCCAAGTACCAATTACCGTTTTTCTTTTCAAAAACATGCATCACACATGTCCAATGCGCTAGTAAACTAGGAAACAAGCTTGTGCAATGATCTAAACTATAGGATAGTACATATTGTCAGAATAAGAAAATTGTGCGGAAGGGATCAATGCACACAAGGTATGCAGGTCCCCTTCTTCTTTTCCAACGGTATGTGGATTTTAAAATTTAACAAAAAAGTATAGTCGAAGTACCTACAAATTCTTGCACGATGAACCCCTTCATAGGCAGCCTAGATAATGCATTCACAGACTAAAAATAGAGATGATGTCTTAAACCATCACTAACATTTTTTGAAAATCACTTAAATACCATAACTTTTTTTTGCATCACTTAATGTCACATTACTTAACATCCCTAGACCATCAAGTTCCCTAACCCCATTAAATTAATTGTGTGATGTGGATTCTGTCCCTATTTTGTTTCATCCTTTCTCATTTCCAGTTAAGTTTAAACCTAAAATTTGAGCTCAGTCTTAAAAACTTCCTATTTTTATGGGTTTGAACCCTCTTCTTCTACTACTGCTTATGCTTTTATCTTTTGATATTTGTTTTTGTTGGTTTTTTGTTGTTGCCATTATCGTTGTATGGTTGCAAAGAGAAAGTTAATGGGGGATGATGCTAACGAGGTGATGGAAATAGAAATGGAAATGAAGATGTTAGGGCGCATGTTAGGGCCAAAGATGGAGTTTGATGATGGTGGTGGGTGAATGGTAATGGTAGAGATGAACAATATATCTTGATTTTTTAAATTAATTTTCCTCCTCGATCAAATGTAGAACATTTTCATTCAAAGAAAACATCAACCATAACTTCCCCTACAACTCTCAGCATCAAAAAAAAAAAAAAAATCAAACACAGCCTTTTAGGACAATTATCACCAAGCACACCAAAAAGAACACAAAAAATAAAAGAAGAACGAAGAACAAAGGAATCAATGAAGAGAGAACAGGAGGAGGAAGAGGTCAATAGACTCTGTCATCTTCTCTACCCTTACACCCACATAAGAGGGAAAAGGATCCAAGGGAGATAGAGAGAACCAATAAGAGAGGAAACTGAAAAGAGCGTTTATTTAAGTAATGCAAAAAAGTAAAGATGTTTATGTTATTTTCGGGAAAATGTTAGGTGTGTTTTGAGTTATTGCCCGTAAAAAATAAAAGAGAAGCATTAGCTTACATCATATATATTTGCCTCTATTTAAGCAACTTCCTTCCGTGCAACCAACCACTGAAAGTTCCTGCTTTCCATCAAGGAATCTATACACACTAAGGATTTATCATTGTCTAAAGGCATTTGGCCATGTCCACCCATCTGCTAATCCAATCCAAATTTGTCATTTGCAGCATACAGTTCACACGTCATACAGCACTATGCATGCAAACTGTGAAAGGTGAAATCAAGGGGGGAATGACAGAAAGAGTAAATATAATCAAAACTTGGTAGAAGCATTATCTCTTATGGACATCAGAATCCTCCACACATCATACAGCACTATGCATACAAACTGTGAAAGGTGAAAGAAAGGGGGAAAATGACGAAAAGAGTAAATATAATCAAAACTTGGTAGAAGCAATATCTCTTACTCTAGAAGAGCCAATTCTCGGGCCTTCATGAGATTAGACTCAATGCATGTCATAATTCAAAAATTCAGCTTAGACTCGCATATTGACCACAAGCTATAGTCTTTAACAAGATGAAATTGACAGTGAGACCTCCATAAAGATCTTAAAATGCAATAGAGCAAGAAAACTCAAATTCGGTGCTTCTCATCTACATTTAGGTATGGTTGATCTTCTCCAATTGAGACTGTCAATAGTAATGTCCCTCTCTAAAATTATTGGTTATAAGATCCTAGCATGCTGCTAGTTTCACTTCCAGTTTTCAGGGCAAAGCCCGCTCAATATTAATAGATCCAAGCATATCCTCAACGTCAGCATAAAATATAGTATGCATACATGTCATCTAGAGAATGATTAGATGTTTTCATTTAGATGTGTTCTGGTCGGTAAATACGACATTGTTGGTATGTACCAAACCAAACATTAACAGGATACAATCGTATTCACCATATTCAAATTAGAAGAACTCAGTTCAAGATCCAAGTGCACAAAGATGGATAGAAGGGTTCACCCAAGCTCTTAGATTCCAGTCAAACAAAGCTCTATAGGTGAGTGCTCAGTTCATGGTATAGCAGATGTCAGACAGCACACGACTATGTCAGATACATGTTGTGGATAAAGTAAATATATATAACATATATTTAAAAAGAAAGTTGCACAATTTGATGTCAGCTGTCATCGATAAAATTTAGGACACCGCATGCAAAGCCTCCCTAAGCCAATTAGCATCACAAATTGATGACACACCTATTCCACTAATCAAATAAAATGCTTGCTACAAAACACGATAACTTCGTATTAATGTCTTTATGGTTGGCTTTGGTCAACTTATATCTAATAAATTATAGTAGTAAACATGAAGGTAAAGTTTACTTAAAAATAGAATGGATGTCGAATACAACACACAACACGTGATCTCAAGTAACAACTGATCAATTGTTCAAATTAACCATAGCAGAAAATGTTATTAAATGACATCATTGTGTGTTCTGTTACTTGTAGTGGCTATTTTGTTGTTGTTGTTTTTATTTGTTTGGTGGCTGTGAACTGCGTTGTCCGAAAGCATTTGGCCCAATGTAAACTGGACACCTATCATCTAACCCTTTCCAAAATGTAATTATATTGAGAAAGGGGAATGGATAATATAATAGTGAGCGTTCATCAGTGTACTTCTTCAAATGTCAAATGGTGATGATCAGGGGCGGAACCAGAATTAGATGACTGGGGGGCCGGGCATCGTTATAAGAAGGCATACAAACTGTATTCGTAAAGTACATAGATGCGAAGGTGTTCAAGTCGCCGAGTTCAAAGAGATGATGTTTTAACATTACGTTTAAGTATATTTGAGGGGACGTAGTGAACAAAATAGATATGAAATTCATTGCTCAAGCCCAATGCAACATATGCGTCAGGGATCGAGTAAGAAAGTCGAAAACAAAAACAAGTTTTAATTGGATGAGTACGAAAATAAGTTACGAAGATTCAAACCAAATTACTTTAAATAAGCAGCAAATTTTTCCATGCATTTATTAAACACAAAATCGTTCATATATTAACGAAGATATGAACGAGAAACTGACACTGGTTACATCCTTAATTTACAAAAAACAAAATTTTAAAAATATAATCATTGGGACTTGCCAAGAACTAATTAATTTTTAAATTTAAGGGAATTAGAGAAGCGTGGTTAGTAACTAAACATTTTAGGTATATTAAATTAACCATGACATTTTAAAAAAAATTAAATTAAACATTTTAGTTATATATATATATATATATTTAGACGTTTTTCTTTTCTTAATCAAATGCCGACTCTGCTATGCTATAATTAAAAACATGAAGAAAAAAAGCTGGCATAGCTTCAAACGAAAATCTAAAAATTTTGAGGACAAATTTTAATGTAATTTTATCTAAAAATCTAAAAGTTTACTAGAAAATATCCCAAATTTTAATGTTAGTTTGTCTAAAAATTATCTAAAAGTTTACTAGACAATATCCCAAATTTTAATGTTATTTTATCTAAAATTATCTAAAAGTTTACTTAGACAATATCCCAAGTTCTAATGTTATTTTATCTAAAAATATAAAAGTTTACTAGAAAACCACCAGGTCAAACCGAAAATGCTATTCCCCTTAAACCGAAAATGCTGCTTCCAGGAATCAAAGCCATGACCTCACAGATTGGGGAGGGAGCAGACAACCACCAGGTCAAAGGGACATTTGTGTTACTGGTAATGAAATTTCTCTACTTATCCTTATATTGCGGTTTGTTGCCATATACATATAAGTATGTATATGTATGTAAATTTTGAAAAATGCCCCCCCCCCCCCAACCACCTCTAACGTATGTCCGCCCCTGGTGATGATTAATCTACATGTTCATGTGGAACAATCAATGCCAAAGTTCAAAAAGAGAATTAACATAGATAAGACTAACATCCCAGCTCCATTGTTAAGAAATGGCAGTCAGCAGATTTTAATTTCAAAATTTCCCATTCAAATCTGATATGTACTGTTAAATCTACATTATTATTCATGTAAAGCTCAACATGAAAATTCCCTGCATTATACACTTCAGAAAAATTGCATTTACCCATGCCAAATGATACATTCATTAATAAGACTTACAATGGTAAAAAGAAATTAAAATTCACATCTTTGGCATCATTCCCCTGAAAGGCAAAATCTCATACCTTTTGGGCATGCCAATGGGATTCCCAAACATCCCATTTGCAACAGGAGGAAGAGGAGCAGCAGGTTTCGCAATATTTGTGCCAACAATTTCTATCTTCATTGGTTTTCCATCGAGCTGAACATTGTTGTATCTCTTCACAGCTGCTAGAGCATGATCCTTCCTTGAGAAGACAACTTCAGCCGTCCCCTATGATTATGAGACATTATAAAGAACCCGGGCGGTTGAGTATCAAACAAAAGAGCATGAGGAAAGCTTGATAACCTACCTTTGATCTCCCACTCCTATCATAATGAATCGAGTATCGTTTGAGATCACCAACCTCTGAAAAGAGTTCCTGCAACAAATTAATCCAACATGAGACCGCAAGCAAACATAATCACGCTAATCTTCAAAGAAACGGTTCGATCAGATTAATGACATGGAAATAGATAATGCTAGTCCATTGCATTACAAATTACAAATGTGTAACAACATGCTAACAAAACAAAACATTTGCATCTCTCTCTTTTCAATTGACTTAGTTACCAATAGTCCATTTCCTTGCTTTATTGGGTAGAGAGGATGAGGTCTAAGAAGATAGATGACTGCTTTAACTTCAAATGCCATGTAGTCAACAGACACGATAACCAATTTTAGTCAAAAGAAACAAAAATGTCTACAATCACAGCGTTCCTTTTTTGAGAAGTTTGTCGCCCAAAGGGTAAGCATTGGTTGCAACCCACAGATATCTGCTCCAGAACCCACATCCAAGAGCCACATGGTCCTTAAGAATTTATTAACTCCAATAAACATTTTGCTAATCCCTTTACAGATATGTATGAGGTAATAAACTGCCTGTTGGGAATGGGGGGTCGCGGCCACACAATGGCGATTTTGTAAGTTCGGATCCCGAGAGGCGATTTTGTAATTGTGTGTCCTATTGGCATTTTTGTAAATATGAGCAAATCATCATATATAGAGGAGTGAAGGGGTTAGGGTGAAGAGAGGAAGAGAGATGAAGAAGAATAGAAAGTAGAGAGTACAAGTTTAGGAGTAGAGTTTAGATCAAGATATTTTAAGAGTTAGCCTTTATCTCGAATCAAATGTAGGAAAGCAGTTCCCTATCGAATTGGAACCTACTATCTTGTATTTTCCGCAGTAATCTATAAAAATATCATCTTCCAAATCCCCAAAGTTCTTCCATCAAAGCCCGCAGATGAGCTAAGCCGTGAACCACACCGAGCTAAAGCCGCCAGAGCACCGACCCAGGCCGGCTCAGCCAAGCCGACGGCCCGAGCCGGCTCAAGCTGAGCCGTTGTTCGGTCAACGACGCACAATGAGCCATGTCAATTTCTGCGAATTTCTAGGCTATTTTCGAAGAAATTTCTGTGCAGCTTCTGTATTTTGACGATTCATAACACATTTGGAGTCCAAATTCAGAACGGAAAGCATCAATGCCTATATGACTCAACCACGAACAGACTACCACTTCTGCAACGCTGTTTCAAGAAAGACGGAGCTCTTGGTGGCCTTTTGGTCTAGATGAGACAAGGAAATGAGCACAAGCAATCAGAGAAGCGCACACACGGACTTTATGCACCATCTTGAGGACACTACGGTTTTTCAAAAGTGTAGTGTTAGGAATGGGGGCATGCTACCACATGATGACGATTTTGTAATTTTGGAGCCCAAGGGATGATTTTGTAATTTTGTAACCTCAGGGCATTTTTGTAAATATGGGCAAATCACCTTATATACAGGAGTGAACGGGTTAGGGTTAAGAGAAAATGATAGATGAAGTAGAATATAAAGTAGCGAGTAGAAGTTTAGGAGTACAATTTAGATCAAGATCTTGGGAGGGTTGGCCTTTATCTCGAATCAAATATAGGAAAGCGGGTCCCTCTCGAATTGGAATCGACTATGTTGTATTTCCCTTATCAATCTATAAAAATATCATCTTTATCCCAAATCCCAAAAGTACTAGCATTTCCTATCACAGCCACACTGTCCACCTTGATATTTGTATCAGAAAACTTTGAAGAAATAAATAAACAAAATGCTAACCTACAATCTGCTTAAGATCAACCAAGTTCATTGACACATCACAGGTGCCAAATTGTGCGAAAGGGACTGCAGCACTAGTAATGAAAAATTTTCTTTAAGAAGGTTAAATTGTACATTAATAATCCCTAACATCGACTTTTGTTTAAGGTAGGCTATTTTATAAAGTAGAAGTGTAGAACCATATTTTCTCGACCAATTTTTAACAACATAAAGTTAATTTAAATAATTTATTTTTCTTATTACATGTTTCTTCCCAATGTAGTTTCTTTCATTTACCAAAACTTATGGAACAAAAGAAAATATGAAATGAAGTTTAGACTTCTGCAACTGAAAAATATAGCAAAGACCAATTTTTAACTACATAAATTTTTTAAATAATTTATATTTCTTATTACATGCATGTTTCTTCCCAATGCAATTTCTTACATTTACCAAAACTTATGGAACAAAAGAAAATATAAAATGAAGTTTAGATTTCCACAACTGAAAATTATAGTAAATGAATTAAACATCAGGAAACTGTCAGTTGAATACCAAATAAACATTAGTATATGATGATATCAATCTGACCATGTTATTTGCCCCGGTAGAACTGAACAAAAGCAATTATATGTAAACTGATTTAAAAAATAAAATAGCAGAATTTTAGTTACCATTTGAATATATTCTCTGATTATAGAAATTTTTGCCTCAATTTTAAATTCAAAGTACATAGGGCCCACTACAGTCAGCTGCATATGCCAATTTATGGTGATATTAGAAAATTGATTTTCATAAACGATGAGTGGTATTTGAAAAATGCTTCCAAGTATAGCAGGATCATATTTGTGATACTACTAATCCAGCTTCATCTAATTCAAGTATGACACTGTTAAAAGTTAATGGTGCGTAAGAACTCAACTACTGGCTTGTTTGGATCAAGAGTTTCCAGTGAGTTGGGGCTCCATCCCCTTCTAACCCTTCGAAACACTCAACAAAAGAATATAGGATTATGATGAGTGGGCAATCTTAGAATTTTTAAAAGAAAAATAATGCACATTGCCCCTTTCTTTTTGGGGGAAAGTGAGAGTTTCTGACCCAAACATTGTGATGTGGTTAGGGTAACTCCTGAATCTCCAGATGTGACAACCTTCTATCCCAACCCTTCTCTTACACCTCCAAAAAAACTCTGGCCCCTTATAGTCTTGCTCAATTTTCAAACAATGGCTGCATGTTATTCAGAAAGCCAGCGTTTCTTGGAAGGAACAAATGATGGTATCTCAATCAAGCAAATGAAAAAATATATGAAGAAACTCAAATAAAGGCATATAAGATGTCTTCAGAAGAAGCAAACATCTGTTGCAACGTGCTTTGTAAATTATACTCCTTGTGGTGGCCAATATAAAGAAGAAATAAAAAGAAACTAAAAAGTATATCATCCAGTCTGACTTTGGCAACCCTCAATTTAGGTTTCAATGATATGCAAACATAAAACTGGATGCACCAAATAGAACTTAATGGTAACTTTCATCGGGAATAAAAAATGTTCGTATGAATTGACTTCAATATCTGTAAGAACGTCTCTATTCTTTTATAACTAAATTTAGACATCTTTCAACCGAATAAACATGGGTATTTTTTATAAATAAATCATACTCAGTATAGTGAACTCTCAAAGTAAAGCTGGCCCTCAAAAATCTGAGCTTTCAGTATATACCAACGGTGTGATGCTCTTAACATGAATCACGATACTTTCAAGTAACCACAAGGGGAGTTGATATGCGAACATACCAAATTGCTCTGTTCATATATCGCTTAATTTTTTTTGAAAATGCCAATAATATCCTTTCTAAAAATCCTGAACTATCATTTTAAAAATTGCTCATTTCACATACCTTTTTGCTCAGTTCGCATACCACCAACAGAGAACTTGAGTTGCTCATCTTCTGCGCTTTTTCTCTCTTCTTCTTCTTCTCCTCCTCCTCTCGATCTTTCTATCTAGTTCATCGTCTGCTTAGTACCCATAAAATAATTTCACTTAACTTAAAGACTAATTATTTTCTTTAATCCTTTCCAACCCCCTCCCCCACCACTCCCCCGCCCTCTCTGTGCTCCCCAGCCCTGGGCCCACCAGCCCCACTCCCCAGCCCCCTCCTCCACCCTTGTCAGCCCACATTCCCATTCTCCCCCTCCCCAACCCCCTCCTCTCCATACCCATCCTCCACAGTTAATTAACTAAGTACCTTAATTAACCAATTAGGTCAGTGCAATGAGCAATTAGTTCTAGGGTTTAATTAGTTAACATACAACATTAATGATGTGGGTCTACTCAGCAAAAATTAAGTGATATATGAACCGAGGATGTGAATTGAGGGATGTTTTTTTTTGGGGGGGGGGGGGGGGGGGACGGGATATTTAAGGTCGTTTTGGAAAATCCGGTTTGTGAACTGAGTAAAAACTGGGGTTTTCAACACAATAAAGTATGTGTGCCGAGTAAAAAGTTAAATGGTATATGAACTAAACAATTTTGTATGTTCGCATAGCAACTCCCAATCACAAGACAAATACGACTTCATTAAACAATTTTTTATTTTTTAAGGTGGTGTTTTTATGATTATCCAGAAATTAATGAGAAATTATAATACAAAAAGTGCAATATATACACATGCTAGTACAAAAGATTTAACATTTAGCCTCAGCATACGCACGGAAACTAACATCTACAAAGAGGATCTATAGAACAGAACTAACCTTAATATCATCATTGGATACACCGTAGTCCAAATTCGATATGTAAAGCTTCGTCCCCGTCTCGATGGAGGAAACCCTAGGCGCCGGAACCGAATAAGCAGCAATCTGATCCGTGTATACACCGTAATCGGCCGCCTAGATCCGTTAACAACACGAAATAAGAAAACCCTAGCTTCGAGAGAGATAGCGAGACAAAAAGCCGACCGCGTTCCCTTTGAGATCGAGATCGGTGTACGAACTGAGTGATGAAACCCTAACCCTTAAGCGCAACACTAACTTCCATTAGGGCTTTTGCATTACCTTTGGCATCGAGTAAGGATTGGTGCGGTTCGCTGCACGATTCGACGGGCGGCGGGTGGGCCCGGGGCCGGATCGGCCCCGTCCACGTCCGCGGCCCCCGGAGGAGGAGGATTTCTTGTTGTTTTTGATGATATCGTCGAGTGACATGTCCAAACCGCTCGACATGGCTATGTTTTTTTCAGAAGGAAGAGATCGAGGTGGGTGGGGGTGGCTAGGGTTTTGAGATATATGCAGAATTGACAAAAGAAGAAGAATATCGAAATTGATGAAATAGCGGTCAACGCACAATATAAAGTACTGTGTGATTGTACTAATAGTGAAATTCAAAAGGCTGTCACCAAAGTGGTGTCGTGGTGTAGTTGGTTATCACGTCAGTCTAACACACTGAAGGTCTCCGGTTCAAGTCCGGGCGACGCCAAATGTTAGATTAAAAATTTTTGTTTTTTCTCTATTGAATTTTTAGTCCGGCCTATGAAAAAAATTCGCTGCACTCTAAGCTGTAAATTTGGTTTTGCAATGATAACTCTTGTTGGTTACACATGAATTACATTGCCTCTTTTTACAGGTGAGACTCCCTAACAATGTATGATCGAGATTATGCTTATAGAGCCTTCTACGATCCGATGGCTTAGAAAAAGTCTATAGGATCTTTAGCATATAAAGTTGGTTTGTGCTATATACACCCCTACTCATAGGGGTGTACATAACTTTTTGTGCTCAATTTTACTTAAATTAGAAAAAAATCAAATGAATGGACCAATGATTTTATAATTGTTCCAAATTTAGAAAAGAAAGATGCATACACCCCTATGAGTAGGGGTGTAAAGAGTTGTTTCCATAAAGCTTTCCATATGAAGAAGCTTCCTGAATACACAAGACATTCTAGATTCAATACTAACACGAGCACATAGGAACTTTTTAGAGAATGCGAAATCACGTGCCAAATTGGCGCCAATTTATCGACCGTGACTATTAATCATCATGGGCCAATTACGCTGAGACGTGTTGGGGCCGTTTCGAGCAAAGAAGGCCTCACCCCGCCGACGCCTGCTGCGATCATAGAATCTAAACCGCCGCCACCCTCAAATGTCGACGACGAGCGCAGCGGAGGAGATCGCGGACCTGAGGACCAAGGCGATCGCGTCGATGGCATCGGCCGCAAACACTAGCACCATTATCGGGTCAAAATCCCCCATATCCTTGGAAGAGGGCGAGATCAATCCAGCCGAATGCGCGGTCGTAAGTGATCCATGCCTCATTTGTGACCTAATCTTCAGCGAATCGATGTCGTTTTTCAAGTTCATATGTTGTTTGTCATATGCTCGTTGCTGGTGGTTCTCCCAGTGGATCAAATCAGGATTCTAGGCTTTCGTAATGGCTGTTTGTAGCAAACCATCAGTGAATCGGATGAATTTTCTTCATGCTGGAGGCATGAAGTTTTGAGTATCTAGTTTATAGTATGTTCTTAAAACTAAAGCGGGGAGGTAGTAACTCTTTATGACATTTTTATTATTCATCTAGATGAAAATCAATTGGTTGGAAGTATAAATGTGGTATGTATCTATCACGATTTGTCAATAAATCTGCATTTCAATCCAATGCAGATAATGATAATAAGAAATTGCTTTTGGTTTTGGGGGTGTGAAAACTCACGTGGTAATTGGCATTTATAATTTTATATACGGGAAAATATTATGCATATATTGTCATGTTTGCTGCTTATATTGATACTTGTAGTTTTCATACAGTTATTTTTATAACAATACCTATACTGTGTTCTAGACTGAATATTATCTATCTGTTTATTAGGAACTGCCATCTTGTTCTACTGTTCTACCCAATGCCCCAGTGTTGGAGGAGCACAGACCAAATGTTGTGGTGGATAGTCATGCTAGGGCAAAACAAGGTTATCTTCTAGCCATTTCTAATTTAATATGCTAATGATGAAATGAGGTGCTCGATTATATTTCTATCATGAATCATTTTGTTCATGATATTTTATGCATATAAAATGAATTAGGTCCATAAAATTCACAATTTTAGCTATCGAAGAATCAATGCTTTGGCCTTTTTACTTTGAGGTCGGTAAGGGACATTGTTTGACACATAGAGATATCACATTATGACAATGGGCAAATATTGATCATGAATCATTTTTGTTAATCAAATTGGAACAAGGGTATAGTAAGTTTGGCAAAATCCTGTTTATAGAAATTTTTTCTTGATGGTAGTTATTATGGTGTTTTGATTAACTATGTCAATATTCTCCATACTTTTGTACACTATCACATCGTGGCAGTTGCAGAAATACTTTCATTACAATAAATGTTGTGGATCAAGCATAGACAGGTGAGCACCTATGTCCTGTACAGAAGTATAATTTTAGCTCAGATTTTCGTCAATGGTTGATTATATGTATTCTACACTGACTTCGACTTTAAACTGTCTTGCTAATGCCATTTAAAATCCTTTTTAATGGGTTTTCACTATTGATGTAATTATTGATAGAGATAGATCAATTTTATATCATGTAAAATGCTGTTATAATTAGAAATATATCTTGCAAGTGGTTTCCTGAAAGCTATTAACTAAGTTGCATGGATACAAATGAGAGTATATGATATGATACAATAAGATACGGATATGTTGATATGTAAAATATACACAGACATGGATTCATCTTATCCAAATGGTTTAATAATATTTTATAATATATATTAGTGGGAATATGTATCATATATATATAGATAAATTCATAACATAACGTTCGAAAATGTATATCATGAATTCAAAACAGACCCAAGATGAATCCGACTGCATTCATGCACCGTTTGAAATTGAATATTTACTGGATTCTTAATGAAGTCTGATAGGAAAGGCCAGGGCTTTGGTGGAAGAACTTTGGAGATTTGTGAGGAAGCTGATATTTTTATAGATTAATGCAGGAGATACAAGATAGTGGGTTCCAATTCGAGAGGGAACTGCTCACCTATCTTTGATTCGAGATAAATGCTAACTGTCTCAAGATCTTGATCTAAACTCTACTCCTAAACTCACACCCTCTACTTTTATTTTTCTTCATCAATTTTCTTCATCTCCTAACCCTAACCCCTTCACTCCTATATAGAAGATGATTTGCACATATTTACAAAAATGTTTCTAGGACACAAAATTACAAAATCGTTACTCGGGCTCCAAAATTACAAAATCGCCACTGTGTGGCCGCAACCCCACATTCCCAACAAAGTATCACTATATTCTTAGATGAAGTATCAAAAACGTAAGAGTATCTAATGAGAATCATACTGGAAACTAATTTGATAAGGGTACATGTCCCTTTTAGAAGAATTGGTGGATTAGAGGCGGTTATGGATTCATTTTAAAATCATGTTGCAATATCTAATGTGTATATGCATCGTTGTTGTATTTGGGTACTTTTTAGTAAGAAACATAGTAGGTGAAGAATAATGGAGATAAGCCATAAAAATTTGGGAGTTGAGGTATGATTAAAAAATTATAACATTGGGTTCCAGGAGCATAATTTATTTCCATGAAAGCCCAGGTTATTTGATGGGTTTTCCAATGCTATTTTGATGTTGGAGCTATACAACACCTGAAAGAGGTGTAAGGGTTATCGGGGAGGCTTCATGCTCCCTACCCAGTTCATTCCTCAACACATGTTCTTGCACCAAGGAGTGTGTTTGGCAGGTGATTTGAGGGCAAGACAACCCATCCAAACAACAATATATTTATTTTTGAAAATAAAATAGAAAAGTCACCCACATCATCATCATCATCTTAGCCTTCATCCCAAAAATTGGGGTAGGCTTTATGGATTTAATATAAAGAATGACGGACCATGATGTCGGATACTCAGTTTACCACACATTACGATCTAAAGCTTTCTCTTCCTTCAAACCAAGATCGTTTATATCCATTCTTAAAAAAATTGTCGTATAGAAATGCAAAAAGTACATGATTAGGGTCTTGGAAAGCTTGTGAAAGAACAAAGGGCCAAAAGACTGTCAATTTTCACAGATTTACATGATAGCATTTAAATATTCTCGTTACAGCCCGCCGTGCGATTTGATAGCTTTAATTTAATTTCTTGCCAATATTTTCTAAAGCACGAGACAGAAGTAGCTGCACTATTTGTTACCTAAATACATATGCTTTGTTGCATTTTCTTAAAAAAGAAAGAAAGACGAAAACAGGAGAAAAGAAAATGATAGAATGAGTCGAACACAACCAAAAAATATTACAACTATATTACCATGTAATTGAATTAATCTTTCAATTAATCTCATTTACAAATCAATCTTTAATGCTCAAATTGAGATATTACCTTACCAAATGGTTTCAATAGACTTGTAAATGTACTAATACCAATGATGTTGATAAATATACTAATAACCATTGCGTTGGATCAGTAAGCAATAGCGAGGCATCATCAATATATCAATGTATGATGCATATATCATAATTGTTATGTTTTGAAGGAGTAATGTTGACTGCCAATTAATTTGTAATTTAGAAAACGAGCAATGTAACATCAAAACGGACATGTTACTGGTGTATGTAATCATTCTCCTGATAATTTTCGGACCATATCATTCCCCTATTGTTTGTCTTCGTCATTACACACAACCTTGCGGGGTTTTCTCTATTATTTTAAAGGGAAAGGGCTGTATAGGTAGACTCAGCTCGTGTGGGCAGCCGGCTGTCTCTGTTATTACCCCCTAGAATAAGTCCCACTGATACGATAGCAAAAACCAGAAAAAATGTCTTTTAGGATGTTCCAATGAAAGATGTTTATATGTGTACATACGCTTAATACATGTGCGTGCTTATAAGAACATTATGAATAAAAATGATGGTGCCTATTTTAGGATGTGTTTCCTTGTGCAAACCTTTAAATTCATTGAATTTACATGGTTTTGCATGCCAGCTCCTCAAAAAATTATTAATTTTTCATGCTTAGCAATGAAATATGACGATATTAATGGTCATACTTAAGGATGAGGCTTTATATATAAGCCCCTAAGACCCAACACAAAATCTGTATGTATTTATGAAAAATATACTAGAACTAAGCAGCGAGTAATAAATATAAAGTGCCTTAATTTTAAAGTGTCGAGTGTCTCAAGTTCAAGTTCATGTGCACGTGCCAAAATCCAGGGTCCCTTAAAATGAGAACCATGGCAGTACCAACTCTCTTGGTGCTTCTTGGAGACTTTAAAGATCCATTGGCTCCTGATGACACCTTCATAACACTTATTGGCAATCCTGAATATGTGAGAACTTGTCTATTCTCAGATTTGCACCCTCTACAACATATGTTGTGCTACTCACCTCTTTGGTAGTAACACTTTATCCTTAAATTGTTTGTCCTTTTCAAATATTCTGGTTTTGGTTCTAGCATTAAATCTGACAAGCTAGACATGTAAATATTGGAAATTTAGGCTTTCTGCTTCTTGGTACATATATCTCGTGAAAAATTTTATGAGTTGACAACTGACAATTAATGAACATGCTTAGATTTAGTTATCTGTTTGACCCTGTTGAATGCTCGAGTTCCAATCACATCCATTATGTTGATCTGCTTGAGGATTAATATGTTTATGGGCATCATCTCACATAAGAGACTAACCACAGTACAAGTCCCATGGGAAGCTAGTTCAGTAAACCCTTACATGGGGAAAATCATTTGAGCTTTGACTTTGTATGCAGTCTTCCTAACATGATGCCGTCTTTCTATTACTTCAACAACTCAGCATTAAGTGGGGTCTGTGTGGATTGTAGTATGGAATCTGGAAATATCTCTTTGCATTCCAACAATGCATTTGTGGTCGGGACATTCTTTTGAACTTCATCATCATTTTTATTAGGAATTTTGATAAAACTTGGCCAATGTAGTGGGCTACTGACCTTATTATTCATCTTCTTTGCAATGTATCTAGGATAGGCTTCTACTGATTTTCAGGCCTTGTTTGTTCAACAGTCAATGAATTCCCATTTTCATTTATGCTAAAACAGAACTGTCGTTTGTCTACTTGCACACTCTAGTTTGCAAACTGTGGGTTGCCAACTTTATTGGCTGTTCTGTTTCAACATGGAGCTATATCTAAACACCATTTATTTAAAATCCAGTCATTTAAGACAATATTTTATAAGATTTCTATCAGTAGTACTATTCTTGAAGACTAAGGATCATTCTCTTGCATCATAGCAAATAACTGAGTTTCTTGTAATCCATTAAGCCACATAAAACATCAAAGGAGGTCAAATTGAAAATGTAAGCTATAAAAACTAGAGCTACTATCAAATTTATCAATATAGATGGTGAATTAAATACTCTTCTGCTGTTCACACAAAGAAGTAAGAATCACATAACCCATCAAACCACATAAAACATATGGTCACACGACTTGCCATAGTAGATAGCATCCCTAACCCAAAATCCTAGCATATGGGCAAAAGGAGATTTACCGCTAGATCATATAATCTAGTCAATGAGCACGAACAACCTATCTTATATTGTTGTGTTCTTGGACCATACAACTAAGGGCAACCCCATTAATGTAAAACACCTATAAAACCCAGTTTAAGTCTCCACGTTTGCTTTCTGCTTATCAGAATGCTTTTAGACATTTTTCAAGATTTGGATATCTTCATTTTGTTTGAATTATCTTAAATTCTTAATAGCCCCTTTTCTAGATTTGAATATCTTCATAATGTTTGAATTATCTTAACATGTTGTATTTTTGCATACCAATTCTATAACTCAATAATGTCAATAATCAAAATGACATTTGTAGATTCCACCTGGATTTGTTGACCTGGTTTCTTTCATTTTCTTTATTGTTACGATTTTCCTTCCCTTATGTTTAAAAAATGACTCTGCTTTTTTCAGCTTAAGTTCTGCTAAAGCACTATAAGCTTGAGCAGTGTTTTTCTGCGTTGCTCAGATTTTCGCTTTATAACCGTATGCAACCCCCTCGGTGTATGTGCTATCAAGAACTCCACCAAGGCAGCTTCCAAGAGAAGCTATCTGCAGGCTTTGAACCCAATGTATATTAGGGAGTTATTAGATGGCGGCGGCTTGTCATTGAAGATTTAGGCACTTGTTGCTTTGTCTAAGGTCAATTACTTTTAAGATATTGGAGTATTGCTTGTATCCTAGAGGCGTCGACCTCACTTGAAGAGCAAATCATATTGCCGGGGACTTTGTTGTGTCTTTGGCATACCATGGCTGACACTTCCATGCACTCGTGGGTAATGTATGGAAAGAAGACCTTTTGATAGGCATCAGCAGCTTAGCCTTCATTATTTAATGCATATTCCTATGGAACATTGGGAATGAGATGCAGCTTACATGGTCATAACCCCATATATTGTAATGTTGTGATATAATCTTGTATGAATGTAGAGAGGAAGCCATGATAATTTATTTAACAAGTTTTATGATGGGAGGGAGCAGCCAAAAGGAAGAAATACAAGGGGCAACTTGCCGGTATATCCATTCATAGTTTATCATAGTGCGGCCTTCATCACTGTTGTAAATATCCTTCGATACGACATATATATCTCGTGATATATCATTTTTGGACCCTAAGTGAGACGATTTGCCGGACGATATGGCAGAAAAATGGTTGTGCATTTTTTAAGTTTAATGGCTGATATAGCATTTGTTTGTTATTTGCCTTATATATTTACTTATAAGAACACATGATGTTAAATTTTAAGACACAAGGCTACTTAAAGTATCTCCCACTGAGTTAAGTTTTTCTGTCTTAATGCATAACAATGAATAAGGTTTTGCCTGTTTCGCCTCCGTGTTGCATGTTTCATCTCGGTTTCATTGAGTTCTGGTCTGAAATTTATACAGTTTTTGTTTCACTAAGTTTTGGTCGGAAATTAATATAGTTTCGGTTTCACTATGTTTCGGATGAAACCTAGTTGGTATCGGCCAGTTGTGGTTAATTTTGGACAAAACATGCTGAAACCTACAAAAAACTTAAACATGAAGGGTGAAAAAGGAAAAATGTAATGCACTTAGTTGTTGATAACATCTAGTCTCTCCAATTTCTATTTCTATGCAAAATTTATAAATCCTAATCAATCATTGTTATTGTTATTGTTTTATTGTTTTAATTTTTATTATTGTTTTAATTTAACTAGATGACTTAGGATGGAGTAATATTTAGATTAACTAGGTGAATATCATAAGCACAGTTCTCTTAATTAACCTCCACTTAGCTTACACTGTCATGATAACACTATATTTGCAAACGAATTGAATGACAACATGTTTATTGGTTGAAGACACTTAGATATATATATTTACACACCAAACAGAAACCAAAACTTCAAATGAAACCTTTGAAACTAACGGAACCCGATAAAACCTTTAACCCAAAAAGATTCAAATCCAAAATCGAGTTCTCAAACCTTGATTCATAACATGATAAAATTGAGAGGAGAGAAATAGAGGGCAAGAAGCTTTGCGATGACTACATCACATAGTAACAATGGTTGTTGATGTAAATAATATCAACATGAGTTGTAATGTGTTTGCTGAAAGCATATGTTGTCTATACTAGTTATATGGAAATTTTGATATCTTAAATGCCGGTTTGTTTTTTTGCTGGGATTACCTTGCTCATGCCTTTGTTTTTTTTGTTTGCTAAGTTCACATTGTTGACACTTCTTATTCTTTTTTTAAAAATGTATGGATGAGATATTAATCTCCAATGATTTTTAGTGATTTTTGATGCCTATGTCATGGTTCACGAAATTTATACGAGACAGTAAACTATTATGATGTTATCTAGCAGGTTGTGAACTTTTTGTATACTTTTGTATTCATGATTTATCACTTCTATAACATATGTCCACCTTAATACTATCTCACCATATATATGGTATTCCGATGACATCTTGACATCTAAAATGTTATAAATATTGATTCTTTATCAAATTGCACTGCTTGGTTTACCTTGTGTTTAGTCATTCCTTAGAGAACCAAGCTGCAAATGAAGTTGGTTCCAATCAAACAAAGATTCGACCAACTGTAAATGCATGCAGTTTTGATCAGATGTGGTTCAACCTCCAGTCCGGTCCGGTCTGGTCCGGTTTATAAACACTGCTACGGAGCTGTGCCACAACAGCCCGGGACAGGTCCAGGGGTGGGCCCATGGGGGCATCTCCTCTGGATTTTCAGAAAATACATTCTATTTGTGCTATTTGCCAAAATTGTGGAAAAGATGTATGCAAATTTAGTATAATGCACACTCCCTCACTTTGTGTGCTTGATCCGTCTTTGAACCGCAGCAGTGAACAACACAGATCCATTTATAATGCCCCTGCTGTGTCTGTACTGCACTGGCATGCCCACATGTTGTGCAAAATTGTTGACAAGGATTTCTGATTTTATTTTAATGAATGTTGTTACATGCTCTATTTTTTGACAACTGGAATTGAGTAATTGCTGAACTTCTTGTTCTGATTAAATGGGAACCTTAGCTATTATACATCAAAGAATAATATTTTGAAGAAGCAGCTTCAATTTGCCTTGTCTTTTTTATTTTTCATTCCTGACTCCATCTGGATCTTTGTTAAAACGAAAGCTTTTTTTTGCCTAATAAATCATCAATATCTAACCTGACCTTGAACAAACAAAAAAATCATGTTATTAGCTTTATATTTGTTAACTGTGTACATTGTAACTGAGTCAGTAGATTTCATTTTGATTGGATCATTGCCCAATGTAACAATTTAGTAATTAATATTGGTGTGGTGCAGATTTTCCTACACTAAAATCTCTACCTTATAATAGTCCAAGCTGGGGAAATCCTCAGGTTCGATCATCAGTTACACGAAATTACAGTAAGTACTTCAAGACAGTGCAAGGACCATTGAAGTCTACCAGCAACCAAAGTCTTTCTTGGCATGTGAACGGTTCAGATGATAATCTCGTGATAAGCTTTTCAGACGATGACAGTGGAAGCAACTCTGAAGAATCTAAAGTAGAAAAACTTATTAGCAGGAAAGATTTTGTTGCTAGAGGGAATAGGTCTGACGTGCCAATAGCATCTGCTCCTGTTCCATCAAGAGGATTGCACGGAGGGCCAAGTAGAATGAACCTTGCTGTGAAGAAAGGATTGATACATCCTGCATCCATTTCTTCTGATTCCAGAGCCCGTCTAACCAGTTCCAGGCATGCAACAGTTTCGGCTGAGAAGGATGCTCGGATTTCAAGGCATAATCATAGTACCAAAACCTCATCCAGGCAGGAGCATGGTCTTGTACCAGATCCAAGTGTGGCCAATCACAGACTACCAAGTGGGCATGAAATTACTCTGCGAGAGAATGACCTAAAAGTTCCGAGTAACTCAATGACTCTAAGTAATGAAAAAAATTCTGGCCCTTGTAACGTTAACTTTGGTTCTCATACCATGTCACCGGGGATCACGTCTGCTACCATTAGGAGGCCTGCCTCTGTTGCTGGTATAGGATTGTCACACAAGGAGCAAATTATGAAACGTATGAAGCCAGCTGTAGGCAGTAATAACAAACATAGGTCTGCTGGACAATTGCAATTACCCATTTTTTCCAGCAAATCTGATCGTCAATGCAGTTCACAACTTGTGGAAAATAATGACTCCCTCCTTAGAGGAGATACAATGGATTCTCACAATGATAACATTGAAAAGACGAAACATGCTGCAGATAACATTAACCTGGATTTATCAGTGCCTTTGCCGGAAGTAAACGATAGTGGATTGTCAGCACCTGTCCATGTAACTGTGTGTTCCACTCATGGGGTCTCCTCTAACGATGGGAATCATAGTAAGATGGTTGTTGATGTCTCTCAGAGTTGTGATATGCCTGAGAAGAGGAACATGTCTCCATATCCTCTCATTATAGGGGGCCAGTTGTCATGCTTGTCACAGTCAAATCCTATGATAGAAGGACCCCTTCCCGAGAGCAATGTGTCTCTCAATAAAAACATGGTACCTTTTGTGAGCCATCTCATTTCAATTTTCTTTTTTAGTATTTCTGGTTCTTTTTTCATGTGAAATTATGGTAACTAATTTGATGCTTGCGCAATCTGATCGGTGGGTTTGTTCTGTGATCATATCAAACTTCGATGAAATGATGGAATGCTGGGTGAATATATAATGCTTCGCAGAAGAAGAGCTTTAAAAAATTATATGGACGTTTCTTGTTTTAATTTGTCATAGAAAGGTGAATTCATAGTCTCAATTAAAATTTAGTCTTTGTATTATGGTATACATACACCATTGTCAATGCAACTCCCAACAAACCATTCAACAGTTCAATGTAGTATTAGAAAATCGTGTGTGCATGCACACACGCACACATAGAATTGAGCTAGGTTTCTTTCGGAAGTATTAAGAATACAGTATTAAGTGTGCACACATAGTACACCCCACGAATGGAAAATTCAAACCGTTAGATGTAATCTGCTTTCGAACTGCTATGATGGAACAAAACTTCGAAAGGTTGTTATGGTTATCATATATAACATGTAAACAAATATCATCATCTTCAAATAATATTAAAATTATTAAATTTTAACCCATTTGATGGATGTGAAGAACATATCGAAATCCTTTGAAATTTTTGTTTCTTGATAGTTTTAGGTTGTAGGTCGCATTTAATGGTGTGTATTTTTTATTTCTTGGTGTATCATTATAAACCAAAGTAGGATTATCTGCTCTATTGATGCTTCTGAAGGTAGCTTAGTTCAACTCCGTTGCTCTCTCTCTATAAATACACGAGTGTGCGCACATGCACACTTTACAAATATTGCCTATGGAAATTGAATGCCAGGGCATTCACTTTGAAGATCCATTGCCGAGAAAAATATCATTATACTCAGGGTGCCTATAAACCAAAATTTAAACTATTTTAAGTTTTTTGAGCAACAAACCACTGCAAAATGGTGTAGAATCATTCAAACTCAACTAAATTTGGCACGAAGGGTTTTAAAATATTTAGATTATGGTCGCATTTTCAAATTTACCCGATTATAATCAACAAAACTCTCTACTTTCAACCGTCCATTTTAAGGCCACTTCATATATATGTTAAAAATCATAAAAAATTGAACGGTTTGGTTTTATGCATTTTAAAAGATTAAGATAATAATTAATGTATGCATCTTCTGTGTGAGTGCTTACACACACTCACAAAGGCCCACACATGCGCGGACACACAATACATGCGCGCACATACAAAGGCACATGGTACTTGTCAAATTGGAGTGAAAGTAGGCGGGCCACCTCTCCCTCCCTCTCCCAAACTCATTTAGCTTAATTCTTTTGTAACAATATGTTGTGATCTTCATGTAAATTAGTTTCAGGGTTGATTTCTAATACATTTTATATAAAGCTTGCACATTTTCAGTATCGCAATGAACATGCACTGTTCTAGGACATGTTGCAGGTGACAACATGAAGAACTGTTGTTGCCCAATTGTGTATATGTATAGTTGATTTTCTGTTACTATTGCCTACTTATTCTTTGAATTTGGCAGAGCAAGGATCATGCAGGGTGTTCTGATATTTCAAGGAGGGCTGATTCTTCTAGCTTGCTTCCAAGCGAAGCACATGGGGAGCATAGTATAACAAGAACCCAACAAATTGCGGCTACAGCTGATGCAAATGTGCCTCTGGAAAAGTTAAGCCATTTTACTGAGAGGCTTTCAGGGCGGGTCCCATATAGTAACTTGGGCAATGAAGAGGTACATATAGAGCTCTTGTTGATCACTTCTAGTAAACTGGTGTGTTGCTCAAACCTTAATTTTCACCTTGCAAGATGTCTCTGCAGAAAACCAACCTCTTGAAATCCTCTGATCGGATAAATATCATGGGAGAGGCACGGATGAACCTGCAATCTTTAGTGGAGTTGGAGGACTTGCATGACAAAGAGTTGGAAGATGCACAGGAACTCAGACACATGTGCGAGCTTGAGGAAAGGCGTGCACTCAAAGCTTATCGCAAAGCTCAGAGAGCTTTGGTTGATGCCAATGAGAAATGCATCCTTCTATATAGAAGAAGGGAACTGTTCTCTGCACAGCTTAGAGATTTACTCATGCAGGCTAGCAGTTCCGCATTGTATTCTGGTTTGCAGAGCCATGATGGAAATGTATCAGAATCTATAGAAACTGTTCCGGATGCTAGCTTTGATCTGTTGTCTAGTTTGGGACATCACCTCCCTGGTGAATGCCAAATTTTTGATCAATTTGGCCATGAATCTAATTCTAGGCATATGATTGATGCACAACCCGGTGCATCTTCTCGGCAGATAAATGCACATGATCTGGTATCTGCCCAATGCTTGGAACAGGATGCTGCTACATCAGATCAAAGAGATAACACAGCTTTAGCTGGTGTTTTAAGTCCCATCTGTCTTCCCACTACAGCTACAGATGACGACGAGAATTATCCTTTTGAACATAGACATGTTGCATATAAATTGACATTGAATATTGCGGAGGAAAATCATGGTCAAACAACTGCTGACACGAATGACCTTGAAAGGTTATCCTCTGATGAAAATGCCCAAGATTATGAACTGCTTGAAGCTTCATTGAGATCTAAGCTGGTTGAACGATTAGGTAGCAGAACATCGTACAAGGGTAATAAAATAGGTGAAGCAGAACGCCTTGCTCAGGGAGGAGCTGATAAGGGTGGTGGCACTGCAAAATCTCCTTTACCTGACCAGCAAATGGAGGGTCAGCAAACTGAATCACTGGAACTAGAAGGTGTGCTATTTATGCTTTTGTAAATGCTATTTACTTAAGTACAAACTAATGGTACTTTCTTTTCACGTTTTTACATCATAGTGTTGTGTTTCTTTTAAAAAAAATTAATCTTGTGTCGACCTTATTACCTGATATTGATTTACTCTTTGTAGTTAATTATCACTTTCATATCACCCTTCCTTATGGAGTGACACTTAGTTTGAACTTTGAAGATTGTTTTCCTCCTCTCTTTCAGTAAACATCAACAGATGTTCTTTTGGTGTCTGAATAAAGAATGTTTAACTGGTATAATTGTTGAGTATTGATTCTCCTGATTTGGTTTTGATGATGAACAAACATAAATATTGGGTACTAATTCTCTTTGAGCGCAGTTATGAAGATCGTCGCCAAATTACTTTGTAGATCTCAAGCGACGTCCCAAGACTTCTTTAGAGCGTGTGATCGGTGTGCCTGAAGCTTCGTTGAAGCTCAAGGAGTATTAATGAAGTCAAGGGATTCAGAATCTGCATGTAGAAGCTTTTGAAGACGGTTTGTAATGTTTATTTTTAGTGTATTCTAGAATGTTAAGCCTTGAGTAGTACTTGCCTAAGTTATCCTCTTATCTATCCTATCTTATCTCTAGGATTGCCTTAGAAGCCATTAGAAAGTTTTCCGTAGCTTATCGCTTCTTCTCGTGGATTTGTGTGCATCTTAGTTGGTTCAAGTAGAAGGACCAACCGACTAGATGACGATCTAATCGGTTGGAAAGTCTTCTTGAACCGACTAGTCATCCTTGTGTATTTTAGCCTAGTTACTGTTGACCAATTAGTCGGTCCAAGAAGGTTCACCGACCGACTAGTTGTCAAACTAGTCGGTTGATGTTTCTTCTTAGACCGACTAGTTTACCTTACTTATTTCACTCATTTCTTTGTCGACCATCTAGTCGGTCCAAAAAGGTTCACCGACAGACTAGTTCTCAAACTAATCGGTCAGTGATCCTTCTTAGACCGATTAAGCTGCTTTAATTTTCCAGCCGTTGGAGATTTTATTTCCACGATTTTTCTTGATCTGTTTTGATTCTTTCCATATCTGTTTGACTCGTTTCAAACATGGAAATTTCTCTAATATGAGAGGGATTTCAAATCTAATTTTCATCAATTCGATTATCATTTGAAAGGCTCTCTTTCTCACGAAAATCTCTCTCTCTCCTTTGTGACCTAATTTCTCAAGGAGACTTTCAGATCTTGAGCGTTCATACTCCTGAAAGACTGAATCACGATCAAGATCTTCGACCTAGCCATCTCCAACTGCTCATCGTGTTGTTGCTAGGGTTTTCGAGATCATTCTTTCTCACAATCTTTCCTTGCCCTAAATCCGTAAGTATTTCTCAATGCATAGGATTTTGTGGTAAGCACTTTCTATTTCATTAAATTTATCAATTGAGTTTATCTCTCGGTTTGTGAGAGAAGTTCGTGATCCCAGTTTGTGGGAGTCACGATTTGTTTGTTGTAACGATTTGATCTTGTAGTGGTTTCTACAAGAAGTTGTTTAGTGGAACCTTGAGTTAGTGGATTCTAACTCAAGTAGACGGAAGAGATCCGGGTGTCTGGGACGTAGGATCACCGGGAACAAGTCGGGGAGACTTGGGTGGATCCGAACCCATTACATCGTTTGTTTGCGTTGTGATTCTTCTGTTGTTCTTATTTATTCCGCATAGTTGTTTGTGATTGCACAATAATTCGAAATTAGACTCTTGATTATTTTAAAGTACTATTCATCCCCCCTCTAGTACTTGTGCAGTAGCTTCCAGGGCATTACATTTGGTATCAGAGCAGGTTTATAGCTATGACAAACAACGACAACAAGGCCGTTGGACCACCTTCCGACTATAGCCCCTACACGAATCGTGAAGGAGCCTCTTCAGTGATCGAAGGACACTCCTCAACTAGGCCTCCTCACTTCAACGGTACCAACTATGGGTACTGGAAATGCCGGATGGAAACTTTCCTCCGGAGCGCATCACTCTAGAGAGCCATGTTAACGGAGTATGTTGAGCGCACTGAAGAAGACTTCACAAAGTGGATTGCCGCGGAGGTCGTCGCGGAGGTGAACAATGCCAAGGCAATGAATGCCTTACAATGTGCTCTGGAGCATGAAGATTTCAACAAGATATGCACCTGTAAGAGTGCATATCAGATTTGGAACCACCTCCTAATCTTACGAAGGAACGAGCAAGGTAAAACACGCTAAACTCACTGTTGCTAACAAAGAATTCGAGTTATTTCACATGGAACATGGTGAAAGAATTAAGGAGTACTATGCTCGCTTCGTGGATATAACCAACGAGTTGGAAGCCCTTGGGAAGACCTATACCCAAGAAGAGAAGGTCGCTACGATCATTGATGGACTTCCTTCGAGTTGGGAAAAACAAACTTACGTTATCGAGGAATGTACTGATGTCCAAATATATTGTTCAACTAATGGGTACCTTGATGTCTTATGAGGTACGAAAGGACAGCAAGATCAAGATGCAGGACAAGATGAAGGCGTTCTTGAAGCAAGAAGAGCCGAAGAAAAAGGCGATTGCTTTCAAGGCCGCCCCAACCACACCTACCGATAGTGAAGAATCGGAAGATGAGTTGGACATGGAATCTTTGGCCCTCATGGCAAAGAAGTTCAATCGGTTTTTCCGAAAAGGTAATTTCAAAAACAAATCTAAAGGTAGTTCTACTAATGCCTCTGCTCCTTTGTGTTTCAAATGCAATAAGCCAGGACATATCAAGGTCGATTGTCCTCTCAACAAACAAAAGGAGAAGTGGAAGGCACCCATGTTCGACAAGTCAAGAAAGTACAAGAAGGAGTACAAGAAAGGGCTTGTCGAAGAGGATTCTTCAAGTGGAGAGTCAGATGAAGAACACGTGGAGAAAACACACATGTGCTTCATGGCAAGAGAGCAACATGATCAAGAGACCGCTTCAGATGAAAGCAAGGATGAAGGTGAAGAGGTAACTATGGATGACCTAAGATTAGCTAATGAACAAATTTGGTCTAAGTATTTTAAGTTGGTAAATAGATATACTAAAATCAAAGATGAGCTAACTAGTCTTCAAAACACACCTAAGCCTGTCATCACCAACAACGACACCGTTGTTGAAAGCTTGAGAACTGAGATTGTAAATCTCAAGTCTCAACTTGAGCATGTTAACATTGAGGATTCGGATGAACACGAGATAACCGATTTGATTTCTCGAAACTCAACTTTGAGTATTGAGAATGAGAATCTCAAGTCACGTGTTTGTGAACTCACAACGCAAGTGTCCACTTTGGATACTAAAATACTTTCTCTCACTGAGAAATATGAGTCCACAATAGGCCGAATTGAAAAATTCAACAAAGACAAAGACCATTTGGATAATATTCTGAATGACTTACTTCCGGCCAACCATCGCATTGGTTTGGGTATAAGAAGGAAAATTCATCCAAATCTTCCACCACCTTTGTAAGGCCATCCTCCGATGTCTCAACTAGTGGGAGTAAACACCCCATTGGTAGTTCATCTACCAATGGTACTTTCACTAAGTACACATCCCCTTTTGGAAAGAAACCCACTTTGGGTGGACCTCCAAAGAAGGGTCATGCATTCTTGTACACAAATACTATGCCACGTAGGAACACACCTCCTACTCCACATGTTCACACTTATGATGATTTCTATGCTACACGTCCACGAGCACGTGCACACCAAGTGAGACACACGCACGTGTTCCCCCACATGCATATGTTCACCCATATCATTATTACATGAATGATTACCATCATGCACCGTATCATATGTTGCCACCACCATTTCATCATGTGCCGCATGCTTATCCACATCATGCATACACTAGGCCACTTTCTCGTAGAACACATGCACCACGTAGAAATCAACCACATGTGCATGCTCCCAATAGGAATAGGGCTCCCAAGACATTCACTATTTGGGGCCCGAAGGACACTAGCATGCATGAGAAACAAGCCTACATAAACTCATATTTTATGAATGTTGTGCACAATGATGATTACATTGGGAAGTCTAAGTCCAATTAGACTTGGCTTCCAAAGGTCTAATCCTTAGGACCCAATGACCTTGGGTACCATGATACGATATTTTTATCCTCAGGTACTCAAGAAAAATAAAAGGAGCAACAAATCTAAATCTAGCTCCAAGAACGTGTGGATACTTGATAGCGGGTGCTCAAAACACATGACTGGTAAAGCTCAGTTGTTATCCGAAGTGGTACCCATTGAAAATGGAGACCGAGTGGTCTTCGGAGGCAACGAGAGTGGAACCATCATAGGTGTTGGAAAAGTTGGTAACCCCTCTAAACCCTTTATAAGTGATGTTTACCTTGTTAAAGGCTTAAATCACAATCTAATATCAATAAGCCAACTTTGTGACAAGGGTTACAAAGTTAGCTTTGAGAAAGGAATGTGCCATATTTTAAGATATGATAATAATAATGTGTTGTTCTCTGGCACACGCCATAAGGACTTATATATATTAGATATTCCAAATTCCCATGAACAATGTCTTATTTCCAACACAAGTGAGCAACACTTATGGCATCGACGTTTTGGTCATGCGAATTTTGGAACACTTTTCAAACTATCCAAGCTAGATTCTATAAAAGGATTCCCTAAGCTTTCCTTCAATAAGAAAAGCTTTTGCGACTCATGTCAACGAGGCAAACTTCCAAAATCGTCATTCAAACCTAAGAAAAACATATCCTCTAAACGGCCTCTAGAGCTTTTACATCTAGATCTTTTTGAGCCAACTAGAGTTGCTTCATTAGGGAATGCCCGATATGGACTTGTCATCGTTGATGAATTTTCTAGATTTACTTGGGTATTTACTTTAATTAATAAAAATGATGCTTTTGAAAACTTCACAGTTTTTGTTAAGAAAGTACAAAATCTCATTGGAACCACCATTGTCACTATTCGTAGTGATCATGGAGGGGAATTTGAGAACGAGTCTTTCTCAAATTTCTGTGATGAAGTTGGTATTACTCACACCTTTTCTTTCCCTCGCGCACCACCTCAAAATGGTGTTGTTAAGAGAAAGAATATGACGCTAGTGGAATGTGCTCGCACTATGCTTGATGATAGCCACCTTGGACATCAATTTTGGACAGAAGCGGTACATACCGCTTGCTATGTGTTTAATAGGATACTCTTGAGGCCCGGCACTAAACAAACTTGTTATGAATTGTTGTTTGGTAGGCTACCTCAAGCTAAACATTTTAGAGTTTTTGGTGCAAAATGTTTTATCAAGAACACGTATGGTAGTTTGGACAAATTTGATCTAAGATCCGATGAGTGGATATTTGTTGGATATTCATCCCGTAGCAAAGCCTACCGGATATACAACAAAAGAACCTCGATGATCGAGGAATCTCTTCATGTTTCATTTAATGAAGATTTTATCCCTTCAAGAATTATCGATGACGATGATTCTATGGAAGTAGTTAGTGATCCTGTTAATATATCTAATGCTACTGATTCTGTTGAAACTAACACTACTAATGATTCTCTTGAGAATGTTCCTAGTGACCAGGGTGTTCCCAGAAAGCTTCCAACAGTTCGTGACCATCCCCATGAGCAAGTTATTGGCAATATGGAAGACGGTGTCAGAACAAGGTCACAAGTTAACTTCTTCGCTCAGTGTGCCTTTGTCTCTTTGGTGGAGCCAAAGAATATCAATGAAGCGTGCGAAGATAGCTCTTGGATCCTAGCCATAGAAGAGGAGCTCATTCAGTTTGAGAGGAATGAGGTCTGGGAGCTAGTTCTGTTGCCTTCGAAGAACCACAACGTTATAGGAATGAAGTGGATCTTCAAGAACAAGACAGACGAGAACCAAAATGTCATCCGGAACAAAGCTCGGTTAGTTGTTCAAGGCTACAGACAATAGGAAGGTATTGATTTCGAGGAATCTTTTGCACCTGTAGCTAGATTAGAATCTATTAGGTTATTACTGTCATTTGCATGCCATAAAGATTTCAAACCTTTTCAAATGGACGTAAAAAGTGCGTTTTTAAACAGAGATGTCGTTGAGGAAGTATATGTTTCTCAACCTCCAGGTTTTATAAATGAAAAATTTCTGAATCACGTTTTCAAACTTAAGAAAGCACTTTATGGGTTGCGACAAGCTCCTACAGCTTGGTATGACCGCCTAAAGAATTTTCTTTTGGATTTAGGTTTCAAAATGGGTGAGGTAGATTCAACGCTTTTTGTTAAGTATGTTGATCATGATATTATTTTAGTTCAAATTTACGTAGATGATATCATTTTCGGTGCTACTAACTTCACTCTTTACGAAGAGTTTTCTAATGTCATGAAGGATCAGTTTGAGATGAGCCACGTGGGTGAGCTCAAATATTTCTTAGGACTCCAAATTCGTCAAATGAACGATGGAATCTTCATCCACCAAACCAAGTACACGGTGGAGCTGCTAAAGCGATTTGGAATGGAGAATGTTTCTAGCAAGAAGACTCCGATGAGCACCACAACACATCTCGATAAAGACACGGGCGGCAAAGATGTAGACATTCGTCTATATCGAGGTATGATAGGTAGTTTATTATATCTTACTGCTAGTAGGCCAGATATAATGTTTGCAGTATGTGTTTGTGCTATGTATCAGTCACAACCTAAGGAATCACACTTAATGGCAGTTAAACGTATTTTCCGTTATTTAAGTCACACACTAGACTACGAATTATTCTATCCAAAGTCAAGCACATATGAGTTAATCTCATATAGTGATGCAGATTATGCTGGATGCAAATCCGACAGGAAAAGTACTAGTGACACTTAACATTTTATAGGAAATTCCCTTGTCTCTTGGTTTTCCAAGAAGCAGAATTCCGTATCACTTTCAACCACCGAGGTGGAATATATCGCCGCCGGTGTTGCATGTGCACAGGTTCTTTGGATGAGACACACACTTAAAGACTTTGGTATAAACTGTGATACTTGCCTTATCATGGTGGACAACCGAAGTGCAATATGTCCTCTAAGAATCCGGTATACCACTCCCGTACCAAACACATAGATGTCCGTCACCATTTCCTAGATGATCATGTAGCTAAAAAGGACATCATTTTATTGTACGTTGAAACCCAGAAGCAAATCGTCGATATTTTCACGAAACCACTTAAGGAATATACCTTTGTGTGGTTACGTCGAGAATTGGGGATTATGGGTGAATCCGAGATTTAGGATTCATAATCTTTATAATTTTGCATGTTAATGAGATTCATAAGCTCTTGTTGGATTTGCTGTTATACTCTCTATCTCTGCTGGATTTATGATTGGTTTTTCGATTTTCACTTCGTATTTATGGTTTTCTGGCTTTATGGGGTAGAATAAGTGCGTATGAGAGTGTTTAGATGTTTAGTCCAAGTGCTCTTTGGAAAGAACTCAAAATTTCTAATTCTTAAATTTTTGGACTCTGTTAGTCGGTCCCAGTTCATCTCCAGACCGACTAGTTTCACTTCCAGTCGGTTAGACATTGAACTCAGACCGACTAGTTCGTGCCCTATTTTTGACCTCACTTGTTGTCTACCATTTAGTCGGTCCAAATTCATTTGCCGACCGACTAGAATGCATTTTAGTCGGTTAGCTCTTGAACTGAGACCGACTAGATGTGCAATGGCAAATCCGTCTTTGGCCCTACTTAAATCGATTAACCCATCCCCGCACCGATTAGAACCCATTCTAATCGGTGCCCCTCTCCTCTCTAAAACCCTAATCCGCCGACTCTCGTTTTCTCCCGCCGTCCGACGACTTCTCCGGCCATATCCTGTCGCCGCCGGCCATCCTCCTTCCTCCAGTGTCGCTCTCCTCTCTTATTAGTATCTCCTCCTTCCCTTTCCTCATATATTAGGGTTCGTGCCCCAGAGGGTACTTCTGCTTCTTCTTCTTCTGTTCGTGCTCCCGAGAGCACTCTTGCTGCCACCATCCCTTCGGTGGATACCTCCGTTGCTCCCGAGTCTTCCACTCCGTCTGCATAGCCTGCCGCTGGTGCAGATCCTGCCCCCGCCTCCTGAGCTTACCTTGGAGGACTCTCCGTTGAGCACTTTGGCTGACAAATCTAGTTGTGAGAGAGTGGGGCTAGGATAGATGGGTGGCTGTTTTGTATGTTTTATGATACTTTTTGATGTATGTTGGATTGTTGTATGTTGTGCACTTTATACTGCTATCTGCTGATGTTCGATATATTTTTTTGTTGTTTGGACGTATCATTTTTTGCTGTATCTATATATATACATCCTGTTGCAGTTCATCTTTATGTGCACATTGTACTTATGTCTCTGGTGTTTACTTCGTCGCTCGTCGACTATGTTGGTTATATAGCTTTGATTATATGGAAACATGAATTGTTTTTCATGCACTCCATTCGCTAAAATGTTGATATTGGAGAGATATGTTCCTCTAATCAATAATATACTTTGATGGTGTTGTGATGATTTCTCTTTTCGCTTTTCGACTACGGTCTAGTTGACACATCTTGTTTTCTTCGATATTTTTCTTGGTGTCATTTGGACCGTTGTCATATTCTTCGACTCTCTTGTTTAGCTTTTTGTTTAGCCATGGTTGTTGTCGTTGACTTCCTCCCGCTCTTTTTGGATAATGCCAAAGGGGGAGAGAATTAATAATGACTTAGTGCTAAATGATAATTTAAACATTACCGTGAATCTAATTTCATATGTTAGATTCAGTGGGAGTGAAGATATAAAAATCTATGGATTCCGATCCTATATTTCAATAGTTGGATCATGTTTTATACTTTTCTCTTCTGCTTGATGCTTATGTTTATTATTTAACATGGAACTAACGAGTCATCAATGCAGGGGGAGTAAGTAAATTTCATTTATCTCATTATTATTGATTTATATTTATGTTGGTTTGTCATCACCAAAAATGGGGAGAATGTTGAGTATTGATTCCCCTGATTTGGTTTTGATGATGAACAAACATAAATATTGGGTACTAATTCTCTTTGAGCGCAGTTATGAAGATCGTCGCCAAATTACTTTGTAGATCTCAAGCGACGTCCCAAGACTTCTTTAGAGCGCGTGATCGGTGTGCCTGAAGCTTCGTTGAAGCTCAAGGAGTATTAATGAAGTCAAGGGATTCAGAATATGCATGTAGAAGCTTTTGAAGACGGTTTGTAATGTTTATTTTTAGTGTATTCTAGAATGTTAAGCCTTGAGTAGTACTTGCCTAAGTTATCCTCTTATCTATCCTATCTTATCTCTAGGATTGCCTTAGAAGCCATTAGAAAGTTTTCCGTAGCTTATCGCTTCTTCTCGTGGATTTGTGTGTATCTTAGTTGGTTCAAGTAGAAGGGCCAACCGACTAGATGACGATCTAATCGGTTGGAAAGTCTTCTTGAATCGACTAGTCATCCTTGTGTATTTCAGCCTAATTACTGTTGACCAATTAGTCGATCCAAGAAGATTCACCGACCGACTAGTTGTCAAACTAGTCGGTTGATGTTTCTTCTTAGACCGACTAGTTTACCTTACTTATTTCACGCATTTCTCTGTCGACCATCTAGTCGGTCCAAGAAGGTTCACCGACCGACTAGTTCTCAAATTAATCGGTCAGTGATCCTTCTTAGACCGATTAAGCTGCTTTAATTTTCCAGCCGTTGGAGATTTTATTTCCACGATTTTTCTTGATCTGTTTTGATTCTTTCCATATCTGTTTGACTCGTTTCAAACATGGAAATTTCTCTAATATGAGAGGGATTTCAGATCTAATTTTCATCAATTCGATTATCATTTGAAAGGCTCTCTCTCACGAAAATCTCTCTCTCTCTACTTTGTGACCTAATTTCTCAAGGAGACTTTCAGATCTTGAGCGTTCATACTCCTAAAAGACTGAATCACAATCAAGAGCTTCGACCTAGCCATCTCCAACTGCTCATCGTGTTGTTGCTATGGTTTTCGAGATCATTCTTTCTCACAATCTTTCCTTGCCCTAAATCCGTAAGTATTTCTCAAGGCATAGGATTTTGTGGTAAGCACTTTCTATTTCATTAAATTTATCAATTAAGTTTATCTCTCGGTTTGTGAGAGAAGTTCGTGATCCCGGTTTGTGGGAGTCACGATTCGTTTGTTGTAACGATTTGATCTTGTAGTAGTTTCTACAAGAAGTTGTTTAGTGGAATCTTTAGTTAGTGGATTCTAACTCAAGTAGCCGGAAGGGATCCGGGTGTCTGGGACGTAGGATCACCGGGAACAAGTCGGGGAGACTTGGGTGAATCCGAACCCATTACATCGTTTGTTTGCGTTGTGATTCTTCTGTTGTTCTTATTTATTCCGTATAGTTGTTTGTGATTGCACAATAATTAGGAATTAGACTCTTGATTATTTTAAAGTACTATTCATCCCCCCTCTAGTACTTGTGCAGTAGCTTTCAGGGCATTACAATAATGTCTGCAGACATGATGCTAACAAACTTAAAAGTACACATCACCCGACAGGACATGGCTTCACGAAAGAGGCTGATGTGGAACATGCATTGGAAGCTAAAGATCTAGGGTTCTAACTGATGTGATTTGGGAAAGAAATTAGGGGTACGAGGTATTTGGGAAAAAACTAATGAATTTGGGGATTTAGACAATTAAAAGAATAGACAAACTTATCAGGTAACTTTCCAACATTGCGCCTAGGAGTCACACCCCCTCGCTCACGAGCACTTCACATGCAAGGAGATTTCCAAGAAATATAGGGTTCTTCATGAACCATACAGGGTTTCACTTAAGAATTCATTGATCAAAAAATTCCAAGTAGAAGCCTATTTATTGACATATCTATGCGCACAACACGTGCCAATATAAAGTAAAGAAAACAAAAAAGAAATAATAAACGGAAGGTTCTAGAAGCATATTTAATCTATGTGCACAAAACATGCATTTATTTAAAATAGACTAAATAGCCTAAAATAACAAAAATAATCATATTTTGATTGGATCTTTACCATAGGCTTGATCTTCTTTGCCTTTAAAGAACTGAATGCGTCAGAAGTGCTCCTGCATCGTAAGAACTTGCACATGGGAGGGAAACAGACGGAAATAGTTGCTTGCTAATACCTCATTGGCCAAGGAGCAAAAGGACGAATCCGCCCAAGGGGCCAAGTCTGATTAGCGAGTTGGTGAGGTAATAGCTTACGAAAGCGATGATCATTAGCTGGTCTGATAGAAGCATGTGGGTGTGCGGGTTTCTCGTTTTTTTTGTTTTTTTTGTTTTTTTTTTGTTGGGGGGGAGGGGGTTGGTGGGTGTTCCTAGTTATGGTTATGGTTATAATTATAATAATAGATAGGTTGAAAACTGGCGCGCTTCAGGAGGGTTCATTGATTCATTCTAATGCTTGAATGAGTGAAATAATGATGACAAATTAAACTGTAGATCGATACATCTGATACTCTATATTCTCTAATACTTAATATTTTAAGTTATGCATTTGAATATTACAGCCGAGTGGATAATCCACATTGTTTATAATGATATCCATATCACTGTGGTTATATGCATATGTTGCAAACAGTTTAGAAACCTTCATTTTTCATCTGATTGCACGACCCCAGCATTTGGTTAATTTCATCAATTATTGAATTTATATCTTGAAGCTGTTAATGTTGCGTGGAAAAGGTACCTAAACCCTTTGGCTCAAGCTAGGATAACCAAGTTGTGTTGTTGGTGATGTCTCTTTGCATTATGTCTTTGTACTCTGTCCACCTCCTGATTTGTTAATACTTTAAATTCTGGAACATTGTTCTTGATGTATGATGCTTGTTACCTTTTGAAGGTTTTGAAAGGCTCGGAAGAAGCACCAACCTGTGCACCACAGATAACCAGTCTCATGGTATTGGTGTCTCTTCAACTGATGAGGCTCATAGAAATTGTGATTCTCAAGATAAGAGTTTCTTCCATACAGAATCTTGCAGGCCAAACCAACCAACTGGTTCCAGTTTACCTTCTTCAGCGCTGCATGTTGCTTTTGGACATGCAAAGTACGCACTGCTTGGTTTGCTAGGTGAATTGTCCACTACTACGGAGAATGACACAATGATGCATGAAGAATTCGCTGAGTGCATACCGGATGGAGAAAGATCTACTCTTTATAGCATGGGATTTGCAAGAATAGGTGAAATAGAACCCCACAGTTATGATCTTGCAATCGATCCCTTCTGGCCATTTTGTATGTTTGAGCTCCGTGGAAAATGTAATAACGAAGAATGCCGATTGCAGCATGTCAGAAGCTGTACTTTGAGAAACTTAAAGCATGATGGGACTTCGGCTATGTCTCATTCAGGTTTGTAAGATTTGATATCATTGAAGTTTTCAACTCCAATAACCATGTACTCTATTCTCATTCTACATCTACAGATGGTCAGGTGAGCCAGTTAGCAAGTGCCAGAAGATATAATTATGCAACTGGGCCTCCCTATGGTCAATTCTATCAGAGTATATCAATTCCAACTTATCACATTGGTATAAATCTCATAAAAGTTGATGCCCATCTATCTTTCTCCGTGCTGGCAAGGAGTGTTTGGCAATACTGGCAAAGGGGGTTTTGTTCTTCCTTTTCTTTACCATTTTCTGTTCAGAGAATTCTTCCCCAAGATGCACCATTCTTACAAATTGGTGATGGTCCAGTTGCAGATGATTACTGTTGGAACAGGCTTTCTTTGTATCGTCAGACTCTAGACGGCTCAATGGTATGCTGGTTTCAATTAACTTGTACTTTTTTCTTTTTAAATTCTTTTGATAAGTTTTGTATTTACTTTATTGCTAGCAGTATAATCAGGGGAATATCTTGTCATCTGACTCATGTAGGTTGGGCATGCATGGTGACACCGCCTGATAATGATATGCTATTGTTCTCTCAATCATGATATTCCCAACTTGCGTTGTTAGCTTTTGCGTCAAGACTCTTATCCTAAATTGCGTATAATTTTTTCTGCCAACTTCTCGGCATTATGCCATTATTAAGGATATTTTTTAAATATAACAAACATAAGTTTTGCGTTCGTGAAATTTTCTTCCAGTAAGGGTTATATATATCTTCATTAGTTATAAACCTATGCTTAGTTATTTATGAAATCACTCATTTTTCATGCTTAATCCTAATATAAACGGTTACTATGCTGATAAGTAGGCACCAGGCACATACATAATATTGTGATTGTATACGCAACAACATCATAACTTTCTATTTTTCTTCCCTACTATGCTGTCATGCACTTAAATGAAGTTGGCCTTGAATAGGGTATATATCATCTACACATGCACAAAGAAAAAGAATATTAAAAAAAGAAAACGCACATGCATACACAAAGAAATAAAAAAAAATAAAAAAACACCCACCCCCACAATACGCCAAGTTTTCTTCTTTAGGGGTGTGAAACTCTCTTGTTTAGTAATATTGTGATGTGATGCATTTACCCTAATATGCTGTTGTGTGCTTTTCCCTCTGCATTGCTTTTGCACAGCTGCTAATAAATGCAAGCTCCTGCACATATGTTCTCCTTTTTTTTCTTATAAATTCCGTTTCGCCACTTTCTTTGTCAATGCCTAACTTCTGCAGCAATCTATTGCAAATGGACATTTTCCAAGTATTTTCTTTCCACAACTTGATTTATATGTTAAGTTTTCAGAATATTTAACTTTGGTTATGTAAAGTTTGAGTCGCATACTACCTGTTATTAATTATTAATTGGCTTTCTCACTTTTGGTTGCATACCTAAAGTTTCATTCAGAGATGATCATGGCTGGATATATGCATCACGGTATTTGTATTTGTTTACTTTGAGTGGATCCAGATAGGAATCTGGATATTTCTATAATATAGGACTCAATGTTAATATTTGATAATACGAATTCCAATCTGGTTTACAGGTACTAGCTGGTAGTAGTAGTTGAAGAAAACACCAAAAACTTGGGAGTGGTAACATGAGTTAGACCTCCATTTTAATATTTCATTATTATTATTATGCAAAAACTTTCCTGTAGATGGGATCAAATTAGCTTGATTAGTGCTTAATTTGTATTACATCGTGCAATATTTTCTGTAATTGAAGTAGTGTGCCTATGAATATGTTTGCATATGGACATGTATTTAGATGTCTCATATAGTCTACCATCACCGCATTCATATCCATATTTTGTACTGATGTTGAGTTATCGGTTATCCTTTATTCCATTCTTGCATCTTAATGAAGCTTGCTATATGGTACTATGCAATACCGGCCTTCTAATCGGCCGAAGGCTTATTTTCTAAACTGTTTGTCTGTATGCTATTTTTTTCAGAATCAATTTGTTCATGGATTGCTTGAATCTGAACAGTCCTTGGAGATGGCACTTGATCTTTTTGATGGAAGCATTTGTAAACCAGACAGAAAGAAGGTTGTCAGCATATAGTTAAATGCATAATCATTTATTTGATATTCTTTTATGTCGACACGATTCTTTTTACATGTTCATGTTTCAAAACTGCTTTTGTAGGCTTTATGCATGCTATCCCGATCAATTGAGGCTGACCCCTCCTCTGTAGCTGTTTGGGTCGTCTATCTGCACATTTATTATGCAAGGGAGACAAATATTGGGAAGGACGACTTGTTCTTTCATGCAGTAAGCTGCTGCCTTATTTTATTGTAGTTTACGGTCTTACGATGCATTGCTTTCATTCCTTTTCACATTTTTTATGGTGGGACCGAGAGACTGATGTCAATTCGGACTAAAGTTTTAAAGAAGAGCCCTTCATTGACTTGTTATACATAGTCCACATATCAACATTAACCTCTAGCATGGTAGATGTGAAATTTACTAAAGATGTACCAAAGATGCACGCGTGAGAGAGAGTGAATAATGTGTAAGAATAATGAGAAACATAATATGGCTACATATGTCACCCTCAAAAAGTCCATCCTCTATTCTTTTCGGACAATTGGAACTGTTCATTCAGTTCTTTATATTATAAAACCTTAAAACATCAAATATTAGGTGATTTCGAGGGATTTTGCTCATTCATCTCCTCAATGCAAATAGTCTATTCATGTGAATCAGTTAAATTTTATGGATCAACGAGCAAAACTTCTTAGGTTCACCTAATATTTGATATTTTGTGATTTTAAAATATAAAGTTCAAAATGTAAGGTTTTAATCGTCTAAAAAATGAGGGACGATGAATATTTCGAGGTGCACATGTGGCTCAGCCATATGTTATATGTTTATATATATAGACAAAATTTCAAATGCACACATTTCGCACGGAAAACTCTGTGCGAAAATGGTTTTAATTTTTTAATTTTTTTCAAATTTTTTTCCTCCTTCAATTCATGTAGTTATACACCCCTAAAAAATAATGGTTAAAAAATAATGTGATTTGACCTTCGATCAATACATCGCAAAAGTTCTATTGTTTTGAAACCGTTAAATTGTAACGAGTTGATCGGTGCTCAAGTCCCCCTCGGATTCACTCATTATTTTTCCTGGGGTATATAATTGTATGGATTAAACAGCAAAAAAAATTTTGCAAATTTTTTCTAGAAAATGATAAAATGTTTTTCGCACCAGAATATTAATATATATATATATGAAAAATGTGTCTGTGCACATGCACATGTGCACATTTTCCTACTTTCACACATTTTTTGGAATTTTTTCATGGGGTTGTTTACCTCACGGATGATCAACATACCAAAAATCAAGTGATTCTAATGCTTTTTGATCTCTCATCTACCCCATGCAACTTCAACAGTTTTTCAGCAAGTATTTAGATTGTTAAAGTTTCATGGGATATATGTGGGCTCAAAAAGCATTGGAATCACTTGATTTTTGGTATGTAGATCATCCATGAGGTGAACAATAAGTTTATGAAAAAAATTCCTTAAAAATTGAAAAATGAGGGGAAATGTGCACATGCGTAGGTAATTTTCCTGCACATGTGCACATGCACATTCCCCCCATATATATAGGAATATGGATGTGTGCTGACAGCACATGAAATTTTCCTGTGCTGTCAGCATTTTGGTGGCGAAAAAACATTTTTTAAATTTTTTTCAATGTGTTCTACAACTTGTTGGCTACATCCACACCAATTTTCAAGTGAATCCAATACTTGTTGAGGCTCCATCCATGCATTTCAAAAAGATAGCTCAAGTTCTGAAACTACCGGCGCAATCTTTTTGAAATGCATGGATGGAGGCTTAAAAATGTTGGATTCACTTGAAAATTGGTAGGGATGTAACCAACAAGCTGTAGAACACATTTCAAAAAAATTTAAAAAAATATTTTTGGAGGGTCAAAGTGCTTACAGCACAGGAAAACCGTGCATGTGCTGTCAGCTCACCTCCATATTCCTCATATACATATATATGAAAATGTTAGTATGCAAAAACTTCCGATACAAAAATTGTGAGAGAAGTGTTATTTTTTTCAAAAAAATCTAAATAGTTGGTTGTGATATGCATATACTAACACACTCACAAACCAAAAATCATACCAATCCCTCCCTAGTTGACCGTCAATTGGATTGTTATAAGATGTTTTACTGTTTTCAAAACCTTTTAATTTATAATGGCTTGATCCAGTATTAAAACCCCTAGGGTTCACCCGGATTTTTTATTTTGGGGGGAATTAATCATCCAAAAAAATTGGAAAAAAATAAAAAAAATGTTTTTGCACCAAAATTTTTCCTCGCATTTTGTACAGTAACACCACCATATGTGCATTTGTGTGTGCATCCTATATGTTCTTTTTTTTCATGAATATCAAGAATAAATCGTATTTTCCTCGAGGATGTTATGTGAAACACATTGAAATATTACGTGTATTAAATTCAATAATACTGTTCACAGGCATGTACCAGTCAACACCATTACAAATATGAGTTTTAAAATAAATATATGATGTCCGCTATTTCATACCCATTACCCATAAACACAGTCCTATGTATGTTATTTAGTTAATCTAATGCTTTTGTAGAAATCCTTAAGATAATGCTTATGGCATCCTTATTTAGATTGAATTCGGAGATTACATATAAGTCCCTACTATTAATCCTAGTTCAACTGCAATTAATTTAGTTATTGAAATGTGTGCGGCGTGCACCTGCACATGTGCTTGACTTTCTGCTTTGTCATCTTTTGCAAACATACATACATTCCAAAACATTTTTTTTGTCTCATTGACAAGTTCTATTCTGTTCTTGTTCAGCACTAGTCTAGCTTTTCTCTTGTGAAAAATCCAATTTTCAAACTTGCCTAGAAGCAAGGGAGGATATGTGTTATTTCTCTTTCTAACCCAAAGACTCAAAACACGCACCCATGACAAAAAGCAGCTTTTGGTTCTATTGATAGAATCCGACATATTTCAAACTAGTTAGAGTATCTGGTTTCATTCCCTGGTATATAAACAACCTCTGTATGTCGAACCCCCCAAGTAGCTTCTTTATGACATTGGCTCTTTGTGCTCAATAGAGGGTGCCCAAGACTCATGTTTCCTTAGGGGCACAAGTGGCATCTGTTTTCAATTTCTTAGGAAATTCTGTATATGATGTATAGGGTGCCTATTTCGTTTTGCTATCAGGGTGTAACTACAAGGGTGATAATTTTTTGATGGGTACATCATTATAATAAATACTATTGTATACACTGAATATGATAAATTATTATATTCATTGCATGTGATGCTGTGGAATTACATTGTGGCTTATTAGGTGAATCAGAACAAAAGTTCTTATGAACTGTGGCTCATGTATATTAATAGTCGGATGCAACTCAGTGATCGACTGAATGCATATGAACATGCATTAACCATATTTTGCCGCAATGAAAATGCTTTGGAGAAGGATAGAGGATATGTCAGTGCATGCATTTTGGACATTTTCTTGCAGATGATTGATTTCTTATGCATGTCTGGGAATGTGGAGAAGGCCATACAGAAAATCATTGGACTTTTTGGAAATTCGGGCGACTCGTTCCCCTTAGATGTACTATCATGCTTGATTGTTTCTGACAGATGTATATTTTGGGTTTGTTGTACATATCTAGTGATTTACAGGAAACTACCGGGACTAATCGTACAGAAATTTGAGTTTGAGAAGGAACTACCTTTAGAGATTGAGTGGCCATCTCCTCACTTGTCAACCAACAAAAAGGAGCATGCCTTAGGTCTCATGAAACTTGCAGTAGATGACATGGCTTTAGCTATTGACACTAATCCTCTCAGAAGAGATCACATTGCTCTTAGATCATTACACTTCCTGGCTGTAAACCACATCAAATGTGTTGGAATTCTTGAAGGCTCACGATGTTCTGCTGATTTGTTGGCCACTTACTTGAGCTTGTACCCAACCTGCATTGAACTTATACTGATGTCTGCTCGTCTGAAGGAAGACAATACTGGCGATGTGGTCTTCAAAGGCTTTGAAGAGTCAATTTCTAATTGGCCAAAGGAAACTTCAGGTATTCAGTGCCTTTGGAATCAATATGTGGAACATGCTCTAGCAGATAAAAGGATTGACCTTGCTGAAATTATTTTGGCTCGCTGGTTCAAATATTTTTTTGAAGTTACAAATCTACATGATTGGAATTTGCAAGGTAGGAGCGGTGGTTCATGCGATTCGTTTATTCTCCCTCCACATGTAAGCAATGAAGGTGGTACTAGTGCTAAGCAAGATGATATTTTTTGGTTCCTCAATCTCTCCCTGTATAAATTGCTGCAGAAAAATACTAGAGAAGCTCAAATTGCTATTGATAAAGCACTGAAGCTTGCTTCACCTCAAGTTTATAAACACTGTGTACAAGAGCATGTTGCATTAAATTTTGCAAATGAAGCTGGCTTTGGGAGGGACCGAGCTTTTGGGGTCATTTTAGGTCTTCTTAATGGTTACTTAGCTGATTCCCGTTCAACTACCATCTTGGAACCATTGTCAAGAAAATACTATCAATGTATCAAGAGGCCCAGACTTCGGCAGTTGATTGCTAATATCTTGGGTCCAGTTTCAAGAGATTTCACTTTAGTGAATTCTGTCCTTGAGGCATGTTATGGCACATCACTTCTGCCCGACAAGCTAGACGATCCCAAGGGGTTTGTGGATTTCGTTGAATCTCTTATGGAAATTGCACCAGCAAATTACAAGTTGGCTCTGTCCGTATACAAGTTAACCATGAATTTCTGCCATCCTAGCGTTGCAGCCAATGCACTTCAGTTTTGGGCGCGTTCTCTATTGGTTAACTCCATCTTCCAGGCTGTTCCTGTAGCACCGGAGCATGTTTGGGTAGAAGCAGCTAATGCCATGCGAGGTTCGGAATTCTTGGATGTTACTACGAGGTTCCATCTGCAAGCAATATCAGTTTATCCTTTCTCCGTCGAGTTGTGGCAGTCTTACTTGGATATCTGTAGGAATACTGACAGCGTTGATATAATTGTACAAACTGCAAGAGAAAGAGGTATTGAACTTAACCGACCCGCAGACTAATTTTGGCTGATTGAGCACAGTTATATGGTCATATTGTTGTTCAGCTGCAAGAACTTCATGTTACAAATGTGAATTATAAGCCTTAGGGAAGCTTTTAGCGACGGCACCCAAATCCCAGTTTAGGGATCACAGCTTCAAATGCTTCATTGTTCCAGAGTTCAATTGGTTTTGCCACCATTGGAGTCGAGGATAATCCGAGGGCAACACACTGTTCTGGCAGATGCATGATTGTTGTTTTCTTGATCAAATGTTTACCGACGCGAGAATCCATGGCATATATAGACTGTGAGTTACATGTATACAGATCATACACGCCATACAGGAAAATCCAGTTGAAACTTTGTTTACTACGTTTTGTACCATGTTTGTATAGTTTAATACTGTATATAAGAATATTTGAGGGCAGTCACTATGTTGCTAGAATGAACAATGGAGATAGAAATTTTGCTGAAGGATCATGTGACTCTGTGATCTCAGTATGCCCAAAATATGTTGGAGCACAGTTCCACTGTGGTAAAATTTACCAGGGCAATAGTTGTGGAGTTTTCTGAATAGGGATTCTGGGTGGTTCAAGTTTTATCTGTAGGGATTCCGACGTTCCAGAAATGTTTGGGCACTTCTCAATGTTACATGTCATTGATTTACGCACGGTTTCTCTTGCTGTTTTCTGAATTCTCGCGTGCAGTCGAAAGCGATAAATTTATTCATCTTTCAACATTCATAGCTGTTTTGATATAATGATTTATTTCCGAGGTCGTAGGGATCAAGTCTATTTCAATGTTGTTCATAGCTGTAACCCAAAATTCTAGTGTGCAGCTTGTATGCAACCATTGTAACAAACGCTGCAATCTCATTGTTCTTGTTTGCTAGGGAATATAGAGTGTGTGTAGACGCCAGCAACAAAAACTACAACAGTGAACATCAATGCTTGTATTGTCTTCTTATGGACATCTCATGGTAGCCATTTAGCCCGCGGGCCAGGGCCGGGGTCCGGCCCAGTCAAAGGCCCGGCCCGGGCCCGGGAGAGTTGACTGTGCCACGGGCCGGGACCGGCCCGAGCCCAGGGCCGGGCTTCCGGCACCCTGGCGGCCCAGCCCGCAAACGGGCCCGGGTCGGCCCGGACGAAACGGGCCCGGCTCGAACCCGGGCCGTTTTAAACATTAATGTCATTTTCTTGTATTTTTCCTCTTACTTAATTTGTTCCACAAATGTACTCTTTAATTTGTTCACCCTTAAATTTTTTTCCCAATATCCTTACTTTTCTCCTTTAATTTGTTCCTCAATTATTTTATGCATTAATTTATTACTTAATTTGTTCATCCCTAATAAAATAGTATTTTTTAAAAACTTACCATCTCTAAACATTTTATACTATGTATTTCTCATTTTATTAAGAATTTTAAATATTTTTGAAATTTTGAAATTTTTATATTATTAAAACCCGGGCCCGGCCCGTGGCCCGGTCAAAGCCTGGCCGGGCCGGGCCGGTCCGTAGGCCACCCAGGACATCAGTACCTAGAATTTCATCTTCTTTCCCCGTTGTCTAAATTTTCTCCTATCGTCTTCGCAAAAAGTTGTCTTGATTGCATGGCATCTGAAGGCTATGAAAAGGTGACCAGACGGGCGACAGGCAACTCTTCTGCTTGTTCAGTGGACGAGAGGAGCCACATTATCAGGGGGCATGTCAAATACTCTTCTCCAGCATCAGAGGAAATTTGGCACCATCCCAATCAAGAGGTTGAGCATGAAAGAACATAGGATGAATGCTAGAGGGACCATACTTATAAAGAGCACAAAGAAAGTTACCAAAAGTGAAAACAGAAGGTATAATTTTTTTTGCATGTAACAATGTAACAACGTTCACTATTGGGCAGAACCAAATTTGAAATTTTCAAAGAAACGATTTACATTGGTTTACAAAAAAGCCTTTCGACATCACTAATCTTCAAGTAAATTGAGGAACAGCGGCTTTGGCAATCAACCATCTGAAAGGACAATGGGAAATGACATCGCTCATCCTGTAACATGAATTGAGATGGATCAACATGCTAATAGCTACCCTGCATGTAAATGAAAATCAGTATCAGAGGTACTCACGAAAGCATTCTTCACTCTATCCTAAATTCTTGGAGATTATGCAAAATTAGAAAACCTAACACATAATGTTTCATGGCATATGACATGGTCTACATTTGTGGCGAAAATCAAATAGTGTACACAAAGATACCCCATTTGGGTTTATAAATTCCACGTGCACATCATCCAAGCAAGCGGAGCATTTTCTTTGCTGATTACTAAACTAAGAAAAAAAAGAAAAATTTCTGCTTGCTTCCCTTGAAATATAAACTCAGGTAAGCCACTAAATAGGTACACGTAGTGATTCTAACTTCTAAGCCCTCCATGCATCCACTTAACTGGCAGATTTGTGACAACCATGATCATTAGCTTACAAGAACATTACTTGGTAGATGTCGGCAATACATGTGAGACGATACAATTTCTTCAAAAAGAAAAAAAAGGAAGAAAAAAAGGACACAAAAACGCACAAAGGTCTTCCGTGTGATAACACAACACATCACCTCGGACCAATTGAGGAACTAATCCGTCTGTCGTTCCTCCATCAGATAGGGTTTAACTGATATGAGCTAACCTGGTGATCTTGTTTCAGGATGCAGGTATCTCAAGCCATGTTATATCTGAAACAAGCTTATAAGAATATAATTATCCACTCATGGTCTGGTAATTGGGCATGGACAAATTTTGACTGAGAATTAACTAGAGACCAGGGGAAAATCCAAAGTTAAATCAATGACAATGGATGTATACATTGGAATCAGATCTGCAAACTCAAATCACTTCTGGTTTCAACATGTGCCGCAATTTCATCCCTACACAGCCATGCGATTTCAACCAACCTGGACAAGTAAGCGTTGCATGCGTAATCATTTAGTGATAGCTTATCCTACAAGGTGCTTTAGTAAAGAACCAATTACATACACCCATGTGAGTTAAAGCAGTAAAAATGTATTTAAATACCAGTGCACTTTGTGCCAACGATTAGGAGGATTGTCGTGCACGACACCCCATGTCCGTGTCAAAGCACGACACACGTGTCAGTGTCTACTAATCCAAGGTCATTTGTTAGATCAATGCAATATAAACCAATGAATAATTTGATATTTTCATCCCTTGTTTACAGTAAGAACTGAATAATTTGATAGTTTAGACAGGTTACACTTTTTTTTCTTATGGCTGGATGCATATACTGCTTTCTTGTCAAATTTGATAAAATTATAATGTAAATCAAAATAGAGTATCAAATCTGGTGCTTTCATATGTGTCAAATAGTTTTGCATTATGCAAAATGACTGGTTAAAGTTGGGCTGTAATTGGAGAGCTCAACACCAAATCTTTCCATCGCATCAGCAGATCCTTCAAACTTGCTTCTGATTCTTCTGTTACTCATTTTGAGAATCCGGTCACTGTATTTGGATTCATATTCTCTTCTGGCATTTCAGTGTCCAACCAAGTATTTTATTGCACAAACTGATGTCATTGTCAAGAATTAATCCTACATCAATGCCTAAACATCTAACACTACGACCACACCAATATAAAGAAGCGAATGATGGGAAAGCTTACATCCATCACCACTCTACCGAATATGGATACACTTAAAAGTCCTAGAAAGATTACATTCGCTTAGCTTTTACTGTATATAAAAATTTCCAACGATTGTTTCCCAGCAAAGCATGCATCCTCCACATACAATGAAGACAAGGGAGGCCAATGCAACATCCATCAAGATCATGTCTGATGGGGGCAAGGCAGGGGGAGAGCCCCGTCAACTATGCACCCTTTCGACTGCCTAAAGTCATAGCTGAAATTATGGTGGGTAACAGTTTAGCGGCATTATCATTTATCATGGATTTTTAAGAAATTGAATGTGCTTTATTTTGAAACTTAAATGGAAAGCTTTGTATACATATGAAAGTTGCAAGTCGGTAGGTGTGAGTGTGATAAATAACAAGTGAATTTTTTTGAGCTACATAAGATACAAAACTTGTCACTTGTCAAAGTTTTCCATGATAAGAGTGGCATGCTCGTCACTCATCTCCTAGAGTATAATAGTTCACTATTTCAGGCTGCATGACAATCAAACACACCATTTTCTTATCAAACTTGCACTAAATGTGGTGTCTGATTTTGTGTGCAGCGTGGGATTATCCTGGGCCCTTCCGTGTTCTGACGATGGACACCTTACTTAAATACTATTTTCCCTTCATGGAGCTCTCCCATACCTGAGACTGTTTACAGCATTGGCCTCATCTTCTTCCTCTTCCTTGTCGGACTAGAACTTGCAATCAATACAATCCGTTGGAAAAGTCGTAAAGCCTTTGCTATCGCAGCAGCATGAATCCTCCTGCATCATCCTCCTTTGCTATCACAGCAGCATGAATCCTCCTACATCCTCCTACATTTTCTCTCTGGAGTATGCATTGTCTTCCTTCTCAGGAGAACAGGGACAGTCCCTGGTGTTCAACATGTTGGCTTCTGCTGGGAATTAACCGACACACTATCTCCACACCAATGTGTGAACATCGGATAATTAATAATAATGTATCGTCAACTTCAAACAAACAGAGTTAGGATCTTGGGACGAATCATAGAAAGCACAAGAATCAACCACCACACAACAAAAGGAACATGGATACGAGATTTATACTGGTTCGACCCAATTTATGGCCTACGTCCAATATTCCGTTGTTACGGCTTTCACTAGATTGGAGATGTTTTACAGAAAGAGATTACACTAGCTCCCAAATCTTCTCCAAACAATATATAGCCCTCTTGAAAAAATAATCCTAGCACTCTTAGCGTTACAGAATCTCAAGCATACAAGCAATGGAGAAAACCCAACCAGAAACTCGAAAAGAAGACTATCTCACGTTCCCAAGTTCTAATCGTCTTCTTCTTCCTCTTTCTTCTCCTAGCCGATCTCTCCAAGATTCAGCGTACAGCTTCTAGAGCTTAGAAAAGTCTTAAATAGGGTTTAGGAGCCACCACAATTGATGGCCGTTCGATATGACTTAATATCAATCGAACGACCATGATTGATTTCCACCCAGGCTATAAACGCAGCTGTCAGACGTCTGGCGACAAGCGCCAGACGTCTAGTGCAATAAGGGACGAGCCACATCCTCAAGCAATCAGACGTTTGACTCAAGATTATCAGACGTCTGAAAAAATATTGCTACAGTTTTCCAGGAGCTGCTTAGTCTTTCGATCCCATGCATTCAGACGTCTGAAGGCAAGTTGCCAGGCATCTAGGTCTTCAGCTAGACGTATGATGGTCCAACATCAGACGTCTAGTGTATCAGTCTGATACAATTCTTTGGAGCTGCCAAAACCAGACGTTTGATCCTATACTATTAGACGTCCGGTGGCTGTGTAAATTCCAGAATGAAGTTTGAAGCATAAATTTTAACACTCTACCATGCTTCAAATATTCTCCAACACACCACTAGCACTCCAAGCATCACTTAGACACCTCCAAGCTCTCCCATCATAGCTCCACTCTAATTCACATCATCTCTACTCAGATCTAGTATTTTCTGAAACACCAATGACAATGAGAAAAGTCAACCACTCACCAAGTAATGATTAAGCTCAAGAAATAGCTGAGCTTGACTGCATGAAACGTCTTCGTAAACATATCTGTAGGATTATGATTCGTCGAGACATTCTCCAGTGCTATCACCTTCTTCTCCTCTTGTAGGAGAAAGTCATGCACTTCAATGTGCTTGCCCCTCGAACTATAGACCTGATGCTCTGCCAAGTGAATAGCGCTCTAGCTATCGCAATAGGCCTTCATCACTTCTTGCGAAATATCCAAGTCTCTCAACAGACTTCGCAGGTACATGTCTTCCTCGATCGCCTCTATTGCAGCTATCAGTTCCGTCCATGTGGTTGAAAATGCTACAATGGATTAAAGGACCGATGATGGGGACATCATGGGTTATACACACAGACGACGTCATGATCCCCAGCCAAGTTCGCTTTGGATGGACCCGAGCCCGCTTGAGACTTGAGTAGAGGTGGATTGGTACTTTTATTTCGTTTCTTTCGTTTAGTCCCACATTGGGTAGAACTTGAGATTTGACGAGTTGTAAGGCTATTTAAAGCCATGTACTTGTCTGCTTTAAGGCAATGAAAAGCTTGAGATTAAAATTTTGCTCAAACATATGAAAGGTTCCCCCTTGGGGTGAAGCCTTGGATTCTTGGTGTGAAGCCAAGTTATTTTATTTTCTTTCTCCTAAATTCCTCGAATCCCTAAAATCGTCCGTATTCTACATCAAATTGGTATCAGAGCCGAACGATTCTTTTCTTTTCTCCAAATCATCTACCAATTTTCCAAAAAAAACCCCAAATTGTTCCAGCCACCACTATCTTTTTCAATCAAAACCCTAACCCTAGCATCATCTTCTACAGCCACCGCTCCACTCCACCACCTTTAACGACCTCCCGGATCATCGTCGCCGCCGTCGCAACTTCACCGCGCTATCGCCATCATCCAGAGATCCAGACGTCGTCGCCGTTCCCCTTTCATGTGCACGCCAGCGCCACCTCTGGCCACCACCAGAGCCGACAGCCCTGCCATCGTCTTCCTCTCCCTCGGATGACTCCACAGCAACAAGCCGTGCGGCGAGCCGACACTGGAATCTCCAAAAAACGCCATTGGCGTCACCACGCTATAGTACGGCTTGATCGAGCCGTTTACAATGAGAAGCCGAGCCAGAGCCGAGCCAAGAAGCGAGTCGAGTGTTGTTCATCGGCTCATCCTGAGCCGACACGGAGCCGAGCCGCCGACCCGATCTGGCTCATCCGAGCCGCCAGTTCGAGCCGTCAATCCGTTGACTGGTCAATGGCTCAACAGTGAGTCATTACTATTTTCTGCATATTTTCTGCTATTTTCAGAGTATTTTTCTAAGCAGCCTTCGTATTTTGGCAATTTTAGGCCCGTTCTGAGTCCAAATTCAGAACGGTTTGCGCTAGGGCTTAGAGGACTTAGCCACGGGCGCACCATCACCCGACTTAAATCTGTTCATCTTCCTTGCAGGAAGATCTACAGTGAGTTTTCCCTAACCACTTGTCAAAATTGCTGCTAGCCTTCTTTTGCAAACAAACAACCATATGACCACATTTTTGCCTAAAGCCCTAATAATTTGATATTAAAAGGAAAGCTACAGTCATGCTATCACAATGGTACAAGAATTTATTTTCATTAAGAAAATTGAATAGTCGCATTACAACTTACTACACGTCATTACATTCACAAAATTAAAATCTTTGAAATTGCTGTAGGAACTGCAAATAGCTTGAATTTGACTTGCTCACTGATTTCTGCTAGTTGTTCTCATCATCGTTTGCATGCATGATATATGAAGTTGCATTAGTTGCCAAAATCTCATTTATAATTCAAAAGAGAGAGCATTAGCTAGGTGTCCATCATTTATGAATAATTACATTGCATGACCACACATAGCGGCAGGATTTATTAGAGTTCAGATACCATGAAAGCTGACCCACCTACACTGAGAGAGGTCCTTATCCGGTTAGCTGCTTTAGAGACCCAAGTTGGTGAAAGTAGGTCTGAGTCTCAAAGTGTCTAGACCGAGTGCTACGCCTAGAGAACACTAGACAGAGGGCATCAGACAAAGGTTCACATGCACATAATACGGTCTAGCCCACCTAAGCGAATTGGAGAGAGACATTATCATGACAAACATGCGCCTAGCCCACCTAGGCGATATAGAGAGAGACCCTACCATGACAGACATGTGCCTAACCCACCTAGGTGATCTAGAGAGAGACCCTACCATAATAGAGACGTGCCTAGCCCACCTAGGCAATTTAAAGAGAGACATCGTCACGACCGACATGACAGAGACGAGAGTTTAATTAATGGCATTACGGTAGACGCGCCCACTTTTGTTGACCGGCTGAATACCCAAACTTTTATTGAGTAGATGGCCGCTATGGACCATTACTTTCGATGGTATGATATGTCCATGATATTGTATGATATGGACCATTACTTTGGATGGTATGATATGATATGTTCAATAAGCTTGTGATGATGATGCTTATTGAAACTGTCAAGTTGTATTGGCAGAATGTTGAGCGTATGTTAGCCCACAGGGTAGACATGAGATGTAACGACCACTTTTCGTTGTGCGTTGTTCGTGCACGTGCTTTTGACCGTGCACGTGTTTGTTTTAGACTTTGTCTGTTTGTGAACACTTCCGTGTGATATACCGTTGTGAACGTCTCTGAGAGTATTAAATAGTGGCACTAAATTGGAACGACGTTTCTCGAGTCGTTTTCCCACAATTTAATCTTATTCGATGAGACGTGGCGATTTTCACTTTTGACGGGAGACGTTTCTATTTTTAGTTTCGTCGTCCGACGTCGAAATTGAGATCCGTCTTCTTAGTTAGCTCACTTTCGTCGACACGATCACCCCGATATTTATTTTATAATTTTTGGAGTTTATTTGACCACTTTTATATTTTTAACAAGGTTTATAATATTTTTAATAATTAATTTTTAAATTATTTTCGGCCAAATAAAATTTATTTGAGTTTTAAACGTATTAAAGAATTTTTGAGCCAATTTCCAGCTCATTTGGACCGCATCAAATCCTTGGGTGAGTTGGAGAAGTTGAGATTCAAATTTTAAATATTTTTGTACTTCTAATCCTATTAGATTTAGCCCTAGACCTAGTCAACCCATCTACACTATATAAACAACCTCTAGGAAGACCTATTTTCGCAAGAAAATAACCCTAGCCGCTTCCAAAACTCAAATTTCACGTTGCGACGAATCGTCGCAACGTTGCTGCACCAACCCCCGCTCCGACCGACGGAATCAGCTCCGTTCCCCCGCTCCGACCGACGGAATCAGCTCCGTTCCCCCGCTCAGACCGGTCGCCCGCTCCGCACCAAGCATCGCTCCGCACCCGCTGCTGCCGCCCACTTCGTTCGACCGCACCGACCGAGAGAAGCTCTCGGTCAGACCGAGAGCTTCGCCCGCTTTCCGTTCCGCACAGCCGCCCGCACCAAACCCCGATTCGTCCCCCGCTCAGCGCCGTGCCCGACCGAAGAGATTCCCCGCATCGCCCGCCCTCCGCAACGTTGCAACGGCTGCAACGTTGCAGCGCCCGAACTCCCGCATCCAAGGCGCCCGACCGAGACCATTCTCCGCACCGACCGAGAGAACCAAGCCGCACCGACCTGCTGCGCTGTGCAGCGCCGTTCCCATGTGTCCGACCGATGGAATCCCCCGCATTGGCTGTGTACGACCGATAGCCACTCGTCGCAACCCCGCATCCGTCGCACCACTTGCCACCGTGGGCCCCCCAAGTTCTCCAGAAGTATTGTGGGTCCCCCAAAGGTCCCTAGGACTACTGTGGGCCCCACCTAGATGCTTCCCCTTCGACGATTCGCCGTGTACGACGTTGCGACACGTCGTAGCCCGTCGTCGCACGTGCTAGCTATGGAATCTGGAACCGTTGCTCCGGTTGATGCTCTGAACTTTCCAGCGAGGAAACTATATTGGAATCCGGACTTGGAGCGCGTTCTCTTATTCCAACCCCCGGCGTCGCTACCCGACGCCGGTGTAGCTTTCACGTCGTGTTGAGGTAACGCTTTGCATCCCTAGGACCCCCAACCCAATTGCATGCTAATCAAGACTAAAATCAGTATTTTTAAAATGTTTTAAATGTTTTAAATTCACTAATCAAGATTAATAATATGGACTTTAGGCCGGTGGACTTATGCACGTAGGATAATTGTGATTTTAGACTCTCTTGGACGGTGTTTCTCAGACGTCGTACTTGCAGGCAAGTGAAACTTGCCAACTCTTGTGTAGGGCCATGTTTTTAGGCCACTTCCTTGCTTTTAGCGTAAAAGAGACTAGTCAGTGAAATGATAGCTGGCTAGACGCCTACTTGATCTAGTTTGACAACGAAACTAGATCCGTCACCTAATTGATCTAGCTTGACAACGAAGCTAGATCCAACCCTTTAAACTTGTTGTTCATGCATACTAAACTGCCACGTTTACTTTCCTTATCTGTACGCACTTTTAACTGCCATGCATTGCATCTTACATGTCATCCAAATTGATTGTTGCATCGTAGCACACGCTACAAAATACTTGTACAATCCGTGTTTCCGTGTTCCCGGCTAGGTGCACCCCTAGGCCATCATGTTAAAACACTTCCTGGCTCGTGATCCAGAAGCGGGCCTCATGTGTTGGTTGAAAACCAATGCCCGATACACGTGGAGGGGTAGGGATAAACGGTCACCTGAGCTTAGGAGTGGCCCGATCAGCCCTCTAGCCAGAAGGCGAAATCTCTGTGCACGAGGTGCTTACTTTCCTTGTCTTGTACTTGTCTTGTGAATGATTCATGTAATACTTGTCATCCATGCCATGTTTAAATGACATGCTCGTACCTTACTTTACTTTACTTTACTTATTGCACTCATACTTTAACTGTCATGTCATTGCATTCATGCTAGAACTGCTAGGTTGCTTTACTCGTGCCTACTTTCAGTTTCCTTGCACAAGTCTCTTGTAGACTTGCTGACATGTGCCCCTTGCTCTTTTGGGTGTCACATGTTAGACCCTGAGCCGGAGACCGTTGCTGTGTACGTGATATTTTGCTGACGCTGAGTCTGAGTCCATGATTGTCCAGGAGGAGTTTTGTGGACACCGGAGACCTTTCTTGGTGACTTTGCTGAGTTTCTTTTGTTTTAGGCTTTGTTGTTAGTTGTCGGTGCGTGGCACCTTTGTTTTGTACGTTGTACTTTTGTTGGCCATGTTTGGGCCTTTAGACTCTTTTTCTTTTTAGCCTGGTGGCTTTTTCTGTGATGTTGAAACTTATTTTATGGATATTCTGAGATATCTCTTTTGTCTCATTTCATTATTATTATCTTTGTTTCGTTCGCGTTGCAAGGACCTGCAGTTTAAATTTGATTGACGCTTATCAGACTTAAAGCTTTGCAGCTTCAAGTCTGAGCGGACCTTCTCACGCTTCGCCTCCATATTTTTGGGAAGCGGGGCGTGACAGGAGCCCATAAGCATGTGAGATGATATGAAAGAGAAGCTGCAGGAGAAGTATTTACCCATGTCATATCACCAGCGACTCCAAAACCAGTGGCAAAATCTTAACCAGGATAGTGGGTCTGTTCGTTCGTACATCGATAAGTTTGACGAGTACATGATGAGATGCAACGTTAAGGAAGATGTAAGTGTGACCTTTGTCTAGGTTTAGGGCTGGTCTTAGACCTGGCATTCGAAAGGAGCGCATCCTTCGTGAGGTCCAAACACTTGAGCAGGCTTATCAAATCGTGCAGAATATTGATAGTTTTCATCATGCCCCAGTTGCTAGACGATATGATCCACGAGAGTTGTCACGTCGCCCAGCGCCAGCTAGTAGCAGACCACCCCAGGGTCAATCCCAGTCTAAATCAGACCTGAAACCCACCACCCACATGAGCGACAAAGGAAAAGAAATTATAGGTGAGTCTACTAGAGTCTGATCACGTACATAATGCTACAAGTGTCAAGGTTTTGGTCACTTCGTAGAGAGCTGCCTTTCCAAGGCCCTTTTAGTACAAGACCCCGAGGAAGATGACCAAATAGACGAGGAAGAAGTTCATGAGCAAGATGAGGCATGTTATAAAACCAATGAAGAATCGGCTAGACTAGGTTGTATTTAAAGTATACTCACGCGAGTAGAGCTTACTGATACATGCTCTGAAAACCTTATACTCGGTGTTGTGCGTTGTGCCCTGGCTAAGGACAAAGAGAGCGACATAGGACTGCGATTTTTCACACCTTTGTGACGCATGGTGACAAGCATAGTAAGGTGATCATTGATAGCGGGAGTTACATAAATGTGGTATCATCTAAGCTTATTACTCGCAAAAATCTACAGCCAGTCCCCGGCCCTAGCCCTTATAAGGTATCATGGGTGGATACATCATCCATTGGCATCAAAGAGAGATGTCTTGTTCGTATTCAATTTGGATCATAAAAGGACAAGATTTGGTGTGATGTGCTGCCTATAGATGTTGGTCATATCATTTTAAAGAGACCTTGACTTTTTTATATGGATGTCACGATTTTCGGTCGCTCGAACTCGTGTACTTTCACTCATGAAGGCAAGAAAATCAAGCTGAATGCCATACAACCTAAGATAACAGCTCTTCAAAAGAAGGAAGCAACCAATGGCAAAAGCTTGCATATTATAAGTCCTAAGGAGCTGAAGAGAGAAGTAAGAAAGGACTCGATCATATATGCCTTAGTTACGAGGGAGATTCGTGAAACTAGTCAGGAGGAAATCCCGGAAGAGAACGCCAATAATAAAGGAATTCCGTGGCATTTCCCTGAAAACATCCCTGATTGTCTTCCACTCATGCGTGATATTCAGAACGCCATAGACTTAGCCCTGAGAGCTACACTTTTCAATTTGCCTCATTATCGGATGAACCCTACTGAGCATGCTAAACTGAAGAGGCAAGTTGATGAATTGTTAGCCAATGGTTTTATCAGGGAAAGTTTGGGCCCATGTGACGTGACGGCTCTCCTCACAACTAGAAAGGATGGGTCATGGAGAAAATGTGTGGATAGCAGTGCCATTAACAAGATCACGGTCAAGTATCGTTTTCCTATCCCTATGCTGAACAACATGCTTGATATGAGGATTGGCGCCACAATATTTTCAAATATTGATCTTAAGAGTAGCAACCATCAGATTATAGTCCGCACAGGAGACAAATAGAAGACGGCCTTCAAAACGAAGGGTTTATATGAGTGGATGTTCATGCCCGTTGACCTATCCAATGTCTTTAGCACATTCATGAGAGTGTTGACTCAAGCACTAAAACCGTTCATGTGGAAATTTTTAGTCGTACACTTTGATGACATCCTCATATATAACCGATCTAGGGAGCAGCATATAGACCACATGAGACAGGTATGCATTACCCTGAGGAGAGAGAGCCTTTATACAAACATCAAGAAGTGTTCTTTCATGATTGAAAGCGTCGTCTTCTTAGGTTTTGTTGTTTCCTTAGGAGTGCGTGCGTATATCCAAAAGGTCCAAGCGATAGTAAATTGGCCCAAACTCCGCAACATACACGAGATTAGGAGTTTTTATGGGTTAGGCACATTTTACCATCAATTCATAGAGGTGTTTAGCATTATCATGCCCCCAATCACTGACTGTATGAAAAAAAGAAGAATTTACATGGACTAAATCTGCTGCCAAGGCGTTTGAGAATATAAAAAGAAGTATGATCAAAGCGCATGTTATACACCTCTCGGATTTCATGAAAGCATTCGAGGTTTTATGTGATGCTTCAGGCATATGCATAGGTTGAGTTCTAAGTCAAAAAGTGCACCATGTGGCATACTTTAGTGAGAAACTTAGTGATGCCAAAATCGCTACTCCACCTACGATAAGAAATTCTATGCGGTAGTACATGCCTTACGAGATTGGAGACATTATCTCCTACCGCAAGAATTCGTGTTGTACTCGGATCATGAGGCCTTGAAATATCTCAACTCTCAGGAAAAAAACTAAACTCTAGACACGCTCGTTGGGATGGATTTCTTCAGGAGTGTACATTTGTCCTCAATCATAAGGCAGGCGTTGAGAATAAGACTGCTGATGCACTCAGTTGCAGAGTCGCTCTATTATTTGCTATGAGTGTGCAAGTCGTAGGATTCGAGAAAATTAAAGATGATTACATGTTGTGCCCAGATTTTGGTGATATTTTTGCTGTCATTCAGGATGAGTTGGTGCGAGAGCAAGATAGTTATTTCTTGCATGGCTGGTATCTTTTTAGGGCCACCCAACTATATATTCCACATACTTCTGTGAGAGATTTCATTGTTTGGGAGATACATGATGGGGGACTATCAGGACATTTCGGGAGATATAAGACGATTGAGTCTGTAGAGAGTCAGTTGTATTGCCCGAGCCTAAAGAAAGGCATTGCCACACTGGTAGGACAATGTCGAGTTTGTCAGATGACTAACCATAGAAAGCAGAATACCGGCCTCTGCACACCATTACATGTGCCAGACTGCCCCTGGCAAGACGTTAGTAAAGATTTCATGCTAGGACTTCCACGCACACCCAAGAAGCACGATTCCATTTTGTCGTTGTGGATCGATTCTCTAAGATAGCACAGTTCATCCCATGTTCCAAAACCACAAATGCATTACACATTGCCAAACTCTATTTTGATGAGTTTGTTCGTCTACATGGTCCGTCCTAGAGTATCGTGTCTGATAGGGATGTAAAATTCATAAGCTAACCTTATGTCATATGATTGGTACTAAGTTCAAGTTCTCCACTGCTTACCACCCCCAAACTGATGGCTAAACTGAGGTAGTGAACCATAATTTAGGTAATCTTCTCAGGTGTTTAGTGGGTAAGAATCCTAGGAATTGAGATCTGATGTTGTCTACTACCGAGTTTGCATATAATGGTTCAATAAATAGGTCTATTGGCGTGAGTCCATTTGATGTATTTTATGGTTACATACCTAGAAAGTATATATACATCATTTCCATGTCGCATCATCATAGTGTCTGAATCAGCTGAGTCATTTGCACAACACATTCACGATTTGCATAAGGAGATCAACGGGAGAATTCACTCTAGCAAAAAAATATAAGGCTATTGCAGACGACCATAAGCGCTTTAAAGAGTTTAATGAGGATGATTATGTTATGGTGCGACTCAGATCTGAGAGGTTTCCTCCTGGAACCTCCAAGAAGCTACAGGCTCGTGGTGCTGGCCCATTCAAAATCTTAAAGAAAATTGGTTTTAACGCATATGTGGTAGATTTTCCTGCAGATTATGGCATTAGCTCCACTTTTAATATTGAAGACGTAGTGGCTTATAAAGGTACATAAGCAATACTCACAGACCCATTCTTTGAGACGTTCCAGGTTGAGTTGAGTGCCCTTGTTATTCCACCTCATACTTCTTTACCACTCATAGATCCACATAGAGAGCAGATTGATCGCATATTAGAAGAGCAGATGATTTCAACTAGGCAGAGTGGTTATCAGCGCTACTTGGTGAGTTGGAAAAGCCGATCAGAATCAGACTGCACATGGATTAACAAGACATAACTCCAGAGGCTAGATCCAAATTTGCTCGAATACTAGACAGCCGTCATGTCCTACACTCGTCCGAGCCGAGTTCTTCCCACCCGGAGAGAGTTAATGGTGACATCAGGGTTTATACACACAGACGGCGTCGTGATCCCCAGCCCAGTTCACTTTGGATGGGTCCGAGCCCACTTGAGTAGAGTTGGATTTGTACTTTTATTTTGTTTCTTTCGTTTAGTCCCACATTAGGTAGAACTTGAGATTTGACAGATTGAAAGGCTATTTAAAGCCATGTACTTCTCTACTTTCAGGCAATGAAAAGCTTGAGATTAAAATCCCCATTAAACCTGTGAAAGGTTTTCCCTTGGTGTGAAGCCTTGGATCCATGGTGTGAAGTCAAGTTATCTTATTTTCTTTCTCCCAAATTCTCCAAATCCCTAAGATTGTTCCTGTTCTACATCAACCGATCTCCAGAATACCGCAGAAATGCCGGGTCGTCTCGGATAGTAACTCCGAAAACAATGTAGTTTTACCGCAAGCGCACGGTTAAAAGGTAAGCAGGTATCGAATCACGGGGAGAAACTATTGGTATCTATATAGATTACTGAGCTATTGTGAATCGGTGGCGAAGAAATATTGTTGTCACAATCGTTCAAAGTGTTGTAAATTCAAATTATAAGAATGCCTAGGGCTTGGGAATCCCAACTATAGATTTCAAGCAATCAATGTGAAACACGGATTTCTACATTACTACACTTGATTTAGAATGAACTTGTCGCAACTAAATTGGGAACCAACGCACACTCTCGCGCTACGCAAGTCTATAGTAATCTAAACTAGAGCCTCGCTCTCTCGCAAGCCTAGTTCAAATTGCTAGCATTAAGATCAACAATAGTATTCAATTCCAACTCAAGCTCGCTCTCGCGCAACTTGAGTTCGAATCTAGATCGTGATAGTTCGCATTTGTTTTACCGTCGTACAAACGAATATAATTATAGAAGTGTAATAAAGATGCTATCTTTGATCGCTATCTCGCACCAACTCTAGGGAATCTCGATTATAGAACTAAATCGAATATCTGGGGCTTTTCTTACATCAAGATCCTCTCCCGAGCTCTCAACATCCAATAGAAATCCCTAGGCTTTTCTTACATCAAGATCCTCTCTCGAGCTCTCAGATCCAATAGAAATCCCTAGCTATTCGTAGTAAATCGATCACAATCTAACCCTTAACAAGTTTAGCGACATAGCAATTCAATAGATCTCACAAATCATACTTTAAATCCATAGGGTTCATTCATCCCTTTGCCCTGGAGCAAAGAGACTACTCACAATTCATCATAGAAATCACATTAGAAATAAGATAAGCAATAGAATTCATCACAAAACTCAGATTTAGAGAGAAGTATAGCATAAAATATCAACTTGCAAGAGTTTAGACAAACCAATTTCCGAATACAAGCTTCAAGAATAAGAAATTTAGATCCTTCTCTCTCATCCTTTCGCCAAAAGAAAACTAGAACTAGAATTAAAACCAAGAAAATTATTCTAAAAGTCTCTCCTTGGGCTGCTCTGGAAACTGATTATTTATAGCCACCCAAAAGAATCAGAAAATCCTGACAGATTTTCCCCTGAACAGCTGTAAACCCTAAATTTCTGAATCTGCCTGACGGCGCACTCGGCCGAGTGAACTGCTCACTCGGTCGAGTGAGAAATCTGCAAGAATTTGGGGTTTTCAGCGTTCTGAAAGTTCAGACCACTCGGCCGAGTAGTCTTCTCACCCGGTCGAGTGAGATTCATACTCGGTTGAGTAGGACCTACTGCAGATCCTCCCTAAAAACAGAGAAGCGTCGAAGGATTTCTTCACAATTTTTATCTCCACTCGGTCGAGTGGTCTTCTCACTCCGTCGAGTGGAAATTCCCACTCGGCCGAGTGCATTCTGGCTCTTCTTCAGGCTGGATAGGGCGTGTCAGCTTCACTCGGTCGGGTGGGCTGCTTCACTCGGCCGAGTAGCATGTTTTCGTACTCTTCTTTCTCTCTTCTCTCTTCCTCGTCGTTTCTTTCGCCTTCCTTCTTCTTCTACTCATTATCCAGCGTCGTTAGTTCTCCGATATCATCGTTAATGACGCTCCGACATGCATGTAGGCGTTTGTGGCTCCAAATTGCTCCCGATTGCTTCATATTTCCTGAAATCAGACGAAACAAAGGAATAGTGAAATATTTCGTGAAAACGTCGTATAATCATTAAAATCGTGATATGAGCAATCGTTATGGGATGGAAAAATGCAGAAATAAAATATAAAATATGAGTCTATCAATGCCCAATGTGAAGACATATCCAGTCGTAGATTTCCTCATATCTCTGTTAACTGCATAATCTGAATTACAGAATTCAGATACACCAACCCATCAAACTTACAGTAACACAAACCAATACTAGCTGTTCCCTTTAGATATCTCAATATCCACTTCACATCTTGCCAGTGTTCCTTTCCTAGATTCGTCATGTACCTGCTGACGACTCCAACTACTTGGGCCAAGCCTGGGCATGCATCAGACTTTCCACGGCACTATCATAGGGGACAATCGACATGTAGCGTCTCCTCGTCGATGCTCGGTGATTGTTTCGCAGAAAGCTAGAAGTGAGCTCCTAACGGTGTGGTGACAAGCTTCGCCTTCTCCATTCCATAGTGTGCTAGGACTTTCTTGATATAGCCCTTTTGGCTTAATCTCAACTCTCCCTTCTTTTTTTCCCTGCTGATTTCCATTTCAATGATCTTTTTAGCAGGCCACTGATCCGTCATGTCAAACTCTGCTGCAATTTTTCTCTTCAGCCTATCGATATCCTTCTTTTCTCGTGATGCAATCAGTATATCGTCAACGTACATGAGCAAGTATATTATCGACCCATCATCATGTGTGTGAACATAAACACATGGATCCTTTATACTCCGCTAAAAACCAACTTTCAGCATGTAGAAATCGAATCGCTTGTACCATTGTGCTTATACCATTGCCTTGGACTCTGTTTAAACCGTATAAGGATTTCTTCAACTTGCATACCTTCTGCTCTTGTCCCACCATCACGAAACCTTTAGGTTGACACATGTAGATCTCTTCATCAAGCTTTCTATATAAGAACACCGTCTTCACGTCCAGCTGCTCCAACTCTAAGTCCTGAGCTGCTACCAAGGCCAACAACACATGGATGAACGTGTGTCTCACAACATGCTGCTAGTGCCATGGAAAATCTGATGTATACCATAGTTTCAATGATCCAACAACTGAAATTAAACTCCAACTGCAAATAGCTGATACTCAGACACAGCTAGCTCGAGTTCTAGGAAAAAAACTGAAATAGAAAATTTCGGCTATGGCCGACGATGCTTCGGCTGCTCCCCCACTTCTTGGCAGTGATTGAAATCAGATCCAAGGCCCTCAACAGTTTTCAATGTGGGTTGTTTTTATTGTTGGTGTAGGAATGAAGTCGGTGATATAGAGGTTGACCTTGAGGGAGCGGATGAAGAGGATTGAATTGGGTTGGGATTTCAATTAGGTAGAGACTTTGAACTTGGGAATTCTGGATTTCCGGTTTTATTTGTTGTTGAGCTGATGAAGAATATAAAAATGACGAAGGAAAGAGGTAGATGGTGCTGGTTTGATCGATTTTGTAAAATTTTAGGCAAATGCTGATGGGTTCTTTGCTTGAAGATGAAGGAAAGAAGATGAATAGCACCGCATTAACAGTAACATTTTTTGGCAAAACCGAAAGCCTTTGTTCAGAACTGACGTTTTTTTAGCGAACACTATATCTAACCATAACTAATCTAAAGAAAGAAGATAATGAAGAAGGTAGACAAGAAAGGTGATGAAAAAATTAGGATTTTTTGTAGGTTTGATACCAAACATGAAGCACAACAAACAGGAATATAGATGTAGTCGAAGAATTAAGGAAAGAACTAATTAGGGATTTCTATAACTATATGTCACATTTTGGATCTCTTGTCACAGAAATCAAACGATCATTGATTTTAACACCTCACACGTTGAAAAATCATTTGAACCTTTTGCCCCCACAATTTCTCACCTACCTTCACACCTCTCATGTAAAAAATTTTAAAGATTACTAACAAAATATTGAAAACTCAAATTATATTCAATCAATCATAAAGATTACAGACTTATATTTATAAGAGAACATACAAACTCTAATCTAGATTCTGATAGGAATAAAGCAAAACTGAATTTATATTGAAGAAAAGAACTATAAAAGAGATAAATTTGGCTACAATTAAAGGGGAAATCACCCCCCCCCCCAGACGCCAATAAGCGAGGACGTTTGCACTCTCCTAAGAATTCCCTCAAGAACAATTCAATATCAAGCATGAAGATATCTGACGGCTAGCCCTAGCTTAGAATAAAAACCACCTCTAAACAATTACAAGTTTGCCATTAAAATATCAATAAAGAGAGAGGTCGAAAAAGCCCCTACGGTTGCGGCTCTCCTTGCGCGCGCTGCTGTTGCGCTCGCGGGTGCTGCTCCTCGCGGGTGGTCCGGGTCCCGCCTCCTTGCTAGGTGTGGAGCCCACCACTACTCCCTCCAAAGAGACACCTTGTCCTCAAGATGGAAGTCTGGGAATTGTTGTGCCATCGCGTTCATGGACTCCCACTTGCTCTCATGCTCTGGTAAACCCTTCCACTACAGCAGAATCTCGCGCTCTCTAGAGCTCCCTCTACGGATCCCCTTCAGCTCCTCAGGTACCAACCTCACCTCCATACCATCTGTCAATGTCTCCGGAAGGGCGGGAGAAGGAGTGTAGTCTCCAAAAACCTGGCGAAGCTACGACACATGGAACACCAGGTGAATAATAGATCATGGGGGTAGTCTCAACCTGTAAGCCACCGGTCCCACTCTAGACTCGATCTCAAAAGGTCCATAATATCGCGGCACCAGCTTCTCATTCCCCCTGTGGGCCAAGGATCTCATGCCTGTAAGGTCTCAGTTTCAGGTACACCATATCTCATACTGCAAACTATATATCTATGTGGTGAAGGTCTGCCATCGTCTTCATAATCTGCTGAGCTCTAGCCAGATGGAGCTTCAGCTCCTCCAAAATCTGATCCATTTCTGCCAAATACTACTCAACATCGGATACTGGTGTCGTCTCTTGCCCATAGTGCAGTAAACACGGAGGATCACGGCCATACAGAATCATGAATGTTGTCGTCTGGGCTGCGGTGTGATAAGACGTAATGTACCAGTACTCCGCCCATGCCAGCCAGTGGGCCCACTCCTTTAGATTCTCTGAAATAAAGCACCGCAGATATGTCTCAACACTCCTATTGACCACCTCAATCTGGCTATCTATCTGCGGGTGGTAGGCTGTGCTCCGCCTCAACACCGTACACTGAATCCTAAATAGCTCCTGCCAGAATCTACTCAAGAACACCGTGTCCCTATAAAAACAATGGACTTTGGGGGTCCATGTAAGCGAATGACCTCTCTCACAAATACCCCCACCATCGACACTGCGCTGTACAGATGCCAAAGTGGTACAAAGTGCACAAACTTGCTGAGACGGTCTACCACAAATATGACAGTATATCCCCGGACTTCAGCAGTCCATCAATGAAATCCATGAAAAGATCCTCCCACACGATCGGGCAAGGACAGTGGCTGTAGTAATCCCCTAGAGCCATCGCCTGGTACTTGTGACGCTGGCAAACGTCACACTCTACAACCATCCTTGCGACATCCTTCTTCATACCCTTCCAGCAAACCTCCCTCGCCAGCCTCTGGTAAGTCTTGAGAACCCCAGAATGTCCTCCTACTGCACTGTTGTGGAACTCCTAGAGTATGGTCAGTATATACGTAGAAGTCCTCGACAGAACCAATCGCCCCCAATGTAGCAGCCGTCCATCCTGAATAGTATAACCTGAGTACTTTGTAGACCCCTGCAATAGGCCCGCCTGTATGCCTGCCAAGTCCTGGTCCTGCTCAACCTCTTGCTGCAATGGCTCCCAGTTCTGTACAACTGAAACCGACAAAGCCGCCAACTCTACCTCCTCCTCTCGCCGTAAAAAGGCGTCAGCCGCATTGTTCTCTAGTCCGAAGCGATACTCAATTTCAAACATGTATCCCATCAGCTTCCGCAGCCACTTCTGATGCTCCTCTACTAACATGCGCTGCTCTAATAGGTATTTGAGACTCCTCTGACCAGTGCGCACCAGGAAACTCCCCTTAACAAATACGGTCTCCACTTCTAGATAGACATGATAATGGCCATCAACTCCCTCTCATAGACAGACTGCAGTCTGGCTCTAGCGGTCAACACCTGACTGTAATACGCTATGGGCCACTGATCCTGCATCAATACCGCTCCCAATCCATATCCCGACGCGTCCGCCTCTACCACAAAGGGTCTGGAAAAGTCTGGCAACGCCAAAACTGCCACGGTGGTTATGGCCTTCTTCAAAGGCCTCAAATGTTGTCGTCGCCTCCACACCCCAAATGAACGGGTCCTTAAGTAGATCGGTCAGTGGCCATGCGATAGTCCAGTATCCCTGCACAAATCTGCAGTAGTATCCTGTCAAGCCCAGGAATCCCCGCAGCCCCTGAGGGTGGTGGGGCACGGCCAGTCTAGCATCGTCGCAATCTTCGATCTGTTCGCTGCCACCCCATCTGTTGATACCACATGGCCTAGATACTCCACATGTGGTTGTCCGAATACGCATTTCTTTCTGTTCGCAAACAACTGATGGTATTGCAGCTACTGGAACACGACCTGCAGGTGGTCCAAGTGCTCCTCCAAGGTCCAATTGTACACCAATATATTATCGAAAAAAACTAGTATAAATCGTCTCAGGTAAGGGCGGAATACCTTGTTCATTAAGGCCTGGAAGGAAGCTGGTGCGTTAGTCAAGCCAAAAGGCATGACTAGAAACTCGTAGTGGCCCTCATGCGTCCTAAACGTCATCTTGGGCACATCCTCTCGCCGCATCCTGATCTGGTGGTAGCCCGACTTGAGATCTATCTTGGTGAATAGGGCTGCCCATGCAACTCATCCAGGAGCTCATCAATAACTGGTATGGGAAACTTATCAAGCATTGTCTCCTTGTTCAAGGCAATGTAGTCCACGCAGAAGCACCAGCTCCCATCCTTCTTCTTCACTAACAACACTGGCCTGGAAAAGGTACTCACACTAGGATGTATCAATCCTGCATGTACCATCTCCGCCAACATCCTATCGATGGCGTCCTTTTGTGCATGGGGTTAACGGTAGGGCCTCACACTAATGGGGGACATGCCCTCTCACAGTACTATGGCGTGCTCGTGATCCCTCGGCAGTGGAAGACCCCGATGCTCCTGGAAGACCTCCTCGAACTGCTCCATCAGCAGCTGCACCTCTCCTAGGATGGGCTGCTCAACACTGGCCTCAGCGCCTCCCTCTCCTGTCAATAAGTATAACTCCACTAAGTATCCTCCGCCCTAAGTCTGAATGGTCCGCACCATGGTCTTCAGCGAGACCAAAACTCGATATAGGATGTGGTCATCTTGTAATGTGACTGCTCTCCCCTCCTCCTGATACTACATCCTGAACAGTTTCCAATTCACCGTCATCTCCTCCAACGTCTACAGCCACGTTATGCCCAAGATGACGTCGGTGCTCCCCAAGTCTAGAGGCAAGAAGTCTGCTATCACATGTACCCCATGTAACGTCATCACCAGTCTTCTGCAAACCCCCCGGTTGCTCTTCTTCTTCCCAGTCCACATCACAACACTGAAGCTACATCAGTCTGTCAACTGGAGCCCCTGATGGGCCACCACTCGCCTGAAGATGAAATTGTGGGTCGCCCCACTGTCAATGAGTACTGTCACCTCCTGATCGTCGATATGCCCCCTCAACTTCATGGTATGGTTCAGTGTGAACCCTACCACGGAGTTAAGTGAAACCTCCGCCACGTCAAGTTGATGGCCCTCTGACCCCTCCTCTACCTCAACGGTCTCGTCCTCAACGTCAACCTGTCATCCTCATCCTCGAGCAACATTACCTGGAGCTTGTACCCCGCACATCTGTGGCCTGATGTGAATCGCTCATCGCATCTAAAACATAGGCCCTTCTGCCGCCTCTCCCTCATCTCCGCGTCATTCATCCGCTTGAACTGCCCCCAGCCTGCGGTGTACTACTCCGCTCCCCACACTTCTCCTTAGCGGCATGATCCGCTCTCGTAGTGGCTCTCTACTGCCCACATGTCGCTGGTTGGCTACGGAAAGCTGGGACACTCCATCCATGCATAGCCTTTCTCTCCTCCATCTGCCAATCCTCCGCAATCTAAGCGTAATCCATGGCCTCCATCAGACTCTGGGGGTTCTGCATGCGCACCGCTACTCAAATAGTAGCCTTCAATCCCTTCATAAAGGTGCTCTCCATCGTCTCATCAGTCACCCCGTGCACCTGTCCTGATAGCGCCTCGAACCTCTCTAAGTAATCTCTCACTGTGCCCTCCTGCCTGAGTGATACCAGCTGCTCCCTCACATTTCCCAAGTTGGGATTCCTGAACCTCTCCACCATCTGATCCCTAATCTCCTCCCACGAGCGAAAAAGACGCCTCGCATCCTTTCATTGAAACCAGGCGAGGGCCTTCACATCCAGACAAAATCCCAGCTGCCTCCAGCTTCTGCTCCTCCGCCATGCGAGAGACTCTGAAAAATCTCTCTGCTCGGTTGATCCACGACACTGGATCCACCCCATCGAATACTGGCATCTTCAGTTTCCGCAGCCGGTCCATATTGAATGTGCCATGGTCTCCTCGTCCCCCGCCATACCTAGGCTGATGGTAGTGCTGTCACATATCCTGGTGTGTCTCAAATCCTCCCTGCGGTCCTATCCAGCGATCTCCATGGTCCCCTCGGGGCCCCTCTCCTCGACCATTGTAGCCTCATGTCTACCCCTCATGCTCCTTCTGATAGTCTCCGGAACGCCCCTCATAAGGGTGGGGTGGAGGGCGCCATTTATCATCGCCACATCGAGGGTCGGGAGGGTCCCGAAATCCTCCTCGGTCGTCGTAATACCCTTGCCCATCTCCCAGGTCAAAACAGCCATCAAATCCACGTGACGGGCCCTCAGAATATGGCGAAAAATCCTCGAAAGGCGGCCACTGCTCCTGCCCTACTTCCCACCCCCACGGGGGGCTCGTCGCTGGTCGGCGTGGCCCCAGCGGCCCTGTGGAGGGCCGCGGGGCCCTGCCGATGGATCTCTGGGCACCCGCGGCCCTGCCGCTGGTCGACGGGGATCGTCGGGGTCCTGGAGGCATTCGTGGGCCCCGGTCGTGGCTAAGGGGGTGTGCCCCCCCCCCACCTGCTGTCCTAGGGGCCTGCGGGGGCCTGTGGAGGGACCCGTGGCCCCCAAACCTCTACCACATGTCGTGGACGGGGCGGCTAGGGCGCCGCCCCCCTCCTTGCTTCCTACGCTTTCCGGCGCACTGTTTCCCGATAATCCTCCTTCCACCGGTCTACATCTTCCTCCTCGTCTAATCCTCCTCCTCGTGGACAGATTCCACATCAAATTTTTTATCTTTTCCTTCACCTTGTCCAAAGTGTTGAGTATTGGACTTCTCCCTACTTGGTGATGATGATGAGCTAACATAAATACTTGTGACTAATCCCCTATTTACAATTAATCCATTGCCTAAGCATATCATGAAGATCAATTAGCAATGGATGCCAATCAAGGATCAATCAAAGCATGTAAAGTGGATTGGATGATCAAAGATGGTGATTGAAACTCCTAGAAGACTTCAAGCTCATTCTTTGGATAGAAGAGTGGCTACTACAAAATGTAATCTTTTTATTCCCTTCTAGTATGTAGCTTAGAAGTAAAACTATGTTTGAGCACATACACATCTTTATTTTTGTCCTAGAAAATCATTAGATCACATTTCCTAAGCCTCCAATTCACATTTCTCATGCATGTGCATTTTGGGATTTCAACATGCGACTGTTGAACGTTTTACAGTCGCCTGTCTCCAAACAGTCGCATGTGACGTGTTCTACCGTCGTCTGTTTTGCACATACTTTATCAATTGGTTTTTGGGCTTTTACATTTAACTATATCCAGGAGACTGTTGTACAAAAGACATGCGCATGTCCAAGTTACAGGCGCACGTGAATTGTTAGTCAGTCTCATGTCTCTCTTCTGCCCAAAGATCATTTTCTTCTTCATACGGTCAAACGACTGATGTTGGATTGACAGTCGTCTTCCCAAGGCACAGGCGACTGTGAATGCTTCAACAGTCGCCTGTCGATTCTTTCTCTGCAACTCTGCTCTCTGGAAAGTTTCAGTTATTAGGGATAGACAACTGATGTTGGTTTCACAGTCGCCTGCCCATAGCACGGACGTCTGTGAGTTCCATATCAGTCGCATGTCCTGTTTTCCCAAAATTTTCAAAGTTTTATCAACTTACTCATCTTCCAGCCAATCGCCTGTTAGGTTTACAGGCGCATATCAGTCCTTCATCAGTCGACTGTCCTTCGGGGTAAGTTACTGTTTGAATTCTCATATACCCTCTGACACAGTGTAGCAGTCGACTGTGATTTCTTCACCAGTCGACTGTCGAATGTGTAAATTCTATTTGTTGGCTTTTTCTCCACGGATTTCAAAGGGGGTTTTGGGTATTCTGTTTGAGGGTTTTAGAGAACCTATAAAGAAAGCTTCTACTGTTCCATTGAGGGGTTACTCATCTTCTTGATCATCTCTTGAAAACCCCCAGTTTTCATCTTCAATTTTTTCAAAGCTCTCAAATTCAAAAGCCTTATATTTCCAATCTCAATTTCTCTTGCTCTCCAACTTAGAATCAAAGTGATATCTTCTAGGCAATTGGTGGTGACAAGAGAAAGGGCTTTTCTCTCTTCTTGGAAGAGATTTCAACACAACACACTTGCTCCTTCAAGTTCTACTTCAAGGCATAGGTGATTGTAAGTGTTGTTATTTCATTATTTCATATCTTTCGATATTTGTTTCACTCTCGGTTTGTGAAAGTGGCTTGCTTGATCCCAAGTTGTGGGAGTCAAAGACATCGATTTTGTTTCGATTTCACTTATAGGGTTGCTACAATTGGGTTTAAAAGAAACTTCAAGTTAGGGTTCTAATTTGAGTATCCGAAGGTATCCGGGTGGAAGGGACGTAGAATTACCGGGAACAATTCGGAAGTTGACTTGGGTAATCCGAACCCTTGAAACATGCTTTGTGTTAGCATTGTTTCATTTTGGGTTTATTTATAATTCCGCATTTATTGTTGGTTAGGAATTTAAATTGGTATAACTATCGTTTAAATTTTATAAACACTATTCAACCCTCTTTTAGTGTTTTCCTCATAGCCAGGGTCCTTACACAAATGTGGTATATTTTCCGCTAATTTAGGGTTTCCATCACCTTTCCCATCTTTTCCTGCGTTGGCCGTCAATTAAAAAATCAAGTGCGCAAATTGTTCATCTTGTTTCTCTTACTTTGCCGTCAATTTTTCAATGGAAGCCATCAACCTCACCATGGATTCATCGTTCCCCTCCAAGGATTTCTTTATCCCTTCGAACTCGCTAGTAAATTTCGCATCCAAAGTCTCCAACTTGTCTTGTGGTCTTGTCGAAGCCGCCATGGATCGTTACGCGCTCTGATACCAAATTGATAGGAATAAAGCAAATCTGAATTTGTATTGAAGAAAAGAACTAGAAAAGAGATAAATTTAGCTACAATTAAAGGGGCAACCACCCTCCCAAGACGCCAAAAGAGATGACGTCACACTCCCAAGAATTCCCTCAAGAACAATTCAATAATCAAGTATGAAGATATCTGACGGCTAGCCCTAGCTTAAGAATAAAACCCCCTCTAAACAATTACAAATTTGCCATTAAAATATCAATAAAGAGCGGGTCGAAAACGCCCCTAGGGTTGCGGCTCTCCTTGCGCGCTGCTGTTGCACGCGTGACCGCTGCTCCTCGCGGGTAGTCCGGGTCCACCTCCTTTGGTAGGTGCGGAGCCCACCAGATTCATGCCATGGTCTTTATCAGAACTCGAGCTTTAAATAAAATAAAATAAACGAATCTTTCTTTTTAAATTCGAAGACCCTAAAAATCCAAAAGGGATTCAAATAAAAGAAATATAAAAGGACTCAAAAATCACAAAAAAGATCTCGATTCAAACTCTAAAAGATAATGGTGAATCCAAGTGGGATTCCCATCATTAACCTAGTAGGAATCACAGGTCCTAGATAGCGTTGACAAAATGAATACATTTCATACACACGTTTGGGAAACTCACTTAACAGAAAAGAGGCAATTGAAACCGCAAATTATCAGAATTTCTAGTGGAACTACATGATGGAACGTATGGAGCAAGGTTGATATACAACATATGAAAAATCCTGGAGCAGTATCTCATGCAAACGCCTACACCATAATGCTATCAAGCAACATTGTTTATCGGCACGTGATCGGTACTGTCAACAGAATGATTATCCGCTTTCTACTAGCCTCGAGTCTTTCCAAGCAAAATTAAAGAGGGGGAAAGCTCTGTCCAACATTTGCATGATATCTTTCGAGTAATTGAGATTTCAATGAGAAAATAGTATTATAGATGCTATCTGTTGAAAAAAACAAGGGATGAACATATCACCTTCTTCGATGCAGCGGAATAGGATCGATGAAGAATTACAACGTGTGAGATTGAATTTGGAATCACCAACGGAAACCAAAAATTCTCATCACCAACAGTATATCCTCCTCCTTTGTTGTGTTGGGAGAGAGGACAAAAGGAACTTTGTTCCTTGTTTTTCCTCACAGGTAATAGGGAGCATAAATAGGCACAGAGGGAAGTTGCTTAACGTTGAAAACGCAACGTAATTATTATAACGGTAGGATAATTAGAAAACATATTTGCACTGGGAACCCTGAACTTCTGTAAATTACTATTATCCACACAAGCTAATTTAATTTACATATATCCCTCTTAATAATATAATAATTGTGATTTCTCTCTGGGTTAAACTCATCATGGGCATACCCAATTCCAACATCTCTCACTCGCACATGATGGGATTGTTGTTAAAAACAACTTGAGAAAAAGACCTAATCATACTTGGTAACTTGGTCGTGCGACCCATAAAGGAACATAGGCTATTTAATTGTGCATGTGTCGGAGAAACACAACTGCCCTCTATGTAATCAATTCTCTAAAGTATAATTGTCGCTTATAATACCACAGGTCTAGTTTATTATATCAGTGTAAGTATTCTTGATCCCTCTTATCATATATTCATGAAGAATACTTAAACACATCTACATTGATGTCTCTAAATCATACAAATGGACCAATCTATGAGATCATCAATTTTGATATCAACAAACTCAGCCTAAGTCTCAACTTAGCCGCTTTCCTAGACATACCCAATTAGTCCGAATCACTCGTGGTCATAAGAAATATGCTAAAGTAGCTATCATCAAAATTGAGACTTTAAATATTAGTCAATAGTCAAAAGGTATAGTGAGGAAACCAATCCTCCAGGGACTCACACAATAGAAATGCAGGGATCCACTATCTCAATTGTTTTCCAATTAGATGGTAAGTTAACCAATTCCCAAATTTGGGTTAATTTTCATGGTCATAAGGAATCCGGTTTCCAATTATGACCACGAGTCACTCGTGGTCATAAGGAATATGCTAAAGTAGCTATGACCAAGACTGAGACTTTGAATATTAGTCATTAGTCAAAGGGTATAGTGAGGAAACCAATCCTCCAAGGACTCACACAACGGAGAGGCAAGGATCCACTATCTCAATAGTCCACATTTTTTAATGCTATCAATGCCACAAGGTGCATAGTGTTGGAAGCAACGATCTAGGATCTTGGTTTGATGATGACAAACGTGTCGGTATATCTAATGTGTGTGTTCAGTGTGTTTCAGGCTATCTTCACTATTTGACGGAATTGCTATTCGTATAGCACATTGGGAGAGTTGGAGACTTGGTCAATGGAGAGCAAAGTGGACCAAGTCAAACTTACTTAAGAGATTGGGTTGATTCAAATCAATTTGATATTTGGTCAAATCAATTAGATGGATTTGTTGCTACCCATACCCTATTCAAACTTCTATTCCCAATCAAAATACAAAATCCATATCTATTAGGGATGGATTTGTTGCTACCCATACCCTATTCAAACTTCTATTACCAATCAAAATACAAAATCCCTATCTATTAGGGATTCTCTCCAACAACCCTAGCCTTCACTATATATTCAAATGATTTCTCCTAGGGTTAATGTGCGGCTCAATACAAAAACAAAATTAACCTAGCTCATTCTTTTAAAAAAAAGGCAGTCACCATCCTAAAATAAAAGCAAAAAGACATCATCATCACCCATCCCCGTATTAAGGCCATACAATTCCAAGAGATGCTCCTTCTATCTATTGCCGTAGGGTAAACCGAGAGAGAGAGAGAGAGAGAGAGAGAGATCTCCCATAGTTCACAAAGCACAACCTCGTGCAGCCCTCATCACCAAGTCGGAGAGAAGCACACGTCCTCGCCGTGAGATGAAGCTGCAGTCGGAGAAGCCGCCATCGCCGTACGCAAAGCAGCTGTCATCACCCCATCGCCGGAGAGCTCGTCGCCAAGGAGTCGTTGCCGTGTGCTGACGCCACCGTCGAACGAGACGAAGGTGCCTCTTGCCGCCGCTCGAAGAGGAGACTGTCGCTGCTTGGAGTCACCGCCGCCGTCTCCTGCTACCGAGAAGATCATCGGAGACGTGAACGAAGCTGCTTCACCGTCGTCCCTGAAGTTCACCGACGAAGACCACCACTACGAAGAGAAATCGCCGTTCTTCATTGCCGTAAAGTCGAAGACGCCATCGCCATCTCAGAGGAGTTCGCCGTCATTGTCGAGGTTCTCGTCGCCATAGAAAAGCTCCGCTGCATCTCGAAGACGAAGACAAAAACGACGATCACCGAGGAAGCTGCTGACGAAGGAGATCACCTTGCCGTAAGATTTCGCCGCCCGCTGCTGCCAGTCGCTGCTCGGAGAACGTCGAAGTCCGCCGCCATTGCCGCTGCTGAACGTCGTCATCGCCCTCGTCGCTGCTTGGAGCCACCGTCGCCGTCCGGAGTTGTTGCTGCTGCTCAACGCCGTAGAAGCTGTCGTCGTCGTTGTGCCACCGGAGAAGACCGATGTTCGTCGTCGCTGAAGACGAAGCTGCCGTCGTTGCAAAGTCGGAGAACGCTACGAAGACCCGCCGCCATCATCCACCACTGCTGAGAGACAAAGAGAACTCCGACCGTTGCTCGCCGCTGCGTCATCGTCCAAGGGAGCTCACCGCTGCAGGGAACTCGCCGACGCTGCCTTCGCATGATTTGAAAAAGAAAGTGACGGCTGCGATCGCTCCTCAAAATTATTGAACGGGCGAGATTCTTCATGCAAGATCACGCGAAGCGAAATCAAAAACGTGCACAAATCTCCACGTGCTGACGTGGCAATCGGATTGCCGTTGGATCGAATGCAAAAGTCGGGCTGAAGCGGCTGACGTGGGATAAGATTATTTTGGGTTTTACTTTGCGCACAGGACGTTACTTACAGCCTTTGAACTAAAGCTGCTTAGCGCACCGACCAGCTCAATTAAAAGGATTGCTGAGCGCACAGACCGACCATTTATTAAAGGATTGAACTGCAATTGCTTTACGCACAGACCAGTGCATATCTTGACATCCAGGAGTCGGATTGAGACACCGTTTGAGTCAGATTGGAGCTGACGACGTGCTGATTGACAGAGACGCCTACACGGACACAAACTGAGCATTTCTAAACTCTTAAACTCTTTTATTTGTGTCGTAGTATAACGTTCTCTGTAGGGGAAACTTTCACCTATCTTTTGTGACTATTTTGGGACTTGTCTAGTTGGGACTAGACAAGTGGGACCCAGCTAGTTTGGGACTAGCTGGTAGAAAGCTTTGCTAGGATTGATAGTGAGAGGAAACACTGTGTGTGTGGTACTGAGAGTCTGGCGAGTGTAGGGGCGTAGAGAGTGCTCTGAGCGTGCTCTAACTTGTGACTTTGTACCTATTGCACTATTCAATCTAGTATTAGCTTTGGGGGCTGGAGTAGGTCGTTGGGACGACCGAACCAGGGTAAATCTGCTGTGTACTCTGTGTCTGCTCTGGTTGTGCTTTTAACTGCGTGTGATTTCTCGTGGGTTGCACGAGAATTTTTTATTAGCCTATTCACCCCCCCCCCTCTAGGCTAGGATCCAGATCCAACACATAGATCATGCAGAGATTCTATGAAGACTCAATTTTCTATTCATATTTGACTATTGCATAACTTTTCTATTCTATATTATTGAACCAGAAGTCCATGGCTTGTCTTTGTCCCCATTACATGTATAAGTACATATACATTTTTCTTCCTCTCTTTTCTATCTGTTTAGAAAGCATGGGAGATTAGAAGGAGAAAATAGAGAATGAATAAGCTGGATAGCTGCTGATTATCTACCATTGCAAGACATTGAGAAGATAGATGAAACCTCGGACAAAAAGAGAAACGTAGTCGAATAATTACATATCTGAACCCCCCCCCCCCCCAATAATAATAATAAAATAGATAGATAGGTAGATAAAGATCTTGTTAGAGGCATACTTACGACAGACAACATACGAAAGATGCTAATCTATAGTAAAGAAAGATATTACTGTTTATACTACATGACAGTAAAAATACAACTGATCCTCATCTCTATTTGCTAACAGCAAAAACTTAGCCAACTTAAACCCAATTTCAAGTCCTTGTCTAAAAGCTCCAAAGACTACTCACATTCTATCTAATCGAAAATTACCATTTTGCAGAAAAAGCTTTCTAAAACTAGGAATTAATAGAAGTTTTAAAGGTATAACAGAAGTAACCGTAGAGTTTTAATCTTCCGCAAATTGTGTGTTATTACAGCAGACATTCTTCGGCATCTGCCAAGCTTGTGCAAAACATTAAAATTACTTGATATATAATTAGGTTTGCTTGCTAGGTACTTCCCATAGTACTCCAGAAAACAAAACCATGCCTTAATAACGCTGGTCACTTGCAAGAATCATTTAATAATTCCAATTGAGCTTACTAAAGTTGGTGAAAAAAGAAATTTAAGACAAACCGTAAGATATGTCTCTAGAGTCTAGACAAACACATGCAGAGAAAAAGAAGAACATAGAAATGGTCTAAGATATGCAGTCTTAGAAATAAGACGACCACAAGTAAATGGAATCCGATTCGGAGAATTACACAGACAGGATAGGAATCTCCATACAATTAGTCTCAATTGAATGTTGCCGTCCACAATATTCTGATTTTATGAAATTTTATTATTTATGTCATTATGCACTACTATGAAATTTTATGATGCATGTCGTTATGAGGTGTATCTGGATTTTGTGAACTCATGAACGGTAAAAGGTTATGCAACAAGAATGAAATATCAATTTATAAGAATTGAATATTACAAAATAAAATAATTTGAAAATGGGATAAAGGTATTAATATCTCCAAATCACAGTTCACCATAAAACATGTGTTTATTGTCGCACTCTGCCTATAATGTAACTGCACCATATTTATATATTTATATTATTTCACAAGTAACACAAACACAAGAAAACAACCAAACCTCACTAGTGAAAGCCACCCTCCATCCAGTAAGAACCACCAGATTTCCCGCTTTGAGTAGTAACCTTATTTGATGGGCCTTTGGGGGAATTATCATCATCCCAGCCTGCCCAGTTTTCACCACTTTGGGTCCTCTTACTGGCTGGCGCTTTCCTTTCCTTCTCATTCCAATCATCCCAAGAGCTCTGACTTTTACTTGATGAATACTCTCCAGGGTTATCTCTGCTCTTGTTCTCATGCCCAAATTCATGATAGTTTCCATCTCTCCCACCCTCCTTGCGCTGCCAGTCATCCCCACTCCCGTCATTCCCATCCTTGGCAAATTCCTCAACTTTATTTGATGCCAATGCCATGACGCCTTTCATGATTCCCCACGTCCTTTGTCCAATTTCAGAGGTTTTTGTGGCAACTACGTTCACTGTTTCGTTTACTTTAGTATCGTAGCCACCATCTTTCACCTGCACTTCAAATGCAGAATGACTCAGGTACAAACTTTAAGCACAAGAGGATTTAACTATAACTAAATGCAAAATTTGTCCCAGGTACATTCAGAATATATTTCAAATTATATTAAAAGGGACTTGCCAAATCATGGTACACTAAATCAATCCCCGTCACAACGTGATTTCTAGCATCAAACTCAATGGGATGACTAGACTATTATTATTATCATCAATCAATAGGTCAATGGCAAGATGATTGGACCCCTGACTCTAATTGGACAGACCTTACATAAACTGTGGATGGGAAAAGAAGGAAGATGCGTTTATCAATTATCAGATCATTCAAAAAAAAAACCAGAACTTCGTAAATGCAATGTAAGGTTTAAGCAAAACAAAGAAATTAAGGGCATGTACCAACTTGTGTTTGATGAACTTCTTATACTAGGATGGAACAAAGAATAATGAGAACTCAAATTACATCCATTATGAACCAATAGATCGGTATCCAAATGGAGGATTGGTGGGAGCAAGCTGGTGATCAGGCCTGGCTGAAACAGGTGATGTTCAAGAATTAAGGAGAGCTGGATAGAGGAATTTCATCCCCGCAAAAAGGGAGGGAGCAGGCCTTCGAACTTTACCCTCAATCAAATAAACAACCCAGAAAAAGGAAAATCATATACCAAAAAGTAAGTGTGCTTTTCAAATCTTACACATACGTATAAACTCAAAGCCACCTTTTATAATAAACTCTAAAAATAGAATGCACCAGTTCCATTGCCATCTTTTGGAGACAACAACCAACAATAAGTCCGCTACTTCCCAATCAGGATTGTTGTTAATGCCACATCACGCATCAATAAAGAATCATAACAATCGTTCCAAGTATAAACAATACGAATACGAATAGTGTTTCACCATGTGATCGCCTCATTAAAATGTTGTAGCATTTTTCTCACTATTGTCAGACCATGTAATGGATTCTTTCAGCTTCAAATAAAAGACTTTCAGACATCCTCAAGAAATTTGATATTGTACAGGATTAAGGCAGTTGAACAATTACTCACCATGAAGGAAGAGACATTATGGAAATCACGCCCTTGTGAATCAAAATATTGGGTACAAACTATCATCATGATTAAGAAATGTAATTACATGAAATTGAGATAATAAAACAAAGAACTCCTTCAATTGCAAGAGTTCCAGTTTGATTATGGTTGAAGCAGCCCAGGTTTCGTTTTATAGGGGGCGGGCCAAGGTCAGCTATCATAAGTGTAAATGAAATGTCCACCTGAAATTAACATCACAACAAGTAAGATGGCAACACCAGAGGAAGTTAACAATACCTTAGAAGTCAGCTCCTTCGTGCCAGCTTGGACAACGTTAGCAGCAGACTGTGCAGCAGAAGCTGCAGCCAGGGATAACCGGCCAATTCCCTGTTAAATAAATTAATGATAAGATATAAATTCTTCCAATAAAGAAAGTACAAAAACATGCTATGAATCCCAAAATATCATTTGTCCAAATGTAATAAAAATCCCCAACTAGTCAAAAATTACTGTTCTCAAGCACTTATCAGTTGTCCAAATGTAATAAAAATCCCCAACTAGTCAAAAATTACTGTTCTCGAGCACTGCAGCATCAAAATTCTCTTTTAAAGTTAACACAAATATTTCACAAGAAAATCTATTATCCAGATTTGACGCAAAGAATCTGGATGTCGAGTGATGAAAGTCACAAACATTTAGAAAGTAAGGACCTAAGCAGATCCTTATTGCAAACAAACAATCCGATCGAATTCCAAGGCCAATCTAGCATAATAGAATTACTAATGAATGTCTCGTTGAAGGCAGAACCATCTATGAATGTCAAGCTCTTATCTTATCTTCTCTTGCTAAATTCTTTAAGCGGCTGAATAGTTTTCAATATAAGTTAATAAGTTAATATTTTTTAATATTACGTTATTCGTTAATGAATCTCTAGCTCGTTTCTCTTTCATATGAAGCTTCTTTTCAGTCACAAACTTCGTTACCACCCTCATTATATAGTACAGCCTTATATGATACCGCAAACTTTTCCAGTTATCAGCATGGCTGGTTAAACTCCATAACTCCTAAGAAACAATTTAAAGAATAATAATAATAATCTTATTAATGAAAAACCTCATAAGATCACCTGAGATACAACAGAGAACATGTCTCCTTGCGAATTGCTCCGTTGATGAATGGGTTGTGAAGCGCTCGACCCGAACCCCACAAACTTCCCTCCCTGGGAAGGCGGAAGCCCCTCTGGTCTAGATTCGTTCTCGACCATCCTCTTCGCAAAAAAACTATCTTTATTCGCTGCGGATGCCTCGAGCTGCGACCTCGTGTAGTTGTCTTCCGTGGACCTCGACCTCGACAGGCCCCCACCACCTCCGCCTCCATTCGTACCCCTAAAATCTCCCACAGAATGATTCCTCCTAAAATCAGAGGCCTTATACTCCTCGGCGTCCCAGCTATCCCACCCGCTGTTGTTCTTGGCCGCCGGTGGATTCTGCCCTAGCGGCGGCTTCCTCGCTCCGGCCCCACCGCCGGCATTGACCGCTTCTTTAACCACAGGTGGATCCCTCCACTGTCGCCCCTCGGCAAGCGCCTGAATCGATCATAATGATGAGATTTTTACCGTCAAAATTCGAGGAATCATGGAAGTGAATTTGCAGACCTGGATCCGATCTCGATAAACGGAGGCAGCATTGCTATTGTACTTTGCGACGATGTCGGTGTTCTTGGGGATCCCGTACTGAGAGAGGAAGGAATTGAGCTTGTCGTTGCCGCCGGACTCCATCTTTTTCAATTGGATCTCGGACCAAGAGTCCATTGTGACGGATCGAACGAAGCTGATGTGGACGCCGAGGCCGCGGTGCTTGCCGGAGCACTCGAGGCACATGAAGACGCCGTAGGAGACCGAGGCCCACTGTGGGTTCTTCTGCGAGCAGTCGACGCACGTCTTGTTCCCCGACTCCGACTGCAGGTCCCGGAGGCGGCGGGTCGCGGTCGCCGCCGCTGCCATCTCCTCGATCCAATTCCAATTCAATTCGAATCAAAAAGAGAAAAAAAACGAGAATTTTATTTCTTTGGTTGGGGAGGGGGAGAGAGAGGGAGAAGGACAGAGATTAATTGGGGGAAGAGGGATTTTAAAAGAATGGCGGGTGGTTTGGAGATTGGAGCGGGGGAAATGGAGAGAGATCGGCGCAACATCTGACTGAATTCGGAAAACGGTTGTCTAATTAAAGTGAGGGATCGCATTGAGGATTAATTTACTTTATTTTATTTTATTTTGCACAAAATTTTAAAATTAGTAAAAAAAATTAAACATAATATTAAAAATCAACCAAATACAAATTTAATGAAAAACCGAACAATTTTTTGCAATGTAGGTGAAGTGGTCCTTAGGGCTTGTTCTTTTGAGTGGACATAGGGGATGGAAAGTTGGGAAGAAAAGGAATTTTGGAGAGAGAAAAATGGGGTTTTGTGTTCTTTTGGGGGGGAGAAGTTGAGAGGAATTTGTAGGGGAAAAGTTATGTGGGTCCCAGTAAACTTTTTTGTGTTCTTTTGATGTTGGGAAAGTTGGGAATGAGAAATGAAATTGTGGTATGTGGTAGGGAGAGGTGAGAATAAGCTAATTTAACCCCCCCAATGGATATCAAATTAAACTTGAACATATCAAACAACACAAAACAAAGAGCATATAGGGTATGGCAGCCAGGACCAAGGGGAGGAAAAAAATCAGATTCATATGAATATCAACTGAACCATGCACATATCAACATGGCATGAACAATGAGCATATAGGGTCAGGCGGCCAGGAGAAAGGGGAGAAAAAAATTCGGTTTCATATGGATATCAAAGTAAACTTGCACATATCAACTTTCACATAGAAATGAGCATATAGGGTATGGAAGACAGGAACAAGGGGAGAAAAAAAAATCAGATTCACATGGATATCAACTTAAACTTGCACATATAAAACATCACAAAGCAATGAGCATATAGGGTATGGAAGACAGGACCAAGGGGAGAAAAAAAATTCAGATTCACATGGATATCAACTTAAACTTGCACATATAAAACAGCACAAAGCAATGAGCATATAGGGTATGGCAGCAAGGAACAATGGGGAAAAACATCAGATTCACATGGATATCAACTGAAACTTGCACATATCCCAGTCAAACCAAAAATAACAGTTTCATATCCAAATCAGGACAAGTTATCCGACAACCCATTCATACATTCTTCGTGTTCACGACCAACAACATTAAAATGATTAGGCCTAATATAGAAAACAACAAACACTTAATGGTGTCAATATCTCCGATAATCCTATTCATTTTCTCCGTGTTTCTCTCAAGTTGTCCAACTACCGTACCCACCTGCCCCTCTAGATCGTAAACCCTGCTATCCGACAATGTGCTTGAAGAGCTATCCAAAATCTGTCCCCTTTCATTCGCATCCTTCAAAAGGAGTATAACGTTGCGCGACCAAGCATTGTGAGGGAGGTCCTTCCAGTCGAAGAATCCGCAGTGTTCGACGCGAGACGAACAAGTCCAATATCTCCTCCCAGGGTCGCGCCGGGACCAACATGTCTGCCTTGGGCACCTCAGGCCACAGTGGCAAAGCCGGTAGTCTGATGGATCACAGTCCAACTCATCCCGCGGGTGTGATCGTTCTGACGGGTTAGAGCTTGCACTCATTAGACCCTGCAAAATTACAGATTAGTAATGGAAATATGAAAGATACAAGAAACTGATGAGATAATTGTCATTGAAAGACGTACCTATGATGGTATAAGAAGGATGACAATGGATACGACGTCTTGGAGGAACAAGAAAGAGGAAAAAAATTTTGCATACACAAAATATGACAAACCGTAAATGCAAAAACAACATAAATGCAGAAACCATAAAAGAGTCTATACAATTATAGAGTCTGAAAGACAGAAACAAGGGAAGCAAAAATTTCAGATTCATATGGATTTCAAGTCAAACTTGCACATATCACCCTGAAAAAACCATAAAAGAATTTATACAAGTATAAGCCCTCAGAAATGTAGGTAATCATTTCCCAATTCTGGTTGCTGGCGGTTGCTCAATTTTTATAATTGTATAGACTTGTACATATCAAACAGCACACAGCAAAATACATATAGGGTATGGAAGCAAGGACCAAGGGGAGAAAAAAATTCAGTTTCATATGGAAATCATAATAAACTTGCACATAATACAGATAATAAAAATGAGCCATCCAGCCAACCTTCCAAGAAATTGGGAGTAGGACGACAAGCGGTCATATGTGAACACCCTTCATCATTGGGCATGAAGTAAACATATCGAGCCTATATGGTAATGCTCACATAACATGGAGCATATAGGGGCTGGAGGCAAGGACAAAGGGGGGGAAAAAATCAGATTCACATGGCTATCAATTAAAACTTGCACATATCAAACAGCACAAAGCAATGAGCAGAAAGGGTATGGCAGGCAGGACCAAGGGGAGAAAAAAATTCAGATTCACATGGATATCAACTTAAACTTGCACATATCAAACAGCACAAAGCAATGAGCATATAGGGTATGGAAGACAGGACCAAGGGGAGGAAATAAAATTCAAATTCACATGGATATCATCTTAAACTTGCAAATATCAAACATCACAAAGCAATGAGCATATACGGTATGGAAGACAGGACCAAGGGGAGAAAAAAATTCAGATTCACATGGATAGCAATTTATACTTGCCCATATCAAACAGCACAAAGCAATGAGCATATAGGGTATGGAAGACAGGACCAAGGGGAGAAAAAAAAATCATATGTCATGTGGATATCAATTTAAACTTGCACATACCAAACAGCACAAAGCAATTCCCATATAGGGTATGGCAGACAGGACCAAAGGGGGGGGGGAAAAATACAGTTTCACATGGATATCACCTTAAACTTGCACATATCAAACAGCACAAAGCAATGAGAATATACGGTATGGCAGCCAGGAACAAGGGGAGGAAAAAATTCAGATTCACATTGATAGCACCTTAAACTTGCACATATCAAACAGCACAAAGCAATGAGCATATAGGGAATGGAAGACAACCACAAGGGGAGAAAAAAAAATTCAGTTTCACATGGATATCATCTTAAACTTGCACATATAAAACAGCACAAAGCAATGAGCATATAGGGTATGGCAGCCGGGACCAAGGGGGAAAAAATTCAGAATCACATGGCTATCAATTTAAACTTGCACATATCAACAAGCACAGAGCATTGAGCATATAGGGGCTGGAAGCAAGGAACTAGGGGAGAAAAAAAATTCAGATTCACATGGATAGCAATTTAAACTTGCACATATCAAACACCACAAAGCAATGAGCATATAGGGTATGGAAGACATGACCAAGGGGAGAAAAAAAATTCAGATTCACATGGATATCATCTTAAACTTGCACATATAAAACAGCACAAAGCAATGAGCATATAGGGTATGGCAGACAGGACCAAAGGGGGGGAAAAATACAGATTCACATGGATATCACCTTAAACTTGCACATATCAAACAGCACAAAGCAATGAGCATATAGGGTATGGCAGACAGGACCAAGTGGAGAAAAAAAATTCAGATTCACATGGATATCATCTTAAACTTGCACATATAAAACAGCACAAAGCAATGAGCATATAGGGTATGGCAGACAGGACCAAAGGGGGGGAAAAAATACAGATTCACATGGATATCACCTTAAACTTGCACATATCAAACAGCACAAAGCAATGAGCATATAGGGTATGGCAGACAGGACCAAGGGGAGAAAAAAAATTCAGATTCACATGGATATCATCTTAAACTTGCACATATAAAACAGCACAAAGCAAAGAGCATATAGGGAATGGAAGACAGCAACAAGGGGAGAAAAAAAATTCAGTTTCACATGGATATCAATTTAAACTTGCCCATATAAAACAGCACAAAGCAATGAGCATATAGGGTATGGCAGCCAGGACCAAGGGGAGAAAAATTCAGAATCACATGGCTATCAATTTAAACTTGCACATATCAACAAGCACAGAGCATTGAGCATAGAGGGGCTGGAAGCAAGGAACTAGGGGAGAAAAAAAATTCAGATTCACATGGATAGCAATTTAACCTTGCACATATCAAACACCACAAAGCAATGAGCATATAGGGTATGGAAGACAGGACCAAGGGGAGGAAAAAAATTCAAATTCACATGGATATCAATTTAAACTTGCACATACCAAACAGCACAAAGCAATTCCCATATAGGGTATGGCAGACAGGACCAAAGGGGAGGAAAAAAAACGGATTCATATGGATATTGCCTTAAACTTGCACATATCAAACATCACAAAGCAATGAGCATATAGGGTATGGCAGACAGGACCAAGGGGAGAAAAAAAATTCAGATTCACATGGATATCATCTTAAACTTGCACATATAAAACAGCACAAAGCAATGAGCATATAGGGAATGGAAGACAGGACCAAGGGGAGAAAAAAAATTTTAGTTTCACATGGATATCAATTTAAACTTGCCCATATAAAACAGCACAAAGCAATGAGCATATAGGGTATGGCAGGCAGGACCAAGGGGGAAAAATTCAGAATCACATGGCTATCAATTTAAACTTGCACATATCACCATGAAAAAACCATAAAAGAGTGTATATAATTATAAGCCCTCAGAAATGTAGTTAATCATTTCCCAATTCTGGTTGCTGGCGGTTGCTCAATTTTTATATACCGTTTACATGCGAAAATTCTTATAGTTGTATAGACTTGAACATATCAAACAGCACAAAGCAATGAGCATATAGGGTATGGAAGGCAGGAACAAGGGGAGAAAAAAATTCAGATTCACATGGATATCAACTTAAACTTGCACATAATACAGATAATAAAAATGAGCCATCCAGCCAACCTTCCAAGAAATTGGGAGTAGGATGACAAGCGGTCATATGTGAACACCCTTCATCATTGGGCATGAAGTAAACATATCGAGCCTATATGGTATTGCTCACATAACAGGGAGCATATAGGGGCGGGAAGCCAGGACAAAGGGGGGGAAAATTCAGATTCACATGGCTATCAACTTAAACTTGCACAAAACAAACAGCACAAAGCAATGAGCAGATAGGGTATGGCAGCAAGGACAAAGGGGGAGAAAAAAATTTAGATTCACATGGCTAGATACTTAAACTTGCACATATCAAACAGCACAAAGCAATAAGCAGACAGGGTATGGAAGACAGGACAAAGGGGAGAAAAAAATTCAGATTCATATGGTACTTTATCAACATATCAACATGGCTTCATATAGTACGTAGTCATACAGACATGGCATCATATAGTACGTGGTCATACATACATGGCATCATATAGTAGGGCACAAAACATCATGGCATCATATCGGACTTGGTCAAACAAACCCACACACCAAAAGTATTGTACCAAGTCAAACTACAGAAGCTACATAATACAAAAAGAACAATTGTCTTCAGCACCCATTAGTTAATACTCTCATTCTCCCACCCTCCATCTTCGTAACCGTCATCTCCCTTCTTCTCAAGCTCCGCGATGATGAGCTTTATCTTCATATCCATGGCCGCTGGAGGCATCCCAAGAAACTTCCGACCCCTTGGCTCTACATCGGCGAGATGGTCGTACACCTTTGCCAACATCTCCAACGGATACTCGTTGTGGGAAAAAATACACGATCCCAAATCCTTCTGCCATGAGTTCTTTACAGCTTCAGCGACATGGTCAACGGCCATACCTACTTTGTCCACTGATGTAACCATTTTCTCCATAATGTCTTGAACATCATGTAGGCGTTGCCGACGGGTTGTCTTCTTCCCCACAGATGAAGGTGTACAAGGTGAAGGCCCCGGTGGAGTAGATACCCCCGATGAACCCGGTGGGATGTACGGGGGGCCCTCAGCGGCCGTCGAATCATGCTCTTGCTGATAATTCGCTGCTTCATCCCCTTCACCATCCGGGTATGGCCCTCCAAAGTTTTGGAATATATCCTTCCTATGGTCCCCTCTTGCCGCATCGTCTCCAACGATTTTACGCAGGTTCGCAAGCCACGGAATGGGTTGATTCACATACTGAATCTTTTTAGGATTGGCCTGCACAAACACATTGACGCATTTAATTGTACGGTTTGTAACATACATATGAAGACGATGTCGCCTTATGTATAAAATTGGAGTTCATACCGCCGCCCACGGGCCATAAGTTTCCGGCTCCATTGTAATCGTATGCGTAACATCACACCATCCTGCGCCACTAATGGCCAAGCAATCATTCACTTCGGCAAGACGAGTCCGGAGGGTTTTATAGTGGTTCTTGACATTTAGCCCGGTATATGTTGTTTGGAATAATGCATTGATGTGGGCCGCTGCGGAGTTGAAGGCAGTAAGTTTAAAGGACTTATCGCCTTTATTTCCTTCATCTACTTGCTCCGCAAGGTAAGGAATAAGTTCCAAATCGTGCTCCCACGGCCAGACTTTGTTCACATGTGACTTAGACTTTTTCCTTGGGCTTTCCACCGAAGGCTCCTCCGAATCATCGCGACGACTCGACTTACGCGATGAGTCACTTCCCCTCCTCATCGAGTCATTCCCGCTGGGCGATGACGTCATGTGGATACCCATCGGGGGGGACGGGGTAAAATAATGGGGGTTTCCCATTCCTTCCACCATCTCCCCCCTTGTAGCATATGCATGTATCCAGGGGGAGAAGGAATTTGCATTGGCATGCTATATTGCGCGTAGTTTTGATAGGGCATACTCGACCCTCCACCTTGCATGCCTTGCGTTGGGTATTGGTAGTCTCCAACCCTACGCGCCATCGGTCGCAACAGCGTATTCTCACTCCAACTTTGGTTTGGATTTGACCGGTCAATCATACGACCTTGGTTCGGATTCCCAGACATAACTGCAATAATAGATATGAAAATATCAAAGGCGAAATGAAAATTTAATAGCTCAAATTTAAAATTCACTTGGTGACATTATAGGAAAACGTTGTTGCATGACATACCCATATATAAGACAAAATTAATGTATTGAGGACACATACATACATGTCATACACATAAATAAAAAATAAAGTGTTGCATGCCATACCTATAATTACCACATTATTAATGTATTGAGGCCACAGACATACATGGTCATAAGCATAAATAAAACATAAAGTCTTACGGGGTCCACATCCTTGCATGCCAAATCCATAATTAAAACATAACAAACACCTCACATGCCATGTTCACTTGTGTTGCCATTATTATGAATTTTACAATAGTCAACCCACATATCCCATGCAATTAAATCCCTCCGCATTTTCCACTGGTCCCTTTGTTGGGTTTGTTCACGTAATGGCACCTGTTGTGACATATCCATAATCGAAGCATCTTGCTCATTGATAACATCACCGTCTTCCTCGATCCCAACACCATCATCTTGGAGATGAGGGTCATGCGGATCTTGTATCTGGATATAATTATGCAAAACCGTGCATGCAAGGACTGTGTCAACCTGGCTTGGGAAGGGATAGTGGGGCTTCGATGTCAAGATCTTGAACTTGTTCTTCAGGATACCAAAGGTAGACTCGATCTTCGTCCTTAAGGAAGAATGGCGCAGGTTGAAAAGTTCTTTGCGATTTCGCGGAACTCGATCGGTATGGTCCTTCAAATGGTATCTAACGCCCCTGAACGGAGATATGAAACCCGGCATGGTAGTATAACCAGCATCACACAGGTAATATTTTCCTACACACAGAAACGCACACGAACTATTCCGTCAAACGACCCCTTTAATATTGGAATATATAAAGTAGGTTTATGTATGAATATTACCTTCATAAACTCGCAACCCGTGGGGGGGTGGTAATGACAAGGCATCTTTAAGGACAGTAAAATCATTTGCGGATCCTTCCCACCCAGCCATGACGTATGTGAATCTTTTGTTTGGTGTCACAGCCGCAAGGACATTTTGTGTCACCCCCTTACGACCTCTAAAACGGGGGGCGAGATGTGCTGGGAGCATGGCATCGATGTGTGTCCCATCGATGAGCCCTATGCAATCCTACATCGTATTAAAGCAGCCAAATGTTACATTTACATTCACGAAATGAAGTCTTAAGGGCCCTATACACGCATACAAGCATACCTTGAAATATGGAAACCACTTTGGATTATTGGCAACCTCGGGAGGAGTCTCATTTGGCGCTTGCTTCATGAACATATCCCTCAAGGCACACACTGCTTGCATTACTTGGTTGAAGTAACGACTGACTGTTGACCCGGATAAGATGAAATCAATTTGCATGACTCTATTCTTTGACTTGTGACCTACGATATGAAGGAACATTGCCAACTGCTCCTCTATGGACACATGAACAGTGTCTTTGAGAATATTCCTATCCCTGATTAATGCTGCCAGGTTAATGAATGCAGCTGTCCTCATTCGTAAGTAGTGCAAACAACTACTCTCACTCCCTAGAAGGATTCTACGCATATGCGATTTCCTATGCAGATCACGCATAACCGAAGGCTCCCTAGGGACTCGCGTACCCATAGCATCATCGTAGTATAGGAGAAATTGTATGACAGAAAAAACGACCGTCGCCGCGGCCGCGCAACATGTTTCAACAGCCACTATTTCATCATTGTGGTCCATCTAAACAAATGTAGGTTCATAAGGATATCATCGTACAAACACGATTATCAACACAGCAGAACACAGTGTGCAAACAAACGAGAAAAATAATCAGTTTCATATGGATTTCAATTGAAATAAACACGGATAACCAAAGCAAAAACATTGAGCAGGAAGGGTATGGCAAACAGGGCCAAGGCCACAACAACATATCAGATGCATATAGACAGAAATTTGAAGTATGGTCATATAAACAAGCCAACTAAAATGAGCATATAGGGTAGGGGGTGTTCTTTAGCATTATTTTTAGAGGGAATCCCGAAATTTACACTGTTGTGCGCACTGTATCGCGAGAAAGTTGGGGTAAAAAAACCCTTGGCCGTTCGATTGCTGAAGCGTGAGAAAGCAATTCCCATTCCCCGCTGGCACACTTTTTCACCATATGGATATACATGGGTGTTCTTTTGGGGTATCAGATTCATATGGAAATCAAATGAAACATGCACATATCACCATGCAAAGCAGACATTGAGCATACAGGGAAAGGCAGACAGAACCAAGGGGGGAGAACATATCAGATTCATATGGAAATCAATTGATACATGAACACATCAGCCTGCACACAAGATATGGAGCATATAGAGCCTGTCAGACAGACCCAAGGGCCTCAAAAACATCAGAATCATTTGGTAATCATTTGAAACTATGACATATCACCATTCTCAAGACAGTGAGCATATAGAGACTGTCAGGCATACCCAAGGCCATTTAATCCTCTTTTGAAATCCCGAGAAAATGATACTATGTCAAAATACCGTTATAACATTTTGACTCAATATATTTAGGGGCCCTCAGACATTTGATGTATTTCATTTTCACGAAATCTAGGTGGCTTGGCGTGTGCTCCTTCATTATATGTACCAAAACGCATTAAAATATGATTTTTTATAGCTTCAAATTAAACATATCACCAAAACCAAAACAGGTACCATGTAGTTGATAATAACACACACCAAAACATATCAACAAAATTTGTTTATAGCTTGAAAATAAACATATCAACAAAACCAACACCCACTTTAATATTGAAGGAACCTTCACGCCAACCATTTTTTATTATCATCGGGCTCGACGCACACAAAACATATCCATATCATTTCGTACACCATGTATCAACATCCAACAATGCCGTACCCATAGCAATATTCCGTCCATTGAATCGCAACTATCCACCGTGCCCTCAGAATAACCCACCAATATCCTTTTTTTGATGCTTTCTTGTTATTTATCAGGCGTACCATATCAAGAACCGACCGTATCATCCACATTTAGCATGTGTCGATTTAATTTCTTGGCTTTCATCATAGGGCAACTTCTCAAATGGGTCACCATCTTAAAATTGGGTCAACTTGCTAGGATTGCATTGGGTTGATGAAACATGAATGCACAAAATCATCGGATTACATTTTGCATCTACTGGGAAAACTTGCATACACTTTGCAACTGAAATTATTGGAGCCATCAATGCTGTCTGACAGACCCTATATGCTCATTGCTTTGTGCATGTTGATATGTGCAAGTTTAAATGGATATCCATATGAATCTGATTTTTTTTCTTCCCTTGGTCCTGTGTGCCATACCCGAAATGCTCATAACCCCCCCCCAATTTTTTTTGCATGCATCATAGATAATAATCTCAGCTAATGGCAACCTAATTCATCACAGAAATTAGCCAAATATTCAGAGAATTTCTTGTAGGTATACCTCCCGATTGATCAATCAAAGCCGAGCAGACACAACCCCCAGATCCTGTCAGATCGTAGTGGCAAGGGTAGGCAGGAGCTAGATCAAAGTCGGCAGCCCTAGAATCCACGGGAAGAAGAAGCACAGCTCAGCAACAGCAGATCCATGGCGGCTAGGTCACCAAAGCGTTGATCATCCGCTTGCAACCCAACCAATCTCCTTGGAGCTTGCCGCTGCAGGAGCTAGGGTTTGAGAACGGAGCAACCGCGGCCAAACAGGAACGGAGACAGTGCCGCTGCCCTCAGATCCCCGTCGCTAGGGTTTGACGTAGGAGCAAGCGAGGCGAAAACGGAGCGAGGGGAGGTGAGAGTAGGCGGCGGGACCCACGAGAGGACGAGGGCTCGTCAGAAATCCCTTCGTTTCGAAGGGATTTGAGAATCGCCAATTTCAGCTGCCAGCGGGGCGAGAGAATTGCTTTCTCACGCTTCAGCAAACGAACGCCCAAGGGTTTTTTTACCCCACTTTCTCGCGCTACAGTGCGAGGAACAGTGTAAATATCGGAATTCCCTCACATTTAACCCGGAAAGAACAAGCCCTTACACAACGGGCTGCAGTGACAAACTCGATCAGTTTGATCCCAAAATGATGGAATGTTTTGGTGGTTTTGTCTGTAGACAGTGCATAACCACACTCATTTGGAAGCTCAACATTTTTGTTAAACCTGAGCAGGTCAACTGTCGCCAACCGCGGTCATTTTTCACCATCATTTTGCACAAAACATCAATATGGAAAAAAATTGGTCAATTTTTAAATTTTAATTTAATTTTGGTTGCTTTTTCAAAATATTTATAATTTATGTCTCATCTTAAAAAAATTTGGTTATTTTTGACTGCAAATTACTTACGAAATTCTGATGAAGATTGACGATAAAAGAATAGAAACAAGCAACTAATTAACGAACTGGCTAATCAAGCTTAGTAAATGGGCCATGGGCTTCTGTATAGTGGGTCTTTATGAAAGGGCCCTTGTCAGAGTCAATGTTTCTTGGGCCTACCAACGCTTTCTGTGGCTTCTTGATGATTACTATAATAAGCCGAAATCAAAGGTATAATACAGCAAACCAACCCCAATGATACGGTTGTAATTCAAGGCTAAATCCATAAATAAGCAATAAACGCAAAAAATTTAGATTACACACGGGGAGAAAAGAATCAAGATCAAGATCAAAATTCCCAATCGGGCGATTCCCACAACCCGACAGCCCGAACGACGCCGGCGGAGCCGGCGACCACCAGCGCGGCGAACAGCGGCGGCACGAAGAAGTCGACGGCCTTCGACTTCCCGAACAGCTGAGCTGGCAGGCAAACCACCTCCCCCGCCGGCCCGTCCAGTGGGACCCGCACGCTCCCCTCCCCGCACGTGCGAGAGAACCGAGACGACGGCGACATGGCCCACACGAAGGCGATCTCCGGCGCGAACGACGCCATGGCCACCGTCGCTGTCAGCAGCGCCGTCCACGTAGCCGTGTACACGATCAGCGGGCGGCGACGGACGAGGATCGCTCGAAGACGAGGGGGCAGCAAGACTGACAGATTCATTAAATTAGGCAGGCTGGCTTGATATGGATTAATTAGTTAATCTTGAATAAGATGCATATATTTATAGAGAGAGAGAGAAGTTAATTACGGTCGAGTAGGTGAGCGGAGCTTTGGACCGAGGAGAGAGAAACAAGTAACGTCCCCGGAACGACTCCTCTCGTGTTCCGTACTTGTATGACGAAACCGCCATCGGGTCCGATTCTATTGAGCCACGTGGAGGCTGAGAAGTGGTCTCGATACCTTCGAAAATTTTTGGCGCTAGCTTGGGAACTATCACCCGCTGGAGAGATTTAAAAATTTGGGGTTAGTTTTTACCATTTTACCTCTTCATTTAACTAACTAGTTCTTATAACTAACTAGTTTTAAAAGAGTCCTTAATTTTTAAAAAACCGCATTTTGTCCATCCACCTCGTCTTCCTCTTTCGATGGGCTGCGCGCGCTGCGGGCTTTGCCGAAGAAGAGGGGGACTCGACAGAGAAGAGGACGGCAACCGCCTCTTTTCACGGCTGGGGGCGACTGCCCCCCTCTTCTCCGGCGAAGGGGGCGGCAGCCCCCTCTTCGCCAGTGAAAAGAGGGGACTGCCCCCCCCCCCCCCCCCCCCCCACCGGCCGGAGAAGAGGAGGCAGCCCCTTCTTCTATGGCAAAGGGGGCAGCTACCCCCTCTTTTCACGGGCGAAGAGGGGGCTGCCGCCCCCATTTCGCCGGAGAAGAGGGGGCAGCCCCCTCTTCTCCGGCGAAGCCTGTCGCGCGCGCAGCCCATCGGAGGAGGAAGGAGGTGAAGGAGCAAAATATGGTTTTTTTAAAATTAGGGACTCTTCTGGAGTGAGTTAGTTAAATTAAGGGACCAAATGGTAAAAGCTATTATTTGGAGGACCCTTTTAAAATAACCCATTTTTGAGGACATATATCTAAAAAACCCAAGAATTTAAAAAGGGTGGGTTGTTATACACACTGACCTACTTGAGTAGCACACCTCCCATTTATTTACAAATTTGCCATCCAAAATATTCCTTTCTTACCATTTCTCTCGTTGTTCTCTCGTATGCTTTTAACGGATGTGGCAGCAAAAGGGGGAGATGGTGGCCTGACAAGGACGGATGCACGCTTAGGGCCTGTTCTTTTGCAGGATTCCGCGAGAAAACGCAATGAAAAAGCACTGTTTATCTTCTGACATATGGAATCCAAGCCGAAGGATTTTATTCTGTTCTTTGGCCTATTTTTTTTCAGTCAAAACGTCCGACGTGGAGGGCAAAATGAGATTCTCAATTGCATTTTCGTTCTCTCCACGAAGCGCGCGGATTACAGGCGATTCCGAAGCATTGGCGGGTCCATCTCTTGCTGACGCCTAATCAAAACGCAGGTTGGGATTTTTTTTTTTTTGCTCATTTGATTGCAGCACAACGGATGATTGGAGTGGGCCCCTTGATTTGAAACCCAAAAAAACAAATTTCATTCCCATTTAATTATAATTAATATAAATAAATAGTTATATTAATTAATTTAATTAGCTTTAATTATTTAGTTTAGGTATAAATAGAACAAATTAAATATGAGTGGACCACACACCGTTTTCTTCAACCAAATTTTTTCAACCAAAAGAACACACTATACAAAGTGGGCCACATCTCAACTTTCCAACTCCACAATCCAACCCCACTTTCCAACAAAAGAACACACTACACCAAATTTCTCTCTCATCAAAATCTACACTTCTCAACTTTCCACAATTATACTTTCCTACAAAAGAACAGGCCCTTAGGTGTGCAACACGAAGAGAGAGAGAGAGAGAGTGTGTGTGAAAATGAAAAAAAAACACGATGATGATGGTGGAGGTGGTGACGATGATGGTGAAGATTGTGATTGTGGCAGGCCAATAAGAAATTTGTTCATACGTTATCGTTCTCCAGCAATACTAACATCAACTATTTATATTGCATACAGATTACTGTTCTACATTTCACTTAACGCTTTTAATGGCGAATATGAACAAATTTTGCGAATATGAACAAATTTTCACAAAACTATCCAAACCGTTCACAGTTTTCTCAAGATACTACATTTATCTTTCACAATTCGTTACACCTTTGGAAAAAGAACTAAAATCAACTCACACCTCACTTATTTATTATAACAAGTGGGTGCAGAAACATTTAGGCTTGACCCTAAGTCACAACAGAAACTAACCAACAACATTTCCAAACTTCCTTTCTCCTTGAAACAGAACACCAAATGAACGGATCATTCCAACTGCGGTCCTATGGCTCCTCCTCGCCGACGCAATCACAAACACATTCATCCATCTCAAGGTCATTCAGGCGGAAAGCGATTTCTCGACGCGAAGAGTGAGTTACAGGAACCCAGACAACACAATAAGCGTAGCAGCTAGCATTGCTACCAACATCGCTTGCAATGTGATGTGTGGGTTTAAGAAGAAGACGACTGCGATCCCGCCGCTCTCCCACACCTTCAGCTGTGCAAAAGATGCTTCCAGTTGCAAAAAAAATTGGCAGTAATTTGAGTGAACCTAAATAGTTGCAAAGAGAAAATTGATGTCAGGACCTTGAGCACCTGAGTTCATGCAACGACTAAAAGTTTATGTGAACTCATGACAGGCTACCACACAAGTGTGTCAAGTTCAATGCCTAAACTTGTTCTTACTAACGCGTCATTCTGATAGGAATGGGGTGCAGCCACAAGTGGCATTTTGGTAATTTTGGAAAACATATGGGTATTTCCGTTACTTGGAAAACATGAGTGCGGCCACAAGGTTGAGGGTATTTTAGTAATTATGGTGTGTCGGCTCATGAAGATAGTTATTATAAATAGAGGGGGTAGAGATCTTGAAGGGGATATGTAGACTTTTGAGAAGAGTTGAAAACTTCCCTATTATTTGGAGATTGTGGCTTCGTCTCGAAGAGAAGCTTGGGATAACGCGGCCCCCTCTTGAATCAGTGGCTTGGAAGATGGAGTTCCTCTCGAAAGAACTCACTCCTATCTTGTATCCCTGCCTATTATTTAAAAAATCATCCCTTTTTTCCTTTTTTTCTTCCACAGAAAGTCCTAATTTCATCATCTTTATTTTTGTGAATCGTATCAAGTGGTATCAAAGCGTCGATCCTGGCATCAATAGAAGAAACCTTCACGCCTTCAAATCTATCGACGAAAGCTTTTCGAAGTTCAACAGAAGCTATTCAAAGTTCAGATCATGGATAATGCAAATCTTTAAGGCCTAGAGGGCAACCCTTGAGAAGCTCGATGCCAAGGAGGAAGCCGAAACCTGAGATCAGAAGGAAGCCGAAGCATACCGTGCAGATCTGGGGCCAAAGGAAGTGCTTTTGGACGAAGGCGAAGGCAAAATCTCGCCTTTGGAAGCGGACCACCAAAAAGATGATCCGGCTTCGAACCTGAACGGCGGCGACGAACCTGACGCAGTCGAAACGAGAATAACACAGATGAGAAAGGCGGTGGGCTCAAGGGCTCGCCACCCCTGGGATGGCGGGCTGAACCTGCCCGCAAGCTCGCAGGACCCGCCGTCGGCCTTGCCCGGCCGAAGCCCTGTCGGACATGCAAGAAGCCAAACAGACCCCGTCGGACCTGTAGATAGCCATGCAGGCCCGTTAAGGCTTGCACACAATACTACAGGGCCCATGTCGATACTTTGGGATAGCCCCATGCTTCTGGTTTTCAGCATGAAGACATCCTGAGCTTCAGTGTCCGCATGTTGGTCGCGGCCGACCCCCCGGACAAGCTTGGCGATCACGCCAACTTCTGCCTGAGCCTTGTGAAGGGAGTTGAGGGACTGTGGTAGCCCTTTAACCCAGGAGGAGGGGACGAGCACCAGCACTCGGAGTGGCGCCATCCACGAAATTCATGCACCACCTTGAGAATAATATGGTTCTTTAGGGATAGAGTAATAATAGGAATGTGGGGCGGCCACAAGGTAACATTTTTGTAATTTTCGGAAACATGGTGTTATTTCTGTAATTTGGGCTAAACCCCTAGGTTAATGGTATTTTAGTAATTATGGGGTGATGGCTCATGAGGAGAGTTAATAGAAATAAAGGGGGAGAGATCTTGATATGGGGTATGTGGTGTTTTGAGAAGAATTGGGATTTTCCTGTTATTTGGATATTGTGGCTTCGTCTCGAAAAGAAGCTTGGAAGAGCACGTCCACCTCTTGAATCGGTGGCTTGGGAGAGTTTCACATCTATCTTGTATCCACGTCTATTATCAATAAAAATTCTACCCTTTTCCTTTTTTTCCATAGAACGCCCTAATTTCACCTTATTTCCTCTTGCAAAAACCGTATCACATACCTACAAACCCTATGCGATTTTCCATTAGGCCAAACAAGATAAAATTCCTTGCAGCTAATTATATGTGATTATAACAATCATTATCTTCAGGCTCTAATGTAGGGGCTATAGTGAAGCAATAATGTTTAGCAGCCAACATCAATATACTGTGTAATAGAGGCATCTTCCTTCTGTTTTTCCTCATTTTGAGATAACATGTCAGTTGTCATATCATTCTCTCATCTCTGGATTTTATATATGATGTGTTGTAAGGTTATATAATTAACGACGTATAATCAGCAGTGCTTTGGAAGGCGCTAGGTGAGGCAGAGGAGTAGAGCCACCGCCTACATAGTCTTCAGTGTTTGGTCAATGCGTAAATCATCATTGCATTATTTCATTGGGGAGAGAAACGGATGCATGAATTCTCAATTTTAAGAGATGAATAGTTGTGATTAAGAGTCTTTACATATTGAATGTTGTACAATGTTCACAATGTGGTCTTCTCATGCCAAAATCTCCTATGCAAGGGAAAGGCTGCAATGCTAAAGCCAACAAGAACCTCTCTTCTCAAACCCTGGTTCTTTCTTCTTAATTTCTTTAACTATAATATTTCTTTTATAGGTCGATTTCAAAGCATTTATTCGAGCACAAAGGACCGATCGCTCATGCACCATCAATCACGGATCACTTGGGGGGTTCTTTACGGCTAGGAAGCAGGATGTCTACGTTGCCTGTGTGGATGCGGTATCTGTCTTCCTCTGGCAATATTCACACAACGAATGGATGGAAGGCTTTCTAACCCAATTATTTATTTGCTTTACATTCCATTAAAATAATGAATCTTACCTCTCAGCTTCCAATCATGTATGTTCCAATTCTCTGAACTAATATGCGGATTTTAGATCAACTATCAAGTTGTTGAAGTAAGATATTTTTAATATGAAATTGAATTAAGCGTGTTCATAATAGAAGCGGGTCGAACCCAACCTGTTTCCAATGATTAATGCATCTCCCTAACCTCTTTACGCCCTCTCTTGACATGAAGCAACAGTAGAGGCGAGCACATATGCACCACAAGCGGTAGCTAATGGCCAGAAAAGGTTTGTGCACTCTCTCTTTTCTCCTCCCTCCCCTAGGGCTGTCAAACGAACAATCTGTCGATAAACTGATCAATATTTGTTTCGATGGTGGTGTTAGTGGTTTTGCCCTAGACCAAATATTTGAATCTTTATGTTATGTCATTTTCATTTATAAAATGTTTCTCTTATTGTTATTATTATATTACTTGCATGTTTCTTTATAATAATGTTTGAATAGCTGTTTTATGTTATTCTAAACATCTCTAGTCATTCATCGTTAAATGTTTAATAATGAACTAAAACAAGTATGAGTTTGGTTGATAATTATGAGATAATTATATGTATGGTGATACAAATCAAACTTATAGATACTTGTTGGAGAACATGCACTGGATAGCCTCGCTATGAGATCATTACATAGATTAGTGTCATAAATGATCTCATAATAGTTATGTCATAAAATCCTTAGACCTGATATCATCACAGTTTCCTACATAAGGAACATCATGTTTTGATATAACCAAACGTTATCTTTAATCAGATAATCATAAAGGTTATGATTGAACATGATGTGAATTATGCGGAGGAAAAGTGAATGAACAAGATGGAATTTGTCCCTCCTATGAGAGAGATTTCTAATGGGCCACTCTATAAGTAGGACTGAGAAATGCATGGCCGTGCTCAAATGAATGTCATTTGATTTTATCAGTCTACTTAGAAAGCGAGAATTTAAATGATTGAACAATATAAGTATGACACTGTTCATGACTTATGTTCAAATCAGATATCGTGTGACAAAAGGATTATAACATGTTCTATTGGTTAGGTTAATATCGGACTAACGATATTCATATTAATTGGGTAGTCATAATGTCTTGCTAGAGACCAATTATGACTCGTGGGCTTTTAATGGGATTAAGCCCACTGCCAATTTGATATGAGCCTATTGGGTTGCACACAAAGAACGTAATGGATAAGATAGGGTTTAAACGTGATTTCGAATTTGATTCGAAATTCGTAATAAGGCGAAATATATTAACCGTCAGATATTGTATCTCGTTAAGATATTATCCCTAAGATATCGCCGCTAACTGAAATACGTTAATGAGTTAACGTGGGATTCTTATCCCTAAGATATCGTCGCATAACTGAAACACGTTAAGGGGTTAACGTGGGATTCTATATAAGATATAGGAAGGAGATTTTCAGTTTACGTTTTAATCTATCTCCTCCGTTTTTGAGAAAAACAAAGAGCGAGAGAAACCTAGTTGCGGAGAAGGAGCTAGCACCCACGCAATTCATATTCCTGACGTTCGCATGTGGATACTGATTGAGGGTGGTCGTTCGTAGAACAGCACCTGTAGTCCGACACATTCAGATCGTCACAAAGGTTAGTAATCTATTCGAATCAATTAGAAACGCTTGGATCATGGTAGGTTTCTATTTTCCACTGCGTATAAACTAGTTATGCATGATAGAAACCCTAACAGGTGGCTCCCTCAAAAGCGTAGATAAGCCGAACTCAAAATAGACCAACTCGCTCAAGTTCGATTTTAATAAGCTCACTATTATATTTCTTCATGTATATGTATATATAAATACAAGAACTAGGCATGCGTTGACTGGCTGGCGAATCCTACGCTGCCACACCCATCTCTGATCTTGCCTTGAGATCAATGTCACACTGATCACGAGGCAAGATCGAAGGCGGACGCAAGGCACACCACAGGTTTGCAAGTGATGCCAACCCAAGCGCCGCTCCATCATATAAATAGTACATAAGATTTATGTTTCAAACATACGAACCCTAGCTAAAACATACAAATTTATGTGTGTGTTAATATAAATATGTAAAATAGAATAAAATGCTACTGAATGTGTTAATATAAATATGTAATATAAAATAAAATGGAACTGAATTAATACACAAACAATATGACGCATTTTGTCATGTTATTTATCGGCATATATACACATAAGCTTTTAAAATAAAAAAGAATTTGTGAAAAATGAATATTTGACTTATAAATATTACTTACTCTTTATCTGGTCAATTTGAAACATGAAAAGACAATTGACGAAAAATGGAAGGTCTAAATATAAAAATGAAGAAAAACTGACAAATCAAGGGTTCTAAATTTGAGAAAAATAAAGATTCCAAATAAATATGGAATGTTGAAAGTCTCTCAACCAAGTCATCCGCTATCCGCTCTAACGAATCAGTATGAAAGAGATTTAGAGATCTAGGTATCTCACCAAGGTTCTCTCGTGTCCTCTCTCTCTTTCGCATTTCACAAGAAAGATTCAAAATAAAAGTTTTTTCTCAAGAGCACTTACTCATTTATCGATTGATTAACTCTCAAAGAAATACAACGTATTAGTAAATCTAATACCAGTGCAAGACCCGTACTATATAAGCAAATCGAAGTAAATTTAAAAATCAAATAAAATCGTAACAAAGGAAATTAAATAAGATTCATTAAACATAGTCCTCATCAACAATGTTAACAGTTGGGGTGGCAAACTGGTCAGGTTGGGTCGGGTCATATTTGACCCGACTCGGATAGGCGTAAACACTTACCCGACCCGGATTGAATTCGGGTCGGGTTCAGGTGACCTGTCACTTGGAAAATACCTGAGTCGGGTTCGGATTAACCCATCGGATTAAGAATTACACACAACTGCTTTTTTCGATGTCCGGCTATTTATTAAGAGTAACCAGCAATTTATTAGGAGTTGCATAATTTCCAGCAGCTTGTCGCTTAAACCGCACTGATGACAGACAACGGGGAAGTATAATTAACTTTAATATTTTATAAACGAAATTAATAAAATTAACTAAAAAGTTGTAGGTAAATGGAATTGAATCCAAAACCTCTTAAAGAAGAGAACAACAATTCAAATTGTATACCCCTTGCAAACGTGTTGAAGTTATTATATAAATTTTTATATAGAGAAAGAAAATCAACCAGGTTAAATTCGGGCCATCAGAGTTGACATGTCACACCCATACCCAACACGGATAAAATCCGGATCGAGTCAAACCGAATCCTACCTGACCCAGATTAGCCCCTACCCATACCCGGTTAGGAGGCCATGTTCGGTTTGGTTCGGATCAAGTCGGGTACATTTTGCCACCTCTAGTTAACAACATCAATTCTATGATGCTCCAAATAAACAAACAACCACAAATAGTTTGAATTCGGCTCGGTATTAAACAGGCTCACTCGATTACTATATGAGCCAAACTTGACCAGCCTTAGCTCACTTGAGTTTAGCTCGTTTACACCGCCCTCCCCCATCCCACAGGCATCAACGTCTACTCCATAATCGAGCGGCATGGCCACCGCCACCGCCTAGGCGACCACACCAAGGCCGCCTTTTAAAACAAGGATAGATAATCAGCAACATTCCACCATATGGCCAATATATTTTTATGATAAATAATGTAATTTAACCATATATATTTATTTTTGACAACATTATTGTTTCAAAATTTCTTGTTAAGAAATATCAAAGACAGGAAGGACTAAGAAGAACTTGGAAGTATGAACTAAGACACATGACACGGAAATGGGTACAAGAAGCGGTAATTCCTTTATGTAGCTCACAATGATATGAAGACAAGAAACAAAAAAATATATATATTCATGAAAGAGAGCATGCACATATATGTTCGTACATAGACATGGTTATGCTTCCAAAAAATAGCGACACATCTCTATTCACCTAATGGAAATGAGTACTCCTTGCTCTTCAATTTCCTATAGAGTAGCTCAATTTTAATCAATTTTAATGTCAAAACATATATTTACATTCTAAACTCATTATACCCATGTAAGAACGTTTACCTCATTTTACAGTAAGGTATAGTCATGATATAGTAATACAATTAAATATACAGTGAGGTAGCTCAATTTTAATCAATTTTAATGTCAAAATATATCTTTAAGTTCTAAACTCATTATACCCATGTAAAAACGTTTATCTCATTTTACAGTAAGGTATAGTCATGATATAGTAATACAATTAAATGTACATTTCAAATATATAATAACATGTTACATGAAGAAGATGTGTATGAGTCAAGCAAGACATGTCTCCAATGTTTTCGCAAAGTTTTCAAAACTAGAAAACATGACATATAATTAAGAACATGTTTGAAAAATGTCCAACGCATGTCCGAGGGGTATTAAAAAGTGTCAGGGTCTTGTATGAGTGTCGGCATGTTCTACATAGGTACAATATCATGATACAAGTACCCATGCTACATGGGTAAACGATGAATCTATTAGGCAGCATAATTTTCCTTCTATTGAGATCATGTGGCGGAACAATACAAAGAAGTTGCAGGTTGCATATTCTGTTAACTTATCACTGAACGCTCTAGAATTGGAAAGAGTTGCTCTTAGAAATCACGCACGCAAATGCAAATGCAACATAATCTTACGAGTGCAATTAACAAAGTTTGTGACTTATCTTGGCAAAGATTTTAGACAATTCTTGAACATCATTTACTGTTGAAACAGCAAACATAAACTATTAATGGGAAATATGTTGTGTTGCATAATGATAAAATTGTCCTACCAGGCAATGAAAGAAAACACAGCTTGTGCACTTATTAATAAAACAATGATGTTTTAGGTGCAAATTATTTATATCAGCTGATAATTAGATAATATTACCTTGTCGGGTTAAAAGAGCATTCCGAGCAATGCATTTAACTGTGTATTGGACACTCCATCAACCACGACCCAGATGCATGCAAGTGGATAGACAGAGGCACGTACTCCACTGCCTAAGCTGAGCAACAAACCAAAGTAAAAGCGCAATGAGATCATTCAGTTTTAAGCATCACAGCCCCAACAACAAGTTTACTGCAGATAATTCGGTTGAAGTTAAACAACAGCAACAACAAGTAAACTAGCTCTTTTTTAAGTTAGGAATATGATTCCATTTGTTGAAGTTAAACAACAGCAACAACAAGCAAACTAGCTTTTTTTAAGTTAGGAATATGATTCCATTTTGCCTGTCCGGACTAAATTGTGATGCAAATATTTGCTACGGAAGATCACACCATTCTATTTCCTCGTCCTGGTTGAGGCAACTATTAAGGATTTCTGCTTTGTTGTATGGGTTCAGATTGCATAACTAAAAGAGTTAGTCCCAAGCACCAGTTAACCAGCCAGTAATAGGGCATGATCTCTTCTACACACTTGAACAGAAATTAGGTATCAATCCTGAAGGGTTGTGTCATGTTAACCACTAGTCGTAAAACCTTGGTCAATTGTTTTGCCAAGCTATGTTGCTTGAGCCTGCTTCCTCGGCCAAACCCCATTTTAATGAGAGAAAGTTGTACAGAGAAAGACACATGTAGCCAAAAAGAAGCCATAGCAGGACAAGTGTCTGAAGGCCGGCTCCACCAGCTACTATCCAAGTTACTGAAGATAAGACCTGCTGTTAATCGCCCAGCAACCAGCAGCGAACATTAGAAACATCATAACAAGTTATAGTTATCTGACATAGGCAGCAACACGACTATGATCTGGCAAAGAGACTGAGTACTGTAAAAAATACACACGTAGATAACATAATAGAAGAGCAGGAAAGGATTTTGATTTTAGCAAACGTTAGCCAAATAATTTAAAAACTCTGCAAATGTACTTGGATTTACAACCACTGGCAGTAAGCAATTTAGTGAATCAAAGTGTTATTAACTAATCTCAGTACTAAATTATATAGGTCAGTTCACGGTCTATATAAGTATGCCACAAAAGAAATACGAATTAAAATGAAAATGATGCCAAGAAACAGTTGAATTGGATATTGAAAAACTGCATGACAACCATTCTTCAGGAAAATAAGAGACATATTGAGGATCATACGAGAATGCAGTATCTACGGTCCTAGAAATGATAAACATTTACAAGGGCCCCTCTTGGCAAGTATACCTACAATTGCATCAGCAGCACCAAATGTGGCCATTGCAGCGCCCACTCCTGAGACACCAAGTGATGGTTCTACGACTTGTTTTGTAAATTCAGCCCGGATATTAGAAAGGCACAACTTCATGAGAAGAAAAAAAAGCTGAATCACAATCTTCAGAGGAACATGAACGTATTGCTTACCATATGAAGGCTTGTGTAAGTAGAATATGCCATAAGAGGAATAAGCAATAACAGACTTCAGCATGTTCCTAACTGATGAATTTCATGGATGCACTTCTTGTTTGTCATCTCTTTTGGACAAGAAGCACAACTAACCGGCACCTAGGATCATACATCCAAGAAAGACAGTAAATAGCAGGTTTGTGTCATCCCCTTTCAGAAGAATGTCATTTAAAAATTACTAAAACTTTCATAAGATAAAAATCAACAATGGAAATATAAGTTAGTAAGGAGCTGATATACATATAAGAAACAAGATCTACGGCATAACTTGACCCATCAAAGTCATGACACTGGAACAAAATTAGTTCTTTATGCAAACTACATGTCAGCTTGGAGACTGAGACTGTTTTCCATAATGATAATCAGCAGGTGTACATTATTACCAACAATAGATATGGACAGCACCTACCCTCTGACATATGGCACAAAAGATCTGTGATATGTAGGAAATTTTTCCCACCCAGGGTTAAGAGTTAGGCATGTACGACAACTTTTGGACGCTACACGCATGTTTTATGTGTTGGACACTTCTACAAGTTCAAAGGTTTATCCACCTTATTAATATTTTAATATAAGTCGCTATGTCTCCTTTTGACAAAAGCAAGTGCCTTATTTTATTATTTTATTGTTAATCTATTATACATTTGCGGGAGTTTGCCCACGGACAAACTCCACGTAGGACAAAGGGAGAGTAAAGTGTCACATCCCTCCCCCAAAAAAATCAAACAACACCCCAAAAAAACCCAATGCATGTACTTATATATGACAACTCAATGCGTGTACTTATATATGAGTTAAATATATGTTTGTGTAGTAAAACACGTCTATGATTGGGAGGATTCTGTGTCTGACACCACATGTCTGTGTCGCAGTACAACGCCGGCATCTGTGTCTACAGACCAAAGCAAGAAATTCATCATGCTCGACGAGGCATCTGTGTCTTGAGGGGAGGGATCGTGAAGAAGTAATAAAACAGTCTCAGTGACGGTTCAATCCCCTTCATCATGCACAAAGCTATAAAGCTCATCAGTGTACCAATAGCGTTCGGCATCAACTGACAGAGAGAAAGGTTCAGGGTGCACAAGAAGTAACGCATGAAGGGGTGCAAGGGAAATCGAAGCCCTCGTTAGAAGGCTTTGACGTAAACCCCAGCTTTCCGGTCGCCAGGGCGATGGACCATCTCGTCTCTTCCTGGCATCCGGATTTGATAATCGAGGTGGACGTAGCTTCTCTGAAACTCGGGGATCTGATCGGCTCTAACTTTAGACCTCAGATTCGCGATCAAACCAGGCTCCATGACCCCCTCCTTGTTCTTCTGCTTGACGGTAACCAAGCTCGACGAGTCCAATTCTTTCAGAGAGCGAAAATTTAAATCAAAAAAGAAGAAGAGAGTATCTTAGAATTCTGTCGCTGGAACCGTCTTATATCAACAAGGCGACAGCCACACAATGAGGCACGCGTCGAAGATCCAAGGATCTACGTATCTTGGGTTTCGAACCGGCGGCTCATCCGGATTAACGAGGCGGACGTTTTGACGCCTAGAACTCGAGTACTAATTCCTCAACTGTCGTGCCTCATTAATGCGATGTAACGTCGCTTGACTTCAACAAGCGGACCCGTTGAGATCTTGTGATAGGGACCATTGTTGAACCATTGGACCGGCACTCAAGACAAATCGACCGACGGAGGTTAAGGCCCACAAAAGAAGCCCGACATCGACTCAATCAAAGCCCACCAGCCAGTCGCACGTGTTAGTGGTTGTGCCCTAGGCCAAATATTTAGACCTTTATGTTATGTCAATTTCATTTATAAAATGTTTCTCTTATTATTGTTATTATTATATTGCTTGCATGTTTCTTTATAATAATGTTTGAATAGTTGTTTTATGCTATTCTAAGCATCCCTAGTCATTCATCATTAAAGGTTTAATGAAGAATTAAGACTAGTATGAGTTTGGTAGATAATTATGAGATAATTATATGTATGGTGATACAAATCAAACTTATAGGTACTTGTTGGAGAACATGTAATGGATAGACTCGCTATGAGATCATTACATGGATTAGTGTCATAAATGATCTCATAATAGTTATGTCATTGAATCCTTAGACCTGAGCTCATCACAATTTCCTACATAAGGAACATCATATTTTGACATAATCAAACGTTATCTTTAATCAGATAATCATAAAGATTATGATCGAATATGATGTGAATTATGCTGAGGAAAGTGAATGAACAAGATGAAATTTGTCCCTCTCCTATGAGAGATATCTAATGGGCCCCTCGATAAGTAGGACTGAGAAATGCATGGCAGTGCTCAAATGAATGTCATTTGATTTTTTCAGTCTACTTAGTACGCGAGAAATTAATTATTTGAACAATGTAAGTATGACACTGTCCGTGACTTATGTTCAAATAAGATATCGTGTGACAAAAAGATTATGATATGTTCTATTGGTTAGGTTAATATCGGACTAACGATATTCATATTAATTGGGTAGTCATAATGTCATGCTAGAGACCAATTATGATTTGTGGGCTTCTAATGAGATTAGGCCCACTGCCAATTTAATATGAGCCTATTGGGTCGCACACAAAGAACGAAATGGATAGGATAGGGTTTAAACCTGATTTCGAATATGATTTGAAATTCGTAATAAAGTGAAATATCTTAACCGTCAAATATCGTATCTTGTTAAGATATTATCCCTAAGATATCGCCGCTTAACTGAAATACGTTAATGAGTTAAAGTGGGATTCTTATCCCTAAGATAGCGTCGCGTAACTGAATGTTGTTAAGGGGTTAACGTAGGATTCCATATAAGATATAGAATCACGATTTTCAGTTTTTACGTTTTTTGCAATCTATCTCCTCCGTTTTTGAGAAAAACAAAGAGCGAGAGAAACCCTAGTTGCGGAGAAGGAGCTAGCACCCTCGCAATTCCTGCCCGTGACGTTCGCGTGTGGATACCGATTGAGGGTGGTCATTCGTAGAGCAGCACCTGCAGTCCGATAGATTCAGATCGTCAGAAAGGTTAGTAATCTATTCGAATCAATTAGAAACGCATGGATCTTGGTAGGTTTCTATTTTCCGCTGCGTATAAATTAGTTATGCATGAGAGAAACCCTAACAGCCCGTTGCACTCCCAACACTCGAACGTGGAATCGAATGCGGCCTCATAAGTAGCGGGAACATGGGCAATGTTTGCTCCTATTAAAGAGGGGTGATCATGGCACCATAATGGGTGACCGTTATCTCCTCAACGTAACTGAAAGGACCCATGAGGCCTGTAAATACCAAAAGGTTCCATTTTCCATGGTACGAGATCTAATACATAGACTCTACTCTTTTAGCACATAATTCATCCACTTTAGAGCTTACGACGTCAGATCTGAGACAAACCTCCGTATGTCGATCACAGATGCTCCAAGCTCACTCTCTTTCTTAAGTTTCCATACTAACTTAAGCATCAGAGGGAATTTAGGTCGGGACCCAGATCCGACCCCCTTAACGTTTCTTTGTGGTGTAGATCAACGAGTTTCAGCCTCCTGCAAGGGTTACTTCCAAGCTTCACAGCCTCAATCAATTGACTTACAGGCAACTCGAAGGTCGATCGAGCACCGCGTCCCAACCAACATCCATCAGGTACTTGCTGACGAGGCTCTGACTCAGCACGAAGGGTTTACGTCAGGTACTCAATTGTTTTGGTCAATTTGGCCTTAACACGACCCTAACGGGCCGAAATTGTAAATCTGAGAATCCACGATCCCACCATTACTTCGCCCCTGAAAATCCATTTTGTCCTCAAGGTGGTGCATGAAGTCTCTGGTGGCCTTATTCCAAGAGGAGATGCTCATTTCCCTTTGTTTTCTCCCTCCGCCCCATCGTTTGCATTATCCTTGCCTAGTAACAATAATTGGACCATGTGTACGCCACATTGGTGCCCAGGGATAAATCTCTCATCGCATCGAAAATATAACCTCTGATGTCTCTTTTTCCGCATCTTTGCCTCAGTCGTCTTCCTAAACTGTCCTCCTGGTTGTGGCTCATTGTGCTTCTCCTTGCTGGCCTGATCTACCCATGATGGTGCCTGACGTCCTCCTATCGCCTGTTGGTTGTGAAACAAGGAACCGCCCCTAGATCTCTGCTCCTCCGTAAGACGATCCTCCACCAACTGTGCCAAATCCATCGTCTGTATTAGTCCTCGCGACTGATAGAGGCGTAGCTCTACTCATATGTTGGGCGTGAGCCCTTCATGAAGCAACCTTTCATAGTCTCCTCAGGCATGTCTCTGACTCGTCCCGAAAATGCCTCAAACTTCTTCATATACTCCTCATAACAGAGCCATCTTGCTTCAGTGCCATCAGTTGCTTAGGTTTCCACACTGGGTATATCGAAAGTTGTCCACCAGACTGTCCTTGAGCTCATCCCATGATCGCATAGGCTCCTTTTGTTCCCTCCGAAGAATCCAAGAAAGTGCCTCTCCTTCAAAGCACACGACAGCTGCCTTTAATCTCGGTACCTCTGTCATGTGCGTTGATGAGAAGAATCTCTCCGCTCTGTAAATCTAACAATGGGGGATCATCTCCCTCGAATATATGCATCTTCAGGTTCCTTACACGACTGTCCATCCCAAATTGTCCTTGATCTGTTCGTCCTCATGCATGTCTATAGTAAGGAGGATGGTAATGGGTCATGCCTTACTGTTGGTTCTTAAGTTCAAGACCAATATTGTTTTGATGATGATCAACATTATGTTGTGTGCTAATCATCTTTTATGTTTAAATCTCGAATAATTAACATTGATTATATCAAGAGACAAACAAAACCTAAGGTGTTGGGATGATGGACTCAAGGCAAGGAGCATTGGATTAATGAAGCCATGAAGAATCATGAAGCTTATGTAAATTATTTTATGATTCTTTACGTATTTTGCTCCTTCTTAATTAAAGTACTTGTATGCCTTGATTAGATAGTCACACACACTTATGCATGTCTATTTCCATCTTAGTGATCCATAGGAACTTTCTAAAATCCATCATAATATGTTGAATGGCCAAAACACTCTTAATCATGTTTTCAGCCTATCACCAGACGTCTCGAATACACCCACCAGTCGTCTAGTGTATCTGATTTTTTGGTAGCCAAAATTCCTAGGAAGTCCAAACGACTGAAGTTCATTCACCAAGCGTCTGAACAGTGATCCAGACGGCTGGTCAGTTGAGTCGAAATTTCTTAACTCTCTGCTTTCTGGAATCTGTTTTCTGCAGTCTGTCTGACTTCAAACGGCTGCCAGTTTTTCTGTGGTTGAAATTTTTCATCCATTCCAAGCCCATCAGATTGCAAATTTCATTATCTTAAATGCATCTTGATTCACCTCAATCGAAGTCCAATTGTGGAAGTTATGACTGTTTTGGTGATCGAGTGTTTTTTGGACAGATTCTGCCAGACGCTGCTAACGTCGGTCCAGTCGACTACACAGTGCACCAGACGACGTCTGGTCACCCTTCTCCAGATGTCTAGTCACTTAGAAAACTGGCCATTTATAGCCGTTGACAGCTTTTTTTCATATGGTCGTTTTCTTCGTTTTTGTGCACAATTAAGAGCTTATTTATACTCCATTGTGATGCAGTTTTTGGCACCAACACACATACATTTGAGAATCATTTGTGGGCCAAAAACAAGAGAGAAACTTGCATTCTTTCTTCATCTCTCTCTCAATTCCCTTAGAGCTTCTTAATGGTGAATTAAACTCCAAGCTCAAGGGTATTCCAATAGTGGATCAAGCTTACATCCAACACTTGGACATCAATCTTTCTTTGCATCTACACCTCACAGTTTGTAAGCATATCTAATCAAGACAATAGGAAGATAGTAGTTTCTTCTTTGTTTCATTTGTTGATACATTGCTCATGGGTTAAGGAAGTCTCTCTGGAAAGAGAGATTGGCACTTGGTATATGGTGTGCTCTTAGAAAAGAGTGGCTCTTGTGAAAAGTATGTGTTGGAATCCCGAAAGGGATTTACATATTTGTACTCATGTAGTGGGAGAATTGTATGCCTTGAAAAAGGCTTGATAGTGGAATCCAGGAAATGCAATTGCAACGTGAGACTGGAGTATGATCGACTTGGAATATAGATCTGAACCAGGATACGTCTCGTGTGTTTGCGATTTGTTTTGACGTATTTCCTTTGTGTTTGTTATTTTTGTTGAGATGCTTGTTTTAATTTCCGATGTGTTGTGCGCTTAATTTTAGTAACTTTTAATTACGCATTTTTGTTTGCCTTTACATTATTTACGCCCTTATTTAGTGTATTGTGTAGCCACATGTCCCAACAAGTCGTACCTCCCTATGACGCTCATAGCCGCTCAGCGGGCCTCTGCCTCTGTCTCCATGGCCGCCCCAGACATCCTCCACCCAAGCACCGTCACCAACATCCTCTTCAAACCCCTCCTCAAAACCCATGTCTTCGTCATTATCCTTTCGAAACTCCTCATAAGCTGGAGGTACACGACGTTGTCGCCTCTCTACCGCATAGCGAGGCCTGTAGGACCTCAAAAAAACATCTCCATCGTCGTCCAGCCACAGTGAAAGCTGTCAGTTGTCGTCGTTGTCACTGTAGGTTGTCGGGGGCCCGGGGGGTCACAGGGTCCCGGCGGTCTCTCTAGAAGTCAGCAAGCATTGCAATGGGGTGAACAGCCCCTGCAATGGGGTGAACAGCCCCAGCAGGGTGGTTGCAGGGGCCGCCCACCCTTGCAGGTGACTTGCAGGTGCCTGGCCACCTTTGCAGATGGTCTACATTGGTCAATTTCCCCTGCAGATGGGCTACATGGGTCGCGTCACCCTTTCGAAAGCAACGGTTGTGGTTTCCTGGCCTTGTGGATTCATCCTAGTCTTCTGCATAGTACTCGTCGACGTCAGAAAGCATCCCTTCTTTCCATTCCATCAATTTCCACTTTCCTTTCTCCAAAGCCGTCGTATTTCGCCCAAGATTAGAGTTTCCTACCTCGTCGGATTGCTTAGCCGTCATGAACCACAAAAGTAGTTGTGATAGTTGTGATATGATTTGCACCACACCATCAATCTTTTGCCCCAACAAAGCCCTATCTTTCTCCACCACCGCCATATCTTGTGATCCGTCGTTGCCCTAATTACCTCCATCATTTTTCTCAAATCCTTGATATCGCCATCATACTCTTCATCCAAAGCATCGATCTTGTCCTTAGATCTCATCGCTACAATGTATCGTGGAAAGCTCTAATACTGAATGATGGGATTGAAAGGAGGGTTCAGATTTTTTATTATGGAAAACTGAAAATCGAAAGATAAATTGGCCGCCTATAAAGGTGGACCGCTCTTCCAAGTCGTCAATTTTAGAGTACGACTGCACTCTCCCAAAAGGGAATTCTAAACCTCTCAATAATTTTCTCTCAAAATATGCATAATCATCCCTAATCCCCTAATCACCTATAAATAATAAACTGAAAATAAAAAATTACAAAAAAAGACCCTCTAAACCAGAAATTTACAAAAAAGAACCTGGAGATCCAAAAATTACAAAAACACCCCGAACTGGACAAAACTGTAAATCTGAAAATCTGCAATCCCATCGTGACATGTGTTGGATCCATCACTAAATGAGACCTACGTCCAATTTTGATATGTACTAGATACTCAGATACTTGATGAATACTTGCCAGACACTGCCAGAGCTATAAACCAATCTAATATGCATTGCACAAATATCAAAGACATAAGAAACATAACTGTGTATGAGGTAATAAGTTAACAATCTAATGCATGGGTTTTGGACATCAGTTGAATACTCCTATAAGCTATAATACACTAATACACCCCATGAATCTCAAAGACATAAGAGATATATGTCAGCGAATCTGAGGTTTGAAGTTAGAAACCTAACGCATGAATTATAGGATCACATTTCTATTTCACTGTAGATGAATTATATAATTTGTCCAATTTTTTTCTAGTAACGATCGATGATTAATCTAGTGTCTGTTAACCTAAGTAACAAGGAATTATTTTGCATACAAGAACTATTGGCTTACTCATTATTTTAGCATTAGCTCATCGGGTATATAGAAATAGAACTAATTATCATATCAACTATAACATATATATATATATATATATATATATATATATATATATATATATATATATATTGAAGAGTAAGCAACTTTATTCATATAACTCAACCAATTACAATATTGGTTTACAAAATAGATCCAAACATAAAACGCAAGAGAAACAAAGCCATACAAAAACCAACAACTCTGATAAAGCAAGGAATCCTAGCGATATTTAGGATTCCGAGTTTCCCTTGAGCTTTTCCGTCGAGGTGGGTCCAAATAAGTCTTTTTGAGTGTCTTTAATTTTGGAGCTAAGCGGCGCATTTCATCCTCCCACTCTTGGTTTATCATTGTAGCATCTCCATCAAATTCTTCCACCCATTCTTCCTCATATTCATCCTCATCAGCATTTTCATCCCCAACATTATCAGGGTCATCAACACGATCATTACCAGAAGGGCCCCCAGCTTCTACAGAATTTGGAATCACATGTACATCCGCTGCATCACCATTAGTAACCTCAACATTTCCATTAGAAGGGCCCCCAGGCTCTATAGTAGATGAAAAACCTCTTCTCGAAACATTCTCTTCATTAATCAACCCACTTCCAGCCATAGACATAATAGCCTTACCTTTCTCCACCCAAACCTTCTTAAACGGACATTGGGAGGCTGAGTGCCCAAAGCACTCACACGTGGGACAACTTGGTGGCAAGTTTTCATATTCCACTTTAATGATCACATTCTCCTCATCCTCAACAGCAATCTCAATTTTATTTTGTAATTTGGTCTTTGCATCAATTTCAACAAAGCATCTTGCATAGGAGTATCTTTCTCCCAAAGCTGTAGCCTTATCAAGAAATAATGGCTTACCTATAGAGCTAGCAATTATACTTATGCACTCTGAAGACCAAAATTTCAGTGGTAAGTCAGGAAATCTTACCCACACTGGAATTGAAGACAGAAGATCTCTGTCCATAGTGAGGTCTGGAGTCCAGCGTCGTAGCACTATCACTCTTTTATCGAACATCCACGGCCCTCCTTGGAGTATCCTGCTGCAATCTTCCTCCAGCTCAAACACGAAGAAGAAAAAGCCATTTTCTCTAGAGTGGACCTGTAAAGTACCCTTTGGCCGCCACAAACGATGAACACATGCACGAAGGTGAGAATATAGAGGTTTGTCACCCACAACATAACCAGCTAGTGTCCGTCCCCATTTTGCAACATTAGTAGAGATTGCTTCCTGCGGGATCCACGGGACAGTCTTCCCTGAAGGAACCTCCCGAAGAGGATAGTAAGTGCATTTGCTAATCTCTTCTACAGCGCGCCCAACAGAAAAAAGTGAACTCCATGCTTCTCGACCTGTCTTCGCCACTCTCAAAGGAGCAGGTGGTTGGCCGGCAGATTTTTCCTTCCGAATGTTATTAAAATTCCGTTGTAATGCAGGATATTCTTCAGCGTAGTTGGGTGTTGACTTTGCTACAGCAGACGATGACATCCTTTGAATACAGAATGAAGAACATTGATGAAAACGGTTTCCAGCATTGATACAGGCGGGAATGGATCTGCTACCCATGATCTGTTCGTGGATGACCCGGATCAGTCAGCCAGCGGGGGAGACACCCAGACCGGATCAGCAGATCTGGCGTCGAGATCTGAGCGCCTGAAGCGATCAGTTCTGTCGACCGGATCAGGTCAGGAGCTGGGTCTCCGAGGCGTCGACCGGAGGGCTGTGATCTGGACGAAGTCGATCGGACTGGTCCAGAGGATCTTGTCGAAGTCGATCGGACCGGAGGATATATATATATATATATATATATATATATATATATATATATATATATATATATATATATATATATATATCCTGGGTTTTAAGGATTTGGCAAATGCTCGCACCCATATTATATATGTATCTTGTATCCATACCAAAGGAACTTGGACAGACAATGGCTTGGACGCGAGATCAATGATGTATATTATATAATAGTACTAGTCATAACCCGTGCCCGCAGGCACGGTTCATTAAAGACTTTCCCCCGCGAAATCTTTATTCCCCAAAAAATTATTTCCACATCCAAAAATGCGCGGAATAACAAATTAGTGTAAAAATATTTAACGGCACATGCACCTTCGACACGGAACAAAGTAGCGTAAAAAAATTTAGCGGGCGCCTTGGGCGCGGGAAATTATCCTCATCTTGTTGCCACATTTGTGGAAGAGACGGTGGGCCCCGCGTTGAGGGAGTGATCATTCAATTTGCGTCAGTATTCGACTGCAGCATTAAGTGCAAGTTAAAGTTTCATTCCCCATAAGCTTTCATTTTCCCATAAACTTTCATTTCCCAAGAAATGTTTTTCCCTCTTAAAATTTCCACAAACTCTCATCTCAACCATTGATTTTCCAAGATTAAAACTCAATCATCTTTCTATCAACCTGTTTGTACTAGTCAACTTGTCCTAGTCAGCTCTAGAATTCAAAAAAAGTTGTCAAATTTAATATAGACTAGTCATAATCCGTGCCTTCGGTCACGGTTCATTTAAGATTTTCCCCCGCAAAATCTTTATTCCGAAAAAAAAAATTTCCACAGCAAAATTGCGCTGAACGACAAATTAGCGTAAAAATATTTCACGGCACGAACGCCTTCGGCGCGGAACAAATTCGGCGCATGCACCTTCGCACGGAATGACAAATTCGGTGCGGGCCCCTTCGGCGCAGAACAACAAATTAGCAGAAAAAATTTAGAAGGCGCCTTGGGCGCGGAACAACAAATTCGGCACGGGCGCCTTTGGCGCGGCACAACAAAGGAGGGAGAACAATGCACGAGCGCCTTCGGCGCGGAACAACAAATTCGGCGCGAGCGCCTTCGACACGGAATAACAAATTAGCGTAAAAAATTTAGCGGAACAACAAATTCGGCGCAGACGCCTTTGGCACGGAACAACAAATTAGCATAAAAAAATTTGGCGTGGAACAACGCACGAGCGCAGTCGGTGCGGAACAACAAATTTGGCACAGGTGCCTTTGGCGTAGAACAACAAATTAGCGTAAAGAAATTATTCGCATCTTGTTGCCCCATGCGTCGAAGAGACGGTGGGCCCGCGTTGAGGGAGAGATCATTCGATCTGCGGCAGAATTCGATATGCAGCATTAAGTGCAAGTTATAGTTTTTTCCCAAATGCATTAATTGCATGCACTCTACTATTCCCCAGAAACTTTCATTTCCCAAAAAATTTCATTTCTCCAAAAGCTTTCATTTCCCCAGAAATGTTTTTCCCGCCAAAACTTTCCGCAAAATTTCATCTCAACCATTCATTCCTCAAGATTAAATCTCAGCCGTCTTTTTATCAACCCATTTGTCCTAGCCAGCCCTAGGATTCAAAAACAGTTGTCAAATGTATAATAGATGTATAAAATATTATATAACAGAATTGTCCCAATGATCTACAAAGTATAAACAAATGAGAACATGAAATAGAGGTCAATGGTGAGCATCGTGAAAGAGGGATCCACATCTGCTGAGAACGATAGAATACACAGGTCAGCTTCAAAAAGAAAAAAAAAGCAACACCCAATTTTTCTAGAAATGGATCTCGGGAAAAGGGTTGCAAATTGCAACAATGCTACCGAATAGCAATGATCAATGTAAAATTTTATGCTTGTGCTCCAGCAATGATATCGATAGGATTTATGTCTCGCATCCTTCCGAGCGATTAAAGTGATGGTATAGCAAAGGGACTGGATAGTGGGTTTAATCACATATCAAATAAAGTAAGGAATGGATATGTTGTTTAAATATGTTAGTATCCATGACTCAAAAAAGGTTAACCCTTTGAGTCAATATGGATTTCAAGCATATTAATCACATCCATCTAAGTCAATGGGTCTAATTCTTTCTGAGGAACAACATACCCACTGCTCTACCTACTGCTACAGATGTGATATTATTGCTCAAGGAAATATATCATTATGTTGTAACCAAAGCATAGGAACAATATCCTACTAGAGAAAATATCAATCCACTCAGAAACATCAGAAACAATCATATAGAATAAAAAAGTTTAAAACTGCAATTATGGGAAACAACATAAATATTTCTGTAATGTGTTACATGACTAGGAGATGAAAATTTTGGCTAAAGAAACCAGTAAGAACAAAGCTTAAAACTGCCAAATCACCTCACCTTCTCATCTCCCAACAAAAAATATGAGATCAGGTTGCCAACGACCCTAAATTTACAAAAGTTACAGACCATCATTAAAAAAAATTAAAAAAACTGATAGATTAAACACTCTCATCATTATCAGCAAACAGTAAAGAATTATTTGTACCTGTGTGCTAGCAAACATTCCCAAAAAATTCACCATTGAAGTGACAAATTACTGTGCCTTCATGCAAGCAGCAATCTCTTGCATGGCTATGAGCCGTCGAAGTGAGATATATCCCCTAATATACAGGAACATGCATCAAAGTTTCTAAATTTCAAGGCAAGAAACCATATTCACCCGCACCCGGAAAAGGAAAATCTATATTACATTTGACAACTGTTTTTGAATCCTAGGGCTGACTAGGACAAGCTGACTAGGACAAACAGGTTGATAGAAAGACGATTTGGATTTAATCCGGGTAAATCAACGGCGGAGATGAGATTTTGTGTAAAGTTTTGAGGGGAGACTTTTGTATTTTGAGGGGAAACGTGAGGGAGAAAACCAATTTATCTTCCCTTATTTAATTTATAAAAAACATGCCGAACCATCAATCTTTATCTTTTCTGGGGAATGATGGCTCTGGGGGCCACAAGCTCATCTGGGAAACTGAGGAGATGATGTCGCCTCATCAATCTGCGGCAGTGGCAAAACGTGATGCTCCCACTTCATCGATCCGCGGGAAAACATTTGTAAGGGAACAAAAACAAACATCTAATCGATCCTAGGGGCAGACAACTGGGCTTGGGCTGGATCAAATGGGGCCGAGGGTTTCCGCGAGGAGGCGGGAGATCAGGGAGAGTAGGGTGGATCCGTAGCCAGAGAAAAGGGAGCGGATGGCAGTGGACGCCCTCGGTGTCGGAGAGGGAACGATGGAGGTGCAAGGCGCATGACATGGCATTGGCGAGCTCAAAGGAGGGGATATCGATGGTGGCGGGGCCAGCGCCACTGTCGAGATGTTGGAGAGGGAACGATGAAGGTGGACGTCACGTGACATGGCATTGGCAAGCTCAAAGGAGAGGATATTTGGTAGGGCCATTGCCATTGCCGACTCTAATCCAGGTCCATCTTCTCAGGCAATCTCCCTACCTGCATAATCGTAGGTAATCAGTTCCTAAAATTCGCTTTACTTTCTTATTGTATGGAGATGGGTCCAAATCTTTACTCTGAGATCGGCAAGAGGCCATAGGGTTGATCAAATTTCCCTGTTTTTTTCTGATCATGAGTATGTGATTTTTAGGGTATTTTTGGGCTATTATCGCTTTTTTCTAGATCTTTTGTACAAGGATTATTAGACAAATCAGATGTTCTCTCTCTTTCTCATTTTCTCTAAGCAACAGATTGGTGTGTTAGCTGACTCGCCTGACCAAGAAATGAGCTTTCGTTTTTCTTATTGCCGAATATGCATGGCTTTCATTGTGTTTCATTGTGTTTCTTGCCTATGGTTCCTTCAGTTATGGTTCAAGCACAAGTTCAGCAAGCAGCCAAGTAGGCTTTGTATCGTCTGCAATCTGATGCTTATTTATATATAGACTAGTCATAACCCGTGCCCTGAGGGCACGGTTCATTTAAAATATTCTACCCTCAAAATTTTAGATCCCCTAATTTTAAATGAACATTGATAATTAAAGTGGAATAATTTTTAGTTAATTCTCTTAAAAAAATTAGTTCTCCCCCAAAATTTAGTTCCCCTTAGACAATTTTGTTTTACTGCAAACCCATTCAAAAGCATACTCAATTGTACATTAGATATATATGGACTGCCCTTTACCATATCAAAATCCAGAAAATAAATTGTGAAGGTGAACTATTGAATATGAAACCATTAACTATCTTACTTCACCAATAACCATCACATCCCTGGTAAAATATGTCATTTGTAGTTGTGGGCGTCAATATAGAAAATGAAACATACGCTATATTACTAGAAGAATTGGAGTCATACACTTTTTTATATTTTAATGATATTCTGTGAATCAAGCCATGTCCATTATCCTGAACAAAACTCATGGAAGGGTTGCATATTTTAAGAGGATGCTTGAAAAAGATGAAGACTGTAACCAGATGTGCATCATACAACCATAGGCTATAATTAAAGAAACATCAACAATTCATTATATTAGAGAGAATTTCAACAGAAAAAAACCTCATACAAGCAATACATATGATTTTTGCTAATTTTTAACATAGTATGGTCAGTAAATAAAACATACAAACATTTACATATCCATATTTTCCTTAAATTCTACAACACTCCTACTACTAACTAGACTGGTCATCACACAGTCCATAGCTTGCAGACTTTAACCTTCAGCCTTACAATATATCACCATTTGGCAAACTTTGTATCCCGCCATCATCTTTTAAAAAGTCAGGCCAAAAATCTGACTTTAAGCTTTAGCCCTACAATGACTTGGTGATATTTAGGACTTTTTTGTTGTTCTTAGCCTTGAAACTCTTCCAAAATTTATGTTAGGAACCAAGATAAAAAGACAATTTTTATACATAAAAAGCAGCCAAACACGATATTTAAGAACAAAAGAGGTGTGCTCTCCTCTCAAGACGCCGAAGAGGACATCCGCACTCGTTTAATCTAAGACCTAAACCTAAGGACGCTCAATAGAAAATATCAAATATCAAGTATAAAAATCACAAATGACGGCTAGCCCTATAAATAGAAGAAACTAGGGTTCCTAGGGCGAGGGGCGCGCGCGCATAAGCAAAGGAAGGGGGCCAGCTGCTACTAATGGGCCCGGCCCATGTGTAGACCCGCACAGGTCTATCAATACTCCTCCTCAAAGAGCCACATTGTCCTCAAGGTGTGGCCTGCAAGTCCCGGCGGTGCTAGTCCGAGTGGGAGTCGTCCTCCCATCTGATTCCTTCGTCATCCACGTCATCATCCTCATCGGCTTCTGCTATCAACACGTGCAGCTTTCGATCCACACAGCGGTGTCCCGGAGTGAAGCGCTCGTCGCATCTGAAACAGAGCCCCTTTTGCCTTTTCTCCATCATCTCTGCGTCGGTCATCCTTCGGAATGGGCCCCCGACCGGTGGTGGATTGGTCTGCTCACCCGTCTTCTCAAGACACGCCGGAACTGCCTCAGTAGTGACCCCTGCTCCACCTGCTCCAGTCGTGGTGCCCCGCTGTAACTGCCCACTGTAGCTGCTTCCGCCTCTCCTATCCTCAGTACGGGAGTCCTCCACCATCTGCGCCATCTCGATGATCTCTGAAAGCCCTCGAAGCTTGTATGGCCTCACCGCAGATCGAAAACTAGGTCGTAGCCCCCTTCAAGAAGGTGCCCTCCGCGACTCGTCCTACACCCCATGAACTCGCCCTGCCAGTGTCTCAAATTTCTCGATATACTCTCGCACCGGCCCCTCCTGCCTGAGGGCAAATAGCTGCTCGTGTAGGTTCCCCAAGCGGGGGTCTCGAAACTTCTCCAGAACCAAGTCTTTCAGCCCCGCCCAGCTTCGGATCTGCTGCCTCCTCTCCTTCCACTGGAACCACCCTAAAGCTCTCCCCTCCATGTAGATGGCTGCTGCCTCCAGCTTCTGCGCCTCGGTCATGTGATGCGCCATGAAATACCTCTCCGCTGTGAACAACCAAGCGTGTGGATCCTCCCCAGAAAAGATCGGCATCTTCATCTTCCGGACTCTGCAATCTCCTCCAAAGTGCCACTGCTCGGCCTCCCCTCCTCTCTGTGATGCGGCCGGTAATGCTGACGCCTCTCATCCATGGTCTCTGTTAGGAACCAACAAAAGATATGATTTTTATTGAGAAAATAGTAGAAATAACAAGATATTTGAGCACAAAAGAGGTGTGCTCTCCTCCCAAGACGCCGGAGAGGACGTCCGCACTCGTTTAATCTAAGAACTACTCCTAATGACACTCAATAGAATAATCTCAATATCAAGCATGCATACAAATGACGGCTAGCCCTAGTTTAAATAGAAAATAAGAAAACCCGCCTTGCTGTGCGCAAAGTAATTTATCCATGACTTGCTGTGCACAAAGTAATTTCTCCATGACTTGTTGTGCGCAAAGTAATTCCCTCCTCTCTTTAGCCGCGCACGGATCTAACATTACTCCGCCCCTGAAAATCCACCTTGTCCTCAAGGTGGTGCATGGAGTGTGTGTGACATCCATTCCACGTATTGCATATCTCCTCCCGGATCAAAAGGATGAAAATGATCTCCACCACTTTCACTGCCATTCTGAAGAAATCCAGATCTGAAAACTTGAAGATCTGGATCTGAAAATTTCAGATCTGAGACTTTCAGATCTGGATCTGAACCTTTCAGATCTGAATCTAAGACTTTCAGATCTGGATCTGAGAATTTCAGATCTGGATCGGAAAATTTCAGATCTGAGACTTTCAGATCTGGATCCGAAAGATCTGAATCTGAGAATTTCAGATCTGGATCTGAGAATTCCAGATCTGGAATTTTCAGATCTTGGCCTTTCTCGTCCAAAGATGTCGCCTTTGACGTCGATTTAGGGTTTCCTTCACCTTGTGTAATAGCCGCCAAGAGGGAGAAGATCTTTGCAAATTGTTCGTCGCGCTTCGCTTGATTTGCCATTAATTGGTCGATAGATGTCGTCAATTTCTTTACGGCCTCCTCGTTCCTCGTCAACGATCTATTTATCTCCTCGATCTGGCCGTTGAACTTCTCCTCCAGAGCTTCAATTTTTTTGGTGGTAGCCACCTCTATGGATGCCAAGATCGTCGCTCTGATACCAAAATGTTAGGAACCAAGATAAAAAGACAATTTTTATAGATAAAAAGTAGCCAAACACGATAATTGCGCGCAAAAGAGGTGTGCTCTCCTCTCAAGACGCCGAAGAGGACGTCCGCACTCATTTACTCTAATATCTAAACCTAAGGGCGCTCAATAGAAAATATCAATATCAAGCATGCATACAAATGACGGCTAGCCCGAGTTTAAATAGAAAATAAGAAAACCCTCATTACTGTGCGCAAAGTAATTTCTCCATGACTTGTTGTGCGCAAAGTAATTCCCTCCTCTCTTTAGCGGCGCACGGATCTAACATTACAAGATATTTGAGCACAAAAAGATATGATTTTTATTGAGAAAATAGTACAAATAACAAGATATTTGAGCACAAAAGAGGTGTGCTCTCCTCCCAAGACGCCGGAGAGGACGTCCGCACTCGTTTAATCTAAAAACTACTCCTAATGATGCTCAATAGAAAATATCAATATCAAGCATGCATACAAATGACGGCTAGCCCGAGTTTAAATAGAAAATAAGAAAACTCTCCTTGATGTGCGCAAAGTAATTATTCCGTGACTTGTTGTGCGCAAAGTAATTCCCTCCCCTCTTTAGCCGCAAACGGATCTAACAGTCTCGTATCGCCTAGGTGGTCCTCCCCTGCGACCCCCGTAGTCTTCACGGTAATCTCCCCGCCAGCCCTCAAAATCGTCTCATCCAGCGTCATCACCGAACTTCGCCTCGTAGCCACCCCTGCCGTCAGAATAATAATCTCTCCCGCGTCCGTCGCCGTAGAAGGGATCCTCAACTACTGATCGACGCTCCGGAGGGTCACAAAAATCTCCTGAAAACTGCCAGTAGCCCTCCTCGTTCGCTGTCCGCTATCCGGGGGCTCCAAAAAATCATCCGGTGGCTGTCCGCGCGTCCCATCCCCCTCGAAATGCTGCCGGGGGGTTCCTGCCCCTGGCGGCCCCCGCCGTGAAGTCCACCCCCCTGGTGGCTGCCAGGGGGGCTCCGGCCCTCTGCGGCCTGGAATCGGGCCCCTCCGGGGACCCCGGAGGGGCGGCATGCCCTGCCAGGCCTCTGGCAGGGCCGGCGGGCCCTGCCGGAGGTCCGACGGGGTCGACGGACCCTGCCAAGCCCGACAGGGCTTGGCTGCCCCTGTCGGGGTCCGGCGAAGGCGGGGGAGGGTCCCCCGCCTTTATCCCGCGCCGGTCGAGCCCCCAGGTTGTTGTGGGGGTTCGGCCGGCCCTCCTCTTGGGCGTGGCGCCCCTCGTTGGGGCGGCTAGGGCCGCCGCCCATCCTCTAAATCTCCAACGCCTTTCGTCGTACCTCTTCGCGGTAGTCCACCCTCCATGGCTCCTCGTCTTCGTCCTCGTCCAATTCCTCAACCAAAAAGGGTTGATTTTGGGTCAAAATCTCCTCTTTTTCCTTCTCTTTCTTCAAAGGTGCCGCCTTTGGTGTCGAATTAGGGTTCCCATCCCCTTTGTTGTTTGCCGCCAATCGATTTAGGTTTGTCATCATTTGCGTGAATTGTTTGTCGTGCTTCGCTTGATTTGTCATCAATTGGTTGATGGAAGCCGTCAACTTGGCCATGGACTCATAGTTTGCCGCGAACGATTTCTTAATCCCATCGATTTTGCTCGTGAACTTTGCCTCCAAAGCTTCGATTTTGTCGTGCGATCTTGTCGTAGCCGCCATGAATCGTCACGTGTTCTGATACCAAAATGTTAGGAACCAAGGTAAAAAGACAATTTTTATAGATAAAAAGTAGCCAAACACGATATTTGAGCACAAAAGAGGTGTGCTCTCCTCCCAAGACGCCGAAGAGGACGTCCGCACTCGTTTAATCTAAGACCTAAACCTAAGGACGCTCAATAGAAAATATCAAATATCAAGCATAAAAATCACAAATGACCGCTAACCCTATAAATAAAAGAAACTAGGGTTCCTAGGGCGAGGGGCGCGCGCGCATAAGCAAAGGAAGGGGGCCGGCGGCTACTAATGGGCCCGGCCCATGTGTAGACCCGCACGGGTCTATCAATTTATTTGCTTACATTTTTATATTGGTGTTTGGCTAATTTATCAGAAACTCGATTGCTTATAATCTTCCTTTTGTGAAATCCCTCAATTGCGATTTTGTTCTACTATGTCTATTTGATGCTACTCGATTGTGTTTTGGGTTCATTGATACAGAACTCTGAGTGCCCTTGCTGTTAATTTTCTCTCAATCATTTTATCCCCATTGATGATAATTGAACATTTGAACTATATCTTGCCAAGAGAATCAAAGTTCGAAAATGGGTCATTCCTATGATTCTCTTGGCTTCCCTCATTTTCTCTCAATCGTTTGTGACTTCCCTCCTTTTCTCTACAGCTGTCTCTTCTCTCCTACAACTATCTTTGCGTTGAAACTAGAATCTGAGAATAACCCAAGTTTGATTTTTTGTGTAAATGCAGGTGTAATGGTTGGAATCATTTTATTTTCTTCTTCAATGAGTCAAGCATCAAAGAGACATATGAAAAAAATTCAAACTTTGTTTTGATTACATACATACATATAGTGTGTTCTTTTTCTATTAAATGTTGCTTGATTTTTCTGATAGCTGATGCATTGTTGTCAAATGGGCTTGCTGAGCTTGGATATCACCATGTAAATACTGGTAGTTCCCCATCTTTTCAAGAAGCTATTGTGAGATTAAACATGTTGGTAACTTGATTGAAGAAAAACTGATGATGATTTAGCTATTTTTAACTTGTTAACATGATTTTTAGATGACTACTGGGTTGAGTTCAATCGCGATTCAAAGGTTTGTGACTTCCCTCCACCCTTTTCTTTGACGCTCTCTCTCCTCTCCTACAACTTTGCGTTGAAACTAACATGCTGGTTTTTTCCGCTCAATTTTTTTTTGTAGGAAAATCTGTGTTTTGACTTAAGAGGATCTAGATCCAGGAATTTTAGGAAGTCTTTGTTTGATATGCGGTGAGTTTTTCTGTTGGTGGTAAGAAATAGTATTAGTGTTATATGATGAGATGTTTCAATCAGAAAATTATACAATTAGTGGTACACACAGTAAAAAAAGAAGGTAAAAATAGTCATGAGCCTCATATAATTGAATTTTTAAAAGCAATTTCCGTTATATATGCATGAGATGCTTTTATACTTACATCTATAAAAATTATGTCTGGGTTTTTGATTTATCTCCTTGAAATGATGTGGATGGAAGAGATGAGATTGGTTATTGCTCGATTGGTGCACTTTATACATGCGACAGTCTGTAATTTAGGAATTATATGTTCACATGAGCCATTTACCATTTTTGATTATGAACTTAGCGTCAGTCTGTAATTTGGGAATTATGAATCTGAAAGTTGATTTATTCTTGGCAGTAAAATCTAACATGTGCCATTACCACCAGGTTCAGTATTGCCTACATCATTACCTCCCCTTTATTCTAATGGATCGGCTGAGCTACCGCTGTAGCATTCAGCTGGCATCGATGAGTCGTCTTTTGAATCACCGTATGTCCTCTTCTCTGCTCACAAGCTGCACTGGTAAAGTTGCAGTAACTTATAATGAAGAAGTCGACAATGGTGACACAAGGTGAAGATGATAGCAGGACTAGCGCAAGATGGCTACACAAAATAAAAGCACCGAACCATCGTGTGAGTTGACCTTGATGAGCCTAAAGTACTTGCATTTTGAAACATTATAATCCAACTTTCAAAGGCAAAGAGGGTCCGAAAAAGCTGATTTAGATTTAGGTGATTCTAACTTAAATTGTTAAATTTAGTCTTGCTTACTTATATGCACTTTCACGCTGAATGTATGTTTAGCATATTACGGGATTACTTTGTTCTTTCCATTATCAATTTTGTATTTCATGGTTTAAGCTTTCTGAAAAATAATGGCATTCAATTAATCCTCCAATAGCTAAAATTAAACATGCATAAACACATAATATGATGTTGTGAGACCTTAAAACACACACTTCCTTTGTCTGCTCATTATACATATTAATCTTTCTTGCAGCATTATTCTACTAAAAGGTTATGAAAGCTATCCTACGGGGTATTAGAATGAAGGATATTTTAAAAAGGAAAAAACCTATGACGAATGCCCAGGTAATGTGCTGTAACTGGGATGTACATGTCAGTAGATGTGATGGTTATTGGTGAAGTAGGATAGTTAATGGTTTCATATTCAATAGTTCACCTTCACAATTTATTTTCTGGATTTTGATATGGTAAAGGGAAGTCCATATATATCTACTATACAATTGAGTATGCTTTTGAATGGGTTTGCAGTAAAACTAAATTGTCTAAGGGGAACTAAATTTTGGGGGAGAAATAAATTTTTTTAAGAGAATTAACTAAAAATTATTGCACTTTAATTATCAATGTTCATTTAAAATCAGGGGATCTAAAATTTTGAGGGTGGAATATTTTAAATGACCCGTGCCCTCAGGGCACGGGTTATGACTAGTAAGTATATAAACAGACAAATGTAGACAAATGTAGATACACACCTGACTGACCCAAATAATCGATGCGGTAAAAGTAAAACCAAGATATAAAGGAGGAGGCACCATTGTGTACCTGGAGGAAAATGCACCCATCATTCAATTATTTAGAAATATAGGACAAAATTACTGCATTCTGCAGGTTTCACAAAAATATTGTAAAGACTAGATCTCAACAAAAACTGATAACAGATGTTATAATATAATGGAATTAAGTATTTAATAGGACGTCATTTTAAAGGGGTGTTTCCAGTGATGGCTACTTGAGCTAATCAAGGATTATTGAAAACTTAGAATTACTCCTCAATATGGAAGTATTATGGAAGAGTTTCAAACATTTTTTCAGTTAGCCCTGTTTTTGACTATAAATATTCAATTCCATGGTTTTTTTAATCTAATGTCTGTGAATGGTTTTCCATATGAAAAACGAAATTATTGGTTAGATTATCTCCAATAATTCAACTCGACTAGTAAAAGCATGACTTCATGTTGGCCACAAATGTTTAAATTCGTGTAGAGAATTTTCATCCAACTTCTGTGTTCTTTGGCTGGAAATACTTTCCGAACTTTTGGGAGGACAAGACCCATGTCCCAACTACATTCTAGCAAAGACATTCGCTCACATCAATGGAACAAGAAAAATCCAGGAAGTTTCTCACTTAGATGATATCCCTACAGACATCCATCAACCGGATATGCTTTTGAGAGTTGATGGAAAATGGCAGGAAATTGAAGGATGCAGACAACTTCTAGGGTGCTGTTGTTTGCTAGAGGGGATAGATTGTGGACAGCATTTCCCAAAAGAAAAACAGCACAGGCTTTGCAAGCGCACGCACCTCCCGCCGCAGCAAGAAAATTATTTTTAAAAAAGAGAAACTGTCTATCCATATTACTAAACAAAACCCAAAGCTTCTCTCTCCCATGGTGATACCAAGTGGCGCCTCTCTAAATTAACAAAATGGGGTAGAAAGTCTACCATTTATGTATCTAAGCAAAGAGACATCTTAAAAAATATTCCTTCATTTTGTAAATTTAAGCCCCAAAAAGGAGATAATGACTTGTCTTTCTAGCATATTAAATTTCCACGTCATCTCCATTCAAATTTTGAAAACCTCTCCCATATAACCACACTTGATGCCTCTTGTTAATAACACATCCAACGCCTTGATGTTAAGTCGGCCCAAAACAAGAATATTGCTGATGCGGACTAGGGTTTGTAGAAGAGGTTTGGGGATTTTTATTGGGATTTGGGGAATAGGGTTACAAGATAAATAGCCAATTTTTGGAGAGTTGGCCCCTCTCCTAGCTTTTGCTAAGGGAAAAGCCTAAACTCTCTTCTAGATCTCCTCGGAGAACTCTAGGAAATGTCAAATGACGGCTCACAAATTCGATACCCTAACCCTAGCCCACGCCCTCACGTATATAATGATGAGGCGTGGTGCGTACAGCAACTAAGACCCACTAATGGTGCCTAAAGTAATTTTATCCCCAAACCTTCGGTACGCCCAACAATTACTCCTTAGTCTTCTTGCGCCTCCTCTCGTAGGTGATAAGCGTATCACTACTCCCCCCCAGGAGTTTCACCTTGTCCTCAAGGTGGAAATCTGGGTACTGCTGCAGGATGTGATCATATAACTCCCATGTGGCCTCGAACTCCGGTAATCCCGACCATCGAATAAGAACTTCTCGTGCTCCCGATGCTCCTGTGCGAATGCCTGTGACCTCCTCGGGTGCAAGAAGTACCTCCATGTCAATCGTGAGAGTCGGGGGTAAAGTAGACGATGCCTCATGATCTCCAATAGCGCGGCGCAACTGTGAGACGTGAAAAACCGAGTGAATGCGGGTAGTAGGAGGCAGCTTCAGTCGATACGCCACCTTGCCGATCCTGGCCTCAATCTCATACGGCCCATAGTACCTTGCCGCTAGCTTCTCGTTGCGCCGGTGAGCCATAGAACGTTGTCGGTATGGTCGAAGCTTCAGATAGACGCGTTCCCCTACATCAAACTCCACCTCTCTGCGATGTACATCTGCCTTCTTCTTCATGATCTGCTGCGCGCGCAGTAGGTGACGCTTCAACTCTTCCAGGACTCGATCCCGATCCTCTAGCTGTTGCTCCAATCCTGACACCGGGGTGGATCCCCTACTGTAATGCACTAAATGGGGCGGATCTCTGCCATAGACGATCTGAAACGGTGTCATCCTCGCCGCTGAGTGGTACGAGGTGTTGTACCAATACTCAGCCCACATCAACCACCCGGCCCACTTCCTAGGAGTCTCCGACGCAAAACACCGCAGGTATGTCTCCACACTGCGGTTGAGGACCTCCGTCTGGCCGTCCGTCTGGGGGTGGTATGCCGTGCTCCGTCGAAGTGCTGTACCCTGCAGACGGAACATCTCCTTCCAAAAAGTGCTCAGAAAGACTTTATCTCTGTCGGACACAATAGAGCGGGGGTACCCATGTAGCCTGACCACCTCCTTCAGAAAAGCTACTGCTACCGATGCTGCCGTAAATGGGTGGCGGAGTGGGATGAAATGACCGTATTTGCTGAGGCGGTCAACCACAACAAATATAGTAGTATAGCCCTCGGATCGTGGCAGTCCCTCCACGAAATCCATCGAGATGTCCTCCCATATCCTCTCTGGTAACTCCAAGGCCTGTAGAAGACCGGCTGGAGACGTCGCCTGATACTTGTGGCGCTGACATATATCGCACTCCGCGACCAGCCTCGCAATGTCCTTCCTCATGCCCGGCCAGTAAAGCTCCCGGGCCATCCTCTGATACGTCTGGTAACCTCCCGAGTGCCCACCCACTGCACTGCTGTGGAACTCATGGAAGAGTGCCGGAATGTGACCCGAAGTCCGAGGAATCACTAGCCGCCTCCGGTACAGGAGCAGTCCCCCCTCCAATGTGTACCCCGGAAAGTCTGTGGACCCCCCAACAATCGCCTCCCGGATTCGCCGCAGCTCCTCATCTGCCTCAATCTCTGCTAGCAGGGTGTCGCTCCTCAACATCAACGGAATAGACAAAGCCACCACCTGCACCCCCTCATCTCGTCGGGAGAGCGCATCTGCCGCCTTGTTGTCCGAGCCGGGTTTGTAATGGATCTCAAATTTGTACCCGCTCAACTTGGACAACCATCTCTGGTGCTCCTCTGCCACCATGCGCTGCTCCAAGAGGTACTTTAGACTCCGCTGGTCTGTCGTACTACAAACTCCCTCCCCAGTAAGTAGGGTCTCCACTCCTGAACTGACAGCACAATTGCCATCAACTCTCGCTCGTAGACTGACTTCAGCCGGGCCCTGGTGGATAAGACCTGGCTGAAGTAAGCGACCGGCCTCTGCTTCTGCATCAGTACGGCCCCCAAACCGAACCCCGAAGCATCTGACTCCACGATGAATTTCTTCTCAAAATCTGGGAGCGCCAGCACCGGCACCGTCGTCATCGCCTCCTTGAGGGCCTGGAACGCCCTCGTCGCCTCCTCTCCCCAGCAAAAATTATCCTTCTTCAGCTGCTCCGTTAGGGGCCACGCCAATGTGCCGTACCCCTTCACGAACCGCCTGTAATACCCTGTAAGCCCCAGAAACCCCCTCAAGGCCCGTAGTGTCCTAGGCTGGGGCCAATCCAACATGGCCGAAATCTTCGATCGATCGGCGGCCACTCCCTCCGCCGACACAATGTGCCCCAGGTACTCCACATGCGCCTGTCCGAATAGACACTTCTTCCGGTTGGCCTGCAGCTGATGGCCCTCCAACTCCCGCATCACTATCTCCAGATGGCCCAAATGATCCTGTAGTGATGCGCTGTAGACCAGGATATCATCAAAAAAGACCAAAACGAACCTCCGTAAATAAGGTCGGAAGACCTTGTTCATCAGGGACTGGAAGGTCGCGGGGGCGTTCGTCAGCCCAAAGGGCTTGACGAGGAACTCGTAGTGGCCTTCGTGAGTTCTGAAGGCGGTCTTCTGCACATCTTCCTGCCTCATGCGAATCTGGTGGTACCCCGACTTCAGGTCGATCTTCGAGAACACCACCGCTCCGTGCAGCTCGTCCAATAGTTCGTCGATCACCGGAATGGGAAACTTGTCGGGGACAGTCTCCTTGTTGAAAGCCCGGTAATCGACACAAAATCTCCAACTGCCGTCCTTTTTCTTAACCAGAAGCACTGGGCTAGAGAAAGGACTAGCACTAGGGCGGATGACTCCTGCCTGTAACATCTCCTGCACCAACTTCTCAATCTCATCCTTCTGTACCTGGGGGTATCGGTACGGACGCACACTGATAGGTGACACCCCCTCCTTTAGCACAATCGCGTGCTCATGGTCTCTCGGTGGCGGAAGACCGCTAGGTGGCTGAAACACCCCCTCAAACCCCTGCAGTAGCTGCTCTACCTCCCGCGGTACCACTGTCGCCCCGGTGGCCTCGTCCGACGCCAACCCCTGGAGCTCAATCAAGAACCCCCCTCCCTCAGCCTGGAGTGTCTTCGCCATGGTCTTGTAGGACACTGACGAACAACACAAACTCGGGTCGCCCAACAGCACCACCTTCCGGCCGTCCACCTGGAACTCCATCCGTAGTAGCCTCCAGTTGAACTTCGTCTCTCCCAGCGACTGCAACCATTGCATCCCCAGAATCAAGTCGACGTTGCCCAAGGTCAAGGGCAGGAAGTCTCCCGTGATCACCACCCCCTGTATGGACACCATCAAGTCCCGGCAGATACCTCTACTCTGCTCGACCACCCCGGTCCCGAGCATGACCCCAAAGCCCTCTGTCTCCGTGACTGGTAACCCCTGACTCTCAATCACCCTGGGGGATACGAAATTGTGGGTAGCCCCACTATCTATCAAGATCACCACGTCCAGGTCTCGGACTCTACCAGCCAGCTTCATGGTGTGCACCCGTGTAAACCCCGCGATGGAGCTAAGCGAGACCTCGGCCGCCTCCAGTAGTAGAGGCGTGCCCTCCTCATCGGCCCATGCCGCCTCCTCCTCTGCCTGCTCCCCCTCCAAGTCCTCCGCATATACCTCGTACACCTACAGGGCCTGGTTGCGACACCGGTGCCCAGGGGTAAACTTCTCGTCGCACTTGAAGCATAACCCCTTTGCCCTCCGGTCTCGCATCTCCGCGTCCGTCATCCTCTTGTAAGGCCCGCCCGGCCTCACATCCCCGGGTCTCCCTCCGGCCGCTGGGGCCCCTCCTGCAGCGCCTGTCTGTCCTCCTGGGCCCGCCTGTGGGCGTGGAAACTGCCCCCCAAACGCCCCCCTAGCACGGCGTTCGTCGGCCAACCGGTCCTCTACCGTCAGGGCCAGCTCCATCTGCTCCTCCAGTCCACGTGGTCTGAGAGTACGAAGCTCAGACCTGATGGTGGGCTTCAGACCGTCCATAAAGAATCCTTCCAGGGATTCTGCAGGCATCCCTCGCACGCGGCTAGTGAGCTCCTCGTACTGCTTGATGTAGTCACGCACGGTCCCCATCTGCCTCAAGGCATACAGCTGCTCATAAGCTCCCCCCGCCTGAGAGCCTCTGAAACGGTGTAGTAGTGCCTCCTTGAACCCGTCCCAGGTCCTCAGAGGTCTCTGCTGCTCCTTCCACCTCCACCAATTCAGAGCCTCCCCCTCCAAACAGAGGGCAACCGCTCTCAACCTCTCCTCCTCAGTCAGCCTGGCCAGCTCAAAGTACCTCTCCGCCTTGTAGATCCACCCAATGGCGTCACTACCCTCGAACACCGGCATCTGGAGCTTCCGTATGTGATCATCCGCCTGTGGATCTCCCCCGTCGACACGATCCCCGCGCTGCAGGCGACGGTGGTCCCCAAATCGGTCCCCTTCCGGCTCCCACCTCCTATCCTCCCTCCAGTGCCGTTCATCCTCCTCCTCATACTCCTCGTAGTGATGGATGAGATCCTCGTACTCCGGATCCTGATCTTCAGCCCCCCATCTTCCTTCCGTAGCCCAGTCATCGTCCTCGAAGTACTCCGGATCTTGCGCACCCCGCGCGCGCCTCTCACGGGTCCCGTGGCCCCCCCGACGCTGCTTGGGGGGGTCCTCGTACTCCGCGCGGCCCGTCGGGAGCCCGCGCGTGCCCTGGCGGGCCCGCCGCTCCTCGGCGCCCCCCTGGGGGGGTCGCCCGCCTCCTGCGAACCCCCTGGGGGGTCGCCCGCCTCCTGCGGCCCCCTGGGGGGGTCGCCTGCCTCCGGCGGCCCCTCCAGGGGGTCGCAGCTCCTCTGCGGCCCCCTGGGGGGGTCGCCCGCCTCCGGCGGCCCCGCCAGGGGGTCGCCTGCCCTCGGCGGCCCCGCCTGGGGCTCACCTGCCCTCGGCGGCCCCCAGGCGGGGTCGCCCTGCTCCCGCGACCCCCCTGCGGGGTCGCCGCTCCTCGGCGGCCCCTTGGGGGGCTCGCCCGCCTCCGGCGAGGCCCCTGGGGGGTCGCCGGCTGTCGGCAACCCCCAGGGGGTTCGCCGCCTGCCTACGTCGCTGCCGATGGGTCGTTGGTTCTTCTTCGGAGCTCTCTCCTAGGGTTTCGGAGAGATCCTCTTGCCAGTCGTCGTCGTTGAGATCCAGATCTAGATCTACTCCTTCTACGATGACGCCTTCCTGGTTCGGAATCATCGTCGCCTTCCCTTTTGCCCTCAGATCTGATTGATGATTTAGATCTGAGGTGCCTCCTTCCTTTGAGCGCGAGATCTGTGGCGCGGTGATGTTTTGAGCCATGAAGTTGACGAGCATCTCCTTCATTTGCTCCATACTTCCCTTGAGATCCGATTTGACGGCGTCGATCTTTTCGATGAGATCCGCCGTGTCTTTCTTCCTTTCGACGATTTCCGCATCTAGCCGCTCCTCCATAGATTTTGTCGTGGATGATCTCGTCGCTGCCATTGGATCAGTGCTCTGATACCAAATTGATGCGGACTAGGGTTTGTAGAAGAGGTTTGGGGATTTTTATTGGGATTTGGGGAATAGGGTTACAAGATAAATAGCCAATTTTTGGAGAGTTGGCCCCTCTCCTAGCTTTTGCTAAGGGAAAAGCCTAAACTCTCTTCTAGATCTCCTCGGAGAACTCTAGGAAATGTCAAATGACGGCTCACAAATTCGATACCCTAACCCTAGCACACGCCCTCACTTATATAATGATGAGGCGTGGTGCGTACAGCAACTAAGACCCACTAATGGTGCCTAAAGTAATTTTATCCCCAAACCTTCGGTACGCCCAACAATTACTCCTTAGTCTTCTTGCGCCTCCTCTCGTAGGTGATAAGCGTATCAATTGCTTTTATCTTTTTTTGCATAATCTGTTATTTTGAAATGACAAACATCAATATTTTGCACGTTGCTTAATCTCATCCCATGTGCTATTTGTAATACTTGGTATTTCTGCATCAACAACAATTTTTCACAAGAATAACAGTTATTATATCATGTTCAATTAAATAAACATGATAATTATTAATTCTTTTTTATTTAAATACAAAAGGCAGAAGATTTAAAATTTCAATATTTTCATTGTCGTTTATAAGCTATATATTTTGGTTTATTTTATAGAAGTTGTGTTATAAGAGTACTGCTGAGTGATTTAAATAAAATCCAGAACAAAATTACATTTACTGTATTTAAGATGAAACAACAGTCATGAATTTCTTGAATTCAGACTATTATATTTGTTCATTAATTTTTACCGGTTGTCCTCTACTACATTATTTTTTTTGGACAAAAACTAGTCCTCTAATACTTATCGTTTGCAAACACCCTCAAGAAATTATTAAAACTAAACCCACTAGTTCATTGCCGCACGTGGTATTAAAGAATGAAAAATTGAACATATCTCAGCACAGCACCTAACTAGCCTTTGCCAACATAACAAGCAATGCTTAGGATGCCAAATCATATAATTGATACAAATGCATGTATGTTCATTATTATACAAACATCGTACCAATTCATATAATTGATACAAAAGTATATATAATTTTTTTTTTTTTTGGATTAACAAAGTATATATATTCATTATACTACAAACACGCTAGAAACTGCCACATGCAGAACTCTAGATGGCAATATGAAGAGTGTATGCGTGTGTGTGGTTAAGGAGTTTTTTTTTTTGTTTTTTTTTTTGTTTTTTTTTTTTTTTTTGCGGGGGGGGGGGGGGGGGGGGGGGGGGGGGGGGGGGGGGGGGGGGGGGGGGGGGGGGGCATGTTTCATTTGCCTTTTTTAACTAAGCATCTACGTTCAACAAAATAATTAACACTACTTCAAGGTGCCACACGCTATGTTGCACGGACCTTTTTTAACTAAACATCTATGTTCAACAAAATAATTAACGCTATGTTGCACGGACCTTTTTTAACTAAACATCTATGTTCAACAAAATAATTAACACTACTTCAAGGTGCCACACCCTATGTTGCGCGGACACACCTCAACACGAGGACGATACAATTCAACATGGAAACACTTAAACAACTTCTAAAAAGCATACTCAAAGTAAGAATAGTGTCCAATATGTGCCTCCGACACAAGTTTCACACATGCCACAACATTGCTAAAACAATTTCTAAAAAAGCATACCCAACGTTGTTCGTTGTGTCCAATTAGTATCTCCGACACACGTCCTACACAACATACCTACACAACATGGCTCTGAGGTTAATCTATGCTGCCAAGTTTACAAGCCTAAATCATGTGTAACTGAGATTGCGATCCGATCAAACAAAAAGTGTGCCATATTTTTAATTATACAACACTTCAACATAATAAAAATAGTATTCTACACCAAACCAGCATTTCACAAATCAACTTACATAAACCACCAACTATTTCTTGTGAATTGGGGAAGATGCAAGCCCGTAGAGGACTGACAATAATGAGTTGGACATTTAGATAGGTACCGCTAAAATATAAGACTTATATCAAGCCACACGGTAAACCAAGTGAATGATGCTACAATTTGGATACCCAACAAAACATAAAATCAATTACTTTCAGGTAACAACACCAAAAATAGCTATATGTGATCAGCTTTGCACTCACCAGAGCTCTCTTCGTCCCCAATCTGCCCGCGACCGGAGGTGCCACCACAAAGAACAAAGTATGAAGTGTAAAGGATCCCCAAAGAAGTCATGCCTAAATCCCCCTTCTGTAAATTGCAAAATCATCAACCAGACCCAATTTAATCTAATCGTCACAGGTGAAAGGAGAATGGAAGGACTCACAGTAATGACTATGCTCTGAGATTCTGGGAGTGCTGTAAGCGCAGAAAATCAAGTAGAAAGAGAAGCTCATGATGTTGGCATCTTTGGCATTTGGCATGGATCTTTGACCACAACGCCGAGAAGAGGATACATGGCTGTAACTCTTCACGACAATAATCAACAAGGTCACAGGTTTCATCCAAAATGAGTACTGAATGACAAAGTGCCCGCTGCAACCACAATCTAATTACAATAAATAAAACGTTATACACAAAAGATCAAAATTCGTCCTTTAATTAATCTCCCAAACTCAAAACAGACAAGTTATCAGAACAAACAAAGATCTAAAGAGCGAAGAGATTAGAGTCCAAAACGCCAATATAGATAACATGTATCACTAGATACGTAATATATATTAGAGAACATAAGACAACACACCCTCATTAAGCTAAACAACAACAAAAACAACGATATTATTATTATTAACAAAATGCATAACACAAACGTACCTTACTTATAATTAAGTTATAAAAAATATTGCACAACCATTTCAATTTAATACCAAATAATTGCTTGTAGTTTCAGCTATCAAACAACAGATCAAGACTAAACAAAACCAACTTTAAACCCTAAAATCCTGCCAAACATTTTCACAAAAGAGCAGTGCAATAAAGACCATTTGCAACAATATTAACGAAAAAAACGTTTTCATTTACTAAGCAAAATAAGGGAATTACATAAGCTAACTACGATCTATCCAGATGACGTCAAAACAAACCACCAAATAAAAAAAACACCCAAAATACACATTATAAGAGAAAAGATAGAAATTCGTAGATCCCCAAAATAGGCCAACAACTGAACCCGTACTTCACGCGCTGGTGAACTTCGTCACCGCCTTGGTCCCCTCGGAGACCGCATGCTTAGCTAGCTCGCCAGGAAGCACAAGCCTCACAGAGGTCTGGATCTCGCGAGAACTGATGGTGTGCTTCTTGTTGTAGCGAGAGAGGCGAGAAGCTTCTTGAGCGAGCTTCTCAAAGATGTCGTTGATGAAGGAGTTCATAATTCCCATGGCCTTGCTCGAGATCCCGATATCAGGATGAACCTGCTTGAGAACCTTGAAGATGTAGATCTTGTAGGTCTCTACGTTCTTCCCCTTCTTCTTCTTCTTCTTCTTATCGCTCGGTGCCGCCGCGTCCTTCGAAGGCAGTCGCTTCTCGGCCTTTGGCTTCTTGCCAGCAGGAGCCTTCTCGGCCTTTGACGGCTTCTCTTTGGGCTCCTCCTCGGGCTTCTCAGGTGCCGCCGGCTTCTTCTCCGCGGGCTTCTTCTCTGCCTTGGGGGGTGCCATTGAGGTCGATGAAAAAAGTAGGGTTTTGTGAAAAATTAATGGAGTTATTCGCTGTTATTGCTGATAAGTTAATGAGGTGTGGATCTATATGTATAGAGAAATGGGATTGGTTCTCATTGGACATAGTGTCGGGTTGCGGATCGATGAGCTGGATGATTTGGATCGTCAGTTTTATTTCGAATTGACGATTCAGATTGCTGCGCCGAAGTGGGGCATTTTTGAGATGTGGATTGATGAGCTGGAAAGAAAACCACGGTCGGAAACGGCGGGAAAAATTAAAGAGGTGAAATAAGATTTTTTTTATCTTTTTTCCCGGGCTTATTTGGTTTGTGAATTGTGTGTTTAGTATTTTAAACTCTTAAGTTGAAGTGAAAACTGAATTTTGTAGAAATAATAGTCACAATAACTCGTATCCGCGGGCACGATTCATTTAAGATTTCCCCCGTAAAATCTTTGCTCCCCGAAAAATTATTTTCACATCCAAAATTTAACAGAACAATAAATTAGATCGGTTAGAAAATACTTATGAGATAGTAACTAAAGATTTCGTCAAGAGAGCTTCATAATCAAGATTGAGTTTAAATCGACTGAGGGATAGAGAATCCAGATATATACTGAAGGTTTTCAAAGAAATTAAACTGGGCAAAGAATTCGATAAGGAAATATCGAAAGTTACTTTTAAAAGAATCAGTGTATGTAATGGGAAAGATTCAAAAAGTTAATGATGGTTGTCATGAAGGAATCACGTAAGTCGCGGGCAAAGGAGAGAGTTGAATGGTCAAAATGTAAACACGATGATGGATTAACGTGCGTGAATCTGTAACGATGGAATTCTACGGTAATTAACATAGAGGTGTAATGACTAGGAATAATAATAAAAATCAGGGGCCTAATTATTGGGTCGACTAAAGATTAAGAAAACTTAGTGCTAAGATTTCTAATGAACTAGACTGTAATAGAGAAATCAAGGAAAATGGTCTCTTAAGGACGGGTGCGACGTTCACTAAGTTCTGTTGGGCCCGAAATTCGATAGGTCCAAGCGAACGACTAAAAGAAACTCCCAAAATCTAATATGGTCAGAGCTAGATGAGACCCAAGATAGTAATACGCCTGAGGTGACTCCTAAGATGATAGTGACTACAACTTAACAAAGGTGTCTAACTAACAAGCATGGATGTCTAATTAAGTCTTCCTACAATCCTGGTCTACTGGGTTTCCCTATCATGTTGAGACAAGAATTCTTGGGTAAATTCCGTGTACGAGATAATTCTGAACGTTTTGGTTAATGGTAGTATTTCTATTGCTCTGAAGTTTGCAAATGCATGACCTGCATGGGCCACCACTAAAATATGTCACGCCCCGCTTCCCATTATACGGGTGCAAGGACGAGACGAATGTCTGCATGGGTTGGAGCTGTGAAACTCGAGCCCAATAAGCGTCTGTAGTGATACACCATACAATGTACAGGTTCTTGCATGCATTCAAAACAATAGAAACATTTCATTAATTTAAAACCACATCCAGAGTTTGTACAAGAAATAACAACGGGCCTCAGCATGGCCAAAGGTAACCATAACAATGAAACTATCCCTACTACAAAGTACTAAAACAGAAACCAAAGCAGTGACATAAAAGGGTCTATAGCCTTCCGCAGAAAGCGACTCAGCGTCTACAGTAATGCCTGGTTCCATATGTCAGGTGTCTCAACTAGTCCTCCTGGTAATCTGTCTCGTAATCTGACTTACATTCCAAAAACATGATGTATGTCAGCAAGGGCCTGCGAGTAAAAGTAAGAAGGCCTAATGCAATCTGACTTACACCCCCAAGCACACAAAAACATGATGTATGTAATCTGACTTACTGTAACGACTGCTTTTCATGTATCTGGATTTATTATAATATAATATATGTTTTGGTGGATTTTCTCCTCATGTGTGGTTTTCGTCTCCGCAGCTTTCATTTTCGATCGATTCGTCGTATTTTCTCGTTTCTTCCTTAGGATTGTCGATTTCGAAGTATGTCATTCGTGACGGGCTTCATAACGGTCGTATCTTACTATTAGATCAAGCCTAGGAGTCTTAGGAATCGATACCGGGGCCCCGCGCTCCGTATCGGAACTTTTGGTGCTCATTAGCCGGTATAAGAAGGGGCACCGACCGACTAGATGACGATCCAGTCGGTCGGCAATCCTTCTTGGACCGACTAGTTGGCTTTCTAAATTTCTCAGGAGTTACTGTTTATCGTTAGTCGGTCTAAGAACGTTGGTTGACCGACTAGGTTGCAAACTAGTCGGTCGGCAATGCTTCTTTAACCGACTAACACATCATCCAAATTTGGTATCAGTTACTGTTTACTCTTAGTCGGTCTAAAAACGTTCATCGACCGACTAGATGCTAAACTAGTCGGTCAGTATTTGTTCATGGACCGACTAAATCTAAATCCTATTTTCGTTCAGAAGTTACTGTTTGCACTTAGTCGGTCTGCGTTGGTCGACCGACCGACTAGTTGCCAAACTAGTCGGTCAGTGGTTGCTCTTTGACCGACTAATCTGTGTTAAAACCCTAATTTCTGGGCAACCGCCAGCCCAGCCTATTTATACCCCTCCCAAACGTTTTCTTCTTCCTCCACTCGACCTAAAACCCTAAAATCTCCCCCATTGAGCCCCCATCTTCCTCCAAGCCCTATTCCTTCTTCCCAAGCCCTAGATTCATCATCTAAACCCTCCATCAACTCTATCTACCTCTCATCTTCCCCAAAATCTCACCAAATCCCCTAAATCCCCAAAAAACCCTAACTCTCCAAACTTCTCCATTTGTTTCCAGATCTGGTCCTAGGGTTCTCCGGAGTGTTTCTTCCGCCTCCTCTCGGTAAGAAATCGATCTCTTGACGTTTTATAGCCTATTTGTATTTTTATGAAACCCTAATGAAATTTCATGTTGTTTGATGATTGTTTCCCCAAAACAGCGATTTCCCCCGTAGATTAGCATCCGCGAGACGAACCTTCGTGATCGTCATCCCCGGTGCTAGGCAAGTGAAATTTGCCACTTAGGGTTTAGGCCATGTTTTAGGCCATCTTGCTTGTTGTAGGCGTAAAAGAGGCTAGGCGACGAAATGATACTCGCCTAGGCGCAAATTGGGGAACTAGCTTGACAACGAAGCTAGTTCCGACTTTTAGCATGTTGCACAATTACCATGTCATGTTTACTTTCCATTAACGGTACGCAAATTAAATGTCATGTCATTGCATTCTTTAAAGTAATCCGTGATTGCGTAGCATCGCTACAATACTTGTGTTCCTGGCTCGTGACCAGAAGCGAGCATAATGAGTTGCTAACCCCAACGCTTGATATTGAATTGTGAACTAAGAAACAAGCTCCCGTGCGGGGCAACCCTGGCTCACTTGCTGGGCTCATGTTCAGGGACCCTGGCTTGTTTACGTGTGGGATGGGGTAAGGGTTAAGCGGCCATTCAACTGGGAGTCTGCCCGATCAGCAACTGCAGTTGTAAGGCGTAAACTCTGGGGTGGAGTAGTGTTTAGTGCCGATCGGTGTGAATGATGTACCATTCAGCTGAAGGGCGTAAACATCTACAAACAACAGTGAAACGTGATTAGTGTTTAGTGCCGATCGGTGTGAATGATGTACCATTCAGCTGAAGGGCGTAAACATCTACAAACAACAGTGAAACGTGAGTAGTGTTTAGTGCCGATCGGTGTGAATGATGTACCATTCAGCTGAAGGGCGTAAACATCTACAAACAACAGTGAAACGTGATTAGTGTTTAGTGCCGATCGGTGTGAATGATGTACCATTCAGCTGAAGGGCGTAAACATCTACAAAACAACGTGAAATGATTGAGATTGTTAGTAGCTTGGCTACTCTTGTCTTGTCCCGATAAATTGTTCCCTTGTATAAAATTGTCTTGCCATGTCTTAAATTGTGCACTCATGTTATAACTGCCATGTCATGCATACTATAACTGCTAGGTTGCTAGTTGCCTTACTTTCAGTTTCCTTGCCCAAGTCTTTTAGACTTGCTGACATGTGCCCCTTTACTCTTTTGGGTGACACATGTTAGATCCTGAGCCTGAGTATCTTGTTGAGGACGAGGTGTTTGCTGACGCCGAGCCCGAACTTGTGTTTGACGGGGAGTACGTGGACACTGTGGACCAGTCTTAGTGTCTTCGTTGTGTTTTACTTTTGTTTAGACAGTTGTTTTTTTATCGGTGCGTAGCACCTATACTTTGTTATGTCGTTACTTTTGTTGGCCTTGTTCTGGGCCTTTAGACTCTTTCTTTTAGCCTGGTGGCTTTTCTGGATGTTGTACTTATTTTGGATATTGGACTTTATGAGATATGAGGATTTTATTCCAGTCTCTCCTTGTGTTATTATTGTTATTCCGTTGTGGTTATAGGGACCTGCTTATGTTTTTTTTTGACGCTTATCGGGTTTGGGGCTTCATAGCTCCACTCTCGTGCGGACTTTTTCACGTCTCGCCTCCATTTTAGGGAAGCGGGTCGTGACAGGTTTTGTTGGTGGCCCATGCAGGTCCTTCTGTAACTGCGATGCTTGGAATGACGATAATAATATTAGAATGTCAAATAAATTAAGTTCGACGTCCGAGTCATAAGCTATGAGTCTAATCTGATTCGTTCTCTGTGTCAGTAGATGGCAGGAAGACGATTCACCCGTGGTGGGGGTAGTGGTGCGATCCCTCATGATGAGGAGCCTGAGCGGGAACCCACCAACGGTGAGATGATGTGGATGATGCTGCAGATGATGCAAGTGCAGCAGGGCGTGCTCCTGCAAGTCCAGAATACTCCACTTGCTCGAGCTGCCCGGGCTCTTCCGGATGCCCCTCGCTCCGAGCCGGGAGCGAAGCAATTTCGGGAGCTGGGTCCCGCGTATTTTGATGGGTCTGAGGGTCCTCTGGCTGCCGATGAGTGGATTCGGAACATCGAGGACAATCTGAAGATGGCCAAAATCACCCCGGCTGGATGGGTTGATTTGGCGAAGAGGCAACTCAAGGATAACGCCAGGAATTGGTGGGATGCGGAAGAGAAGATGTTGATGGAGCCGATAGCTTGGGCTACCTTCAAGGCCAGATTTGAGGGTGAGTTTTTCCCGAAAGCTGCCAGGGAAGAGATGCTGCAGCGTTTTATCGATTTGAAGCAAGGGAGCTCGTCGGTGGACCTATATCACCAAGAGTTCATGAGGCTGAGTCGGTTTGCACCAAAGATGGTGCAGGACGCTGAGGAGAGAGCGCAGAGGTTCCTGCAGGGACTTGCTTCGGAGCTCCAGAGTTTTGTGACCTCTTCTGACCAGGAGTCTTATCAGAAGGTTCTAGTAGCAGCCAAGAGGCAGGAGCTGCTCGTGAACCAGAGGAGGGGGTCTGTTGTTGGTGCTGGGAAGAGGCCTGTGGAACAGGCGAGAGCTGTGGTTAGACCTGGATTCAGGCCTAATCAGTCTGCTCAGTTTAAGAGGCCAGGAGGGCCTATTCTGAAGACTTGCCATTTCTGCGGCAAGCCTGGCCACATCAAGGATCAGTGTCGGAAGTTTTTGGGCCAGTGTCTGGTTTGTGGTGATGCTTCCCATGTCGCGAAGGATTGTCGGCATGCGGGTCCGCTGCGGAGGGCACCTGTTGCAGCTCAGCCGTTGCAGCAGCGAGCGTCTGTTCCTGCTGGACGTGGAGCGGCTCTTGTTCCGCAGAGGCAGGCTTTTCAGCAGGCTGTTCCGCCGAGGAGGCAGGCTTTTCTGATGACCGCTGCGGAGAGCGAGGCTGTGGATGAGGTTATCGCAGGTAATCCTCGATCTAGCTGTTACTTTCCTAGCTGGTTTTGATTGTTAGATTATGTTGTTTGCTTGAACATGGTTGTTTGCTAGACTAGGGTTTGATTGTTAATTGATTGTTAGGTGTGGTTTTGGTTTGCACATTTCCTGCACGAGTCATCTTTGACTCCGGTGCATCGATGTGCATTATTTCTCGGAGCTTCGTGGAGAGGCATTCCTTGTCGACGTCCCCTCTTCCCAAGAGTTGGAATATCGTTACAGGGAATGGCGTGGTCTCGGTGCATCGTGGTTGCAATTCTTGCCAGTTGGTGGTCTGTGGACATGAGCTTTTCGCTGATTTCATTGTCCACGACATCATCAACTATGATGCAGTTCTTGGGATGGACTGGCTTGCGAGCTTCTATGCTACGATCGACTGTCGGAGAAAGAAGGTGGTGTTCGATATTCCCGGACATCCAGTATTTGAGTTCAGTCGTGGTAGCAGTTCGCTTGGTCCTGTCAGATTTCGGGCCAGGCCGAAGAAGGCTGTGGCTATGCAGATGGAGTTGGAGTGGCCAGCTGTGGTGCGAGATTTTGGCGACGTCTTCCCCGAGGAGATGTCTGGTTTTCCACCTGATCGAACCCTAGAATTTTCTATCGATCTTGTTCCAGGTGCGCAGCCGATTTCGAAGGCGCCGTATCGTATGGCACCTGCAGAATTGGAAGAGTTGCGGAAGCAGTTGGATGAGCTTTTGCAGAAGGGTTATATTAATCCTAGCGTGTCTCCGTGGGGAGCACCGGTGTTGCTGGTAAAGAAGAAGGATGGTTTGCGTCGCATGTGCGTGGACTATCGGGAGTTGAATGCGGTGACCATTAAGAATAAATACCCGTTGCCTTGCATCGATGATATTTTTGATCAGCTTGGAGGTTCGAGGGTGTTTTCTAAATTGGATTTGAGGAGTGGTTACCATCAGTTGAAGGTGAAGAAGGATGATGTTCCGAAGACAGCGTTCAGGACGAAGTATGGACACTATGAGTTTGTGGTTATGCCCTTCGGCGTAACTAACGCGCCCACAGTTTTCATGAATCTGATGAACCTGATTTTCTACGACTTTTTGGATAAGTTTGTCGTTATCTTCATTGACGACATACTGATCTATTCGAAGTCGGAGGAAGAGCATGCCTCGCACTTAAGGACGGTGTTGGAGATTTTAAGGAAGCATCGGTTGTATGCTAAGTTTTCGAAGTGCGAGTTTTGGCTGGATAGAGTTGCTTTTCTCGGGCATGTGGTGACTGGAGATGGTATTTCAGTGGATCCCGAGAAGATTAGGGCCATCAGGGAGTGGCCTGTTCCGTCGTCGGCGTCTGAGATTCGGAGTTTCCTTGGACTTGCTGGTTACTATCGGCGATTCATTAAGGACTTTTCTCGTATTGCTGAGTCGATGACCAGGTTGACGCGGAAGGATGTTGCTTTTGTTTGGTCGGGTGATTGTGAGGGTGCTTTTGGTATTCTGAAGGAGAGGTTGACGAATGCCCCTATTCTTGTTGTGCCTGATCGCAGCGGTGGATTTGAGATCTTTTGCGATGCTTCTGGCAAGGGTCTCGGTTGTGTGTTGCATCAGCACGGGCATGTTATGGCGTATGCGTCTCGTCAGCTTAAGGTTCACGAGAAGAATTACCCGACGCATGATTTGGAGTTGGCTGCCGTTGTGTTTGCTCTTAAGATTTGGAGGCACTTCCTGCTGAGTGAGAAAGTGAAGATTTTCACCGATCATAAAAGTTTGAAGTACATTTTCACTCAGAAGGAGCTCAACATGCGACAGCGTCGATGGTTGGAGCTTATGGCGGATTATGATATTGATTTGCAGTTTCACCCTGGCAAGGTGAATGTGGTTCCGGATGCTTTGAGTAGGCTTCCAGCGGTGATGATTTTGACTTCGCAGTGGAGATTGCAGCAGGATTTGTGTGTCTGTCGTGGAGATTGTTCTTCCTGGGGAGGCTTCTTCGTTGATGTACATGCAGGTACAGTCGACGATCGTGGATCGGATTAAGGCTGGCCAGGCCGAGGATCCGAAGCTGGTGAAGATTCGGGAGCAGGTGGAAGCCGGTCTGCAGACTGACTTTTTGATTCATGAGGATGGCTCGCTGAGCTTTGGAGCCAGGTTGTGTGTGCCGGCTGGGGATATTAGATAGGAATTGAAGGTGGAGGCACACAGTTCGCCGTATTCTGTGCATCCTGGTGGCACCAAGATGTACCAGGATCTTCGTCTGAATTATTGGTGGCATGGTATGAAGCGGAGTGTGGCTCGGAGTGTAGCCAAGTGCTTGGTTTGCCAGCAAGTGAAGGCGGAGCATCAGCGTACGGCCGGGTTGCTACAACCGCTTCCGATTCCGGAGTGAAATGGCAACACATCACTATGGACTTCGTGACTGGACTACCTCAGAGTCCGAAGCAGAATGACGCGATTTGGGTGATCGTAGATCGATTGACCAAATCTGCGCACTTTATTCCGTTCCGAGTGGGACAGTCCACTGAGGCGCTAGCAAGGAGATATATGGAGGTAAAATTCTTTTACTCTCCGTTTTATTTCCTTTTCCTAGTTTGGATAGTGATGTAACGTGAATCGTGCAGGAGGTCGTGCGACTTCACGGAGTCCCCGTGAGTATCGTGTCGGACAGAGACACGAGGTTCACATCTCAGTTCTGGCAGAGTTTGCAGAAGAGTTTGGGTACGCGTCTGAGTTTCAGCACGGCGTACCATCCGCAGACGGATGGCCAGTCCGAGAGGACGATTCAGATTTTGGAAGACATGCTGAGGGCGTGCATGTTGGATTTCAAGGGTTCGTGGGAGGACCATCTACACTTGGTGGAGTTCTCTTACAACAACAGCTTCCAGGCGAGTATTGGCATGGCGCCATTCGCCGCTCTTTATGGGAGGAAATGTCGATCGCCATTGAGTTGGGATGACGTTAGGGATCGGGAGTTGTTGGGACCTGAGATGATCGTGGAGGCCGTGTTATCGTCAGGAATATTCGGGAGAGGTTGAGAATTGCTCAGGACCGTTTTAAGCATTGGGCGGATGCTAAACGTTGTCCTTTGGAATTTCAGCCGGGCGACCATGTGTTCTTGAAGATTTCCCCGAATCGTGGTGTGATTCGTTTTGGGAAGCGAGGGAAGTTGAGCCCACGATACATTGGACCGTTTGACATTTTGGAGATGGTTGGCGAGGTAGCGTATCGCTTGGCCTTGCCGCCATCTTTGGAAGGAGTTCACAATGTTTTCCATGTGTCGCAGCTTCGTCGATACATTAGCGATCCATCTCATGCTGTGGATTTTTCGGAGATTACCGTTCGCCCCGATATGACGTATGACCAGCATCCAGTGCAGATTCTGGACAGGCGTCAGAAATCGCTTCGGAACAAGATTGTCAATCTTGTGAGGGTGATGTGGCGACACGGCTCACCTGGAGAGTCTACTTGGGAGAATGAGGATGAGATGCGAGAGCGTTTCCCACTTTTGTTTCCGGACTCGTGAGTGTTTGGAAATTCCGAGGACGGAATTTTTCTTAAGTTGGGGAGGATGTAACGACTGCTTTTCACGTATCTGGATTTATTATAATATAATATATGTTTTGGTGGATTTTCTCCTCATGTGTGGTTTTCGTCTCCGTATCTTTCATTTTCGATCGATTCGTCGTATTTTCCCGTTTCTTCCTTAGGATTGTCGATTTCGAAGTATGTCATTCGTGACGGGCTTCATAACGGTCGTATCTTACTATTAGATCAAGCCTAGGAGTCTTAGGAATCGATCCCGGGGCCCCGCGCTCCGTATCGGAACTTTTGGTGCTCATAGCCGGTATAAGAAGGGGCACCGACCGACTAGATGACGATCCAGTCGGTCGGCAATCCTTCTTGGACCGACTAGTTGGCTTTCTAAATTTCTCAGGAGTTACTGTTTATCGTTAGTCGGTCTAAGAACGTTGGTTGACCGACTAGGTTGCAAACTAGTCGGTCGGCAATGCTTCTTTAACCGACTAACACATCATCCAAATTTGGTATCAGTTACTGTTTACTCTTAGTCGGTCTAAGAACGTTCATCGACCGACTAGATGCTAAACTAGTCGGTCAGTATTTGTTCATGGACCGACTAAATCTAAATCCTATTTTCGTTCAGAAGTTACTGTTTGCACTTAGTCGGTCTGCGTTGGTCGACCGACCGACTAGTTGCCAAACTAGTCGGTCAGTGGTTGCTCTTTGACCGACTAATCTGTGTTAAAACCCTAATTTCTGGGCAGCCGCCAGCCCAGCCTATTTATACCCCTCCCAAATGTTTTCTTCTTCCTCCACTCGACCCAAAACCCTAAAATCTCCCCCATTGAGCCCCCATCTTCCTCCAAGCCCTATTCCTTCTTCCCAAGCCCTAGATTCATCATCTAAACCCTCCATCAACTCTATCTACCTCTCATCTTCCCCAAAATCTCACCAAATCCCCTAAATCCCCCAAAAACCCTAACTCTCCAAACTTCTCCATTTGTTTCCAGATCTGGTCCTAGGGTTCTCCGGAGTGTTTCTTCCGCCTCCTCTCGGTAAGAAATCGATCTCTTGACGTTTTTATAGCCTATTTGTATTTTTATGAAACCCTAATGAAATTTCATGTTGTTTGATGATTGTTTCCCCAAAACAGCGATTTCCCCCGTAGATTAGCATCCGCGAGACGAACCTTCGTGATCGTCATCCCCGGTGCTAGGCAAGTGAAACTTGCCACTTAGGGTTTAGGCCATGTTTTAGGCCATCTTGCTTGTTGTAGGCGTAAAAGAGGTTAGGCGACGAAATGATACTCGCCTAGGCGCAAATTGGGGAACTAGCTTGACAACAAAGCTAGTTCCGACTTTTAGCATGTTGCACAATTACCATGTCATGTTTACTTTCCATTAACAGTACGCAAATTAAATGTCATGTCATTGCATTCTTTAAAGTAATCCGTGATTGCGTAGCATCGCTACAATACTTGTGTTCCTGGCTCGTGACCAGAAGCGAGCATAATGAGTTGCTAACCCCAACGCTCGATATTGAATTGTGAACTAAGAAACAAGCTCCCGTGCGGGGCAACCCTGGCTCACTTGCTGGGCTCATGTTCAGGGACCCTGGCTTGTTTACGTGTGGGATGGGGTAAGGGTTAAGCGGCCATTCAACTGGGAGTCTGCCCGATCAGCAACTGCAGTTGTAAGGCGTAAACTCTGGGGTGGAGTAGTGTTTAGTGCCGATCGGTGTGAATGATGTACCATTCAGCTGAAGGGCGTAAACATCTACAAACAACAGTGAAACGTGATTAGTGTTTAGTGCCGATCGGTGTGAATGATGTACCATTCAGCTGAAGGGCGTAAACATCTACAAACAACAGTGAAACGTGAGTAGTGTTTAGTGCCGATCGGTGTGAATGATGTACCATTCAGATGAAGGGCGTAAACATCTACAAACAACAGTGAAACGTGATTAGTGTTTAGTGCCGATCGGTGTGAATGATGTACCATTCAGCTGAAGGGCGTAAACATCTACAAAACAACGTGAAATGATTGAGATTGTTAGTAGCTTGGCTACTCTTGTATTGTCCCGATAAATTGTTCCCTTGTACAAAATTGTCTTGCCATGTCTTAAATTGTGCACTCATGTTATAACTGCCATGTCATGCATACTATAACTGCTAGGTTGCTAGTTACCTTACTTTCAGTTTCCTTGCCCAAGTCTTTTAGACTTGCTGACATGTGCCCCTTTACTCTTTTGGGTGACACATGTTAGATCCTGAGCCTGAGTACCTTGTTGAGGACGAGGTGTTTGCTGACGCCGAGCCCGAGCTTGTGTTTGACGGGGAGTACGTGGACACTGGGGACCAGTCCTAGTGTCTTCGTTGTGTTTTACTTTTGTTTAGACAGTTGTTTTTTTATCGGTGCGTAGCACCTATACTTTGTTATGTCGTTACTTTTGTTGGCCTTGTTCTGGGCCTTTAGACTCTTTCTTTTAGCCTGGTGGCTTTTCTGGTGTTGTACTTATTTTGGATATTGGACTTTATGAGATATGAGGATTTTATTCCAGTCTCTCCTTGTGTTATTATTGTTATTCCGTTGTGGTTACATGGACCTGCTTATGTTTTTTTGACACTTATCGGGTTTGGGGCTTCACAGCTCCACTCTCGTGCGGACCTTTTCACGTCTCGCCTCCATTTTAGGGAAGCGGGTCGTGACAGGTTTTGTTGGTGGCCCATGCAGGTCCTTCTGTAACTGCGATGCTTGGAATGACGATAATAATATTAGAATGTCCAATAAATTAAGTTCGACGTCCGAGTCATAAGCTATGAGTCTAATCTGATTCGTTCTCTTTGTCAGTAGATGGCAGGAAGACGATTCACCCGTGGTGGGGGTAGTGGTGCGATCCCTCATGATGAGGAGCCTGAGCGGGAACCCACCAACGGTGAGATGATGCGGATGATGCTGCAGATGATGCAAGTGCAGCAGGGCGTGCTCCTGCAAGTCCAGAATACTCCACTTGCTCGAGCTGCCCGGGCTCTTCCGGATGCCCCTCGCTCCGAGCCGGGAGCGAAGCAATTTCGGGAGCTGGGTCCCGCGTATTTTGATGGGTCTGAGGGTCCTCTGGCTGCCGATGAGTGGATTCGGAATATCGAGGACAATCTGAAGATGGCCAAGATCACCCCGGCTGGATGGGTTGATTTGGCGAAGAGGCAACTCAAGGATAACGCCAGGAATTGGTGGGATGCGGAAGAGAAGATGTTGATGGAGCCGATAGCTTGGGCTACCTTCAAGGCCAGATTTGAGGGTGAGTTTTTCCCGAAAGCTGCCAGGGAAGAGATGCTGCAGCGTTTTATCGATTTGAAGCAATGGAGCTCGTCGGTGGACCTATATCACCAAGAGTTCATGAGGCTGAGTCGGTTTGCACCAAAGATGGTGCAGGACGCTGAGGAGAGAGCGCAGAGGTTCCTGCAGGGACTTGCTTCGGAGCTCCAGAGTTTTGTGACCTCTTCTGACCGGGAGTCTTATCAGAAGGTTCTAGTAGCAGCCAAGAGGCAGGAGCTGCTCGTGAACCAGAGGAGGGGGTCTGTTGTTGGTGCTGGGAAGAGGCCTGTGGAACAGGCGAGAGCTGTGGTTAGACCTGGATTCAGGCCTAATCAGTCTGCTCAGTTTAAGAGGCCAGGAGGGCCTATTCTGAAGACTTGCCATTTCTGCGGCAAGCCTGGCCACATCAAGGATCAGTGTCGGAAGTTTTTGGGCCAGTGTCTGGTTTGTGGTGATGCTTCCCATGTCGCGAAGGATTGTCGGCATGCGGGTCCGCTGCGGAGGGCACCTGTTGCAGCTCAGCCGTTGCAGCAGCGAGCGTCTGTTCCTGCTGGACGTGGAGCGGCTCTTGTTCCGCAGAGGCAGGCTTTTCAGCAGGCTGTTCCGCCGAGGAGGCAGGCTTTTCTGATGACCGCTGCGGAGAGCGAGGCTGTGGATGAGGTTATCGCAGGTAATCCTCGATCTAGCTGTTACTTTCCTAGCTGGTTTTGATTGTTAGATTATGTTGTTTGCTTGAACATGGTTGTTTGCTAGACTAGGGTTTGATTGTTAATTGATTGTTAGGTGTGGTTTTGGTTTGCACATTTCCTGCACGAGTCCTCTTTGACTCCGGTGCATCGATGTGCATTATTTCTCGGAGCTTCGTGGAGAGGCATTCCTTGTCGACGTCCCCTCTTCCCAAGAGTTGGAATATCGTTACAGGGAATGACGTGGTCTCGGTGCATCGTGGTTGCAATTCTTGTCAGTTGGTGGTCTGTGGACATGAGCTTTTCGCTGATTTCATTGTCCACGACATCATCAACTATGATGCAGTTCTTGGGATGGACTGGCTTGCGAGCTTCTATGCTACGATCGACTGTCGGAGAAAGAAGGTGGTGTTCGATATTCCCGGACATCCAATATTTGAGTTCAGTCGTGGTAGCAGTTCGCTTGGTCCTGTCAGATTTCGGGCCAGGCCGGAGAAGGCTGTGGCTATGCAGATGGAGTTGGAGTGGCCAGCTGTGGTGCGAGATTTTGGCGACGTCTTCCCCGAGGAGATGTCTGGTTTGCCACCTGATCGAACCCTAGAATTTTCTATCGATCTTGTTCCAAGTGCGCAGCCGATTTCGAAGGCGCCGTATCGTATGGCACCTGCAGAATTGGAAGAGTTGCGGAAGCAGTTGTATGAGCTTTTGCAGAAGGGTTATATTAATCCTAGCGTGTCTCCGTGGGGAGCACCGGTGTTGTTGGTAAAGAAGAAGGATGGTTCGCGTCGCATGTGCGTAGACTATCGGGAGTTGAATGCGGTGACCATTAAGAATAAATACTCGTTGCCTCGCATCGATGATATTTTTGATCAGCTTGGAGGTTCGAGGGTGTTTTCTAAATTGGATTTGAGGAGTGGTTACCATCAGTTGAAGGTGAAGAAGGATGATGTTCCGAAGACAGCGTTCAGGACGAAGTATGGACACTATGAGTTTGTGGTTATGCCCTTCGGCGTAACTAACGCGCCCGCAGTTTTCATGAATCTGATGAACCTGATTTTCTACGACTTTTTGGATAAGTTTGTCGTTATCTTCATTGACGACATACTGATCTATTCGAAGTCGGAGGAAGAGCATGCCTCGCACTTAAGGACGGTGTTGGAGATTTTAAGGAAGCATCGGTTGTATGCTAAGTTTTCGAAGTGCGAGTTTTGGCTGGATAGAGCTGCTTTTCTCGGGCATGTGGTGACTGGAGATGGTATTTCAGTGGATCCCGAGAAGATTAGGGCCATCAGGGAGTGGCCTGTTCCGTCGTCGGCGTCTGAGATTCGAAGTTTCCTTGGACTTGCTGGTTACTATCGGTGATTCATTAAGGACTTTTCTCGTATTGCTGAGCCGATGACCAGGTTGACGCGGAAGGATGTTGCTTTTGTTTGGTCGGGTGATTGTGAGGGTGCTTTTGGTATTCTGAAGGAGAGGTTGACGACTGCCCCTATTCTTGTTGTGCCTGATCGCAGCGGTGGATTTGAGATCTTTTGCGATGCTTCTGGCAAGGGTCTCGGTTGTGTGTTGCATCAGCACGGGCATGTTGTGGCGTATGCGTCTCGTCAGCTTAAGGTTCACGAGAAGAATTACCCGACGCATGATTTGGAGTTGGCTGCCGTTGTGTTTGCTCTTAAGATTTGGAGGCACTTCCTGCTGAGTGAGAAAGTTAAGATTTTCACCGATCATAAAAGTTTGAAGTACATTTTCACTCAGAAGGAGCTCAACATGCGACAGCGTCGATGGTTGGAGCTTATGGCGGATTATGATATTGATTTGCAGTTTCACCCTGGCAAGGTGAACGTGGTTCCGGATGCTTTGAGTAGGCTTCCAGCGGTGATGATTTTGACTTCGCAGTGGAGATTGCAGCAGGATTTTTGTGAGTCTGTCGTGGAGATTGTTCTTCCTGGGGAGGCTTCTTCGTTGATGTACATGCAGGTACAGTCGACGATCGTGGATCGGATTAAGGCTGGCCAGACCGAGGATCCGAAGCTGGTGAAGATTCGGGAGCAGGTGAAAGCCGGTCTACGGACTGACTTTTTGATTCATGAGGATGGCTCGCTGAGCTTTGGAGCCAGGTTGTGTGTGCCGGTTGGGGATATTAGATAGGAATTGAAGGTGGAGGCACACAGTTCGCCGTATTCTGTGCATCCTGGTGGCACCAAGATGTACCAAGATCTTCGTCTGAATTATTGGTGGCATGGTATGAAGCGGAGTGTGGCTCGGAGTGTAGCCAAGTGCTTGGCTTGCCAGCAAGTGAAGGCGGAGCATCAGCGTACGGCCGGGTTGCTACAACCGCTTCCGATTCCGGAGTGGAAATGGCAACACATCACTATGGACTTCGTGACTGGACTACCTCGGAGTCCGAAGCAGAATGACGCGATTTGGGTGATCGTAGATCGATTGACCAAATCTGCGCACTTTATTCCGTTCCGAGTGGGACAGTCCACTGAGGCGCTAGCAAGGAGATATATGGAGGTAAAATTCTTTTACTCTCCGTTTTATTTCCTTTTACTAGTTTGGATAGTGATGTAACGTGAATCGTGCAGGAGGTCGTGCGACTTCACGGAGTCCCCGTGAGTATCGTGTCGGACAGAGACACGAGGTTCACATCTCAGTTCTGGCAGAGTTTGCAGAAGAGTTTGGGTACGCGTCTGAGTTTCAGCACGGCGTACCATCCGCAGACGGATGGCCAGTCCGAGAGGACGATTCAGATTTTGGAAGACATGCTGAGGGCGTGCATGTTGGATTTCAAGGGTTCGTGGGAGGACCATCTACACTTGGTGGAGTTCTCTTACAACAACAGCTTCCAGGCGAGTATTGGCATGGCGCCATTCGCCGCTCTTTATGGGAGGAAATGTCGATCGCCATTGAGTTGGGATGACGTTAGGGATCGGGAGTTGTTGGGACCTGAGATGATCGTGGAGGCCGTGGGTATCGTCAGGAATATTCGGGAGAGGTTGAGAATTGCTCAGGACCGTTTTAAGCATTGGGCGGATGCTAAACGTCGTCCTTTGGAATTTCAGCCAGGCGACCATGTGTTCTTGAAGATTTCCCCGAATCGTGGTGTGATTTGTTTTGGGAAGCGAGGGAAGTTGAGCCCGCGATACATTGGACCGTTTGACATTTTGGAGATGGTTGGCGAGGTAGCGTATCGCTTGGCCTTGCCGCCATCTTTGGAAGGAGTTCACAATGTTTTCCATGTGTCGCAGCTTCGTCGATACATTAGCGATCCATCTCATGCTGTGGATTTTTCGGAGATTACCGTTCGCCCCGATATGACGTATGACCAGCATCCAGTGCAGATTCTGGACAGGCGTCAGAAATCGCTTCGGAACAAGATTGTCAATCTTGTGAGGGTGATGTGGCGACACGGCTCACCTGGAGAGTCTACTTGGGAGAATGAGGATGAGAAGCGAGAGCGTTTCCCACTTTTGTTTTCGGACTCGTGAGTGTTTGGAAATTCCGAGGACGGAATTTTTCTTAAGTTGGGGAGGATGTAACGACTGCTTTTCATGTATCTGGATTTATTATAATATAATATATGTTTTGGTGGATTTTATCCTCTTGTGTGGTTTTCGTCTTCGTAGCTTTCATTTTCGATCGATTCGTCGTATTTTCTCGTTTCTTCCTTAGGATTGTCGATTTCGAAGTATGTCATTCGTGACGGGCTTCATAACGGTCGTATCTTACTATTAGATCAAGCCTAGGAGTCTTAGGAATCGATCCCGGGGCCCCGCGCTCCGTATCGGAACTTTTGGTGCTCATTAGCCGGTATAAGAAGGGGCACCGACCGACTAGATGACGATCCAGTCGGTCGGCAATCCTTCTTGGACCGACTAGTTGGCTTTCTAAATTTCTCAGGAGTTACTGTTTATCGTTAGTCGGTCTAAGAACGTTGGTTGACCGACTAGGTTGCAAACTAGTCGGTCGGCAATGCTTCTGTAACCGACTAACACATCATCCAAATTTGGTATCCGTTACTGTTACTCTTAGTCGGTCTAAGAACGTTCATCGACCGACTAGATGCTAAACTAGTCGATCAGTATTTGTTCATGGACCGACTAAATCTAAATCCTATTTTTGTTCAGAAGTTACTGTTTGCACTTAGTCGGTCTGCGTTGGTCGACCGACCGACTAGTTGCCAAACTAGTCGGTCAGTGGTTGCTCTTTGACCGACTAATCTGTGTTAAAACCCTAATTTCTGGGCAGCCGCCAGCCCAGCCTATTTATACCCCTCCCAAACGTTTTCTTCTTCCTCCACTCGACCCAAAACCCTAAAATCTCCCCCATTGAGCCCCCATCTTCCTCCAAGCCCTATTCCTTCTTCCCAAGCCCTAGATTCATCATCTAAACCCTCCATCAACTCTATCTACCTCTCATCTTCCCCAAAATCTCACCAAATCCCCTAAATCCCCCAAAACCCTAACTCTCCAAACTTCTCCATTTGTTTCCAGATCTGGTCCTAGGGTTCTCCGGAGTGTTTCTTCCGCCTCCTCTCGGTAAGAAATCGATCTCTTGACGTTTTTATAGCCTATTTGTATTTTTATGAAACCCTAATGAAATTTCATGTTGTTTGATGATTGTTTCCCCAAAACAGCGATTTCCCCGTAGATTAGCATCCGCGAGACGAACCTTCGTGATCGTCATCCCCGGTGCTAGGCAAGTGAAACTTGCCACTTAGGGTTTAGGCCATGTTTTAGGCCATCTTGCTTGTTGTAGGCGTAAAAGAGGCTAGGCGACGAAATGATACTCGCCTAGGCGCAAATTGGGGAACTAGCTTGACAACGAAGCTAGTTCCGACTTTTAGCATGTTGCACAATTACCATGTCATGTTTACTTTCCATTAACGGTACGCAAATTAAATGTCATGTCATTGCATTCTTTAAAGTAATCCGTGATTGCGTAGCATCGCTACAATACTTGTGTTCCTGGCTCGTGACCAGAAGCGAGCATAATGAGTTGCTAACCCCAACGCTCGATATTGAATTGTGAACTAAGAAACAAGCTCCCGTGCGGGGCAACCCTGGCTCACTTGCTGGGCTCATGTTCAGGGACCCTGGCTTGTTTACGTATGGGATGGGGTAAGGGTTAAGCGGCCATTCAACTGGGAGTCTGCCCGATCAGCAACTGCAGTTGTAAGGCGTAAACTCTGGGGTGGAGTAGTGTTTAGTGCCGATCGGTGTGAATGATGTACCATTCAGCTGAAGGGCGTAAACATCTACAAACAACAGTGAAACGTGATTAGTGTTTAGTGCCGATCGGTGTGAATGATGTACCATTCAGCTGAAGGGCGTAAACATCTACAAACAACAGTGAAACGTGAGTAGTGTTTAGTGCCGATCGGTGTGAATGATGTACCATTCAGCTGAAGGGCGTAAACATCTACAAACAACAGTGAAACGTGATTAATGTTTAGTGCCGATCGGTGTGAATGATGTACCATTCAGCTGAAGGGCGTAAACATCTACAAAACAACGTGAAATGATTGAGATTGTTAGTAGCTTGGCTACTATTGTCTTGTCCCGATAAATTGTTCCCTTGTACAAAATTGTCTTGCCATGTCTTAAATTGTGCACTCATGTTATAACTGCCATGTCATGCATACTATAACTGCTAGGTTGCTAGTTGCCTTACTTTCAGTTTCCTTGCCCAAGTCTTTTAGACTTGCTGACATGTGCCCCTTTACTCTTTTGGGTGACACATGTTAGATCCTGAGCCTGAGTACCTTGTTGAGGACGAGGTGTTTGCTGACGCCGAGCCCGAGCTTGTGTTTGACGGGGAGTACGTGGACACTGGGGACCAGTCCTAGTGTCTTCGTTGTGTTTTACTTTTGTTTAGACAGTTGTTTTGTTATCGGTGCGTAGCACCTATACTTTGTTATGTCGTTACTTTTGTTGGCCTTGTTCTGGGCCTTTAGACTCTTTCTTTTAGCCTGGTGGCTTTTCTGGATGTTGTACTTATTTTGGATATTGGACTTTATGAGATAAGATGATTTTATTCCAGTCTCTCCTTGTGTTATTATTGTTATTCCGTTGTGGTTACATGGACCTTTTTATGTTTTTTTTACGCTTATCGGGTTTGGGGCTTCACAGCTCCACTCTCGTGCAGACCTTTTCACGTCTCGCCTCCATTTTAGGGAAGCGGGTCGTGACACTTACACCCCCAAGCACACAACCCACCCATGCATGCACACCCACCCCATGTACACAACCCACACACCCACGCACACACGTCCACCCCACACAACCCCACCCCCACCCCCACCCAGGCACACATGTCCACCCCACACAACCCCACCCCCACCCAGGCACACACTCACCCTAAGCACACACCCCATATGCATACAAACCCCATGCACACAACCCACCAACCCACGCAGACATACCCACCCCACGCACACCCACCCATGCCCACACCCACCCACCCATGCACACACACCGCACCCACCCTACGCACACACAACCCACCCACCCTACGCACACACACCCACCACACGCACACACCCTCCAACCACACCCACACCCCCCATGCACACAACCCATCCCCCCCGCGCACCCACCCACCAACACCCATAAACACACCCACTCACCCATGCACACCCCCCCACCCCAAGCACACACACCCCCACACCCACACCTACCCCACGAACACCCACCAACCCCCCGCGCACCCACCCACCAACACCCATAAACACACCCACTCACCCATGCACACCCCCCCACACCCACCCCCACCCCAAGCACACACCCCAGCACACACCCACCCCACACCCACCCCACGAACACCCATGACCCACCCCCACCCCAAGCACACACACACCACGCATCCACACTCCCACCCACCCCACGCACACCCACCAACCCACCCATGCACACACACCCACCCACGTGCACACACCCCATGCACACACACCCCCGCCCCCCAATGCACACCCCGCACACACAACCCACCCACCCCACGCATGAACGCACACTCACCCACTCACCCACCACATGCACCATCCCACTAGAGAGAGAGAGAGAGAGAGAGATTCGGTGTAGAGAGATAGAGAGAGATTCGGTGTAGAGAGAGAGAGAGAATCTGTAGAGAGAGAAAGAGAGAGAGAATCTGTAGAGAGAGAAAGAGAGAGAGAATCTGTAGAGAGAGAAAGAGAGAGAGAATCTGTAGAGAGAGAAAGAGAGAGAGAATCTGTAGAGAGAGAGAGAGAGGAGAGAGAATCAAGAGAGAGAGAGAGGAGAGAGATATAAATATATAGAGAATTGGTAGAGAGAGAGAATCGGTAGAGAGAGAGAGAATTGGGGGGAGAGAGAAAATCGGTAGAGATAGATTCAGTATACAGAGAGAAAGAGAGAGAATTTGTAGAGAGAGAGAATTGACTGGTCCAAAAAGATGTACTGATAGTCTCAAGTATAGGACGTCGGTCAAGTAGTAAACCTGGTGAGACCAAGATCGTATTCCTCAGGGACAAAGCAACCTGCAAATTTAACAGTTTAGAATTAAGCAAGAAAAGTTATTTGATGAGAGATGAACCACCATTTGAAGACGATTTTTGATTTGGATTTAGCGTGAGGTAGAATAACGTGAATGCGTGAAACTGGAATAACGTGAATGCGAAAATACAATTTATAAAAAGCGTGTGTGTGTTGTGTTTCCATTAGTGTTGCAGTAAGTTATGCTATTCATTCTCCACGGTTTCTCAATCCCACATCCATGCCAAGGTATGGGGATCGGAAGATAAAACTTTAAAAACGATGATTTTTCAATTAAAAAGATAACGTAAAAACAAACGATTTCTTTGAATAATAAATTATAAAAGATGAACCTCGCGGTTCATCACCCTCCTTGGGCTCCTATACGGATTGATTGCACTTAGACGATGCCTCGCGACATATCATCATAAGCGGATTCCTCTACGGATTGTGCGTATTTGAAAAAGTAAAGAAATCGACGTTTAAACGGTTTTCGATAAGTGCACAAAATATGGAGACATAAAAGCAAAATCATAGCAACACTAACTTCCGCACAACACGCCCACAATACTCTAACCAAGCATGGTAATAAAAACAGCAAGTTTCATTAATAGAAACATAAGTTTAATACAAACCGTAATACAAAATTGATACAAACGGGCAAAGAAAGGGAGTTTTTCACCACTTTTGAAGCCTAAACACCCCCAAAATTGTTCTTGATTTGAGCAAACTCCTCTGGAATGGATAGAAGAACTCCTTAGCTTCGAAATGAAACGAAGATCACTCAATTTGGAGTTGTGTAGCAGAAGTTATGTCCAAATCTCTCTTTTTATAGCCAAACGGGTCTGCGGGTCAACTTTCAGGCTTGGCGGGCGCAGCCCGCGTGTGTCAATGGAGGCGGGCGCCCAATAAAGATAGGCGGGTGGCAGCCCACGAGGTCAAAGCGGGCTGACACCTGCTTTTTCAACAAACGCGGGCCTGCGGGCCCGCCAAATTAATGCGGGCGGCATTTGCCGCCCGCTTGGATAACACCCGCCCGTGTTGCGGGCGGGACCTGGCGCCAACCTGGCGCCAGCGCTGACGCCATGCTGGCGTCAGCGAACACTGTTTAAATATTTTTTTTACAGATTGCCTTTTTACATAGCTTTTCTAGGCCTTTTAATTCGTAGAAATTTGCTCCGATCTCCGAAAAATGTGGAAAAATAGCCGTTGGATTCGGAAAATTGCAAGCTTCTCATGAAAAATAAAATTGAGACAAAATTAGGCCATATAATTGTATTTTGCGTATAAACAAGTGAAATACTCTATTATAAAATGATATTACAAAAACACACTTATTAGAGATGAATTATATATTATATATACGCAAAATACGGTCTAAATGAGGGGTTAAAAATGTAATATTCTCTCAGAATCAAGAATCGGTAGAGAGAGAGAATTGGGGGGGAGAGAATCGGTAGAGAGAGATTCAGTATATAGAGAGAAAGAGAGAGAATTTGTAGAGAGAGAGGAGAGAGAGTCAGTAGAGAGAGAATCGGTAGAGAGCGGTAGAGAGAAGAGACCTCATGGTATTTATGTAAAAATGGCCCAAACGTGAAGGTATTTACGTAAAAAATGGCCCAAACGTGAGAGAGAGGGGCAAAATGGTCCAATTTAACACCGTTGGCCCATTTTCCGCTACAGGGTATCAATTTGTCACAAAATGAACCTCAGGGTATTTTTCTTAAAATGGCCTAAACGTGAGGGTATTTTTATGCAATTAACACATATTGCTTCATAAATTTTCAGCTCATGAAGAATTAGGGCTTTGAAATTCAAGCTTTTAAACAATTAAAATTCTTCTTTGCAATGTGTTGCAAATTCCCCCATCAAACCCCTTTAAATAAGCCAGCAAATATCATCAAACAAATTACCAAAAAGTCATCCCAACGGATATAAAAACGACTGAAAATCTGACCGTATGGGCTTGCTGATAACAAGTAGTCGACTACTGCATATATGGTAGTTGCCTACTTAGCTAATAGTCGACTAGCTATAGAGCGACCGTCGACTAGCTTGGCAAATTCAGGTTCATGGAGAGCATGATTCGTCGGGAGTCGACTACAGTGTATTTGTGGGTCGACTACCAACCTGACATGCCTAAACTAAGTCTTATTCAACTAAGGGTTTTGATCTTTAAAAATAATAAATGAATTTTGAATGAAATCAAACTAATTTAAATCAAATAAATTCATTTTCATATGTGTGGGTTGAATCTTTGTAACGACCCACTCCCAGGGCTCGTTACTATTTGGAATATGCGCAAGTCCTGCTAGGCACCAATGAAATCAATACAGGCTCCGTTGCAGAAATATGCCAAATACTCATGCATGAAAATAAAATACAACCTTATTACAAACCAGCAGCGTACAGAAAAGGAAAATACAGCCCGAAAACAAATACATACCAAGCCACACTCTGGAAATGAAAAACATAAGATAACATAACACTGTCATACTCACTCTCAGTAACCAGCTCCTCCTGGTCAAACTCAATTGCGGGCTCGGCATCTGCTAATTCAGGTGTCACCTCGTCCACCTGTAAGGTATCTGGCGGGTCCACCACAAAAAGAGGGGGTCGACAGGATCAGACGTAACTCAAAGTATCTCTAGCATGTAATTCAAAACAATAAACAAGTATGGCAAACTAGCAGATACCAAGGTAAAAGTGCATGAATAATGGTATGGAAATAGAGCAGAAACGTAGCTTTGCAGATTTACAATTTTCCCAATTTATCATATATTAAATAAAAACATTATTAAAGATGACAAGGTTATGAGAGTTTAACTGTGCCTGAACATAGTTCGTGACTTATAAAGCGTAGTACAATAAGCAACCAAGAGTCCATCTCATACCACGGGTGCGCGTACCCGGGTTAAACCAAAACTGTGCAACAAATACGATACTGTTCAATAATCTGTGATTCATGTCTATGAATTTGTCACAGACAAGCGGAAAAACAACAACAAAGCCTGAACCGGTCGCTCCCGCACATTCGCTATTATACGTTACCCCCAAAAACCCCAAGTGTTTGTGATGTTACCAGATTTGTAATTTATGAGTCATTTACTAGATTGTCACCTTTTTCCAGTCAACCATGACACGTAGACCGATCGATTCTTTTACGATATTGTGCATTTTAGCTTAACTAGTTGTTCAATTGAATTACTTTGAAAATGAAATGAAACTATTTTAGCATGCATTTATTATTGTTTTTAAACCCATAGCAAGGGTACGATGAGTTACCGATACATTGTCGTTAAAGGCACGGTTCGATCCGCGGTGGAGATACTTGGTTTACATGTGTTACGAGGCAAGTTAGCTACACACCTTATAAATAAAATTTATATATCAATACTACTGTACTAATAGACTTAGCTAGCATTAACTGAAAATACTTTACAATGAATTTATTACAAAACTAACTTTATATACTAATAACTTAAACTAATTTATGAGAATATAAACTAACTTTGTATATATTAGCTTAAATTGAAAAAACTTTATAACTAATAAATAAAAACTTAAAACTTAATAACTTATAACATATTTATAACTAATATATAAATTAAAACCCATACTATAATAACTTAATATAACTCCCCTACTCCTTCTTACCCCTATGTCTTCTTCTCTTATTTTATTCTCTCTCCTTTCTTTGTTGCATGGGAACGGCGACGGGCAGCTAGGGGCTCCGGGCGGCTAGGCGCGCGCGGCGGCAGCACAAGCGACGGCACACAATGCTGGGTGACGGCGGGGGAGGATCTAAGCGCGGGCGGGTGGGGCTGGAGGGCGGAGGACGGCGCCCTGGCGACGGGGGCGGAGGCCTTGGGAGGAGGCACGCGCGGTGTGCGGACCTTGGGCCGAGCTAGGGCAGGCGCGCGCCGGTTAGGTGGTGGCGCGGCAACTAAAAGGAGGGGGGATGGGGAAGAATGGAAGAGGGGGAGGGGATTTGGTTGTTGCAGATCTGATTCACACTTCCAATTTCTGTTTCTCCCTCTCTCAGTTTAATTTTTTTGATTGATTTGGGTGATTGATTGACAAAGGGGGAGGATGATGTTGATGATTGATGCATGGTGGATGATGAAGAACATGAGAGTTAAGGAGGATCTCTAAATAGGGTAATAGGCAATAAGTTGATATCCGAATAATTCGGATCTCATCAGCCAAATGAGGTGTTAAAGGGTGTGGGGTTGGCTAATTAAATGGGGGTTAGGGTAATTAGTTTGATGGCAATAGTAATTACGCTATGGCGAAGAATAAAAATAGGGGCGCGCTCGCGTCGACGCGTAGAATCAAAGAACACTCGAATGAACAAAAATCCTCGGACTACAAAAGTAAAATACAGTCACACACGCAATCAAACACGCCTAAAATACAGGCCGTTACATGCTTCAAGTTTTGGCTTTAACATTCTAAGACAAACTCAAATAAATGTAAAAATACACCATGCACACTTCTTGGAGTCTTGATGTATTCTTATTGTCACATGAGTTGTCTTGAGAAGCTTTGCACTCCACATATCATTGAATGCGCTCCAATCCATGAATTCACCAACTTCAAGCTTGATAATTCATATCATCACCTTGAGTTGACCAGTGTTGACTTAGATACCTACACTCACAATAATTCTCACAAAACATAATTAGGCACACTAATTGTTTGCTTAATCATCAAAATTAACATAGGGTGGTGCAATAACCAACATCATATTCTTCATAAAGCTCTATGTAAGCGACAACCCATCACGAACACAAGGTAACTCGAAAACAGTTACAGTCTACACCATAAATTCGAGACTTAACGGCGAGCTCTAACGCCTCAACACATACGAGCTATCTTATGCCCGCTACCTCCCTCCCTCAACCAGCGCATGACTTAGACATCGGAGGTTAGTCGGGGGGATGCCCCGATCCGGGGGGTTCGCCCCGCTGTCATCTGACACCTTTGTATCTCTATGTTAGGTCCCATAGAAGGAGGACTCAGCATGGTCTCGACGTGGAGGAAGCTTGTGTGTGTTATGGCTCGTGTTGATGGGCTGACAGAGATGTGGTGGCGCCGACGCTCGGGGTGATGGCCGATGATGTGGTGATAGAGGATGAGCAGTGGGTTGGAGAGGGGAATGGGGATGCTTGGCGGTGCAGCATGTGTGGCTTGATGTCACGGTGTTTGTGGTTTCGACAAGGCGAGGGGCAGTGCACGGCAGTGTCTCGGCGTGTTGGTTCTTGGTGGCATTGTGTGTTGGTGGTTGGAGGGCATGTCGGTGTCTCGACGTGTTGGTTCTCGGGGAATTGGGTGTTGGTGGTCGGAGGGCACGGCAGTGGCGGGGTAACTTGGGGAAGAAGAGAGATTAGAAAGTCGGGCGGGAGCTTGGGGAAGATGGGTTTGTCAGAGTTGGTTATTGGATGTTGCGACCGAGCCAAGGAGGTAGTGAGATCGGGCATTGCAGGGGGTTGCTGGTGTGCGGCCAATCTAAGAAAGCAGTGGGATCAGGCGGTGCAAGGGGGCTACTGGCTTGCGGCCGAGGCCCGAGGGGGAAGGCCGAGATGGCCAGGTGCTGCAGGGTTTTTGTGTTGATGTTGAGAGCAAGCATAGAAGAAAATGCCGACTTGGGGCTTGGGTTGTTTTCTCCACCGAAGGGGAAATGTTTTATGGAGGGCATGTGTGTTGGTTGGGGGGGGGGGGGGGGGGGGGTGAGGGGATTAGGGATTAAAGAAGTGGTTTGGTGTGTGTGGATCAAGGTGAGTGAATGGGGTGAGTGGTGGGGGTGAGGGGTTGAAATGTTGGATATGACCAACATTTAATGGTGGGAATAATTAGGGATAGATCGTGTAGTTAGGTTAGGGTAGATCCAAGGTTAGGGTAATTGGGTAAATTGTAATTAGTTAGGAATTTACAGTTTTACCCCCAAACAGAAACATTCTTGAAAATTTCTAGAAAAATTACCCTACATTCATAAAGATGTAAAATGTATGAGAATAATTTTTGTAAAATTTTTCAGACGATGAAAAAGTCTGTTTCGGTTAAAACAGTTATCGGTCTCATGACAATGACGACATCCGAAAATACTTAAAATTGCGAAAAATATCGAAAAATGACCGGGATGATCTTAAAAATATTATTGACGATTTCGTCCGACACATTTTTCCTAGTTGACCAGTGCATATGACTTAGCTGGCTATGTCCAGCCGGCTTAAATTAGTTGTGAGTTATTTTTTAACATTTGATTTTGGGGTGTGGTAAGTGGTAACCCCAATATTCTCACCCGAGGTGACCACAACCTTGCGGGCCCCACCAAAGCTAGGATTCTTGTGTAATCCTAGCTTTTCATTCCAATTCCAAAACATCCCCATGGAATCCCAATTTCCCCGCCACGTCAGCTTTTTTTACCAAAAAAACACAAAACACAAAGAACACACAAACGTAAAGTGAGGTAGGAATCCAGTAAATGAATAGTATATGAACATTGATTTTTTCACTTTCTCTTCTATACTTTCCTACAAAAGAGCAGGGCCTTAGCCAAAATATGTTGACCGGCAATGTTCCAATTCTTTCATACAACGTCATGGATACGAGCTTTATGCTTAGCAAATATCGAATGCAAGTGAGAAACACTCGGGGACGAGACACTACACTGGCGTATATGACCCCCAACACGAGGACATTACCCTAAATTCAGTTGAGATATTTGCCTACCGTATACCTACCACATATTAGAGGCAAAGCATGAAGGTCCATACTTAACCAAGATATTAGGGTCAAAAGGGAAGAACGGGTAACTTTCATCCTTTCTACTCGCATCATTTTTCCGGCATGAGTTCTCTCTACTCACATCACATAAAATCGCGAATGACTCCACTCAAAACCCAACACCCGAGCTCATAAAAACAAGCCTTGATGGGGTCGAATCCAGCAAGCCCGGCAGCTTTCTGATGAAATGCCGCATATGAATCTCAGCACTAAGTCTGTAAGTGGAAATCGGGATCAGGCAGAGAAGAACCAGGTTAGGGCGATAGTCCTAATGATCGCCGGCATCGGGCCTGGACAGAGCAAACCAGAATGGCATTCCGAGTGAGAAAATCTAAGGAAAAGGTTGACATGAACACCATACACTTCTTCAATGGGGAAAATGTAGGGTGCTTCCACAAAGAAGAGAACTAACATTCACAACTGACCTATGCCTAGACTCACTTGTTCTGACTCAACTAGCCCTAGTCGGAGTCCGAGCCATATCCGGGAGCCATATCCGGGCATCGACTAAGCCAACTCAAGTAAACCTAGGCAAAAACATAGTAAGACTTGGAAGCGCAATAATGGACACATAAAATGAGCTCATCTGGCTAACCCGCAATAACTATTAGGCTATAAGGCCCAACAATCATCCACCACAAGATGAGTGAACGAACCTGGAAACTGCGAATGAAATGACTTAAAAAGTCTCCACCGTGGTGACAACCAGCCCATCATCAAAAAGAAAAGTAGAATAATTTGAGCTATCAATTTTCTAACGTTTGAGTTATCCATAAAAGTGGAGCTTTTTCCGTTAAACATAATGTAAACTAAATTAAAGGTTCAATCTATACCTATCTAAAGCTTTCTGTTACTGATGATCATGTTCATTTAGAATATCCCACCACTATCATTTCTATCATCTCATCTCTTCCCTCAATCCATATTCGTTCATATATGCTAAGAGAACAAGAAAATATACGATTTAACAGTCATTCACTCCAAATTTTGCATGCTGCCACAAACATTTAGTCTTTTAGTCTTAAGACCATGAATAACAAGAAAAAAACTCTGAACACACCGTGATGATTTTCTTACAAACACAGCGCTGAAAGTTATAACTCTTCCATATATCAAACTGCTAAGAAACCAAAGACAACGATAACGTAGCAGCCTAAAGGCGACCCTGTGATGTTTCTGTCATTAATGTAGATAACGTAGCAGCCTAAAGGCGACCCTGTGATGTTTCTGTCATTAACGTAGATAACGTAGCAGCCTAAAGGCGACCCTGTGATGTTTCTGTCATTAACGTAGCACTTCATCGCCACACACTAAGAAAGATTTCCTATCAAATTGTTCTACCGAAATACCAAAGGTGCATGGCAGAGCTTTTTCGTAGTAATAATAGGCAAATCACATGAGATCTAGCCTATTTATGCTAACGGATTCTAATGAAGGTCAACAAACTGTTAACCATTTCCAACTACTAAACAGTAATAAATAATGCATGCATGGCATGCCAAAAATTTTGAAGTAATTATCTCACAAACACAGAGAGAAAGGTAAAGCAAAGTTTGGGGTGTTAAACTTCAAGTCCCGCAAATTACTCTTTAAAAAATAAGCATTCCGGGTTTCCCATAAACACCCAACAAGCAAGCATGCCGTGCCTGAATGCTCACCCTATCGGACAACATGTCAACATCTGTCTAATATATGAAATTGAAGAAACCAGTTGAAATTTTTTTCAAATAAAAGAAAATGTGAGGGAATTCTCATGTCAATAATAAATGATTTTCAAAGTGCAATACATGATAATCTACAATTAAAAAGCCAACCCAAAATAATTCATATGAAGGGGGAAATAGTTCAATTGAGGAATTTCTTAAAAGAACTACTGCAAAAGTAGAAAATATTTTTCTATGTAAACACTTCCTGCTAGACCTTTCTCATAAAGAGATGGCACCATAAATGCTACAAATGCAATTAACATCAGTATATATATCAAATATCAAGGGACACAGAAAATATATCATCAAGATTGATAATACAAGTTGATCTTCGATTATAAAACACAAGACATAGAAACAAGATGAAAACTAATTTGTTGTTAATATAAGAGAAAGCTGGACACACGCTGATATTTCTATTCTAAAGACCCAAATAAAAGTTGATTGTTGTCGAGTAACTAACATGCATACCAATAAAAAAAAGCACTGGCAAACGACATAAAACTTACCGACTATGCAACTTGCAAACAACTTCATCATCTTGCAGGGGTAAAAAAATTCTAGCAACCTTTTGTACTCGTTTGTGCACCTCCATCCTAAACAATAACCTCAAGCAGCAAACTTTTACAAGGATGCATTCTTGAATATGAGAGAATATTACTCCCCGCACACTAAAAAGAGAGCATTTAAATTAGGGCAACCCTTCCCAGATGGTAACACTTAACCTTTTCTCTTAAGTTCCTCTCTTGAATCTCTCAATGACAATACACTTGACCGACGAGAGAGAAGCTGGAAATAATGAAAGAAGATGGCACTGAAAGTATCTCCAATCAACAGTGAGCCATCCATATAGTCCTTTATTGCGAGCATAGACGAGAATGAAACATTCATAATTTACACAAGCAACTCCACCAAGTAAAATTAGGTGAAAAGGAGGTAGAATAGTGATCAATAATTTCAAAGTAAAAGCACCCCATGAATTGGATATATGCATTAAAATTTCTAAATAAGAATGGAATGGTAAAGCACCCATTCCAATGTGAAACAAACCAAGAAATGCCTAGCCTGCTAGTCCCACAAACTGTTACACATCAATAGCCTGTGGTCATCAGGCTCCAAACACACTTTGACATAGTATCCCCAACATAGCGATATAAACCAAATCATAATGAAAACCAAAATAAACATGTTTCAAAGACACATAATTATACTGTAATAAGCTGAACAACAAGCACATACGGTATTTAGTAGATTGCGGATCCCATAGGCTATATGCAGAACAACTGAGGTTACATACTTAATTGGCACGGCCCCTAATGACGTCCAGGCCCATCTCAGTTGGATCAGTCGCTTGCAATTCAACCTGGATGCCGTCCAACTCTCTCTTGAATCTTTCCTTCGAGCTGGCATAAAGCATCTTGCTTCTCACCCTTGAAATATCAGGAGACCTTCAAAGATAAATATAACTTCTTCATTAGCAAATGAATGATTGAATTTGACAGACATACAAGTATGCATTGCGGTATAAAATATCACCATGCGATGAAAAAGATCTTGCTCTTTTGGCAGTTCTCTTCAGTCACGAAATCAAAGTCATAAATTGCATATCGGCACTCATTAGGAGGAAGAGCAGCAGTGAAATCCTCATAGCTGGAAACAGGTTCGCCGACCTTTTCAACAATAACCTCCTTCGTCTTCTCATCAATCTTGTAAACAATGAAGCGGTATGTTCTCTTCGCCTTCAGTTCCAAAAACTTCAGCTTGCATTCATCATTCACAGCCATCCCCGATGCTGCGTTGGCCTGCCCACATCAGGGTGGAGACAAATAAGTGATGTAATAAACATTTTGAAGAGCCACCAGAGTAAAACCACAAACACCTAAATGGATAAAAAGAAGTGAACTTTATGCTAATGGAACAACAAGGCCTGATAAACTTAATCGAAATATCGAATCCATGAAGCAGAACGACATCTTAAAGCCAGATCTGTATCTGTCTTTATGATCAAAGAACTAATTACACAATGGAAACATGCCTATTGAATAAATAAAACGAAATTAGCGAATAAATTATATTTAAAATGACAATTTGGAATCACATCACAAATAAGAAGCTGACGATCCTCATTTTGGCAAGGTTAATAAATATAATTCCGTGTAGTTTTATTCATTCCAACAATTATATAAATCATCATTGCTAAACAATTTTAGCCTATGCCTAAAAATAATTAATCAGAACGACAGATCTACGAAATAAAATAATAATCTTCCACTGATCAATCAGGTTCAATATTCCACAAGCAGATCAACCTACGCACAACTACACATCAAGGCACCCGACGATTTCGACTCAATCAACCAATTTCAGATTCCAGATATCAGATCTAACGCTAGAAGCCAAAGATCCAAATCAAAAACCCAAGATTATCCAACAAAATCACAAGCCATAAGATCAAAATATCTAGAGCAAAGTCACAGCGTGCGAACCATTTTGGGCGCGACGATCGGAGCGAGAATCGGCGACGGTCAGGGAAGTCAAAAAATCTGCTTTTTCTTTATTTTTATTTTTTCGGGAGAGAATCTAGGGCAACGGAGCAGGAGAAAAAGGAGCTCCGATACCAGAGGCTCTTATAACACGAAGACGATGAGAGAGAGAGAGAGAGAAGAGGATATAAAGCGGTGAAACGGGGAGGTGATCTTTTCTTACAATACAGCGGCGGTCACCGCACCTGGGGGTCCCCAAAAAGCAATATGTTGCCAATTGGATTTCGCCACGTAGCTCAGGGAATGTGATACTGCGGTCCTCAAAAGTACCACTCCTTGTTATGGTGTTATGGACAATACAACTTTGACTTCGGACATGATGTAATCCTTAATTTTATTTTTATTTTTTCAATTTTGAAAAGTTGTCACTGTTCTATCTTAGATTTTCGATGTATATAGCAATTCTCAAAAACAATAACGACATATTATTTCATGTTTTTTTGCAATTCTCATAGATAATTAGGGCAAATTTCATTTCTTGAGAGTTTTCATTTACAAAGCAGTTTCGTTTCTTTTGTTCCTTTTGTCTACAATTTCCTGATAGAAAGTGTCTAAGTTGGCTCCGACGTGGATCTCAGTTGGAAGCAAATTTCTCACGATTACGCTCGAGATTCTCATTTTTGGGGCCAACTAGTTCTCTCTCCTTCCTCCCCACCAATCGCATCGCGTCTTTAACGGTTTTATTTTAATTTTTAATCATCGCGGTGAGAAACGAACAGTAAGTCCGAAACTTTTTTTTTCCCTGTTAGAGAGAAATGCACAGTAAAACCGAGATTTTTGTCTTATTGGGCTAATTAATTATATTATTGTGTCAATTAATTAGTTTAGTTTAATTAGTTAGGTTAGTTAATTAGTTAGGTTAGTTTTAATTAATTAGATTAGTTTAAAATAATAATTTATAATTAATCCTAATATTTATTATTTCAAGTAAATAAAATAATAATTATAATTGTCAATTAGCTTAAAAATAATTTAATTTACATAAATTAGTAAAATTAAGTATTTTATTATTTCAACCTCATTGACCACACATCAAACTTTCCCATGAAAATTTTAAAACTAAAGAAACACTAGAAAGTTTTGTAGGACCCACGTAAAACTCTTAAACCCACTTTCAACACCACTTTCAAGCCAAAAGAAACACAAAAACTTACTTTTCTCATTCCAAGATTCCAAATCTCGGCATCTTTCCAAAGTTCCATTTCCAATCAGCGACACATGGCCTCAGTTGCAAATTCTTATGGATCTATAATATATGGATTACGCCTTGTATAGCCGAGTCGGCTCGGGAAGGGATGCCCCCTCCGTTCGTATAGCCAAGCGGTCCGCGACAGTAAGAATAGTTCATTCTTAACCGTGTAGCTCGATCGGTCCGCGAAGGAATGCCCCCTTCGTTCATATAGCCGAGCGGCCCGCGAGGGTAAACATAAGGCATCCACGGTCGTATAGCTCGATCGGCCTGCGAAGGTGTTGGTCCATCCGTTCGTATAGCCGAGAGGCCCGTGAGGGTAGGGATAGTTCATTCTCGATCGTATAGCTCGGTCAGCCCGCAAAGGGATGCTCCCTCCATTCGTATAGCTAAGCGGCCCGCAATAGTAAGGATTGGTCATCCTCGATCGTATAGCTCGGTCGGCCAGCGAAGGGGTTGTCCCATCCATTCGTATAGCCGAGCGGTCCGCGAGGGTAAACATAAGTCATCCCTAATTATATAGCTCGGTCGGCCCGCAGAGTGGTTGGCCCCTCCATTCGTATAGCCGAGCGGCCCGCGAGGGTATGGATAGTTCATCATTGATCGTATAGCTCGGTCGGTACGCGAATGGATGCCCCCTCCGATCGTATAGTCGAGCGGCCCGCGTGGGTAAGAATTGGTCATCATCGATCGTATAGCTCGGTCGTCCCGTGAAGGGGTTGGTACATCCATTCTTATAGTCGAGTGGCCCGCGATGGTAAACATAACTTATCTACGTTCGTATAGCTCGGCCGGCACACGAAGGGTTTGGTCACTCCGTTAGTATAGATGAGCGGACCACGAGGGAATCGTAAGCACTTAGAATGAAATCGGGGTCGACAGACATGGATCTCGCAAAGCACATTTATCACGCAATTTATTTGGTCGAGATAGAGAAAGTTTTTTGTAGAAAAGAGTTTTATTCATTAATAAAGTGTCACGCCCCGCTTCCCTAAAATGGAAGGCGAGACGTGAGGAGGTCCGCTCAGACGTGGAGCTGTGAAGCTGCAGTCTGATAAGCGTATAAAATATCAATCGGCAGGTCCTTGCAAGTGCGACACGGAACAAACAATAATAATAAAGAGGGAGAGAAGATTATCTCAGAACGTCCAAAAATAAATTCACACATCCCAGAAAAGCCACCAGGCTAAAAGAAGGAAAGAAAAGAAAAGTACAAGAGACTGAAAAGAGGCCTAAGGCATGGCCAACATAATACATAACATCAACAAGAAAAGAGAGGTGCTACGCACCGACAGCCTAACAACGACTAAGCGGAAAACAACAACAGCTAGAAGGAGCTCTAGGACAGGTCTCCTGTGTCCTCGAACTCAACACCTGCAACCTGCTCGTCCTCAACGACCAACTCTGGCTCACAATCTAACATGTGACACCCAAAAGAGAAAAGGGGCACATGTCAGCAAGTCTAAAAGACTTGGGCAAGGAAACTGAAAGTAACTAACAACCTAGCACTTGTAGTATTAAGCAATGACATGGCAGTTAAGTATGATGCAACAGTTTAAAAGAGTGGCAAGCATGCACAATGTAGCAAAAGCTACCAAATCACTAATCACTTATCATTTAACACTTTTCACTTATCACTTAACACTTATCACTTAACACTTGGTGCATAGAGAGTCCACTTGCTGGCCTGCTCGTTTATCTCTATCACTATCAACACTGAAACACTAGAGATTTCACCTGCTGGCCAGAGTGGCTGATCAAGCCACTCGGGCTCAGTCCGCTTATCTCTTACCCCACCCACATGTGACGAGCGTTAGGGTTTCCAACTCATTATGCTCGCTTCTGGTCACGAGCCAGGAAAATAAGTGTGTGTTGACATTCGAGCGTTGGGGTTTCCAACTCCAGGGCTCGCTTCTGGAACACGAGCCAGGAAACATGGGATTGTAGCGTGTGCTACGCAATCAAGATAAATAATCACTATGCAATGCCATGAACAGATAATTGCGTACCGTCAATGGAATTTAAACGTGACAGGCAAAATGCAATGATATGAACATATTCGCGTACCGACAATTTAAAGTAAACGTGACATATGAGCATGATGAGGGTGACGGACCAAGCTTCGTTGTCAAGCTAGGTCAAGGGCGTCTAAACGGCTGTCCTTTCACCGTTTAGTCTCTTTTACGCTAAAACAAGGGAAATGGCCTAAGACATGGCCCAAACCAAGAAATGCAAGTTTCACTTGCCTGAAATACGTGCCGATATCACAATACTCAATGTCCAATTACAGATTCACAAATTCCAGAGCTCCCACGCTCAGTCCTACACCAGCCTACAGTCCCGTATTATTAAGTTGGATTAGTGAGTTAACCAAAACATCAAAATTACAGTTTTTATCTTGTTAGCATGCAATGTGGGTTCCTACGGTTCAGGTATACCTTAACACGACGCGAGAGCTACACTGGCGTCGGGTAGCGACGCCAGGGGTTGGATTCTAGTTTCGCGAACGGTACGGAAAGACCGGTTCTTTACGTGCATAACGGGACTACTCGCGGACGCCCTAGCGAGTGGCGGGGGATGCCGTCAAAGGCACGGTGCGGTTGACAGCGGCACGGGGCTGTCGGGCATCGTCGTGGGGCGAAGAAGCGTCGCTGCGGCGGATGAAGTTGCTGTCCGCATTGTGATAGCGTCGGGGAGCGCAGCGGGGGTGCTGCGGCATCTGGAGTTGGGGAGGGGATTGCCGGCGGCGACGGGGTCGAGAGGGGGCTGGCGGTGGCGGATCGGAAGGAGGGCCGTGCGGGGAAACGAAGGCGGCTGCGCTCGGGTCAGTGGCGATGGCGGAAGGCCGTGAGGGCGGCGCTGCAGCGGATGATGCTGCTGCATCCGGAGAAGCTCCCGACGGCTACAATGGCGGGGGGCACGGCAGAGCAGTAGGGGGAGGAGATTGGGGAGATGCCAGAGGGGGTCTGGTCGGAGCTCGATGGGAGGCCGTGCGTGGGACGGAGAAAGGAAGGGAAGGAGATCGGGGAGATGGCCGCGGCCGTGGGCGGATCGGCGGATTCCGGCGTCGCTCGGGGCTCTACGGGGAGCCGTGAACGAGAGGGGGAGGTGCTGAGGGGGAATCGCGGCCGCGGGCTTCACCGTGGACGGAGACGCGGCGGGGGGGACCCGTCGGATGGCGCGAGGGCGACGGATCGCCGGAGGGAGAGAGGGCGACGGGGAATTTGGGGAGAAAATGTTGGCGGCGGCTGTGTAATTTTGGGAATAGAATAGGGTTAGGGTTAATTTTAATAGTTGGGGATTGCTAAAGGTATTTAAACCTAGGGTTAATTGTGTTAGGGGTAAAGAGATGGAGGGTGTGCAGTTAGGGGTATGTCTAGGGGACCATAGAGGATAAGATTTGGAAGTATATAAAGAAAATAATTAGGGATTTAAACAGATTTGACATCAATTTTCGAGATTGAATCTGATTAGGCAAATCAACGGTCGAGATTTCTCCGAGCGATATCTTTCAATCCGGGCGTCAGAAAATCAATCTGAAAATACCGGGGCGATCGTGGAGACGAGACGCACAGATCTACGGAGCCCGATCGTGCGTAACGCCTACCAAGAATTTACGTAAAATTGGGAACGGCTTTTCGAGTCAATTGACTAAAACGCCCCAAAGCGATCGCAACGGCACATCGCATCGCTAATTTCGGAATCTAGAAATAGTCAAATAAAATACGTGCACGATAAAGCACGTGCACGCAGAAAATACGAATGGTCGGAAAGCGGCCGTTACATCCTACCCACCTTAGAATAAAGTCCGTCCTCGGACTTTCTAACTATAAATATAACTCTAGCTAGACTAGTTGCTATCACAATCACATCACATTATAATTCAACCAAGTACAGTCATTACAAACGCTTATACATACACTAGGTGGTCAAACATTTATTTTACAATCATGTATTTACTTACGCACATTATACTCCTATACCTATCATAGCCAGACAATTTCATACACGTATTTCAATCATTCATATAGTCACAACATCCTTATAGAACTATTAAATACTTATCACATACCATGGTGCACATACTCACAAACAACCAAATAGTTCACGCCACATTTAGATAACTACCTATGAACCAAATAATAAGGATACACTACTCCCTATATCTCCTAGTGCACATCCAATACCAAACAACCAATATGTGTAATCACACCATATCATTATTAAAACCAGTTCACTACATCCAATATACATTCACCATCATTATAATTTCACAATTTATAGTCATTCAAATGCATGCACACATTTCACCATATTATCACTTCATATATAGTCCTATAGCTATAATCACGACACACCACACATACCATAGTCACCAATTCCTATAACTATCACATACTTACCCGTGCATGGTGCACATCCACGCATGCTAATGTAACATTCATATATACCACTATATGCTCAGCACATATACACACTTAGCTTTAGCTAGCACACATATATTCACACAACCAAGTCCTTAGTGAATAACTATACCACAAGACCAACTCATATAACTATATATTGGTATAGCCACCCACATTCGTGTGCGTAGCACAACCAGGCACAAACAATCCAAACATTATATATACATCATCCATCACTATACACCAACCACATACAATACACCAATGTACATAGAGTTTACCCACTCAAGCTTGAGTGAGACTCAAATCATAGCAGAGTATTCTATATACATAACACAACATCCATATATATATCAATACCAACACACATACAACTTCATAAGCATCATGAAATTAAATACACTATGACGACATATCAAATTACACTAATGGGGCCCACCAAACTATATTAAGGTTGATACGGCAACGACAAGCTCTATTGGCTAGGCAACAGGTTGGAAACCGAAATCAAAAGCGTGACGAATGGAAAGATCGAAAAGCACGAGTTCATCTAGGACGAAGGTAAGGAGCCAGATTGGTTAGATGAACTAGGGTAAAACTGTGATTCGCTTAGGTGGGAAGAGTAAGAGGTAAGGATACTCTTACGGAATAGAGAAAATAGTATGTAAAAGTTTTAAGTTAAAATACGAAAAGTTGGAAAACTGTTGTACTTCAAAAGTTGATGCCCCTTTTCGTATAAAAATATTTAGAGGTCGAGAAAACAAATTGTTCGAAATAAGCTTGAGTCGAATATACATGATAGGAGAAAACGGCTTATTGGTTTATATAAAATCATTATAAAAGGAAGTAAATCATTTATACGAATATTAAGGTCGTAGTTTAGGAAAATATTACACGGTAGTAATTTAATAACGTTTGCAAAGTTTGAAATGAAATTTAAATTAACTGAAGAATTTAAACTCAGGTTAAATGCTTTCAAAATCCTTAAGCTAGGGAAAATTTAAAGGAATCAATATTGAAACTACTTTTTGAGGAATCAGGATTTGCCAAAAAGAGACTGTTTTACACAAAGCTCTTAACATACGAGCACCACGTGCCTGGTACTGATATATAAAAATAATTGAAATTCCATTCAGGTTAGGAATTATTCTAAAGGCATGTATGGTGAACGGAAAGATAACAATAGCTTATTAGTAGTATTATCAAAATTGGTGGTAAAACTTTAAAATCAAATTATGGAAGGTCTAGATCAGGAAATGGTTTTGAAAAGTAATTTTACGAAAATCGGAACTAGGAAAAACGTTGAGCTTAAAATCGACTTGCTGAAACCATATGCGACTTGAAAAGTATATTAAAGGAAGCGCGACGAGTCATTTGAACCGCATAAATAAGAAAGGAAAATTATAAATCGAATTGGGAAAAACTAGAAATACGGCTCAGAATACAATTAATATGTGAAAAGGAACAAGATATTTAAATAGGTATGAAAAGTATAGGCTGGAAAAACATTATAAACAGTAATCAAAATCTCGTCAAACCTTTCGAAATTTCAAAATGAATTCAAGTCAACGGAAAAGCATGAAGTCCAAATACATATATTAAAAGTTTTCGAATGAGTTTAAACCTTGCGAATAAGGGAATCGAAAATACTTCCAAAGATTCAGCATTTGCGATAAAGAGATTTTAAAGTATGTATGCTAGATTCAGAAATGGTTACAAGATAGCAATTATAATTACAACCATTAGTCTCCGAAATCTATAAGGAATTTTGACTCAATCGAAAAGTGAGAAATTTAAGTATACACGTAGAGGGTTTAAAACAAAATTTAAACTTAGCGAAAAACTTTTAATAAGGGGAAATCGAAATAATAACTTTGGAAAAATCAAGTTTTGCGAAAGAGGACATTTGAAAGTCAACGATTATCGTAATGTGGTGATCACGTGAATCGAGGCAAGGAATTGGTCGCATGATCGAAACATAAACACGCCTAGGATATGATTCAGGAAAACCTACGTGAAACCCCTACAGTTGACTCACTAAAGATTGGGGAACTAAGCGCTAAGACTTTCTAAGGAGCTAGACGGTAATGAAGTGCGTTTAGCTTGGTCCGAAATCGATGAACCCAAGCGAACGACAAAGGGAATCCTAGGAATCTATCATGGTCAGAGCTAGACATGAACCACTAAGGTAACTCTTAGGACTATCAAATCAATCACTAACATGGAGTCTAACTATCAATCAAGGATCCCTAACTAGCAAGTACAAACTTCTAACTAAGTCTCACTATGGTCCTGATCTAATGGATTTCCTACCAAGCTGGGACAGATACTCTAACACGCCTACCAGCCACCTAAGACATAGGAACGCTAAAAACCTAGACTCCGGGCTTATAACTTGGATGTTCTAATTTATTTAATGGACATTCTATAATTATTATCGTTGTTCCGATAGTTCGCATTTGCAAATGGACCTGCATGTGCCACCACTAAAACCTGTCACGCCCTGCTTCCCTAAAATGGAAGGCGAGACGTGAGGAGGTCCGCTCAGACGTGGAGCTGTGAAGCTGCAGTCTGATAAGCGTATAAAATATCAATCGGTAGGTCCTTGCAAGTGCGACACGGAACAAACAATAATAATAAAGAGGGAGAGAAGATTATCTCAGAACGTCCAAAAATAAATTCACACATCCCAGAAAAGCCACCAGGCTAAAAGAAGAAAAGAAAAGAAAAGTACAAGAGACTGAAAAGAGGCCTAAGGCATGGCCAACATAATACATAACATCAACAAGAAAAGAGAGGTGCTACGCACCGACAGCCTAACAACGACTAAGTGGAAAACAACAACAGCTAGAAGGAGCTCTAGGACGGGTCTCCTGTGTCCTCGAACTCAACACCTGCAACCTGCTCATCCTCAACGACCAACTCTGGCTCACAATCTAACATGTGACACCCAAAAGAGAAAATGGGCACATGTCAGCAAGTCTAAAAGACTTGGACAAGGAAACTGAAAGTAACTAACAACCTAGCACTTGTAGTATTAAGCAATGACATGGCAGTTAAGTATGATGCAACAGTTTAAAAGAGTGGCAAGCATGCACAATGTAGCAAAAGCTACCAAATCACTAATCACTTATCATTTAACACTTTTCACTTATCACTTAACACTTATCACTTAACACTTGGTGCATAGAGAGTCCACTTGCTGGCCTGCTCGTTTATCTCTATCACTATCAACACTGAAACACTAGAGATTTCACCTGCTGGCCAGAGTGGCTGATCAAGCCACTCGGGCTCAGTCCGCTTATCTCTTACCCCACCCACATGTGACGAGCGTTGGGGTTTCCAACTCATTATGCTCGCTTCTGGTCACGAGCCAGGAAAATAAGTGTGTGTTGACATTCGAGCGTTGGGGTTTCCAACTCCAGGGCTCGCTTCTGGAACACGAGCCAGGAAACATGGGATTGTAGCGTGTGCTACGCAATCAAGATAAATAATCACTATGCAATGCCAAGAACAGATAATTGCGTACCGTTAATGGAATTTAAACGTGACAGGCAAAATGCAATGATATGAACATATTCGCGTACCGATAATTTAAAGTAAACGTGACATATGAGCATGATGAGGGTGACGGACCAAGCTTCGTTGTCAAGCTAGGTCAAGGGCGTCTAAACGGCTGTCCTTTCACCGTTTAGTCTCTTTTACGCTAAAACAAGGGAAATGGCCTAAGACATGTCCCAAACCAAGAAATGCAAGTTTCACTTGCCTGAAATACGTGCCGATATCACAATACTCAATGTCCAATCACAGATTCACAAATTCCAGAGCTCCCACGCTCAGTCCTACACCAGCCTACAGTCCCGTATTATTAAGTTGGATTAGTGAGTTAACCAAAACATCAAAATTACAGTTTTTATCTTGTTAGCATGCAGTGTGGGTTCCTACGGTTCAGGTATACCTTAACACGACGCGAGAGCTACACTGGCGTCGGGTAGCGACGCCAGGGGTTGGATTCCAGTTTCGCGAACGGTACGGAAAGGCCGGTTCTTTACGTGCATAACGGGACTACTCGCGGACGCCCTAGCGAGTGGCGGGGGACGCCGTCAAAGGCACTGTGCGGTTGACAGCGGCACGGGGCTGTCGGGCATCGTCGTGGGGCGAAGAAGCGTCGCTGCGGCAGATGAAGTTGCTGTCCGCATTGTGATAGCGTCGGGGAGCGCAGCGGGGGTGCTGCGGCATCTGGAGTTGGGGAGGGGATTGCCGGCGGCGACGAGGTCGAGAGGGGGCTGGCGGTGGCGGATCGGAAGGAGGGCCGTGCGGGGAAACGAAGGCGGCTGCGCTCGGGTCAGTGGCGATGGCGGAAGGCCGTGAGGGCGGCGCTGCAGCGGATGATGCTGCTGCATCCGGAGAAGCTCCCGGCGGTGATCACTCCATATTTTACACCTTTTTTCTGCATATTTGCATACCGTTTTGATCGCCCATATCACGCTTTTCACGATTATTCGACAATATTGCGATACTTTTCATTATTTCTTGTTTTTTTGTCGTATTTCAGGAAATATGGAGCGATTTGGATCGATTGTGAGATCAAGAGGATTTGCACCCACTCCGGAGTGTCAACCATGGCCCTTTTGAGGGTTATTCTGCAATGGAAGAGGAGTGGAAGAAGAAAGAACGTCGTAGGAGCGACGTGGGAGCAAAAAGATGAAGATTGGGCATTTTCAGCATGCCGCTCGGCCGAGTGAAGGAGTCACTCGGCCGAGCATTGAGACCCCGATCGACCGGCCAGATCGGACACGCAACAGAGATGTATCAGCGTGCACTCGGCCGAGCATCGCACGCCGACTCGGCCGAGTGCGGAGACTCTGTCCGCCCGAGTGGCACCCAGACGACGGCAAGCCAAAATGTCCAACTTACTGTAATCCGTCAGTTTGCCCCAGAAGCCCGACTCGGCCGAGTGAAGAAAGCCGTCCGCCCGAGTACCAAATGCCCCTCGGCCGAGTGACATTTGCCACTCGACCGAGTGATGCCGAGGACACACGGCGCCCAGATTTTCAGACATCCTCCTACTCTTTTCAAATCTGCTATCATTCCAGCCATCAAATTATTTTTCTCGTATTTTTTATGGATAGTAGACTTCATGACGATTCCAACGCCGCCAAGAACGCGCAAATCGGAGGTCGGATGAAATCTGGGGAATTTCTGCAAGTCGATGCTGCAGTGCTGGAATTTGCATGTCAGTGTCACTCGGCCGAGTGACATTTCCACTCGGCCGAGTGACCAGTTTTTGACAGTTTTTGACAGATTTGACAGAGCGCTGTTTTCTGGAGTTTCTGCAGGAAAGCTCACTCGACCGAGTGAGATTTCCACTCGACCGAGTGAGCTGTCCACTCGACCGAGTGAGATTTCCACTCGACCGAGTGAGATTTCCACTCGGCCGAGTCGTAACTGGCGCAGATTTCTGGGCACGCGCAGATTCAGTTTTGGGCCCGATTTTCAGGGGATTTTTAGGCAGTTTTGCTAGGGTTTTTGGGAGAGTATTTAAGGGGTTTGTAGCCACCATTAGAGAGGATCCCCATTATGTTTTCTTAGTTCCCAAGATGTTTTAGGAGGGATTTATTTTAGAGGTTAGGCCATGCCCTAGGCCCCCTCTTGGATCTAAAAGCTTGTATTTTGGATTGAAGATCTTCATTAAAGCTAAGTATTTTCTTCTTTTTATTTGAATCTTTGTTTTTCTATCTTTTTGTATGCAAGCAATGATTTCTATTGATTCTCATATCCTTATTGCTATACTAGAGTAGATTTGTTGTTCTAGGGTTTGGGGATGAACCCTATGGATCTAATTTCAGATTTGTGATGAATGAATTCCCAAATTGCTAGAATTGCTAAGAGGTTAGGTTGTGATTGATTTACAGCGGATAGCTAGGGATTTCCATCGATTGGGGTTTGCAAGAGATTGGACTCTAATCGATGGGAAGGCCTAGATATTCGATTTAGGTTTACAATTGGGTCTCTCTAGATTTGGTTTGCAAGAGATTGGACCAAAGCTAGGATTTTTAATTGTAAATCTATACCCATATTCGTTTGCAAGAGATTGGACGAATACGAACTATCACAACCTAGATCGTAACTCGAGTTTGCACGAGAGTGGGCTCGAGGAGCGATCGGACGATGATGTCAATCTTCATGCTAGCGGCTTAGGTTAGGGTTTGCAAGAGATTGGGCCCTAATCTAGGTTGCTATAGACCGGCAATAGCGCGAGAGCGTGAGCTTGGTTCTCTATTCAGTTACGACTAGTTCACCTCAACGCAAGTCTAGTAATATTGAGATTCACTATTAACAATGATGCATGACGGTCCGTAGTGGGGATTCCCTAGCCCTAGACGTCTTTATTTGATTTTATACACCATAATTTGCCCGACGATTGTGACAGGATCGCCGCAAGGCAAATTCCCTCTTTTATTATATTGTATTTGAATCGACATTTGACCAATTTCTCTATCTCCGACACCGACATCCACCACCATTGCCACTACATCATACCATAGCCATCTCCACCAATAATACATTCGTAGTCAAACCAACCTAGGATAGATTGGAACCGACACCACCTCCCCGTGTTCGATACACGCTCGCCGCTATACCGTGCGCTTGCGGTAAAACTACAACCGTCGCCTCGGGACGTGTACGCCGGGGCGCGATCAGGCGGCTACAATGGCGGGGGGCACAACGGAGCAGTAGGGGGAGGAGATTGGGGAGATGCCGGAGGGGGTCTGGTCGGAGCTCGATGGGAGGCCGTGCGTGGGACGGAGAAAGGAAGGGAAGGAGATCGGGGAGATGGCCGCGGCCGTGGGCGGATCGGCGGATTCCGGCGTCGCTCGGGGCTCTGCGGGGAGCTGTGAACGAGAGGGGGAGGTGCTGAGGGGGAATCGCGGCCGCGGGCTTCACCGTGGACGGAGACGCGGCGGCGGGGACCCGCCGGAGGGAGAGAGGGCGACGGATCGCCGGAGGGAGAGAGGGCGACGGGGAATTTGGGGAGAAAATGTTGGCGGCGGCTGTGTAATTTTGGGAATAGAATAGGGTTAGGGTTAATTTTAATAGTTGGGGATTGCTAAAAGTATTTAAACCTAGGGTTAATTGTGTTAGGGGTAAAGAGATGGAGGGTGTGCAGTTAGGGGTATGTCTAGGGGACCATAGAGGATAAGATTTGGAAGGATATAAAGAAAATAATTAGGGATTTAAACAGATTTGACATCAATTTTCGAGATTGAATCTGATTAGGCAAATCAACGGTCGAGATTTCTCCGAGCGATATCTTTCAATCCGGGCGTCAGAAAATCAATCCGAAAATACCGGGGCGATCGTGGAGACGAGACGCACAGATCTACGGAGCCCGATCGTGCGTAACGCCTACCAAGAATTTACGTAAAATTGGGAACGGATTTTCGAGTCAATTGACTAAAACGCCCCAAAGCGATCGCAACGGCACATCGCATCGCTAATTTCGGAATCTAGAAATAGTCAAATAAAATACGTGCACGATAAAGCACGTGCACGCAGAAAATACGAATGGTCGGAAAGCGGCCGTTACATAAAGCCACGGTGAACAATAAAACTTCATACATGGGTTTTATTTCATGAATGGCTAGGGGCGTTGCCCTGCACGTTCGACGCCGGATCTTCCTTGTATGTCATTTGACAACCTTGGTGATGGCTGAGTCGGGCATGGACCATTTTCCTTTATCTTTTTTCTTCGAGGTTCACTTATTCGCATGTGTGTTATCGACGAATTTCCTTAAATGGTCGCCTTTGATCAGAGCTTCAATGTCTTTCTTCAATGTCCAACCGTCATCTGTGTCGTGTGCTAGTTCTTGGGTTCAAGACTAACGTTGTTTTGATGATGATCAATACATTATGTTATTGTGCTAATCAATCTTATGGTTTAGTCTCAGTTTATCTTAATGATTATATGTTGGTGAGTCAAAGCATAATGCTTGGAGGATATTACAATGGATATCGTAAAGACCTCCAAGAGTGATGGAGTGCTCAAGCTTGGATGAAGTCATGAAGATCATCTAATGAAGCCAAAGCTTGGAGCATGATGATGGATGGACATCTAGAGAAGCATTGTCACAGCTTGGAGCTTGATGAAGGGAAGCTCATCAAGGAGTGCCAAAGCTTGGAGATGATGGGGAGCATCAAGGTATCGTTAGCTTGATGACTTAGGCTCTTGGAGATGCTATATGTAATTCATGTAATTTCAATTACTTGCATTTCTCTTTTTGAGTCTATGATTATTGTAATGCCTTGATAGATGGTCATACTCTCATGCATATGCATTTCAACATCTTGAGCCTTATGATTATCATAGAATCCAACCCTATAGGTTCATCTTGTCCAAAGACTTATTTGGAGTCTCTGGCTCTCATACAGTCGCCTGCTGAAGGTTTCACAGTCGACTGGGTGATTCCAGTCGCCTGTCGAGCCTTCTACAGTCGACTGTGATGCATAGCTCAAGTCAACTTTTCTATTGACTCATCTTGAGCTTTTCGCATCAGTCGACTGATGTTCAATTTACAGTCGCATGTATTCTTACAATCGCCTGTGAATTTATCGACAATCGACTGTGTGCTTCTTGCATTTTCTTGGCTTCATCCCGATGTGCAAGACAGTCGTCTGATGAAGTTTATACAGTCGCCTGTATATTTACAGTCGCCTGTGAGATGGCTATTAGTCGTCTGAAAGGCGTAAGTGCGAAATATGCATCTCTCTCTGTTTTTCTCCATCATATGCAGCAGTCGACTGATGAAGGATATACAATCGCCTGTCTATTTTACAGTCGACTGTACTTTGGTCACCAGTCGCCTGTATGCATACTGGGGGTAAGAGTGCAACTCTCTATTTTTCTTCCATCTCTGCAGCAGTCGCTTGATGAAGGATATACAGTCGACTGTCTGTTTTACAGTTCCCTGTGTAGTCTTCTACAGTCGACTGTCCTGGCTCAGATTATAGCCGTTGAGATTTTTTTAGCCGTTGAACAGCCGACTGTCATTTGTTCATCAGTCGACTGTCTGGACCATAAACTGCCAAAATCTAGCCGTTGCAGATTTCTTCCTTTTGGGTTTTTGGCTGGTTTTATGGGTTCCTTTGGGCTTCCTATATATATGAGTTGGCTTAGTTCATTTAGAATTCTTGGTTGATATTGAATATCTTTGAGAATCATTAGCCACTCCTAATCTCTCCCATTTCCCTCTCATGCGCATATTTCTCTTCATGCATTGAAGCTAGCTCATAGGGAAATTCTTCAATGGATCTAATTCTCATTCCTTTCTTGGAGAACTTCTTTCTTCTCTTCATTTCATACACTCAAGTGAGAAGTGTTAGGATTCATTCCTAGAAGAGAGAAAGATCATCAAGTGCAATCAAAGCCTCATCTCAAGCACTTGAGTTTCACTTGCATGCCTTCTTCATCGTATTGGTAAGATCATATCAAGGCATATGTAAGTGTTGTTTCGTTTTGTTTTATGTTCGAATCTCTAATTCTCTTTGTGGGAATTAGTCTTACTCTCTTTGTGGGAGTTTATCTCTTTGTGGATTAGGATATTCTCTTTGTGCGAATAACTCTCTTTGTGGGAGTAACTCTCTTAGTGGGAGTTTAGTGTCCTAGTGTAGGGCTAACCCTAATTCTCTGAGTAGGAGTTAGTAATTCTCTATGTGGGAGTTTGACCCCTGTGTAGGGTTGGTTGGGTCATTGTGTAGGGCAAAATCCTCTTGGTGAGGTATCCCCGTTGTGGGATTTGTATTCACTTCTCTTTGGGGGAATATAGTGAATATTGGTGTGGCTGGACGTACCCAGGTTTTGGGAAACCAGGGTAAAATCATTGTGTTTGCGATTGTTGTTGTTGAGCACTCTGTTTATTTTCCGCTGCTTAGTGTGCTTTAATTTTAGTAACTTTTAATTAAGCACTTTGCTTGCTATTACCCCCCTCTAGTGTGTGTAGCCCCGCATGGTCCCTTACATCGTGGCTGTTATCTTGGTGATACATGCAATATTTAAGATCATATCTTTTCTCATACCCGCCCTTCTGCTTGGGAGGGGGTCGGTTAAAGAGTCCTTCGCCTTTTGCATAGTCTAGGACTTTGGATCTAGTGGCATTTAGCTTGGTAAAGACCTCGTCAGCCAAATGCGTACGACCTTTGGGACTCCTATCTCGTCGTCATCGGTCCCTATGCTCTTGGCTAGAGCCGTCATGAGGTCGAACTTCTCTCCTTGATTCGGCATGGGATTTGGAAGGGCTCTTTCATCGGGCGGCCATTACTTCATCCGGTAGCATGAATCGCTCCGCTATGGTGAGGAGGTGGTCAATTCTGCGCGAAAGTCGCTGTTGCAACGATTTCATCAGATCTTCACAGTGAATGCCATGCGCAAGAGCTGCAAGGACTGTATCGTCAATGCAACCTTCGACTTGAGCCTCTCATTGTTGAAACGTTTGAAGACGGCCCGCATCGTTTCCCATTCTCCTTTTTCCAAAGTAAATAGGTGGCCGGTTTTCTCATCTGCCTACGTCTTGCCAAGAACTGCCGACAGAAGGCTTTGGATAAGTCGTTAAAAGACCCCGTGCTGCGATTGGGTAACCTCCAATACCATTTATCCGCCACCTTGACCAGAGTTGTGTGGAAGGGTTAGCACAAGAAAGGTTCATCAGCCATATTTATCTCCATTACGCCTTTGTATTTTTGGAGGTGTTCACAAGGGTCGCCTGATTCGGGTTCAATATTACATATTTAACCCCCCATTTAGCCCTATTTTGTGCTCATGTGATGCTAAATTGTTCTCTCGTGCATTCGTATTTTGTACACCATCGTTTATTAGAGAAAACACCTTATTTGAGCACAAAACAGTAATTAATGGAGTATTTCTACAATTCTTATATTTTTCCTATCACCGTCTCGATCTCACGATTCCAACGCCTATTTATTTGTATTTTTCTGAGATCTGTGCTAATTACTATGAATTTTTGAATGCAGAATACCAATTAAATGGAGAAATACATTGGAAATACGTATTTAAATACACTCACCCAATCAGAAGCCGCCACATGTCGACGATCCATGCATTCCCGCTTCATCCGATGGTCACAGCAAGGCAAAAGCGGGATCAGATCTCGACCGTTCGATTAAGATCGAACGGTCGGCGTTTTTCAGTTCATCACACAAGCGTGGCGGGCCTCGCACGATAATTAAAGCACACGCGGCATGATCCTTGGTGCTGACCGCCCAACTCAATGGCTACAATCAAATCGCGGAAGCGGATCCGCAAGCGAGCGACGCGACAACGTATACGCCGTTGAATCTCAATCCAACGGCCGAGATAAACTCCGATTTGAATTCGAAGCGGGCACAGGCTGCATCCCTTAGGCGATGTGGCAAGATCCTATCCACCCATTTCAAGATCGAACGGACGAGAGAGACCCCGACTTCGATTCGGAGTAGGGTGGAGCGCGAAATGTAAAGCGCACGTGACGGCCTATAGTCAGATCTCGCTGCGATGTGCGGTCGAGAATTGCAGCGGTCGTGGGTCGGGTTTTAAGCGTTATTGGGTACGGGTTTAGACCCGTTAGCACGACTTAAACCCGCAATCTCTTTATTTAAGCGTATTCTAGGGTTTTTGAGGGTATACAAGCAGATTTGGGGCGTATTTTGGGCGTATTGGAGGCTCTAGGAGCCGTATTTCCCCCCTGAAAAATTCTGTAAAATTTCAGAGGACTGTATTATTATTTACAGAGATTTTGAAGTCGAAACTTGGAGATTTGGTGATATATTTCTAAACTTCTACCTCGTATTTTAGTGTTTTTCATCGTATTTTGCTATAATCTTGATGTATTTTGCTATGAAAGTTGTTTATTATTGCATGATGAGTAGCTAAATCTTATTTGTGCATGGTATGGAGTAGTTAGGGGATATAATTTGTGTTTATTTGGTTGAATATCCTTGTGCTTAATCGTTAAACGTTGTTAAAGTTGTGATCTTTGTTCTTAAATCGCCTTTTTCATCTTCCAAAAGAAGTGATTAAGTTGATGATCACCCCAAAAGGGTGAGCTTTGATCTCTTCAAAAGGGAGTTTCATATCGTAGTTTTGATCTCTCCAAAAGAGAGTTTCATATCATATTAGAATTTTAGCGACGATCTTATTGAATATCGTGTTTTAACCCCCAAAAGGGCATCTTCCGATGAATTGCTCCCAAAAGGAGAATTCATTGAGTTATGTTACGAGGTGGAACTCGCGTACAATGAATTTGTATTAATGGGAACCAAGGGCACGGTGGTTATGTGGAGAAGGGGGTTTAGGTAGGCTATTTGACAAGCGATTAGTGGGGTGAAGAAGTCGATCTCGACGCCAGTGACGGTCGCGGGGCTGAATCTCGCCGGATGCGGCTGGACAAGGTTGAACGGCAGGGGGGTGACGCCGACTGGTGTTGATAGGCGAGCTCTCCTGCAACACAAACAACTCGTCAGAAGGGCTGGGTTGGGGGTTCAACCCTTAGCCCCTCCGATGCCTAAGTCAGTGATAGGGCTTAAAATGGGGGGCTGGTCACGCCGGTCGGACTAATGGTGTTTCGACCGCACGTGGCGAGCTATGGGTGGGAGAACAAAGATATGGAAGACCTTTGCACTCGTGTGTGAATAGTTGAATCAGAGAGAATTCTGCAGCATCCCCTTCTCCGTAAGAGGAGAAGGGGTATTTATACCTGACGGGTGATGACTAGGCGTGCTGAGCTGGCTCGGGTGTCGGCGGAGGCTTCGGACAAGGACGCCGGGAACAGGAGTCTTCGACCAGCCTTTGTCAGGCGGCGCGATGGCCCAGTGGTGCTTTTGTCGGGATGTCAGAGCCGAAAGTGAAAGCGTTATCTGTCAGGTGTCTCTTCCGTCAGGGGGTGCTTTGTCGGATGGTCGGGTGACGTATGTGTCAGGTGTCCTTATCCTAAGGTTGTTTGTCGTTAGCGTCGGACTAAGAGTCGGCCAGCTGCGGGGGTCCGCCCCGGCCGGTTCGGGGAGCGCTGCAAGGCGCGCCTGTCTCCATGATGCCCCGGATTTCCGGGGTGGCGACCCTTTTGTGTAAAGGTGAGTTAATGGGGTATGTTAACGGATCCGGGCGGGAGTCGGGCTCATACGATCTTTAGGTCGTAACAATTGCCCCCGGCATTCGAGTGCGAGGCGGAAGCCCGGTTCGTCTCGGATGGCGTAACATTATCCTTTAACCGGACTCGGGCTTGGGTCCAAGCTCAGGGTTGGATGCGCCGCTTCCGCAGGGTATTGCCCACTGTTGCGGGATCGCGAGGTCTCATCCCGCGTGGGAACCAAGTGGGGCGTTGCCTCCTAACGGCGCGCCGCTTTATGTGGCGGCTGGGTCGGATTTTGGGGGAGCCCGACTTTTTGAGAAGGTTGTGGTTTTTGCTGAGATGTGTTTACCGGACATGTTTGTGATTTTCGCGGGATTTCCACCGCACGGTGCCCGGTGGACCTCCCAGCTGTTGTGCTCTTGGGCTCAGGGAAGGCGTCCATAAGGAGGAATATTATTCATCAACCTTTACCGGAGATTTAGATGATATTTACAGTGATAGCGCAGGTGTGACCCAGCCTATGGTCGGGATGGGCGATGGTTTATACTCGTCGCCCGCTATATCGGGGTGGGTAGATCCCTGTTGCCGGGCAGTCTTCCCTTTTACTGACCGCCTAGTTCCTTCTGCTTCGTTGTCCGGGGAGGGGCCGACGCGCCGTGAACCACCATTTGGTTTAATCAGGGATGAAGTCCCGTGGTGGTTCCCCCTTCCGGGGGGCTGACCCTCGCTTGTCGGGTGGAGCTTCTTCCTTTCCCTTTCCTCGCTTCCTCGCGATCTGCCTTGCCGCCGCCGCGCTGGAGAGTTCCTCGCTAGGAATCCTGCGCACCGAGGGGGAACCCCAGGGAGGTTGAGGACGAGGTGGCGGTGGCGGCACCGAGGGGGACGGCGTTAATTGGGGTGTTGCGGCACGCGGGCGGCCGTCTGAACCTGCCTTTTGATACAGTAACAAGCAGGAGGCAAGCTGGCGGGCGGGGCCTTCCGCGTGTAAGGGGAATATCCGGATGGAGGTGGCGGGGCCGTGGCGCCCATCATCGGGGGAAGTGAAGTTCGTCGGTGGCGATCGGCTTTCTTTTTTTTGTAGCTTGGTGGGGCGTTTAGGGCCGCTTTATGCCCGGAGTGAGGGGAGAGGAATCCCGTCTTTCTTCCTCCTTTACCCTGACCTCTGGAGGGGGGTATTTATAGCGAGGTGTTGCGGAAGGGTTTCTCTTGAGTAATGCGGGGGGGTTAGCGTTTCTAAGGGGCTCCGCGGGGTCACGTGCTTTGGGAATCGCTTATCCCCGGAGGTCTCTGGCACTCTGGCCTCTCGGGGATCGTGTTACTGCTGACGGCGCGTCGACCGAGCGGCCTTTCGTTATGTTGGGTCGCATCGCGGTTCTGTTCTGACGAGACAGGGCACTGCCTTTTCATGACTGGGCGCCTACTTCGCGGCCTCTGCCTCGGGACCCGGGTCATGTTGTTTTGGCATCTTGCGGAAGTTACGCAATTACCTATCATGCCCCCAACATTCCCGTGTCCGAGATCGCAAGGTCTGGGGGAAGGGGATGTTGTTGGCTTGTGTTGCTTTTAGGCGGGGTGGGGGGTCGGCGGAGTGGCTAGGGGCGATTCCCACTATCCTATCATTATTCAATCACGGGTCGACCCTGGTACACGGGGCGGGTTCCAGTGCCCCTCTTGCCCCCTGGAGGGAAAGGTGTCGCGGACTTTTGGTGAGCGGGAGTCGCTCTGTAGGCGTAGATTTCCCGGAGGTCCTATGCCAGTTAGGAGGGGTAGTGCTGTGCTAACCCCGAGCGTTGCGGGGGATAGCCCGTCGCTATGGTGTTCTCCGAAAAATCTGAGCGAATAAAGAAGAGCATTTTTATTTAGGTTTGTAAAGGCTGATCTACAGCTTGTACAGGAGTTCTTAGTTTATCGCCCGTTGCGGGGTCTGATCCGGCTGGGGGGGCCATAGAGTTGTCCTCGCCCGCGGTTTAATGACCTCCGGATCGGGATGTCGGTGTGGGCTGGGTGGGCCCTTCGTAACTTGAATTGAGCTCGGCGTGGAGGAGAATGGCTGCCTTCCGTGCTGAAGTGTTGCAAGGTCTCTTTGGCGATCGTGCCACCTCACCTCCGTTGCTTCGTCATCTCTTTCCGCGGAAAGGGTTTTCCTCGGTCCGGAAGAGGCGCCGAGGGGGGGAGGCCGTCTTGCTGCGGCTTGCTCCTTGGGGAGGTTCCTGAGCATAGGGCCGTCCCCCGCCGCCCCGTGTCTTGCCGCTTCGGGTTGAGAGTGGCGCTCGGCGCCCGGTTGTGCAGGAGCGAGCTGACACGCCATGACTCGCCGTTTGGGCTTGTCGGGGATGCAGCCTTTCCGAGGTCCTCGGCCGGAGGTCGAGGGCAAGGAGGTACTGGCCGGCCAGCGCTGGGGACTCTCGCTTGCCCAGATTACTTTGAACGGATGCCATTCTTTCTCCGCCTCGTCCCCGTTTATGGGACGGAGGCGTGAAAGGTGGATTTCCCGTATGTAAGCGGAATATCCGGATAGCGATCCGTTTGTAAGCGGAATATCCAGTTAGTGGTGCTGGGGATCTAGGCACCGTCGCTCTGGGCGGCGGGAACCATTGATGGCCGGTGACCTCTCTTTTGTTAGGGCGGTGTATCTCAGCCCTTTTCCCGGAGGGTGGGGGGATCAAGTGGCGGTTTTTCATGTCTGTTGGCTTTTTCTCTTCGGGGGGGATGGCCTCTTTATAGGTAGATCTTGTTGACGGTTTCTTATTTATTGCGTTGAGCTGGCATTATTAATGGGCTCCTCGAATTCGCGCCTGTGGGAAACCGCCTTGGCCAGGTGGCTCTTGCGTGTCCTCTTTTGGAGCGCATCATTAATGGTGGCGTGTTTCACGAGCGTCCTTTCGTTTCGCCGAGTCCCATCGGGGCCGTCGACTCGGGAACTGATGTCATTTTGTCCCGGTTCGCGTGCCCCTGTTTTCTTTTGTTTTTCCGAGTCAGGGGCACGTGGCCCCCCTCGGGTTGGCCCTGCCCCAGAGGTCTGGAGGGGGGGAGCGGGCGCGTAGCCCGGCCCGTGCCCTTCTCTGGTTTGGGTGGCTAGGGTTGGCCCTGCCCCAGAGGTCTGGAGGGGGGGAGCGGGCGCGTAGCCCGGCCCGTGCCCTGCTCTGGCTTGGGTGGATAGGGTTGGCCCTGCCCCAGAGGTCTGGAGGGGGGGAGCGGGCGCGTAGCCCGGCCCGTGCCCTTCTCTGGTTTGGGTGGCTAGGGTTGGCCCTGCCCCAGAGGTCTGGAGGGGGGGAGCGGGCGCGTAGCCCGGCCCGTACCCACCTCTGGTTTGGGTGGCTAGGGTTGGCCCTGCCCCAGAGGTCTTGAGGGGGGGAGCGGGCGCGTAGCCCGGCCCGTGCCCTGCTCTAGTTTGGGTGGCTAGGGTTGGCCCTGCACCAGAGGTCTGGAGGGGGGGAGCGGGCGCGTAGCCCGGCCCGTGCCCTTCTCTGGTTTGGGTGGCTAGGGTTGGCCCTGCCCCAGAGGTCTGGAGGGGGGGAGCGGGTGCGTAGCCCGGCCCGTGCCCTTCTCTGGTTTGGGTGGCTAGGGTTGGCCCTGCCCCAGAGGTCTGGAGGGGGGGAGCGGGCGCGTAGCCCGGCCCGTGCCCACCTCTGGTTTGGGTGGCTAGGGTTGGCCCTGCCCCAGAGGTCTTGAGGGGGGGAGCGGGCGCGTAGCCCGGCCCGTGCCCTGCTCTGGTTTGGGTGGCTAGGGTTGGCCCTGCCCCAGAGGTCTGGAGGGGGGAGCGGGCGCGTAGCCCGGCCCGTGCCCTTCTCTGGTTTGGGTGGCTAGGGTTGGCCCTGCCCCAGAGGTCTGGAGGGGGGGAGCGGGCGCGTAGCCCGGCCCGTGCCCTTCTCTGGTTTGGGTGGCTAGGGTTGGCCCTGCCCCAGAGGTCTGGAGGGGGGGAGCGGGCGCGTAGCCCGGCCCGTGCCCTTCTCTGGTTTGGGTGGCTAGGGTTGGCCCTGCCCCAGAGGTCTTGAGGGGGGGAGGGGGCGCGTAGCCCGGCCCGTGCCCTGCTCTGGTTTGGGTGGCTAGGGTTGGCCCTGCCCCAGAGGTCTGGAGGGGGGGAGCGGGCGCGTAGCCCGGCCCGTGCCCTTCTCTGGTTTGGGTGGCTAGGGTTGGCCCTGCCCCAGAGGTCTGGAGGGGGGGAGCGGGCGCGTAGCCCGGCCCGTGCCCACCTCTGGTTTGGGTGGCTAGGGTTGGCCCTGCCCCAGAGGTCTTGAGGGGGGGAGCGGGCGCGTAGCCCGGCCCGTGCCCTGCTCTGGTTTGGGTGGCTAGGGTTGGCCCTGCCCCAGAGGTCTGGAGGGGGGGAGCGGGCGCGTAGCCCGGCCCGTGCCCTGCTCTGGTTTGGGTGGCTAGGGTTGGCCCTGCCCCAGAGGTCTGGAGGGGGGGAGCGGGCGCGTAGCCCGGCCCGTGCCCTTCTCTGGTTTGGGTGGCTAGGGTTGGCCCTGCCCCAGAGGTCTGGAGGGGGGGAGCGGGCGCGTAGCCCGGCCCGTGCCCTTCTCTGGTTTGGGTGGCTAGGGTTGGCCCTGCCCCAGAGGTCTGGAGGGGGGGAGCGGGCGCGTAGCCCGGCCCGTGCCCTTCTCTGGTTTGGGTGGCTAGGGTTGGCCCTGCCCCAGAGGTCTGGAGGGGGGGAGCGGGCACGTAGCCCGGCCCGTGCCCTTCTCTGGTTTGGGTGGCTAGGGTTGGCCCTGCCCCAGAGGTCTGGAGGGGGGGAGCGGGCGCGTAGCCCGGCCCGTGCCCTTCTCTGGTTTGGGTGGCTAGGGTTGGCCCTGCCCCAGAGGTCTGGAGGGGGGGAGCGGGCGCGTAGCCCGGCCCGTGCCCTTCTCTGGTTTGGGTGGCTATGGTTGGCCCTGCCCCAGAGGTCTGGAGGGGGGGAGCGGGCGCGTAGCCCGGCCCGTGCCCACCTCTGGTTTGGGTGGCTAGGGTTGGCCCTGCCCCAGAGGTCTTGAGGGGGGGAGCGGGCGCGTAGCCCGGCCCGTGCCCTGCTCTGGTTTGGGTGGCTAGGGTTGGCCCTGCCCCAGAGGTCTGGAGGGGGGGAGCGGGCGCGTAGCCCGGCCCGTGCCCTTCTCTGGTTTGGGTGGCTAGGGTTGGCCCTGCCCCAGAGGTCTGGAGGGGGGGAGCAGGCGCGTAGCCCGGCCCGTGCCCTTCTCTGGTTTGGGTGGCTAGGGTTGGCCCTGCCCCAGAGGTCTGGAGGGGGGGAGCGGGCGCGTAGCCCGGCCCGTGCCCACCTCTGGTTTGGGTGGCTAGGGTTGGCCCTACCCCAGAGGTCTAGAGGGGGGGAGCGGGCGCGTAGCCCGGCCCGTGCCCAGCTCTGGTTTGGGTGGCTAGGGTTGGCCCTGCCCCAGAGGTCTGGAGGGGGGAGCGGGCGCGTAGCCCGGCCCGTGCCCTTCTCTGGTTTCGGTGGCTAGGGTTGGCCCTGCCCCAGAGGTCTGGAGGGGGGGAGCGGGCGCGTAGCCCGGCCCGTGCCCACCTCTGGTTTGGGTGGCTAGGGTTGGCCCTGCCCCAGAGGTCTTGAGGGGGGGAGCGGGCGCGTAGCCCGGCCCGTGCCCTGCTCTGGTTTGGGTGGCTAGGGTTGGCCCTGCCCCAGAGGTCTGGAGGGGGGGGAGCGGGCGCGTAGCCCGGCTCGTGCCATTCTCTGGTTTGGGTGGCTAGGGTTGGCCCTGCCCCAGAGGTCTGGAGGGGGGGAGCGGGCGCGTAGCCCGGCCCGTGCCCTTCTCTGGTTTGGGTGGCTAGGGTTGGCCCTGCCCCAGAGGTCTGGAGGGGGGGAGCGGGCGCGTAGCCCGGCCCGTGCCCTTCTCTGGTTTGGGTGGCTAGGGTTGGCCCTGCCCCAGAGGTCTGGAGGGGGGGAGCGGGCGCGTAGCCCGGCCCGTGCCCTTCTCTGGTTTGGGTGGCTAGGGTTGGCCCTGCCCCAGAGGTCTGGAGGGGGGGAGCGGGCGCGTAGCCCGGCCCGTGCCCTTCTCTGGTTTGGGTGGCTAGGGTTGGCCCTGCCCCAGAGGTCTGGAGGGGGGGAGCGGGCGCGTAGCCCGGCCTGTGCCCTTCTCTGGTTTGGGTGGCTAGGGTTGGCCCTGCCCCAGAGGTCTGGAGGGGGGGAGCGGGCGCGTAGCCCGGCCCGTGCCCACCTCTGGTTTGGGTGGCTAGGGTTGGCCCTGCCCCAGAGGTCTTGGGGGGGAGCGGGCGCGTAGCCCGGCCCGTGCCCTGCTCTGGTTTGGGTGGCTAGGGTTGGCCCTGCCCCAGAGGTCTGGAGGGGGGGAGCGGGCGCGTAGCCCGGCCCGTGCCCTTCTCTGGTTTGGGTGGCTAGGGTTGGCCCTGCCCCAGAGGTCTGGAGGGGGGGAGCGGGCGCGTAGCCCGGCCCGTGCCCTTCTCTGGTTTGGGTGGCTAGGGTTGGCCCTGCCCCAGAGGTCTGGAGGGGGGGAGCGGGCGCGTAGCCCGGCCCGTGCCCACCTCTGATTTGGGTGGCTAGGGTTGGCCCTGCCCCAGAGGTCTGGAGGGGGGGAGCGGGCGCGTAGCCCGGCCCGTGCCCTGCTCTGGTTTGGGTGGCTAGGGTTGGCCCTGCCCCAGAGGTCTGGAGGGGGGGAGCGGGCGCGTAGCCCGGCCCGTGCCCTTCTCTGGTGTTGGTGGCTAGGGTTGGCCCTGCCCCAGAGGTCTGGAGGGGGGGAGCGGGCGCGTAGCCCGGCCCGTGCCCTTCTCTGGTTTGGGTGGCTAGGGTTGGCCCTGCCCCAGAGGTCTGGAGGGGGGGAGCGGGCGCGTAGCCCGGCCCGTGCCCTTCTCTGGTTTGGGTGGCTAGGGTTGGCCCTGCCCCAGAGGTCTGGAGGGGGGGAGCGGGCGCGTAGCCCGGCCCGTGCCCACCTCTGGTTTGGGTGGCTAGGGTTGGCCCTGCCCCAGAGGTCTTGAGGGGGGGGGGGAGCGGGCGCGTAGCCCGGCCCGTGCCCGGCTCTGGTTTGGGTGGCTAGGGTTGGCCCTGCCCCAGAGGTCTGGAGGGGGGGAGCGGGCGCGTAGCCCGGCCCGTGCCCTTCTCTGGTTTGGGTGGCTAGGGTTGGCCCTGCCCCAGAGGTCTGGAGGGGGGGAGCGGGCGCGTAGCCCGGCCCGTGCCCTTCTCTGGTTTGGGTGGCTAGGGTTGGCCCTGCCCCAGAGGTCTGGAGGGGGGGAGCGGGCGCGTAGCCCGGTCCGTGCCCACCTCTGGTTTGGGTGGCTAGGGTTGGCCCTGCCCCAGAGGTCTTGAGGGGGGGAGCGGGCGCGTAGCCCGGCCCGTGCCCTGCTCTGGTTTGGGTGGCTAGGGTTGGCCCTGCCCAGAAGTCTGGAGGGGGGGAGCGGGCGCGTAGCCCGGCCCGTGCCCTTCTCTGGTTTGGGTGGCTAGGGTTGGCCCTGCCCCAGAGGTTCGGAGTTTTAGCGAACTGCAAAATTTGTGTAGGAACAACCATGTTGGGAAAAACGTGTAGATGTGTATATTGCGCGAAAAAGGAGAACCTCACAACTATTGGTAGAATTTCAGCAGATGTTTCGCGTTCCAAGGGTGGGCCAGCTCGCTCCCTTCGGGGGTGGCAAGGATGTAGGTGGCCGGTCCGACAATGTCGATGACCGTGTAGGGCCCCTCCCATTTGGCGGCTAGCTTTCCCCGCTGCGCTGTCTCGGGGCGGAAGGTGGCGTCGCGGAGGACCAAATCGCCGATCCTGAAAGTCCGCGGTTTCACCCGGGAGTCGTAGTATCGGGCCATCCTCCGGCTGTGTTTGACGAGGCTGGTTAGGGCCCTGTCCCGGACCTCGTCTATCAGCTCAAGACTTAGGCCGAGCCCTTCTCCGTTGATTTCTTCGTCGAAGAGTTTTAGCCGGAGCGTCTCTTCGCCGATTTCCACAGGTACAACCGCCTCCGATCCGTACGTTAGCATGAAGGGACTTTCTCCAGTCGAGGCCTTGTGGGTGGTGCGATAGGACCATAGGATCCCTGGTAGCTCATCGACCCATGCTGCCAGGGCGGCGTCCACCTTCTTCTTCATCGGGTTCAAGATACATTTATTCGCGGCCTCCGCCATTCCGTTGCACTGTGGGTGGGCGACCGATGCGAATTGGAGTTTTATCCCCCAGCCCGAGCAGAAGTCGCGGAAGCCCTCGCAGTCGAACTGCTTTCCGTTATCCGTGACTATGGAACGGGGAATCCCGAAGCGGCATATGACGGATTGCCAGATGAAGCCCTTCATGTCCGTCCACGTGATCCGCGCCAGCGGCTCTGCTTCGACCCACTTTGTGAAATAGTCCACGGCGACGACTAGATACTTCCTTCCCCCGGAGGCCTTTGGGAAGGGCCCCAGGATGTCGAGTCCCCACTTGGCGAAGGGGACCGGGCTCAAGATGGGCATCAGGTTGGCCGGAGGTGCAGTCGTCCGCCGACAGAATTTCTGGAACGCCTCGCACCTTTTGACGTATTGTACCGCATCCCGGATCATCGTCGGCCAGTAGTACCCTTGGCGCATTATCTTGTGGGCGATGGTGCGCCCGCCGTGGTGGTTTCCGTAGAAGCCTTCGTGCACCTCGCGGATGACCTGCTCGGCCTGTTCCGGTCCCAAGCACTTCAGGTAGGGCAGGACGTCGAAATTGGCGCGGCGGCGGCGGTACAGCACTCCGTCGAGGAGCACGAACGTCAGAGCCCGTCTCTCCACCCGCTTAGCCAGCAACCGCTCCTCGGGTAGCTCACCTGTCTCTAAATACTTCACAATGGGGGTCATCCAGGACGTCATCGTGCCCGTGCACATCAGTTCCCCTTCATTGATGGAGGGTGTCGACAGGCTTTCGATGTAGATTGCCTTCCCGATCTTGGCCGCTGAGGAGGAAGCCAGCTTAGACAGGGCATCTGCCCGGAGGTTGTTGGAGCGAGGCAGGTGTTGCACGTCCGCTTTCTTGAACTTGCGGAGTTCGACCTGGATGTGACTCAAGTACCGCTTCATGGTTTCCTCTCGGGCCTCGAAGCCCCCGAGGATCTGTTGGATGACGAGACGGGAGTCACTCAGGAGCAACACGTTCGTCGCCCCGACCGCCCTGGCGAGCTTTAACCCGTTAACCGCGGCCTCATACTCCGCGACATTGTTGGTGGCCGGGAAGTCGAAGCGTAGGGCGTATTCCAACGAACATCCGTCTGGAGTCTGAATGACGATTCCCACTCCTGTTCCGGAGCCCGTCGCGGAGCCGTCGACGTGGATGGTCCATAACTCGCCCGCCGTCGTCGGGGAGGGCGCTGAGGGTTCGCCCGCCTCGATCCTCTGGGGGGACGTGGGCGCCGACGGTTCTGGTCTCCCGGCGGGATTTCCGTGGTGCATTCCACCACGAAGTCGGCCAGCGCCTGACCCTTGACCGCCGTCCGGGCTTTGTACGTTATGTCGAACTCGCTGAGCTCGACGCTCCAGTTGAGCATCCTCCCTGACCGTTCCAGTCTTTTCAGGTTCTTTTCGAGGGGCATGCTGGTGTGGACGGTTATGGGGTGGGCCTGGAAATAGGGTCGGAGCTTTCGAGCGGTGGTGATCAGGCAGTAGGCGGCTTTTTCGATGGGGCTGTAACGAGTCTCCGCATCCCGGAGGATCCGACTGGCATAGTAAACAGGGCGTTGCACCCCTCCTTCCTCCTTGATTAGGACGGAGCTAACAGCCTCCTCGGTGGTCGCCAGGTACAACCCCAGGGGTTCACCTTCCTCCGGTCGTGCGAGGAGCGGTGGGCCTTGTAGGTATGCTTTCAGCTCCGCGAACGCCCGCGTGCAGTCGTCGTCCCACGGGATCACCTTCCTCTTGTCTTTAGCTTCGCCAAAGGCCGTGCGTAAGACCCTAAAGAAGGGGAGCGACTTCTCCGCCGACTTCGACAGGAATCGTCCCAGAGCAGCAATCCGGCCGTTCAGTCGCTGCAAGTCCCGGATCGTCCGGGGCTCCGTCATACCGGTGAGGGCCGTCACCTTGTCGGGGTTCGCCTCGATCCCCCGCTTTGTTATCATAAAGCCCAGGAATTTTCCCGACTGCACGCCAAAGATGCATTTCGCGGGGTTTAGTCTCAGGTTGTATTGGCGGACCCTCTGGAAGGTCTCCTGCAAGTCGTTGAGGTGGTCGAGGGCCCTTCCACTCTTCACCAGCATGTCGTCGATGTAGACCTCCAAATTTCGCCCTACCTGAGGGCCGAAAATCCGGTCAACCATTCGTTGATAAGTCGCCCCGGCGTTCTTCAGCCCAAAGGGCATCTTGGTGTAACAGAAGGTGCCTTTATCGGTGACGAAGGACGTCTTCTCCTCATCCTCCTCTGCCATCGGTATTTGGTTGTACCCCGAGAAGGCGTCCATAAAGCTCAACAACTCATAACCGGACGCCTGGTCCACCAAGTGGTCGATCCTGGGCAGAGGGAAGCTGTCCTTCGGGCAAGCCTTGTTGAGGTCGGTGAAGTCAACGCACATGCGCCACTTCCCGCTGGGCTTCTTCACTAGAACGACGTTGGCGAGCCAGTCGGGGTAGTCCACCGGCCGAACGAACTTGGCTTCGAGGAGCCGCTCTACTTCTTCCTCGGCTGCCCTCTTCTTTTCGCCCCCCGCACTCCTCTTCTTCTGTCGAACAGGCCGGGCCTCTGGGTCCGCATTCAACCTGTCGGAGATTACCGCCGAGTCCACCCCGGGCATGTCGGCTGGTGACCATGCGAATATGTCCGTGTTCTCCCGGAGCAGGGTGACGAGGGCCGTCCTCAAGGCGGAGGGGAGTTTCGTCCCGATGGAGACGGCTCTCCCCTCGCCCGAGGTTATTGGGACCTCCTCTACTTCCTCGGCCGGGGTCGGCCGCTGGTCGTCGAAGTCCTCCCTTTCGTCGGGGACGAGTGGCGTCAGTGTCCGCCTGGGGCCCCCAGGCGGGGACGGCACACTGTTGTGGTCTTGGGGCACCCCTTGATCTCCCCGCACCTGTCCCACCCCCCGCGGGGTCCGGAACTTCATTGTCTGATGTTGTAGGATGGGGAGCGCCTCGATGGCCGTCATATATGGGCGTCCAATGATTCCGTTATACACCGACGCGATGTCGACGATGACGAAAAGCGTTTCCTTGGTGACGATCCTCGGCTCCTCCCCCAGTGTCATGGGCAAGGTGATCGTTCCTTCGGTAGGGATCTCATGGCCGGTGAAGCTGGCCACAGGGCCCACGCAGGGCTCTAGGTCTGCGCGCCCCCACCCCATCCTTTCGACCGTTGACAGGAACAGGATGTCGCAGGAGCTTCCGGTGTCAATCAGGAGCTGGCCGACGTCAACTGCCCCGACCCGAGCCTTGATGACGAGAGCATCGTTGTTCTGGCTCCGCGTCTCCTGCCAGTCTTCCTCGGTAAAGGTGATGGGGGGTCGGTGTGTCCTTCTTCGCTTCGGTCGGTGGCCGGCGGCTGCCGTCATCACCTGTCGAGCCCCGGCCTCCAGGGTGGCGGGCGCCCGCCCCGCCGAGGAAGGGCCTCCAGTTATCATCTCAATACGCATGACCGCCCTTGGGGGGCGTGACTCCTCCTTATCGCGGTTCGCCGGGGGTTCCCGTCCCCCTTCCTCTGGGGGGCTCTCTCTTCTGCCGCCACCCGCCTTCCCGCGACAAAGTTCCCCAGGTGACCCGCTTGGATCAGCCGCTCGATTTCTCTCTTAAGGGAGTAACAGCGGTCGGTGTCGTGACCGTGGTCCCGGTGATATCGGCAGTATCTCCGGGGGTCCCGCCTCGCCGGGTCCGTCCTCATCTCCCGGGGAGGCTCCGGCAGTAAACCGGCCCTCGTCGCCGCGGCCAGCACCTCCATCATGGGGGCGTTGAGTCGCGTGTAATGCACCGGCAGGGGGTCTTCTGGTCTTGGGATGACTCCGGGGGGCCTCCGTGCCGGAGCGAACTCGCGAGCCGGGCCAAGGCGATCTAGCGGGCGGGGCTCGGGTGGCTCCCGCCGCGGTAGGGCCATCTGATTGCGGCCTCGCCCCCTTTCCTCCTGCCTCGGCCGAGGGTGCGGCCGGGGCCCATCCGCGGGTGGTTTCGCCTGGGGGAATACAACCTTTGCACCCAAAGTCTCCTCCGCCAACGCGTGCCTCTCCGCCATTGCTACCAACGCTTCATAGTCGGTCGGTGGATCCCGGAGCAGGGATTTGTGGAGGCTCCGAGTCCGCAGCCCCGTCTTGAAGGCCAGCATAAGCACCTCGTCGCCGCATCTCACCACCGCCCGTCTCTCCTCCTGAAAGCGGCGGAGGTATCTTCCCGTTCCCTCCCCCTCCCTTTGGACTATCGTGCTGAGATAGTCTAAGGGCTTCTTTTTTGTTTGCCCGGCCCGGAACTCTTGGCAGAACTTATGGGATAGTTCGCCAAAGCTCCCTACGGACCTCGCGGGCAAGGCAAAGTACCAGTCCAGCGCGGCGTCCCTCAGGCTTTGGGAGAAATGTCGGCAAAGGAACGCCTCATCCACGTCCTGGGCTTCCATCGCCCCCCGGTATTGTTGCACGTGCGTGAGGGGGTCGCCCCTCCCATTGTACGTGGCCAAGTGAGGGGGTTTGAACCTTACGGGCCTGGGGGCAGAAGTGATCCACCGGGCGAGTGGCGTGGCCTCCTCCAGGTAGGTCGGGCGATCCAGCGCATCCCCCCTCCGCCACTCAGGGGTCGGGCTTCGGTCGCGCCTCGGCCGCCGACGGTCCTCCGTCCCCGGCGAGTAGCCCGACGGTCTCCAGGCGGGGCTCCTTCCTTGGGCCGAGGATTCGACGGGTTGCGGGCTACGGTCCTCCCAGCGTCCACGCCTCCTGGCCAGCTCTCCTCGGGCCTCCATCCGTTCTTGATTCTCCCGAAGGAGTCTTTCACGCTCGGTGGTGAGGAAGCGTAGTTGCCGACAAACGGCTTCCTTGCGCAGGGTATCGGAGGGGTGGTGTTGGTGATGGGGGCCGCTCCCTCCAGGCGGGGACCTGTTCAGCATCGGGTCCCGCCCGTTCCCAGGCCGCCGGGCCGTCGTCGCCTCGTCCAGGAGTTCTCGGTTGCTCCTGTTCTCCATCATCAGCCTCTCGCGCTCCGCGATGATGAAGCGAAGCTGGCGGCGGGCGGCCTCCTCTTCCTGGTAAGCCTTCCGGGTGGTCTCGGCCGCCTCGTCCAGACGCCTCTGCGCGGCGGCCGCCTCCCCCAGGCGCCTCCACCGCTGCGCGACTTCTTCCTCCTCTTCCAGGAGCCTTTGCTGGGCCGCGATCTCCTCAGCGAGCCCCCTATGCTCCCCCTCCTCCTCGAACTGAGGGTGGAGGTTTCGCCTCACGTTCAGGGGCTCTGAGGGGCCGGGCGGAGGTCCCGTTCCAGCCGTCTGACAGCCTCCCCTGGCCTGAGCAACGGCCTCGAAGCTCTTCAGGACGGCGGGGACTGAAGTGTGTTCGATCTCGGAGCCCATCCCCAGAAGGGGGTCGAACGCCGGGGTGATTTGTAGGGAGAGCGGTTCCTGTCCCACGGGATCTTTACCATGGTCCGGGTTCCGCGAGATCGGTATGGAATCTAACATGGGTGTGACCCTTCGTTCCCACAGACGGCGCCAATTGTTACGAGGTGGAACTCGCGTACAATGAATTTGTATTAATGGGAACCAAGGGCACGGTGGTTATGTGGAGAAGGGGGTTTAGGTAGGCTATTTGACAAGCGATTAGTGGGGTGAAGAAGTCGATCTCGACGCCAGTGACGGTCGCGGGGCTGAATCTCGCCGGATGCGGCTGGACAAGGTTGAACGGCAGGGGGGTGACGCCGACTGGTGTTGATAGGCGAGCTCTCCTGCAACACAAACAACTCGTCAGAAGGGCTGGGTTGGGGGTTCAACCCTTAGCCCCTCCGATGCCTAAGTCAGTGATAGGGCTTAAAATGGGGGGCTGGTCACGCCGGTCGGACTAACGGTGTTTCGACCGCGCGTGGCGAGCTATGGGTGGGAGAACAAAGATATGGAAGACCTTTGCACTCGTGTGTGAATAGTTGAATCAGAGAGAATTCTGCAGCATCCCCTTCTCCGTAAGAGGAGAAGGGGTATTTATACCTGACGGGTGATGACTAGGCGTGCTGAGCTGGCTCGGGTGTCGGCGGAGGCTTCAGACAAGGACGCCGGGAACAGGAGTCTTCGACCAGCCTTTGTCAGGCGGCGCGACGGCCCAGGGGTGCTTTTGTCGTGTCACGCCCCGCTTCCCATTCTACCGGGAGCGAGGACGCGAGCGGGTCCGCGATGTGCTTAAAACAAGGAGGAGTACTTTTTTTTTGGAATCTTTTTCTTTTCTTCCTCCTTGGCTTAAACACACTAAGCGTCTGTATAAAAATTGCAGATCCTTGCTTGCAAATTTAAGAAGCAGCTCAAACAACATTATTACATATCCAGTGTACAATAATTAAGATACAGCTTGGCCTAGTATGGCCAATACAAACAAAGTACACGAATTACATTAATCAAATATGTATAAAAGTGCTGACGCGAAGGTAAAAGTCTAGTCTTCTGTGGGTAGATACTCCACGTAGCCTTCGAGCACTGGCTCGGTTTCTGCAGTAGTGTCTTCAAAGAACTCACTATCGATACCTGACGGACATTTCGTAAAACAACAAAATGAAATGTCCGTCAGCGAGGTTTACTCGGCAAGATAATCTCAAAACCAAAATGTTGGACATTTTAAAATTAAACCAAGCTGGACTTTTAAAGACAAGCAATAAGTTTAATTTAAAATAAGCAATAAAAGAGATAAAGCAGTTTAAAGTAGTTAAAACAGTTAAAGCAGTTAAACATTTGCAACCTGCAGCAATTAAATCATTGATAGCCATTTGCAATACCATTTGCAACCTGTAGCAATTTCAATAACAATTTGCAATACTATCAGCAACCTGTGACAATTTAGCATTTAATAAACACACTGTAGCGACCTGCAGAAAAGATGTTAGAACAATAGTCAATAACCAGTCTATCCTAGTGATAAGTCCATGTCCAAGAGTACTAGAGATAACCAACATGCAGCCTGCGACGGGAGCAACTCCGCGGCTTACCCACCGTTCCGATATGGCAACGGTCAAGGTTCTAACCCCCGTAATGTGTTGGAGGTAATTTAGTATGGCGCATCCAGTCATTCTGTAACACTTGTGATCATAGACTACCCCAATCCCAGGTCAAGTCTAGTGTCGGTCAAAAGAACGTGTACTATCTGTCTATTATTGAAATTCCATCTTCCATCTATATTATTAAAGTTCCATCTTCCATTCAATATTGTTGAAGTTCCATCTTCCATTCAGTCAATTCAATCTCGGTGTTCCAATAGTCTGTACAACAGTCTTGTGAAAGTTCACAACTTCACGACTCGATTAAATGAAAACATCAGGATCACTTAAATAAATAAAAGAACGAGTAAGATATGATTTTAACCAAGCAAAAGAGTTTAAATTAGCTTAAAATACTTTCTAAGACTAGTAGTTATTTTTCAAGATTTTTAAACAATTTTTAAACAATTTTAAATAGCCAAAAAGCAATTTTAAATCAAGAAATGATTTTTAAAACATATGTTCAAGGAATTGTTTAGAGCAAACCGTACATCAGAATTCTTCAAACAAGGTGTCAAAATGATCGTATTCACTAGTACTACGACATATATTTTTATCGTACGTAAGTGCACGTAAAAATCACAGATTACGAATTTTAAAAGGATTTTTAAAACAAGAATTTATCATTACAACATATCTTCAAAGATTTATTCCGGGCAAACCGTACGTCAGAATTTTGCAAACAAGATGTCAAAACGATCGTATTTACAAGTACTGTAACATATATTTTTATCAGACGTACATATACGTAAAAATTGCAAGCTACGAATTTTAGAAGAATTTTAATCTATTTAAGTTTTGCCTTTAAAAATTCACTGTGAGAAATATACTTGCCTGATCGAGATGAAACTAGCGCCAATGGATTCGTTTCGACGTTTCTGATTTTCTGAAGCTAGCGTCACATTTTTCTGGGTCCTATATAATTACTTATCAATTTAAAACCAATAAACCCTAATTAATAATTAATATAAAATACGAAAATACGGATTTTTGGCATATTTACAAGTTTGCCATTTCGATTTAAACTTACGCTGCCGTCATCTTCGCATGCGGGGAGAGAGAGGGAGGTGACAGCGGCGGAGGGGGGCTCGGCGGCGAGCGAGGCGGCGACCGAGGTGGCGTCGGAGCGGGGTACGGTGATGGGCGGCGGCGTGCCTTGGCTCGGAGCAGCAGCGCTGTGCTGCGGGCTCTCGGAGGCGTGTGCGTGTCGCCGGAGCACGTCGGGACGAGGAGCGTGGCCCCACCGGAGGCGAGAAGCGAGGGGAAACTCGGAGAGCGGGCGGTGGCCGAGGCAGGGCGGTGTCGAGCGACGGCGGCTTCTCGAAGCAGCGGCGGCGAAAGGCAGCAACTGCCGCCGCTGCTGCTGTCGTGTCTCTCAACGGCGGGCGATGCTGCTGGAGGGTTCGCCGGCGATGTGAGGGCGGTCGGGGACGGCGGAGGCACGGTGGGCGTGGGTCGACCGCCGGCGAGTGGTCTTGTTGCCGGTGGGAGGCTGAGGGGGACAAGAGGGAGGGGGAGAGAGAAACGGAGAGCGGGAGAGGAGAGGGAGAGCGCCTGGGTTCAAAAAATATAGGGAGAGAGAGAGAATCTGGGTGTGTTGTGTTAAAATGCAAAGGGGTGGGGGTTTATATTTATAGGGTTAATGATGGCAAAATGGTGATTAGTAGGGGTAGATGAGAGGGGTACATGAGGGGGGGTGGACCGGTCAATGGGAGGAAAACGTGAGGGTTAGTTGGAAGATTAGGTGGGGTAATTAAGGTTAATTAGGTAATTAGCAAGGTAAAACCCAATTAACGAAAGGTCATTAGGGTAACGAAATTACGGAAATGCCCCTACTAGTAAACGTGTCCGAAAAATTACGAAAACATACCCACGGGGCCGTATCGTCACGAGGATCGCGAATACGAAGTCCGTTACGGGATTTGAGCTACGGGGATACTAGTTTTTAGCCAAAACGTTTAGAAAGCGGGTTTGCGGGTTCCCTATTGAAATGACATCAGAAAATTACGAAATTAATGTGGGAAGCCCTAAATGATCATAGGATGCTACCGTACAAGTTTGAAAACGTTTTGAAGATATTTGTATAGAAAATAAATTCATTGACCCAAAACTGCAATATCCGAAAAATGAATTTTTAACAGATTTTTCAGAGGTATTTGATGAAATCCGATCTTACCAAAATACTCCATAACTAGTCTGGTACTCCAAAATATTTTTATAGGAAATTTTTGAAATCAGTTTAAGACTCCTAACAAACCATTATAAAATACAATTAAAATTGAATTTTCTTTAAATACTTAATTTGAAAGTATTGGAAAATACAGGCCGTTACATTCTACCCTCCTTAAAATAATTCCGTCCTCGGAATTTCTCAAAACTTTATAAGATAAAATAATTACTGTTATTAAGAAGCTCAAACAAATAAATGATAAAATGGAAAACTAGTCGAATGATTACAATTTAGAAAATAAGTTGTTAATAGCATGAAATATAATGTGATATAATGGCATCAAGAAAGCAAGAGATATTTCTAATAAGTATTAACATCATCATAGTTTCCGTAACTAGTCCCGACCAGTATCACTACAATAGTTACCATGCCTTCTCAAGTAGTCCAAAATTAACATGAGATAATAATATCACATGAAAATGAGGGCTATTATGATGACAACATCTGTTCGAACTTGGAACCTGAGGTGATAAGCCAGTAGCAAGCTATTTAAACCACATAAATGGAAGAACATAAGGTTTATTCGTGCTACTGGGTCTTAATCAAAGATGTCGCTCATCATATAGCACGTATCGACTAATCCACGGGTACCAACACCATCAATTTCCATAATGCCCAACCACATGCTAACGTCCAAATCACCACCCAAAGGTAAGTACAAGGCCAACACTCTAAGTCAGTACTCACTGCCAGCATTTCTTCCGTCAATCTCCATACTATCCAACAATAAGGCAGGATCCATGCTCTCATCCAGAGCCAAGCACAAGGCCTACATCCAACTTCAACACCCAAGGCCAATATCATGCCAATATTCATCGCCATCACTCCTTCCGTAGACCAATACCTGATATTCGCAACACCCAACATCACCCAACAAATGAACAACCAAAAACATGCTTTCCCGCACACCAAAAGGAGTAGACGCAAGAGGAAGCCTAAACGGGATCTCCACGAGGGTGAGACCCAAGGCAGAGAGCTCAAGAGAAGCCCAAGGATCACGGCTTCCCAAGATCCCAGCCAAGCGGCGGTAGCGAGGGCAGCGGTGAGGGTTGCTGCTAGGCCCAACAGACCCCAAGGTCGTCGGCGGGCCATCGGCGGCTGGCGATCTGCGGCGGCGAGGGCTCCGACTGGCTGGCGATCCATGGCGGGGAGCTAGGGCCTACGGGATGGAGCGAAGCGGAAGCTGGCGGATCGGAGATCGGAGTGGCGATGCGGGGTCCGATCGAGCTCGCTTGGGGAAGAGGCCAGGGGAGGGGGCGATGTCTGAGCGAAAAGAGAAAGCCACGGGGTGGCTTGCGGAGGAAGGAGCGGGGTTAAAAAGGAAAGGGGGGCACCGAAGTCGTCGGTGTTAGGCTGGAACGGGGCTCGAGGAGAGGAAACAGACAGAACGCAATAGAGAGGGGGAAAGGCGGTCAGTGGGAAATGAATCAAACCCTTGGGGGAAAGAAATTTGGTACAAGATAGAAGTAGGGGCTAGAGGAGAAATACGAGCACAAAATGAAAAGGCGCCAACAACCTACACTGGCACGTCAGGTTGGCTCGTCTCAAAATCTCCAGTATCATCCTCGAATACTTCTGAGCGTCCTTCGATCTGCTTCCGCGGAGGAACTTGAACTTAAGATGGTCGGGTATTTCGAACTCTACCCTCCTTTGACGACAGTCAAAGGTGGCATGAAATGTCCTTAACCAATTCATCCTAAGAACAACATCAAATGTTGGCATCTCTATCACCATGGATTTAGCAAAAAGACCTCGGCTACAAATCACAATAGAACATTGGAGGCATCCGCTGGGAACTGCCAGCGGTCTCGACCATCCAACGTGGAGTCAGAGGTTTAACAGTTACAGTGATAAGAAACATGTCCAAGCTCTAAATAATAGAGTAAGTAGCTTAGTGGAATATCTCGTACCTGGGATTACTTGGTCCGTAGTCTCAGCTTCTTCTACCGTCATGGTACAAGCTTGGCGTCTTTGGGGTAGCACATGTTGTCGAGTCTGCTGGTACACTTGTTGTTGGTTGACGTTGCTGAGCAGAGTTGGAAGGCTGAGACTTCCTCTCCAGACAGTCGCTTGCAGTGTGGCCCTTCGATTTGCTTTAGTGGTTGAACTCGAACTTCTGATGATCCAAAATTCGAATGATGTCCTCCATAACTAGAGTTCAAGGGGACTAAAGAAAGATTCTAAGAAGGTCAATCGAAAGGTCATCAAGCTAAGAGAAGGTGATAATGATGAAGATCGATGGCGTTACATAATCATGATTCACATCCTTGCGGTCCAGCGGACACGGCCAGGGAAGTGACTAAGCTAGGATCACTTGCACCCAGTCTAGCTAGGTTGATCCAACAGACTTTAGCCAAGCACATTGACCGGTATCATGGTCCATTGAAGGAAGATTATCATTCATATGCGTGCCATCATCAACTGAAGGAAAGGTGATGAAATGAGTAGATGGTTCATCCAATAAAAATAACTATAACAGTTAGTAAAAGTGGCTACTAAGGAGGGTATAACCAAGAATGGAACACAAGTTCCTAAGCAATGGTTAAGAGTTCGAAAAGTAATAAGGTTTAATGGAAATAGTTCGTTGCAAATTTTGTGATAAGAAGCAATAGAAATTTCCAAATCAAGATGTGGACATGCTATAGCACGATAACATATGCTAGCAATGATAATAAAGACGATGGGTGTCAAATCGACGTAGAGGGAAAAGGTTCAGGTATACCAGTGATTACTGGCTCTGTAGCCTCAGTATCTCGGGTTGATGCGATGGATGCTTGACACCTAGCTTGGTTCAGCTTGGCCTGATGAAAGACTCGATGTTGTGAAGTTAGGGGTGGTTTAAGACGCGCTGATCCAGAAACTCCTGTTGTCGTAGTCGCTTTCTTGCTAATGCGACGGGGGCAGTTCCTGAGAGAGTGCTCAGATGCTCCACAGGCCAAACATTGATTCAGCAGCAGGCGGCAGTTCTTCTTGATATGTCCCTTTCGGTTGCAATGGAAGCACACCATCGGGGACTTCTTGTTGACTGAAGATGTGGGCCTCTTGAATGTAGTCGTCGTCGGTTGGAGAGCGTCTCTCAGTGGTTCCACAGGATGCTTCCTTTGGGATGCTTTACAGAGTTTGTCAACAGCCTCATGGAGAACTTGGCGTTGAATTTCCAGTATTTCCTTTACGATACCCAAGATATCGTTGTTGGTGGCGACGTGGGTATCTGGTTGACCTGCCATACTTCAAAACAAACCGCGATGTAAAGTAGGTTAGAATAAATCTATTCTAGCAGTATACTTGGATATTAATGTCATTTAAACCGATCTTAAAGTATTTGCATAAGCAAGACCTGCATGGGCCGCCACCAAAACCTGTCACGCCCCGCTTCCCATTCTACCGGGAGCGAGGACGCGAGCGGGTCCGCGATGTGCTTAAAACAAGGAGGAGTACTTTTTTTTTGGAATCTTTTTCTTTTCTTCCTCCTTGGCTTAAACACACTAAGCGTCTGTATAAAAATTGCAGATCCTTGCTTGCAAATTTAAGAAGCAGCTCAAACAACATTATTACATATCCAGTGTACAATAATTAAGATACAGCTTGGCCTAGTATGGCCAATACAAACAAAGTACACGAATTACATTAATCAAATATGTATAAAAGTGCTGACGCGAAGGTAAAAGTCTAGTCTTCTGTGGGTAGATACTCCACGTAGCCTTCGAGCACTGGCTCGGTTTCTGCAGTAGTGTCTTCAAAGAACTCACTATCGATACCTGACGGACATTTCGTAAAACAACAAAATGAAATGTCCGTCAGCGAGGTTTACTCGGCAAGATAATCTCAAAACCAAAATGTTGGACATTTTAAAATTAAACCAAGCTGGACTTTTAAAGACAAGCAATAAGTTTAATTTAAAATAAGCAATAAAAGAGATAAAGCAGTTTAAAGTAGTTAAAACAGTTAAAGCAGTTAAACATTTGCAACCTGCAGCAATTAAATCATTGATAGCCATTTGCAATACCATTTGCAACCTGTAGCAATTTCAATAACAATTTGCAATACTATCAGCAACCTGTGACAATTTAGCATTTAATAAACACACTGTAGCGACCTGCAGAAAAGATGTTAGAACAATAGTCAATAACCAGTCTATCCTAGTGATAAGTCCATGTCCAAGAGTACTAGAGATAACCAACATGCAGCCTGCGACGGGAGCAACTCCGCGGCTTACCCACCGTTCCGATATGGCAACGGTCAAGGTTCTAACCCCCGTAATGTGTTGGAGGTAATTTAGTATGGCGCATCCAGTCATTCTGTAACACTTGTGATCATAGACTACCCCAATCCCAGGTCAAGTCTAGTGTCGGTCAAAAGAACGTGTACTATCTGTCTATTATTGAAATTCCATCTTCCATCTATATTATTAAAGTTCCATCTTCCATTCAATATTGTTGAAGTTCCATCTTCCATTCAGTCAATTCAATCTCGGTGTTCCAATAGTCTGTACAACAGTCTTGTGAAAGTTCACAACTTCACGACTCGATTAAATGAAAACATCAGGATCACTTAAATAAATAAAAGAACGAGTAAGATATGATTTTAACCAAGCAAAAGAGTTTAAATTAGCTTAAAATACTTTCTAAGACTAGTAGTTATTTTTCAAGATTTTTAAACAATTTTTAAACAATTTTAAATAGCCAAAAAGCAATTTTAAATCAAGAAATGATTTTTAAAACATATGTTCAAGGAATTGTTTAGAGCAAACCGTACATCAGAATTCTTCAAACAAGGTGTCAAAATGATCGTATTCACTAGTACTACGACATATATTTTTATCGTACGTAAGTGCACGTAAAAATCACAGATTACGAATTTTAAAAGGATTTTTAAAACAAGAATTTATCATTACAACATATCTTCAAAGATTTATTCCGGGCAAACCGTACGTCAGAATTTTGCAAACAAGATGTCAAAACGATCGTATTTACAAGTACTGTAACATATATTTTTATCAGACGTACATATACGTAAAAATTGCAAGCTACGAATTTTAGAAGAATTTTAATCTATTTAAGTTTTGCCTTTAAAAATTCACTGTGAGAAATATACTTGCCTGATCGAGATGAAACTAGCGCCAATGGATTCGTTTCGACGTTTCTGATTTTCTGAAGCTAGCGTCACATTTTTCTGGGTCCTATATAATTACTTATCAATTTAAAACCAATAAACCCTAATTAATAATTAATATAAAATACGAAAATACGGATTTTTGGCATATTTACAAGTTTGCCATTTCGATTTAAACTTACGCTGCCGTCATCTTCGCATGCGGGGAGAGAGAGGGAGGTGACAGCGGCGGAGGGGGGCTCGGCGGCGAGCGAGGCGGCGACCGAGGTGGCGTCGGAGCGGGGTACGGTGATGGGCGGCGGCGTGCCTTGGCTCGGAGCAGCAGCGCTGTGCTGCGGGCTCTCGGAGGCGTGTGCGTGTCGCCGGAGCACGTCGGGACGAGGAGCGTGGCCCCACCGGAGGCGAGAAGCGAGGGGAAACTCGGAGAGCGGGCGGTGGCCGAGGCAGGGCGGTGTCGAGCGACGGCGGCTTCTCGAAGCAGCGGCGGCGAAAGGCAGCAACTGCCGCCGCTGCTGCTGTCGTGTCTCTCAACGGCGGGCGATGCTGCTGGAGGGTTCGCCGGCGATGTGAGGGCGGTCGGGGACGGCGGAGGCACGGTGGGCGTGGGTCGACCGCCGGCGAGTGGTCTTGTTGCCGGTGGGAGGCTGAGGGGGACAAGAGGGAGGGGGAGAGAGAAACGGAGAGCGGGAGAGGAGAGGGAGAGCGCCTGGGTTCAAAAAATATAGGGAGAGAGAGAGAATCTGGGTGTGTTGTGTTAAAATGCAAAGGGGTGGGGGTTTATATTTATAGGGTTAATGATGGCAAAATGGTGATTAGTAGGGGTAGATGAGAGGGGTACATGAGGGGGGGTGGACCGGTCAATGGGAGGAAAACGTGAGGGTTAGTTGGAAGATTAGGTGGGGTAATTAAGGTTAATTAGGTAATTAGCAAGGTAAAACCCAATTAACGAAAGGTCATTAGGGTAACGAAATTACGGAAATGCCCCTACTAGTAAACGTGTCCGAAAAATTACGAAAACATACCCACGGGGCCGTATCGTCACGAGGATCGCGAATACGAAGTCCGTTACGGGATTTGAGCTACGGGGATACTAGTTTTTAGCCAAAACGTTTAGAAAGCGGGTTTGCGGGTTCCCTATTGAAATGACATCAGAAAATTACGAAATTAATGTGGGAAGCCCTAAATGATCATAGGATGCTACCGTACAAGTTTGAAAACGTTTTGAAGATATTTGTATAGAAAATAAATTCATTGACCCAAAACTGCAATATCCGAAAAATGAATTTTTAACAGATTTTTCAGAGGTATTTGATGAAATCCGATCTTACCAAAATACTCCATAACTAGTCTGGTACTCCAAAATATTTTTATAGGAAATTTTTGAAATCAGTTTAAGACTCCTAACAAACCATTATAAAATACAATTAAAATTGAATTTTCTTTAAATACTTAATTTGAAAGTATTGGAAAATACAGGCCGTTACATGTCGGGATGTCAGAGCCGAAAGTGAAAGCGTTATCTGTCAGGTGGCTCTTCCGTCAGGGGGTGCTTTGTCGGATGGTCGGGTGACGTATGTGTCAGGTGTCCTTATCCTAAGGTTGTTTGTCGTTAGCGTCGGACTAAGAGTCGGCCAGCTGCGGGGGTCCGCCCCGGCCGGTTCGGGGAGCGCTGCAAGGCGCGCCTGTCTCCATGATGCCCCAGATTTCCGGTGTGGCGACCCTTTTGTGTATAGGTGAGTTGATGGGGTATGTTAACGGATCCGGGCGGGAGTCGGGCTCATACGATCTTTAGGTCGTAACAAGTTATATTGGATATTTTCCTGGTGAATTGCTTTCAAAAAAAGAATTCATTGTGATATATTCATCAACCAAATTAATACGAATCATTGATCCTAACGAGCCCATACCATGTGCATACTTTTTATAGATATTTTCATACACGAATTTCTTTGTTCGCACATCACCATCACGCACTTTCACACCATCGCTATCATTGTTGAAGTGGTTAGTTTCTTTTCGTAGGATTTCTATTTGATTTGAATTGTGGTTGCAACAGATTTCTTCCCGTGAATTCGACATCTGGACTCCCAGATTTTACTACTTGTACGGACTCTTGCACTTGAGAGAGAGCACCTTTCCGGTCCCACCATGCCCATGCCGTCATATTGGGCCATGTGAGGCAGCTTAAATTTTGGAAATCGGGAGCTGAAGTGATGTTCTTCTTTAAAGGATCACGCTCACCTTCCGAATCAAAAGCCGGAGAAGTATGACTCGGTTCATCACCACGACGTCGGGTCTGCCAACGGGTAGAGGTGCTGGAGGAATCGACATGGCTCCCTCCCAAATGATTGGGAGTGTTCGAGGGGAGAGGATTGACCCCTCGACTCTTTCAATTTTGCCTAGTCGTTGGCCTCTGGGGAGGACCGCGGCTTGATCCTGGGTGCGACGATCCCTTGCTTACTCCAGGTCGCTATGAGTGGGCGATTCTCTTCTATTGTTGGCGGGTCTCGGGCCCTGTGGCCGCCCGATGGAGCAATCGTTGCCATCTATATGGTCGCTATGTCTGTAAGGACACTGGCTATGAGAAAAACACAATAAGAGGGTTGAATAGTGGCTATATAAGTTAGTTAAGCAAGTACTCCTAATTAAACTTATAATCCAACAAAGATGTGGAAATAAGAATTAACAATAATGAACAATGCAAACAATAAAATGTTTCAAAGGTTCGGATTATCCAAGTCAACCCCGCCGTATTCCCGGTAATCATACGTTCCTTCCACCCGGATACCTCCCGATACTCAAGTTAGAACCTTAAATTGAGGTTTCCTTTAAACTCACTTGTAACAACCTTACAAGTGTAATCGAACAACAAGCGATGTCATTGAATCCCACAACTTGGGGTTAAGCAACCCACTTTCACAAACCGAGAGTGAATCAAATATCCAAATATATGAAAATATGAAATTGCAGTATTTACAATCACATATGCCTTGAAGTAGAACTTGAAGGAGCAATTGTGTTGTGCGTTGATGTCTCTTCCAAGAAGAGAGTGAAGCCATTTCTCTTATCACCACCAAATGCCTATAGAATATCAACTTTGATTTTAGGTTGGAGACCAATAGAGAATGATACTCTAGGGCTTGGAGAGAATTGTAAGGATCGTCTTACCTTTGCAATACTAACAACAACGCACTAGAGTGAGGGTGAATAGTTTAATGGCAATAAATTGTGCAATTAAAATTTAACTTGCAAATGCGGAATAATAGATGCAAGAGGAATTAATCAACACAATCAATCCAAACGCAAATACAAGATATTACCCTGATTCTCCAAACTTGGGTACGTCCAACCACACCAATATTCACTATATTTCTTACAAAGAGAAGTGAATACAAATCCCACAAAGAGATACCTCACCAATAAGATTTTGTCCTACACAAGAACCCAACCAACCCTACACACGGGTCAAACTCCCACACAGAGAATTTTTAACTCCCGCTCAGAGAATTAGGGTTAGCATTACACTAGGGCACCAACCTCCCACAAAGAGAGTTACTCTCACAAATAGAGTTATTTCCACTAAGAGAATAACTAATTTCCATAAAGAGAATTAGGGTCTCAAAGAAACACAAAGTAAAACAAATACTCTTACCTATGCTTTGAGATGCTTATTCATAGATGAATGCAAGGCATGGAAGATGATCTCCAAGTGATGAGATTAGCTCGAAAGCACTTGGATGATTTTTCTTGAGCTTGAATTCAATGCATGAAGGAGATTTAGAGCTCTAAGAGAGAAATAAGATAGTTTGAGAGTGGCTTATTCAAGCTCAAAAGATTTTCAATAGCATCAAGAAGTTCTAATGAACTCCGCCCTCTCATATATATAGGAACCATATAGGAACTCTCAAAATCCAAGAAAACGGCCAAAAACAAAAGGCTGCAACGACTAGATTTTGGGCTGAAACGTCACTTACAGTCAACTGATGAACAAATGACAGTTGATTGTCCAACGGCTAAATAAATCCCAACGGCTATAATCTGAGCCTCGACAGTCGACTGATGAAGACGATACAGTCGACTGATGAAGACGATACAGTCAACTGAAAACATTACAGGCGCCTGTTAAACCTTCAGCAGGCGACTGCTGTAGGGGATGGAATAAAACAGATAGATGCACTCTTACTCCCAATATACAGACATGCTACTGATGAACAAATGACAGTCGACTGTAAAATAGACAGGCGATTGTTTATCCCTCATCAGTCGACTGCTGCAGTAGATGGAATAAAACAGAGAAGCAATCTTCGCACTTACGCCTTTCAGATGACTGTTGACCATTTCTCAGGCAACTGTAAATTCTTCATTAGTCGACTGATGCGAAAAGCTCAAGCAGAGTCAATACAAGGTTGACTTGAGCAGTGCACTACAGTCGACTATAGAATGCTTGACAGGCGACTGGAATCACCCAGGCGACTGTAAAACCTTTAGCAGGCGACTATTGGAGACCAGAGACTACAATTGAGTCTTTGGGCAAGTTGAACCTATTGGACTAGATTCTATGATAATCATAATGATAACTAAGATTATTAAATGCATATGTATGAATGAGTAGACCATCTATCAAGGTATTACATTAAACATATACTCAAAAATAAAAAAGTAATAAATGAAATATTGCATGGATTACATTGATTTCTTTAGAGTCTATTGCTTCAATCTTGATGCCTTGAAGCTCTCCATCATCTCCAAGCTTTGGCACACCTTGAGTCCAAGCTTTGGCCCTTCTCAACTTGATGTCCATCCTTACACCAAGTGTTTAGTCTCCACAAATGCTATTCTTGAAATGTAACTAAGAGACTGAAACAAGAAAGTCATCAGCAACAACATAATGTTGTGATCATCATCAAAATAACAATGGTATGAAACACCGATACTCAACAAGAATGTGAGCTTGAGAACGTGAAGATGAATTCTTGAGTTGCTAAGCGAATGACTAATATGCTCCAATGGAACAGTTGTAACGCCCCGCTCCCCGGGATAACCGTAGGAGCAAGTGACATATAGTATATCACACATATGTGCATTACAACAGTAGAAGCCCCTCTTATATGCTCTCAAAACCCCTCAAACAAAATACCCAAAACCCCCTTTGAAATCCGTGTGGAAAAGTCATCGGATAAAATTTACAGCACAGACAGTCGACTGGTGAAGAAACCACAATCGACTGTTGCACTATGTCAGAAGGTAGGTGAGAATTCAAACAGAAATTTACCATGTATGACAGTCGACTGATGAATGTTGGACAGCCGCCCGAAAATCATCAGGCGACTAAGAAACCTTCTGTAGGTGACTGATGCATAAATTGTGAAAACTAAAGAATTCTGGGTATACTAGGACAGACGACTGATGTGGAATCCACATGCGCATGTGCGAAACCAACATCAGTCGTCTGTTGCACAAATGCGGAACTTACCAAAATCAAAGTTCTCGACAATTGATGGACATGCGACTGTAGAAGTATATACAGGCACTTGTGCCATGGGCAGATGCCTATAAATCCTTCTTACGTTGCATGCATTGGTTAGTGCGAAAGTTGACAAAACTTAAGAAGTTTGGGCAAGACGAGACATCGCCTGACTAACAAATCACAGGCGCCTGACACTAGACAGACGTTTGTACTTTGTACATCAGTGGCCTGATGAAAGTTAAGAACTGAAAGCCCAAAAATCTAGTCAAACAGAGCGTGCATAACATACGACTGTTGAACAATTTACAGTCGACTGTTTTGATACATGTGCCTGTAAATTGTACATCAGTCGCCTATTGGAAGTCTAAATTGCAACTTAGAATAAAAGAAATTGGAAACCTAGGAATTGATTTCTAATGACTTATTAGGCTAGAATGAGTGAAGTGTGTGAGCTCCAACAATAATCTATTTCAAAACTACATTCTAATGAGAAAGAAAAGAGATTAAAAAGATTACATTTGATTTAGCTTCTCTTCTTTCTCTTGAATAATCTTGAAGTCTTCTTGAGTCTTTGAAGCTTCATTGTTTAATTTTGATCACCCAATCTTCAACTTTGATCTTTGATTAATCTTCATGGTCATCCATTGCAATTTTATCGTCATGATAAGCTTATGAAATGGATTAACTGCATGTAGGGGATTAGTCACAGTTATTTATGTTTGCTCATCATCAAAACCAAGTAGGAAGAAGTCCAATACTCAATAGTGTCCTCCATTAATGTTGTCGACCCCGGGTCTTTGTCGGGATAGGGGAGTGGAATCAAGCAGATGGTCGACTTGCTGCTTTAAATTTGGCTCATTGGTGCAGATTGTTGCCCCCACATGGCCCGACACCAAATCGGGGCCACCTGTACTGCGGCCACCAACATTGGTTGTTACGCCATTCGGTATATGGCAGTAGGCAATGCCCGACTGACATTGACCGTCTTCGAAAATGCGTTGAATTGATCATGCAAGACCAAACGTGGCTCTGGTCTCCCATCAGAAGAAGAACTGGATTCGTCTTCGTGAGTGGGGCATCAGGGTCCCCATTAAGGAATGGTTCAATGCTGGTAGGTTGAGCCGACATTGTTGTTGCTTGGATGTTGACTCTGAGTTTTCTCACAAACAGCGCCAACTGTTGACGGCTGTGATTATCGAACAGTGAGTTGGAGCTGACGAGGACGTCTCTGGTGACGTGGACCTTCGATGGTTGAGAAGTGGGGCCAGTGGCGGCTGGAACCCGGGTCCGGGAGAGTTGAGCTGAGCTATTGAGGTGATGCCTGACCCAGCTCTGAGTCGTTCCGAGTGATCTGCCAAGCTATCTGCAGCACAAACAAATCGTCAGGGAGGTCGGATCTGGGTTCCAACATAAATCTCCTCCAATACTTAAATCAGTTAGGGACTTAAGATGACTCGGGGGCAGCCAACACTGACCTACTGGGAGATCGACTTGATATTGTCTCATCGATTTATTGGGGAAGAAATATGAAGTGGAAGTAAATAGAAGGTGTTGTCAGAGTACCATAGTGTATAGTATCTCTGAAGCTTGATCCCTTGTCATGTTGACGTTTAGACTATTTATTCGTGGGGCCGTCCCCTTAGTGACGTTGGTGTATAACGGCCTTACGATAATGGTGGCATGATTGCCCTCAAGAATATGTGTAACCGATGTCCAGGGGCAGACCCACGTTGCACCCCCCCCAAAAAAAAAAAAAAATTCGGGACGAAAAATTTTAAACACGTATGTTTGAGAGCAGCATGAATCGAATCTGCGCGGGTGAAGGACAAGCAATTTTCACGTTTGTGCTGCTATCTACAAAGGCAGTTGATGCTTCTATTAGACTTTTATATATTAATTATATTAACTTCAAACAACTGCAGCGCATTCACCAAGGTTTTTTGGCCGGGTAAATATACAGAAATGGTACATAAATAGAAATTGTAACTATTGCAAAATGCTGGACGAAGGTCCTAATAAATGTTCATTTGGATTGACTAGCAAGAAAGGCGAAACGTCATGAAATGACGTCGGTAGAGACTTAACCCTGCCCTTGGCCCCCTCATCATCTCATCCTGGATTCGCCCCTGCCGATGTCCACATACCTTACAGCTAATAAGACCATTATTAACAATCTCTGTAAGGCTCGGAAGCTCAACGTGGACAATATGGACTGGCTTTGACTGGACAAACGGATAGCCTTCCACGTGAATTTCATGGGCTCGATAGCTACAACATCTTACCTATTTTTCTCACTAGTCCATAGATTCTCTCAAAATTATCCATGTCACACACAGCCCCCCAAAGCCCAACACACGCACGCACACAGATCAAAGTTAAAAATATGCAAGTACTTTCTTTAGGAAGCAAGATACGGACTTCACCATGCATTCGTGTACTTATTAACACATTATTCATTGTACGTATAATTATGACGATGTTAAATTATGTCCATACGTAGAATTTACGGAAAATAATTATTATTTGTGTATTGATATTCAAATACATGCAATTTTTTATCAAAAAAAATTCTTAATAACACCTCATCTGCGCAAAATTTTGATCAATTATTTTCTCATGTGAGGCTTTATTTGTCTATGGGCAATATTATTTTAATGCCGAAAGGCATAATAGACGATTATACAAGACAATGCTAATTTTTGATAAACCGGTATTCTTGTTTCACCTTTTTTTTTAAAAAAATACTATCGTAGACTTTGAAAACTATGAAAAAAAAATTGAATAGTGTTGTAAACTTGGCGGCTATGGAGACCATAGCCCTATATTTATAGTGGTAGGGTTACATAATGGGTGGATACCCACTAACGGGTAGGCCCACCAAGAAGCCCGTTTATAACACTTCCCCTTATCCATCCATTGTTGTAAGCCATGGTGAACACTTCAGGGTTCATGAAGCTTGTTTGATCATGGGGTTGGAGATACTTCTGGATCTCTAAGTTTAAGAGTGCTTGCCTCATTAAAACCTTTGCCAAGGAAAACCCAGTGGGAAAAACCTGTGGCTAAGGGAAAAGAGTACAAGTCTCTGTAACTTCCCCTGATCGATGGATAACATCAGTGGTGGATACTTCTGGATCCTGAGTTAATGTGGCTGCCTCGTTAAAACCTTTGACTGTGGAAAACCCAGTGGGAAAAACCAACAGTCAAGGAAAAAGAGTACAGCACTACGTTAACTCCCCCTGATAAGTTCAAGCTTCAGGCTTGTACATCTCTCAGCTGTCTCATCCCAATTCCTAGTACAAGTTTTCTAAAGGTACTGCGAGGCAAAGCTTTAGTGAATAGGTCAGCCAGGTTGTTGCAGGACTGGATCTGCTGGATGTCGATCTGGTTGTCTACTTGCTGTTCATGCGTCCAGAAGAGCTTGGGGGAAATGTGCTTCGTCCTGTCACCTTTGATGTAGCCACCTCGTAGTTGAGCGATGCATGCAGCATTGTCTTCGTACATGGTAGTAGGCCCAAGATCTCCCGTCTTCAGGCCGGTGGTCTTGAGGATGTGGTTGATGACTGATCGAAGCCAGAAGCATTCTCTGCTAGCTTCGTGGATCGCGATGAGCTCAGAGTGGTTGGACGAGGTCGCTGTGGATGTCTGCTTCACGGATCTCCATGAGATGGCCGTCCCACCGTATGTGAATACGAAACCGGTCTGGGACTTTGCGGTATGTGGGTCGGACCTGTATCCCGCATCTGCGTAACCGACCAGGTCGGCGGATACACCTTTCTTGAAGTATAGTCCCATGTCTACAGACCCTTGGAGGTAGCGCAGAAGTTGTTTCACTCCGTTCCAGTGGCGCTTTGAGGGCGCTGAACTGTATCTGGCTAGTAGATTTACTGCGAACGCTATATCGGGACGCGTGCAGTTTGCCAGGTATAGGAGTGCTCCAATTGCACTTAAGTAGGGTACTTCAGGACCCAGTGTTTCCTCCCCCTCTTCCAGCGGTCGGAAGGGGTCTGTTTCAACATCCAATGATCTGACAACCATTGGTGTGCTAAGCGGATGACATTTGTCCATAAGAAAGTTCTTCAGCACTTTCTTTGTATATGTCGATTGGTGTAACAGGATTCCTCCGCTTAAATGTTCAATTTGTAGCCCTAGGCAAAACTTCGTTTTGCCGAGGTCTTTCATCTCAAAAGTCTGTGTGAGACTTTTGGATATCTCATCTATCTCTGCAGGAGATCCGATGATGTTCAAGTCGTCTACGTAGACGGCGATAATTACGAATCCTGTTCCCTTTGCTCGTATGAAGATGCAAGGGCAGACTTCATTTGTTGTGAATCCTTGTTGCACTAGGAATTCACTCAGCCTGTTGTACCACATTCTACCTGACTGTTTGAGACCATACAGTGATCTCTGGAGTTTGACAGAATAGACGTCCCGAGGTCTTTCTGTCATTTTTGTCGGTAGTTTGTATCCGTCTGGGATTTTCATGTAGATGTCCTTATCTATATTTCCGTATAGGTATGCAGTCACAACGTCCATGAGCTGCATATCCAGACCTTCCTTCGTGGATAGGCCTATGATGAAACGGAAGGTGATCGCGTCCATGACCGGAGAATAGGTATCGTCATAGTCTATTCCTGGTCGTTGGGAAAAACCTTGTGCAACAAGGCGCGCTTTATAGCGCACGATCTCATTATTCTCATTTCTTTTTCTCACGAATACCCATTTATATCCCACAGGTTTAACACCTTTTGGTGTTAGGACTACAGGTCCAAAGACTTGGCGCTTCGAGAGTGAGTCCAGCTCTACTCCTATTGCCTCGTTCCACTTTGGCCAATCCTCTCTGCGTTTACATTCTGCTAGAGAGCGTGGATCGGTCTCATCGTCGTATTCAGTGACGTGAGTGGCAATAATGAGCGCGAAGTTATCATCGATGATTGTGCTTTTTCTGTCCAGTACCTCCCCGGTACGTACATAGTTTAATGAAATTTCTCCTATATTTTCCTCTTCAGGGGTTGTTAGGAGTGGAGAGGTAGCTGGGCTGAGCTCAGCATCCTGTGGTGGTATCGTTATTGTTGCTCCAGGATTTTTCCTCTTTCGAGGATTCTTATCTTTGGAGCCTGGGGGTCGTCCTCTTTTTTGTTGAGGTACGACCGCTTCTGCTGCAGGTGGATTGCATCCATCTTTGGGTATGTCAATCCTAGCTGGCGTATTTGCAGCAGGGACGTGTGATCTGACAATCTTCTGGTTGTCAGTGAATTTATCCGGTAAAATGTGAACTGTGTTCTGAATTTGAAGGATCTTCAGGATCTCTTCTTCACATTGATTTGTGCGCGGATCAAAATGGGATAAGGTCTTTGTGTCCCATGTAATGGTCTTTGAAGCTTCTGGCTTCTGTGTGTTAATGCCTAGTTTTGGAAAAATGCTTTCATCAAACTCACAATCTGCTAGACGCGCTTTAAAGGCGTCCCCTGTAAGGGGTTCGAGGTATCTAATGATCGATGGTGAGTCGAAACCAATATAGATACCAAGACGCCGTTGAGGACCCATCTTGGTCCTCTGCGGTGGTGCTATGGGGACATAGACAGCACATCCGAATATCCTCAAGTGAGAGATATCGGGCGGGTTCCCATATGCAAGTTGCATCGGAGAATAAGATTGACTACCTGACGGTCGTAATCTTATCAGCGATGCAGCGTGCAGTATGGCATGTCCCCATGCACATACCGGCAACTGGCATTGCATTAACAATGGTCTAGCGATCCATTGTAGTCTCTTTATGAGAGATTCGGCCAACCCGTTCTGGGTGTGAACATGAGCTACAGGATGTTCAACTTCTATGCCGGTTGCTTGGCAGTAGTCTAGGAAGACTTGTGAGGTGAATTCCCCAGCATTGTCCAGACGCAATTTCTTGATCTGGTTGTCTGGGAAATGTGCCCGCAATTTTATAATTTGTGCAAGTAGCTTTGCAAAGGCTACGTTGCGGGTGGACAAGAGGCACACATATGACCATTTTGAAGATGCGTCGATTAGTACCATGTAGTACCTGAATGGTCCACTTGCGGGGTGAATAGGCCCGCAAATGTCACCATGTATTCTCTCTAGGAAGCTTGGAGACTCAGAGTCCACCTTCAGGGTGGATGGTCTCGTAATCAATTTCCCTTTGTAACAAGGGGGGCAAGGATTTGCACCCTTCCGAAGTAGCGTCAGGCTTTTCGGATTAATTCCACGGGATTGGGATATGATGCGACGCATCATATTCCTTCCAGGGTGTCCTAGTCTATCGTGCCAGAGTTTGAATTCTGGTTGATTTTGGCACTTCTGGTGCTCCAAAGTGTTTGCTTCCATTGCTCTGATCCTTGTGTGGTAGAGACCCGACGGGAGTCCCTCGAAACGTTCGACGGTGTTTTTAGCACCGTTTTTATGGAACGTTACATCAAGGTATTCACTGTTTCCTTTGCTCACCGTTTCTAGGTGGTATCCGTTTAAGCGGATATCTTTAAAGCTCAACAGGTTCCTATGTGAGCTAGGGGAGAGAAGGGCATCTTTTATGAGTAGTTTTGTACTATTGGGGAGCATAAAATGTGCTTCCCCTGATCCTTCAATGATACTTGATGGACCGGAAATCGTATTTACGGTGCCATCGTATTTATTAATGCTTTGAAAAAAGCAGATGTCTTGGAGGATCGTGTGCGTAGAGGCACTGTCCACTAGGCATTTAAAGTCCATCTATTTTAAAGAAAAGTCGCAGTATAAGGAAAAAACACAAAGGTATATACTACGAAAATTAAATTGATGTCTGAAAAAGTACTTAAAACATGCCAGAGATAAGCAGATAAATTGTTTCTCAAAAGGAAAAACTACAATGCATATAAAGTAGATAAATGTCCTCAGTCGAGCAGGTCATCGTTGGAGAAGTCCTCGGCGATGAACCTGATTGGTGCCAGGTTTTCTTGAACCGCCAGGTTTGTCTCAGCTTGCTTCTGGCTTGCTTTGTACAACTCCTGAAGGTGGCGTGGAGTACGACAATTTCTGGACCAGTGTCCAGTCATGCCACACCTGTGGCATTTATCTTCCCAGTCCTTTCTGGGGGCAGAAGTCTGGCCGTCGTCTTTTCTCTTCCACACATTTTTCTTCTTCCCCTCTTGGTTGTTTCTTGGAGGGGGTCCTCGAGCCTGCTTCTTCATGGTCTTGCCCTTCTGGGGTTTGCCTTTGAAGTTGCCCCTTTTCTTCTGGAAGGAGCTGTGGTGCGCTTCAGGCGCAGGAGCAGTGCCGGTAGGGCGTGAGTTGTGGGTGGCCAGAAGGAGGTCACGATTCTGCTCTGCCATCAGAAGGCATGAGAGAAGCTCAGAGTATTTTGTGAACTTTCGTTCACGATACTGTTGCATCAGTATGACATCCTTCTCATGGAAGGATGTATACGTCTTCTCTAACATGCGTTCCTCCGTCACCTTTTCACCACACAACTTCAGGCGTGAGGTGATGCTAAAGAGTGCCGAGTTGTACTCGACAATAGACTTGAAGTCTTGGAGACGGAGGTTCTCCCATTCATATCGCGCTCGAGGTAGGATAACATCCCTTTGATGTTTATACCTGTCCTCGAGGGCGGTCCACAACTCATACGAGTCCTCCACCGTTAGGTACTCGGCCTTCAGGGTCCGATCGATATGGCGTCTGATATAGATAATTGCTTTCGCTTTATCTATGTCAGAAACCTTATCGCCTAAGGCGATGGCGTGACTCAATCCCTGTGCTCGCAGATGGAATTTTATATCCAGCTGCCAGCTTAAGTAATTCTTTCCTGAAGCATCCAAAACGTCGAAATCGACGCTCGCAATTTTGGCCATTTATTACTCTAGCATGTAAAAAGATAGCATTAATTAGATATTTTGCGCAAAAATAAATAATCAAGCACATCAGACATAAATATTTGCTGCGTGGATCGGCTAATCACCATAAATAATTACAGTCCATTACAGTCCCAAAAAGAAAGAAAGTACAACTCGGGAACCCCCGTGGGGCCCCTATTCTTCTGGAATAGTCCTTCATCTTCTTGAAGCGTCCGCCGGGCTTGTAATTTTACAAAATTATCCTCACTACATTTTTCTCTCAAAAGGAAAATAATGCATGAAAAATAAAAATGGTGATAAACTAGCCGATCCAAAACCACAGCAAATATTAACCATTCATCGCAGGCAGTTATAATGCAGCAGGCATTATCACAGGCAGTTTATACATCGCAGGCAATTTTATTTATTCATCACAGGCAGTTTATAATGGAAAATGAAATCTACCGTTTAAAAATTATTGGACCACTAGGCAACGTCATGCACCGTTAGGTTAGTTGACTAACGGCAGAGCGGTCGCAGGATCTTCTTAATTTTTAAACGTTTTTTAAAGAAAATCATAAATCCAAATATAATTTGCGATGAGTAAAAATCACATGCATTTTGGTCCAGATTTTAACGAGAAAAAAATCGCAATAAATCTGAAAATTTTGAAAATTCGAAAAAATTTTCTGGGTCAGAAACCCTAGTTAGGGTTTTGGGGTACTCACTCCGGGCCCGTACCCGCTACTGGCGGGCGGGCCCGTTTGCCGCAGCAGGCGGCGGGGAGGGGGGGGGGCCCGCCGCTGCAGGCGGCGGGGAGGAGGGGGGGGGGCCCGCCGCGGCAGGCGACGGGGGTTGCCCGCCGCTGCAGGCGGCGGGGAGCCCCCGCCTGCGGCGGCGGGGGTTGCCCCCGTCGCTGCAGGCGGCGGGGGTTGCCCCCGTCGCTGCAGGCGGCGGGGGTTGCCCCCGCCTGCGGCGGCGGGGGTTGCCCCCGCCGCTGGCGGCGGGGGTGCCCTGCCGCTGCAGGCGGCGGGGTTGCCCCCGCCGTTGGCGGCGGGGTTGCCCCCGCCGTTGGCGGCGGGGTTGCCCCGCCGCAGCAGGCGACGGGGAGCCCCCGCCTGCCGCGGCGGGGGTTGCCCCCGCCGATGGCGGCGGGGGTTGCCCCCGCCGATGGCGGCGGGGTTGCCCCGCCGCAGCAGGCGGCGGGGGTTGCCCCCGCCGATGGCGGCGGGGTTGCCCCGCCGCAGCAGGCGGCGGGGGGGCCCCCGCCTGCTGCGGCGGGGGTTGCCCCCGCCGATGGCGGCGGGGGTGCCCCGCCGCTGTAGGCGGCGGGGTTGCCCCCGCCGTTGGCGGCGGGGTTGCCCCGCCGCAGCAGGCGGCGGGGAGCCCCCGCCTGCCGCGGCGGGGGTTGCCCCCGCCGGCGGCGGCGGGGGTGCCCCGCCGCTGCAGGCGGCGGGGAGCCCCCGCCTGCCGCGGCGGGGGTTGCCCCCGCCGGCGGCGGCGGGGGATGCCCGCCGCTGCAGGCGGCGGGGAAATCCCCGCCTGTAGTGGCGGGGGGGTTCCCGCCGCCGCAGCGACGGCGGGAAGGCCCCCGCCGCTGCCGGCGACGGGGGGGGGGGTCGGTGAACCCTATTTCGGGTTTGGGTGATTTTTGGGGAAAAACAACGGGTAAAAATCCGATTTTTAGTGGAAAAAACCCAATTTTTTTTTTTTTTTTCCAAAAATACGTTTTTTAATTGAAAAAGGGTGATTTTTAGCGATAAAAACGGTGTTTTTAATCGATTGAGCCAAAAAGAATTAAATCACCACATATGCGCATATACAAAATTTAGATCTAGAGAGAAAGTTACCTCTAGATCCTACCCGCCGGATCTAGCGACGTTCGGTGAAGGAAGCCCGTTCGCGTCGCGTCCGTTCGTCGCGTCCGTCCGTCGGCAGGGGTTCGGCTTAGCTTTGAGCGTGCTGATAACGTGTTGTAAACTTGGCGGCTATGGAGACCATAGCCCTATATTTATAGTGGTAGGGTTACATAATGGGTGGATACCCACTAACGGGTAGGCCCACCAAGAAGCCCGTTTATAACAAATAGTAATTTTTTCATGTTAGTCCAGTTATAAAGCAGAGTTATTTTTGTGAAATATTATTCAAAAAATAAGGTAGTTTTTAAAAAGACTTATAAAAACGTTGGAGTGGCTAATGATGTTAGAGAATTAATTTAGAAAAAATAAAGTTCATATTAATTTTATGATATTTTTAAAACGGGACCGGGTTTGTTTCTACGCGGGAATGACCATATGATCGTCCAACGTGACGTGGAACGTTCGATCAAATCTTTTTTTCTTTGCCACACCAACTACTTAGAGTAGAAAAAGGAAAAAGAGATGGTTAACGTAGCACACAAAGGATAAAAAAAAAAGGTTTGATCGAATGTTCCACATCGCTTTGCCACAATCACATTGTCTTAAGCATGACCTAGAAGCCAAACAGATCCGTTTTAAAAACAACATAATACTACAAGAAGATGATGAAACAAAGAAATAGTTTTCTGTAAATTAGCATAATAACAATGTAAATAATCAAATGCCAACTATTCAAAAAAATTATTTAAAATCACAAAAAGGCCATTAATTCAAGGTAAACTCAATGCAAAATACCCGAAATTAATTTCACGAAAAGAACTGTATCATATCGCAATGCCCTTTCTTTATTCATCACAACACAGTACACAACACCCACAGCAACAACACATTTCATTTTTCATTTCCTTTTCTTTTTGCTACAGGTCTCAGCCGTCAGATTTTTTGTTGGAAGGCCCACCAGCAAGGCCTTGGGCCTCATTGCCCGGCGGAGCGAGGGAAGGGGGCAGGGGGTTGCGAGCGGTCTGGGCCGATGCTTGTGGCTTGGGCTTCTGGTCGGCCTCATGGGCGGCGGGAGCGTCGACGGAGGCCAAGTCGTCGGGGAGGATGAACGAGCTCTGCGACGGCGTCCGCTGGTGGCGGCTTGGTCTCTGAGACATTTCGTCGAATAGTCGATGAGAGAGAAAACGAGGAGAATAGCGGTCAGAGAGGGAGAGAGAGAGAGAGGCGAGTCAAGGGAGAATTTATAGTGAAAATTGACTGGAGAGATGGAGAGAGAGGGGGGTTGTCTTTTAATGGTGAAGGTGGAAAGACCGAAAGGGAAAGCGAGGAAAATGAAGGCGGGGCTGTTGCCGAAATTACTTTTCACACCCTCCTTTGTCTCGATACAAGTACCAAAATGCCCTTCTTGTTTTGCTATTTTTTTAGCCCGGCCAAGTGACTTAGTTCCTTTTGGATGATTTTGATTCAAGTTATAAGTTGTCATGCATCCACATTGTGTGTTATATTGTGTCTGTTAATTTTGTAATTTCGTAATTTAATTATCAACCCATTAAATGATCTTTCAGCAATTTTAAACTTCGCCCGCTCGCGTGACTACATCAAATACTGTTTCGATCGGGATATTTGTCTGCTGGCATCGTAATGATCTTCCTTAAATATATGTCGGTGCTTAATATATTTCGTTTTGGGTTATCTGTTTTGATTTTATCTTTTTTGGTTCATCGGAAAGCAATAACGAACCCTCGACCTCACACAACGAAAGCGAGGACACGTGGATCGCGAAAACATGTGGACTTGTTGGACCAAATGCTTGCATTTGGGCTCATTTATTAAATTACTATATAATCTATTACATTTTCTGCTAGGGTCAATATGGCCAAATTTTATCCTGAGGGCAATTATGTCCATCAAGAATTTGGGGGAGACAGCAGCGTGAAAATAAAAAGGAAAAGATTCATCAGACGTGTCCCCTGCGGATCAGGATGCGGGGGGTGGGGTAGATGGTAAAGCAAGTAAAATTGGAGACACGTGGGAGTATTTCATTGGGACGGTATTTGCACGATCTTATCCTGTTGCGGTAACTCATCATACGTGATTCTACCGGGTACAAAAGTATTCAAAGGACCCTGTTGGGTTGATTCTGGAATCATATCGGGTCCGTATCCGATACTTGTATCGGATGCGGGTATCTTGTTCTTCGTATCGTATCGATGCTCGTATCTGCACCCATCTACTCCTAACGTAAGCTTGTGTTTATGGGGCAGAAACACGTCCCGCTCTTAGCTTTAAAATTTATTTACACACCGTATCTCTCGGTCTTAATGGCGGAGATACGGTTGAGTTGAGTGTGTGATATGTGAATCTTTTGGCTCGATACAGTGAGGAGTCAGTGAGATTCACATGATTTCTCTGTCTCCTTGGTGTATGATATCCGAGGGGATAAGATATTTTGATGCCAGGGGTTGCTTGATTTGAGGAGGATGTGTGTATCTATGTACAAGAATCAAGTGGTGGTGAACTTTGAGTGATGCGTCAAACGTTGAACCCGCAACGTGGATTTTTTTTAAGAGGGGCAAAAGGGTAATCATTTGGGGGAAATGGACAAAGCCAATTCGTTCTTTGATTGCTTCGGCCAATGTGATTTTAATTGGGAATTGACGGTGGGACGGACTAGATTGTTGAGTTCTTAGACATTCTAAGGGCTTGTTTCTTTGGTTGAAAGTGAATGAGGATTTACTGTTGTGAATGGTAAATTCATGGTAGATTCCTGAGGAGAGAGAAATAGAGTTTTGTGTTTCTTTGGAGGGAAAGTGGATGGGAAAGTTGGTTTGGGATTTGTATGTGGGGCCCATAGTAAAGTTTTGTGTTTCTTTGAGAAATTGTGTGTTTGGGAAAGTTGGATGAGGATTGTTGGTAGTTGGTTATGGTGTTATGAGGTGAGAATAAACCCCTATGAAAATATGAAGTAGAAAAATCATTTAATTAACTAAACTAATAACTATTAGTTAAATAACTATTAACTATTAAGTAAATATCTATTAAATACTCATAATTAAATCCTGTGTATCAAACATCAAAATTAAAATACCGAAATTACTAAAAAAAGAATTATTTAATTTCATTTCTGGGCTATTACATATAAACGAATGCACTACCCACAAAGGAAGCACCCGAACCACTTATCCCTTGCATTTCCAACATTCATAAATTCAAAAAAGTACAACTGATTTGCAGAGACAGCCTACTACAGAAATCACAATCCTATTTACCATAACACATGAACCCAGCATATACAGAAGACTATAATATCCATAATACAGTATCAGATTGCATAACAAACATCCAAAAAATATAAAGTGTTACAATGTAACCAACCTAACATCAACCACTCTTGTGTATAATCAACAATAACACTACTAACATCAAACCTAGGAGCGTAAACAAAACCAACTTCACGGTGTCCATTCGCACCGTGGTCCGCTCAAATCGCCCCACGAGCGAGGCCAACCGACCCTCTATCTCTAAAAGCCGCCGATCCGAGAACGATGTGGAAGAGGGAGCATTGGTTGTGCCTCTTTCAATCTCATCCAGCAACTGCAGTATCACATAGGTTGACCAGTCGGAGTGTGGTGGATCCTTCCATTCGTAGAAGTTGCAGCCATTCACGCGGGATGGACAGCTCCAAAAGCGCTTGCCTGGATTTTTTCGGGTCCATGAAGTCCGCCTGGCAACCCTGAACCGACAGTAGCAAACCTTGTTGTCATCATCATCAGCCGCCAACTCACCGCCTGCAGGAAATCTGGGTCTGGATTGAATAGAAGAGCTGGAACCGGTGCTCATTTTAACCTTGCAAGAAATAACAATTATTAGCGTGAATAATGATTTAAAGAGATATAACAATGACATGAAAAATGGGGGAAGCAGCGTACCTAAAGACAATGACAACCCCGCGGAAGATTACATCACCTGGCTTAATTCAGAAGTAAAAGATAAAAGGAAATATCGTAACATCGAGACAAATTGAAATGTATATATATCTTCATCATCAGCAGGCTGAAACATATGTGAATGGCTCATAAAGTCAGTTTTTGTGTCATGGCTCAATGTAGATGTTTGTGTTTTATACATAAGCCCTCAGGAAGAAAGGTAATTTTTCAATAAATCCTGGTGGACATAAGCAGTTGCTCCAACACATCTCTCTCCCCCTCATTGGTAATGGAACCATCCAGGCTATAACCACCTATTTTTTCATACCCGAGGGACAAGGGGATCAGCTAATTATCTTCATCATTGGGCTAGGATCAGCCACTGAGCAATGCACCAGCAAAAAATTAAACTGGGTATAAAAACACATATGTTGCTCAGTATTCACAGAAGCACCAATGTGAAAAGCCACAAAAAAAAGAAAATGGGAAAAAACACATAAGTTTCTCAATGTTCACTGCAGCACCACTGTGCAAAGCCCCCCAAAAAAATTATACTGGGTATAAAAACACATATGTGTCTCATTGTTCACAGCTGCACCAATGTGCATTGACCCCAAAAAAAGTAAACTGGGTATAAAAACACATATTTTTCTCATTGTTCCCAGCTGCACCAAAGTGCATAGCACCCAAAAAATAGAAACTGGGAAAAAAAACACCTTAGTTTCTCAATGTTCACTGCAGAACCACTTTGCAAAGCCCCCAAAAAAATTAAATTGGGTATAAATACACATATGTGTCTCAATGTTCACTGCAGCACCAATGTGCAAAGCCCCCAAAAAATTTAAACTGGGTATAAAAACACATTTGTTTCTCATTGATCACTGCAGCACCAATGTGCAAAGCCCCCAAAAAATTTAAACTGGGTATAAAAACACATTTGTTTCTCAATGTTCACTGCAGCACCAATGCGCAAAGCCCCCAAAAAAATTAAACTGGTCCTAAAAACACATCTGTTTCTCATTGTTCACAGCTGCACCAATGTGCATTGCCCCCAAAAATATGAACCTGGGTATAAAAACACATATGTGTCTCATTATTCCCAGCTGCACCAATGTGCATTGCACCCAAACAATTTAAACTGGGTAAAAAACACATTTGTTTCTCAATGTTCACTGCAGCACCAATGTGCATTGAACCCAAAAAAATTAAACTGGGTATAAAAACACTTATGTGTCTCATTGTTCTCAGCTGCACCAATGTGCAAAGCCCCCAAAAAAATTAAACTGGGGCAAAAAACACATCTGTTTCTCAATGTTAACTACAGCACCAATGTGCATTGCACCCAAAAAAATTAAACTGGGTATAAAAACACATATGTGTCTCATTGTTCCCAGCTGCACCAATGTGCAAAGCCCCCAAAAAAATTAAACTGGGACAAAAAACACATCTGTTTCTCAATGTTCACTGCAACACCAATGTGCATTGCACCCAAAAAAATTAAACTGGGTAAAAAACACAAATTAATCTTCAATGTTCACTGCAGCACCAATGTGCAAAGCCCCCAAAAAAATTAAACTGGGGCAAAAAACACATCTGTTTCTCAATGTTCACTGCAGCACCAATGTGCATTGCACCCAAAAAAATTAAACTGGGTAAAAAAACACATATTAATCTTCAATGGTCACTGCAGCACCAATGTGCAAAGCGCCCAAAAAAATTAAAATGGGTTAAAAGACATATTTGTTTCTCATTGATCACTGCAGCACCAATGTGCAAAGCCCCCAAAACATTTAAACTGGGTAAAAAAACACATAATAATCTTCAATGTTCACTGCAGCACCAATGTGCAAAGCACCCAAAAAAATTAAACTGGGTAAATAGACACATTTGTTTCTCATTGATCACTGTAGCACCAATGTGCAAAGCCCCCAAAACATTTAAACTGGGTATAAAAACACATTTGTTTCTCAATGTTCACTGCAGCACCAATGTGTAAAGCCCCCAAAAAAATCTTCAAGGACATAAAAACACCTGTTTCTCATTGTTCACAGCTGCACCAATGTGCATTGCACCCAAAAAAATTAAACTGGGTATAAAAACACATATGTGTCTCATTGTTCCCAGCTGCACCAATGTGCATTGCACCCAAAAAAATTAAACTGGGTACAAAAACACATTTGTTTCTCAATGTTCACTGCAGCACCAATGTGCATTGAACCCAAAAAAATTAAACTGTGTATAAAAACACATTTGTTTCTCACTGTTCACTGCAGCCCCAATGTGAATTGCCCCCAAAAAAAGTAAACTGGGTATAAAAACACATTTGTTTCTCAATGTTCATTGCAGAACCAATGTGCAAAGCCCCCAAAAAAATTAAACTGGGTAAAAAACACAGCTGTTTCTCAATGTTCACTGCAGCACCAATGTGCATTGCACCCAAAAAAATTAAACTGGGTATAAAAACACATATGTGCATTACCCCCAGAAAAATTAACCTGGGTATAAAAACACATTTGTTTCTCATTGTTCACTGCAGCACCACTGTGCAAAGCCCACAAAAAATAGAAACTGGGAAAAAACCACATAGGTTTCTCAATGTTCACTGCAGCACCAATGTGCATAGCCCACAAAAAAATTAAACTGGGTATAAAAACACATTTGTTTCTCAGTGTATTTGGGTCACTATTCACGCGTCAATTCATCACTATTCACTCACTTTCCTCTCTCGCTTTAACAGAAGCACCAGTGTGCATAGCCCCCAACAAATCACATACGTATCTCAGTGTTCACAGCAGCTCTAATGTGCAATGCCCCATCAGAGAACAAAACTGGGTAAAAATCACATATGTTTCTAAGCCCTCAGGGTAACATGTTTTTAAGCATTCAGTATGTATTAGGCGGTTGCTCATTTTGAATGAACCTTCACACCTAATACAAATTTTTCTTCGTAACCGAGGGACAAAGTGATCATTATATGTTAGTCATCATAGGGCTGAAACATATGTGTTTTTATACCCAGTTTCAATTTTTTGGGGGCATTGCACATTGGTGCTGCTGTGAACAATGAGAAACAGATGTGATTTTATCGCCCTCAGGAAGAAAGTTTAGTTAGCAATAAATCATGGTGGTCATAATCAGTTGCTCCATCACATAACACACACGCAGAGATAGTGGAACCATCCAGCCTATATCCACCTATCTTTTTCATATCCCATGGACACATGGATCATGTACATATCGTCATCATTGGGCTTACAGGGAAACATCTACAAGGACCCATTAACCAAAACTGATAATAGGAGCCATCCACTTATGTTTCATAATATCACACACTGCAACATGTAGACATGGCCCAAAACCTGCACCAGTAGGCCCTGCCCATATGTATCACATAACAACAAAAAACAACATGGATAAAATATAGCAAAATATGTACCATGCAGCCAAATCATCAAAAGTGAGACATTAACCAAAAAAATTGAACCATAGAGCATTTCAAATATGTTTCATATCAAGACACCCAACATTATGGAGACATGACACATACCCTGCATCCATTACCCTACGCCACATGTATCACATTCACACACAAAAAACATCTAGTAGACACGCCAAAAAAACAGCAATGCGACATGCCAATATATTTCATACGTACCCATACAAAACATACCCAACACCAACGACCTCTACTCCCCACTCAACCACCATACCTTATAATCCACCCAATCTCATATCTATCCGACGCCATCTCCGCTGCCATAACCAGCGTCCCGCAAGTCCCTTTTCATTTCTGCCAGTAAATCTTCAAGTATAAGCTTTCGACTCTGCTGTGGAACGGCCAAAAATTGACGCCCCGCCAGCTCATTCATGCTAAGATCTTTATACAACTTCAACAGGATGTGGTGAGGGTACTCCGTAAACGCGTACACACTATGTGCAAGAGTTTCAGTCCAGTGGGGCTGGGAGTGTGCACTCCTAATAGCCTCAGCGACCTCTTTCACGTTGCAGGCAATAGCCCGCATTACATCAGGGTCTTCCCTCACAGCGCGACGCCGCTGTTTCTTCTTCCCCAGCGATGGTGGGGTAGCAGTTCTTGGCCCACCAGATGGACACTCTCCTGTCGACGCCTGTGTGGGTATGTCCTCAGGGACATGGTGGGGTGGAGTACGTATATGGGTAGGATCAGGCGTGACGGGCTCACCTTCCCCTCCAGAGAATGGGCTTGCAAAGCTATCGTACAAGGAACAGGACATATCCCCTCGTGCTGCGTCATCCCCGATGATGACTACGAGATCTTCAAACCATGGCAGTGGATGATTCACATATGCACGCTTGCGAGGGTTTGCCTGAACGATTACCAAATCATATATGAATATACCATTCATATATATAATTTATGTACTAGCACCTAGACTATGTAGAAGGTAGAAGTATTTACCGCCGCCCACGTGTCATAAATTTCTGGCTCCAGATGAATAATCTTATTATCAACATCCCAGCCCGCCCTGCTAATTTCCATGCAATCGTACACATCCTTGAGACGCGTCTTCAATGATTTCATGTGGTTTCTCACATTACCACTTGTGAAGGACGTCCCATGAGATTTATTGATTTCAGCTGCCGCGGCATTGAAGGCGGCCCATTTAAAGGTCTTATCGACCTTAAGGCCCTGCCGTGCAAGTTCTGCTAGCAATGGAATAAGTGTGGCATCGTGCTCGGGCTTCCATAGTTTGTTATGTTGTGAAGAAGAGGCAGGCTGCTTCAGCTTTTTGCTTGGACTTGATACAGACCCCTCGGCTTCATCACTACGCCGGCTCGACTTCCTCGAGGAGTCACTGCCGTGAGTTCTTTCATTTCCACTTTTTGGCGAGGGCATCGCGCATGCAATGTGCGAGGAGGAGGGTCTGAAATTGGGTAATTCTCCCCCTTGTAGCATATGCATATACCCATGGCCACTATGGGAGGGCATAGTCATGGGCATTTGCAATGGAGGAGACATGGGCATTTGCATTGGAGGAGACATGGACATTTGCATTGGAGGAGACAAGGGCATTTGCATTGGCAATGTGTAATTTCCATAAGGTTGATATGGCAGTCCATGCCCACCAGATTGGTATCCAAGCATTTGGTAGGGGTTAGGTGGAACCCGCATAGGAATTGGACGGTTGAGAAGGGGTTCCACCCTCCTCTCGGCATCTCCACGTTGTGTCCCATATAGATTTTCATATAAATGATGCATTGGATCACTCCCATCCGGGGAGGGCTCGCCCCCATGCCCTGATTTTTTAGATCCATCCATCCCTACATCATCAATCTAATTGTTATTAAAACTCATAAGTTGTCAGTAAACATCATTGACATGATAATGTATTTGCAGAGATAATACAGAAATTTAAATGATTAAAATGATCAGCCAAAGTATGAAAATATTGTCATCCTAAACACACCGAACGTCATGCAATAAGAAATGAACAGTGACACAATGTTCAGACTAGGCAAATAAAACGACCCCCTCATAGGCCATGCTCTTCTGTGTTCCCGTTATTATTTATCTTACAGTAGTCCACCCACATATCCCAAGCTATCTTCTCCTTGCGCATTTTCCACTGATCCCTTTGTTCGGTTTGTTCACGAACGGTCCCCTGTTGGGATAGATCAATAACATCGTCATCTCTCTCATCGATACCCTCTACTTCCTCCTCCACCCCATCCTCTTCTTCATATAGTTGGGGGTCATGAGGATCTGCAATCTGGATGTAATTATGCAAAACAGTGCACGAAAGTACGGTAGCGACCTGGCTCTTGAATGGGTAGTGAGGTTTGGATGTCAATATTTTAAACTTGTTCTTTAGGATACCAAAAGTGGACTCGATCTTTGATCTTAATGTAGAATGGCGCAGGTTGAATAGCTCTCGTCGATTTCGAGGAACCCGATCAGTATGGTCCTTCAAATGGTATCTAACTCCTCTGTACGGCGCTATGAATCCTGGCATTGTCGTATATCCAGCATCGCAAAGGTAATATTTACCTACATGCATACAAAGGCAACCAGTTTTCTGTTCAGACGCTTTCTGAGATACGTAAAACTTATTTATATGTTAATTTTAATATATTACCTTCATACACTCACAGCCCCAGTGGGGGGGGGTAAAGACAATGCATCTTTCAGGACCGTAAAATCATTTGCAGATCCTTCCCACCCAGCCAGTACGTATGTGAATCTTTTGTTTGGGGTAACAGCTGCAAGCACATTCTGCGTCACCCCCTTTCGCCCTCTAAACCGGGGTACGAGCCTTGCTGGTAGCGTGGCGTCTATGTGCGTCCCATCAATGAGCCCGATGCAGTCCTACAACATATTAAATGTGAACAATGTGCAGCACCAAAAGCTATCCTTATTATACTGCCACATATACATATACTCACACATACCTTAAAATATGGGAACCAATTTGGATTATTAAGTATCTCCGGCGGCGTCTCATTCGGAGCTTGCTTCACGAACATATCCCTAAGTGCACACAGTCCCGCCATCACTTTGTTAAAATATCGGCTAACTGTCCCCCCTCCCTTTATGAAATCCACTTGCATTACTCTATTCTTTGACTTGTGCCCTACCATATGAAGGAACATGGCCACCTGCTCCTCTACGGATACATGAATAGTGTCCTTGAGAAGATCACGCTGGCGCATTAATGATGCAAGATTCATGAAAGCATGTCTGCGCATTCGTAGGTAGTGCAAACAACTACTTTCCGACCCCCACAAAATTCTCCGCATGTGGGATTTCCTATGCAGATCCCGCATAGCTGAGGGCTCTCTGGGTATAGGGTCGGGCCTAGCGGAATTGTGTAATTGTAAGGCTAGTACGACAAACGTTATTGCAGCTGCGACGGCGATACATAACTCACAACCCGAATGGTCTCCTTGTGTATCCATGTCACCCTTAATTGAATAACACATATATTTACTGTTAATTATATACCTACCATGCTACATATGAGGAACACATTTCACAGAAAATTGTGCATATCAAAATGTTTTGCCCTCAGATTTACTGTGTACTCATATGGAAACACGTGGTTGCTTTGCCGTTGCTCTATCCTTTTCACCCTATAAATGAAACAATGAGACAAGCCCCAAAAATTCAACAAGTTGCCATTCACAAAAAAACAAAAAGCAGTAACCATGCACCACACATAGTATAAAACGAGCCGAAAATACAAACATCAAAATCCCAAAAACCACCACGGAGACGAGGTCCTATAATATGCGACACAGACCCTATGATAGCATCAAAAAACCCCCAAATTCAACAAGTTGACATGAAGTAAAAAATCATAAATAGGTCACCATGGACATAAACTCCCAAAACCGCTTCACTAAGCTTGGAGGAATGGCAGGACCATGTTATAAAACGAGCCAAAAATACCAACATCTAAATCCCAAAAACCACAACGAAGACGAGGTCCGATAATATGCTACACAGACCCTATAATTGCATAAAAAAACCCCAAATTCAACAAGATGTCATGAAGTAAAAAATCATAAACAAGTCACCATGGACATAAAATCCCAAAACCGCTTCCCTAAGCTTGGATGAATGTCCCAACCATGTTATAAAATGAGCCAAAAATACCAACATCAATATCACAAAAAACCTTCATGGAATCAAATCCAATAATCTGATAAACTGACCCTGTAATAGCGTAATTAAATCCCAAATTGCATTGATGAGCCATGAACACAAAAAAATTTAAACACGTCTCCGTGGACATCACATAACATATCATCACAATCACATTTGTTTTTAAATTGATACAAACCCTAATTTTAAAATGGCCCAACATTGTAAACGTCATCATGGGGCTTAAAGCGAACCATCGTAGCAAGCCTTCCTACGTGTAGGTCTGTAATCAAAATTCCCGTCTTTCAATCATCAATTTTTTTCCATCATTGGGCACATTTTAGATTGCACAATTTTCTGCAGTCACAAATATAATAAATTGTACACACTAGCCGCAATCGAAAAATTGCGTCCCAAGATTATATGAAATAGCCGCAAGCAAACCAACAACAACCATCTGCAATCTGAAATTGCTGCAATTTTCTAAGAAATCCCAACAACAACCCAACAACCAACAACAAACACAATCGCAATATTCTAAGAAATTGCTGCAAGCCACCATGCCCAGCAAACCAACATCACCCTCATAGGCCATTTAAACCCTAGATTCAGCACAGAAGCAATAAAATTTATAGAGGGCAAAATATTATACCTCTAAGATAAATTCCCAAAATTAGAGAGAGATCCTGACGACCGAGGTAGGGTTTTGCTCTGAGCTTGACCGACGAACCCAACAAGCTAGGCACACCCCCTCCTTCAGAGCCTATCAGGAAATCAAAGCCAGGAAGCTTGAGATCAGCAATGGCCGCATGCAACGCCGCTGGAAAAGGCGTTCAGATAGCTAGGGTTTTTTTCTCCCCCAACTGAAAACTGCGCGAAGGAAGGTGAGGAGATGGAGTTTCTGACCGTGTGGGACCGGCAACGAGGAGAATCAGCGAAATCCCCGCATTTTCCGGGGATTTCAGACTGAGAAAGCAAGGCGGCCACGTCGGAGAAGAGGAGGGACGAAGAAATCGCCGAGGGGTCGCCGAAAGAAACAGGCCAGAGGAAAGCGAGAGCGGAAAGTGAGTGAATAGTGCTGAATTGACGCGTGAATAGTTACCCCAAATCACTTTCCACGTGAATTTCTCACAAAAGAAACAGGCCCTAATTGTTTGCTAATTTTTTGCTGATGTGCACCGTCCAAAAGTGCATTTGTGCTGAGTTTACATATCAGGACTGGCGAAATTACCCTTTAGAGACATCTCGGTCACTGGTAAAGCTTCGCACTCCGCAGCAGCTCACTTTGGTATCTGAAGTCAACTCGGTCTCTGAAGAAATTTCGAAACAGCGTAGCTCACGTTCCCATGGACGCAGCTCACCTTTCTTCAAAAAATCCCCAAAATCTCCACCCTAACCCCTACCATCTCTGACCTCCGACAACGACCCACTCGGGCCTACCGGTGCCCAGCACTCACTGGCCTTGCCACTCGCGCCGCCCTGCACCCCCACGCCCCTACCTGCGCCGCCTAAATTCTGGGGTTCTGATCTCCCTCCCTCCCTCCACACCCCTCCCACCGAAAGGTGCCATGGATGAAGAAATCACCGGAGGAGCACCATCTTAGAATCTGTGTCCAAGCACAAGCTGTGAGATTCAAGTTTGCGTGAAAACACATATTAGTTTATTATTTTTTCAGTTTCATTAATTATCAATTAATGTCTTTTCTCAATACTTTCTTTGATGAAATTAAATGCCATTAGTCACCAATTCATGTAATAAATTGCATGTTAGCATTTGGCGCTATGATGAGAGAAGATTGAGGGGCACGTGAGCTGCGCTTCATAGAGTGCAATTAGCTGTAAACTCAGCAATTCATGCTATAGCTTGGAGTGCGAAGCGTTAGCAGCTGACCATAAACAAAGAACAGAAGCATTGACTTCAGAGAAGTAGGTGGAATGCAAGATATTGAAGCAGGAAGACGCTCTCTAGGATGGAAGTAGCTCAGGGCAAAAGAAGTCTGTGCACCCAAAGTGAAAATGTCTGCAATCTCGGCAATTCTAAGGGGGTTTTTGGGGTTTTTTTTAAAAACATTTGTTAAACGGTAGTGTTAAGGCCACAATTGGCGTCAACGGTAATTGGACTGACGTGGACTCTTCTGTTGAGATTGAGCCTCGTCCATTGGTGAAGTGTGACCCAAGGTTCACAGAACTAGTGTCGATAGTGGTTGAGATGAGAGCGCAGTGCATAGTCTTATTCGACCCCGTATCAGAATACGACGATAGTTCGACCTTCGAGTTGGGTCGATCCTCGATCAACTGTCGATGGGAGATGTTGTTCGACCTTTCTGCTGGGTCGAGTCTTGATCGCTTGTACCACAAAGAATCGTCAGGGGGGTCGGATCTGGGTTCCGACACAAATCTCCGCCGATGCTTAAGTTAGAATTGGACTTAAGCGAAGGCTCTCGGGGCTGTCGAGAACGAGTCACGGATGTTCGTCTCAAGTCAGTCACCTCAAGCTAGTTGGTGGAAGAAATATAAGTGTGGACGAATAATAGTTCAGAGTATCATGTCTTTCATATCTTGGGAGTTTGCCCTTATTCTGATTGTTCTTATTGTATTTATAGACCGGAGTCTCTTCGGTGACGTTGGGGGATTTAACTGTCACCAATTATGGTGGCATGATCACCCCTCATTAATATGGGTAACCCACCCATGCCTTCCGCCATTTATGAGTCATTATCAACGGCATCCTTGAGCAATGAAAGCTCAACAGGCAAATGGCATGTGGGCTGTGACTGAGTTGATACTTGGCCTCCTTTGTGAGCCCCAGCGGCTTGACGGGCTCAGACGATATCTCGGTAGGCTGTAGTGCCCTAGGAAGCCACTGCACATGTACTAGAGGGGGGGTGAATAGTACTTTTAAAATAACGAGGAGAGTTATTCCTAATTATCGTGCAATTAACAAACAACAATGCGGAATAACTACAATCAAGAAATAATGCAAACGCAAACACAATGGTTTAATGGGTTCAGATCCACCCAAGTCTTCCCGACTTGTTCCCGGTGATGCTACGTCCCAACCACCCGGATCCCTTCCGGATACTTTAGTTAGAAAACCTCTAACCCAAGATTTCCAATATGACCACTTGCGAAAACCTCACAAGTGCAATCGACCTACAATCGATGACCGTGACTCCCACAACCCGGGATCACACAAAACCTCTCAAAACCAAGAGTATACAATTCAAATATAACTGAAATGAAATGCTTACCAACAAAATACCTATGCCTTGAGATTTCTTACCAAATTAGGGCAAAGAGGATTTTGATGGAGGAAGAGTCACCAAACCCTAGCTTCAAGAAGATGACCAGCAATGGAAGCCTAGGGATGAGATGGATGACCTAGAAACAAGCCCTTGGCTTGAAAGGCTCACAACCAATGAATCTCTCTTGAGGAATGAGAGTGAGGGAGAGATTCTTGAGAATGGGAGAGCTTGAAGATGAGAGTTGAAAGCTTCTCTTTGAATCAATAGAACTCTGGAAATAGCAGCCTTGGATCCTATGAAATAACCCCTCCAGGTATTTAAAGGATCAAGGGAAGAGAGAGAGAGAGAGAATCGTCGCTTTTAAATCTCCAACGGAACTAAATCTGAAGCAGACTAGTCGGTCAAAGAACAACCACTGACCGACTAGTTCATCAACTAGTCGGTCGGTGAGACAACATGAACCGACTAAGAGGTGAACAGTGAACAGATTGAATTTCAGACCTAGAAATCTAGTCGGTCCAAGAAGACTGTCTGACCGACTAGTTTCACAACTAGTCGGTCGGTCAGTGAACTTAGACCGACTAAGAGTTAAAAACTAATAGTCTGAATACAAATTGATTTAGTCGGTCCAAGAACAAATGTTGACCGACTAGATCAACAACTAGTCGGTCGCCAAACGTTCTTAGACCGACTAACGATAAACAGTAGCTCAGGAGAAAATTGGCATGTACAGTAAAGTCCAACTAGTCGGTCAAAGAAGCATCACTGACCGACTAGTTCACAAACTAGTCGGTCGGTGAGTCAACGTAGACCGACTAACTGTAAACAGTACTGAACAAGAAAAGATTAACTCATACTAGAGGTCCAAGAAGCTTTGCTGACCGACTAGATCACCTTCTAGTCGGTCAGTACTTCTTCTTGTACCAACTAACATGCACAAACAAGTCCGAATCGAAGCGCGATGCTTCGAGGAAGTTAGAATGGACTTGTACAAAGATCCTAGAGCTACGATATGAGCGTTATGAAGATAGAAATGTAAGAATTACTCAAGGCTTAACATTCTATAGATCGAAGCTAAAAGACTATAAAATAAACCTTAGCGATCCGTCTTCAAAGCTTCGATCAAATCTTCATGACGTCCAAAAAGGTCCAAAAGCTTCAACGAAGCTTTAGGCATTGAATACGAGCTTTGAGAAGTCTTAAGATGTCGCTTTGAGTGTTCTCGTGAATTTGGCGACGATCTTCATAACTGCGCTCACAAATTGTTAGTTCATGATATATTTATGTTTGCTCATCATCCAAAACCAAATCCGGGGAGTCCAATACTCAACATAGGCTTCTTATTGTAATGCTCCTAAGTGATAATACTCGTATTCCTCCTTCAAGTATGTGGAAAATTCATACTTTGACCACTAACTTGGACCAAGTTTACTTACATGACCAACTAGTTTGCAATTATACCCAAAGTGAATGTTGGTTGATTTGGCACATTGAAAGATGGATGTTTAAATTCGCACATTTATGTTGCAGATAAACCCGATGTAATGCTAAATGTTAAGTGAATAATGAAAGCCCCATGGTGTCTCTTCCACTCTAAGGTGGGTGAGCAACTCAGAATGGGGTGGGGGAACCAAAGCATTAGGAGGACATAGTGTGGACTGGACTCTCGAGGTTCTTTTCTTTGGCACTCCTACCGCGGGGAGTGGTCGTGCCCCTTAGGGGGGGTGTGGTTCCTTTGGCCTTCAAGATCGTGGCCCTTTGGGCCGTGGAGAGTGGTTGAGTTACGAAGGCTCCTGACGAGCTAGCACGCAAGAGAGTAAGAGAATCTTTCCACCCGCCTTATGGGTGAGATCCAGCTCCTTTGTGTCCCACTTGATGTTTAGGTTCCAAACAACGAAGATTATTTAACAAACTTAGTACTAGTGACCCATGTGCTGTGTTGTGATTATGGCTTGTGTGGGTGTGTTTCCTACTAGACACGCTGTGACGTGCCCCTTTCCCCACTCCCCAGGTACAGGTTCCGAGACGACATCACCCCTACCGGACTACCGTCGCCCTGAGGGCGACTCTTTCAGGCCAGGAGCTCAGAGCAGTTAGATAGGGCACTGGTGTAGTGGGTTGGGGGTAGTTTCTTGTGAGCAGTTACTTTTGTTTTCCCCGTCAGCTTTTGTGCCCCATGACTCTGGTGGTGGTATATGTACAGTACATGAAGTTGTGGTGTGTTGATAGTAGATGATCTGTGTTGCTCACTCGTACGCTCCCGCTTGTTGTTTGCCGCCGCCTCGCTGTACTTTTTTGTGTTGTGCTGGAGCTTACAGTTCGTGCTTTACTTTTGCACCTGTTTTTAATTGCCTGTGTTGTTCTAGCAGTTGCAGTGGCCTGCTAATTTTCTTGCAGCACCTTAACGCTTGGTACCCCCGTACCGCGGCCGTCACCTCCATCCCGTTTTGGGCGCCAGGGCGTGACACTTATCAACATTAATTTCCCTTTTCTCGAGTGCCAGCCCAATGGTTTGACAGGTTGTTTTGGCATTTTTCGAAAAATTAGGATATTTGTGAACTCAGCAATTAAGTTTGTCCCGATAGTAATTCCCTTTTAATTTCTTATTATTCAGTATAACAATGAATTTGTACTTTTATTTTTAGAAATTTTCAGGCGCTAACATGCATATTATAAGTTTTTATTTTTTAAAATATTTTTTGTAATCATTAGATCGATCATGACCGATTAAAATACGAAAATAAAGCGAATCTAACGATATTTAACTCTCAATCTAATTTACGAAAATAACGGTTGAATAATAGAATTTTTGTAACGAGTAAATTAATGGTGAAATCCTCAAATAATACATTCATAATATTTTGAATTTTAGATTTTATAATGTACACAACAATGCTATGAAAAAATTAAAAAAACTTTGAGAATTTGTTTTTTTGATAGTAGTGCATACATGTTAACTCCTACCCATATATAGTGATATGATTGAATTTAGGGAGAGGGCGGCGGATTTTGGCCAATTTCTGTTAGATCTCTGATATAAACGCAGTGGCCACTCGCTCAATAATAATGTGCAGATTTTTCAAGGAACACATGAATAATTCCGTGGATTTTTTAAAAAATATTCGCTGATTTTTTTGAACGATTCACGAGTTAAAACATGTTAAAGATTCTTGTTTTTAAAAGGTTACTTTTACATCATTGGGTTATTTCCTAATAACGACACTGGGCCGTCCCAAGTCAACTTTACTGGGCTAAGCCCATAAACTTATATTCGGGGTTTTATAATGCATATGAAGGTTAAAGCCCGCAAAAGAAGACAGAACGGCCATTCAGGCCCATCATATTCGCCGAGCCCGTATAAATACCAGTGGCCTACTTGGTCAATTGCGGTTCGGATCACACACATTAAGCCTCCACGTTCCTAAGGGGAAGTGGGGGAAATGGGCCCAATAATGGCACATTGGCCACTCGCTCACTACGCCCGACACCCAGGCACGCACAAGCGACGATCGGACGAGTCATTTACCCCATGTCAGGATTAAGGAGATGCGGATCCTATAAAAGGACCAAACCTCGGAAGAACAAGGGACAACAGTGTTACTAATTGATATGTACGCTGATATCACTTGCCTTTTACCTTCAACTACATATCTTCATCCATAACTCGGTCGGTCAGCCACATAGTCGATCTCCCTTTAGATCAACTTGTCGCCCGAGTCTACCTTATGTTCCATTACTAACTTAAGCATCGAAGGGGATTTGGGTCGGAACCCAAATCCGACCCCCATTACGTCTTATTGTGCTGGAGGTCAATCGATAGGTGTACCTCAATTAGCTGGAGCTCCACTGAGCTAGGTCGGATATCTTCCCAGTAGCTTGGCCGCCGACTTGCAGACCCAAGCTACCCAGCTGAAGAGCCTGACGACCCCGACTGACAAAGGCATGCGTTGACACAAGGCGTCGAAGTCAGCCATCTTTATTGTTGACCGGAACCTTATCGTCAACAGTTACTAATTATTCATGGGATATTTGAAAATTTCGTGAATAATTCATGAATTTTCAACAATTGGTGTATTATCCACTAATTTTTCCACTAATCCCTGAATGAAAATACTTTTAAGATTCACGGTTTTTAAAAATATTCTAATTATTCGCGAGCTATTTGAAAAATTCATGAATAATTCGTTGATTTTTCAAAAAAACCACGAATGGAAATTTGGCAAAGATTATCGATTTTTTTGAAAAATTTACAAATTACTCATGATTTTTGAAACAAGATCATGAACTTTTTGAAAATAGTAATTTATTTAGCTTGTTAAAAATACAGATACATGAATAGGAGAGTAATTAGTTTTGCTCACTTTTCTATCTTTTTAATTGGGTAATACGATGAAAACCACAAATAAAAGTTTTAATATTTATTTCAGTTTTTTTTGTTTCTTTTTCTTTTTCGATTTTCTTCCAACCAGACAATAAAATTTTGACCGTCCTTCTTAATCTATCTACATAAGAATCAACACGCCAATATAAATGAAAAATAACGCTAAACTAACGATAAACATTAACTTGAACAAAAAATTATACTGGTTTCACTTAATACCTGATGTACTTACATTTGGAGAGAGCATTGATGCATTAATTATACTGGATTAAAATATGCGATGTTTGGTTCCAATCCAACAAATACCCAAACCCGCTAAGAAAACAGAGGAAAAAACAAAGGGGAAATTCACCTTTTGGCTCTCGAACAACGATTCTTTAACCTCTAAGTTTGCACTATGCATTTCTATAGGTAGCCGCATACGTGTACATTCGCACAAAAAACTAGGTGAAACAAGGGTTTAAATACTATTTATATAAATCTCTAAAAAAATGCTCATAAATTGTTAATTTTTTTTTGGAAACCCAGGAAAATCCCCAACCCCCTCCCACCACCTTCGGCTTAGGAGGGTATGGCGAGAGCCCGGCCGAGACTATGCAAACTGTGGGGTGACCGACGTGCAATCAACGCACAACAAATTCGACAACAATTACCATGTCACAGCGGCCATAGGCCTCGAACCCCGCACCCTTTGGCTTTGGAGCGGAATGACTTACTGTTACGACCTAAAGATCGTAGGGGTCCCACCCGAATCCGCCCACATGACCCATGGACTCTCCGCTTCATGAAAGGGTCGCCACCCCGAAAATCCGTGGCAATATAGAGACGGGCGCGCCTTGCAGCGTCCCCCGACCCGGCCGAGGCGAACAACCACAGCCGCTCGACACACCGGGGGTAGCGCGCTTGGGGACGCCTGGGTAGCGCCGCCGGGCCTACTGACATAGGCACGGACGTATCCTTCCGTACCGGCGAACCGTAGCCCGTGACCGGTCGGGGGGCGCGGCCGGGCCGGACAACCCCCGATCCGAACGACCCGCCCGATTCCCATGAACCGCGGCGCCTAGAGTGATACAGCCCGACCTTTAGTTCGTCGCCAACGACAAACAACCTAGGATAAGGACACGACTGACACATACGTCACCCGACTGACTGACAAAGCGCCCCCTGACGGTTGAGCCGACTGACGGTTAGCGCTTTCGGCCCTGACATCCCGACAACAGCACCCCTTGGCCGTTGCGCCGCCTGACAAAAGCAGGTCAGGAACTCCTGTTCCCGACATCCTTGTTCGAAGCTTCCGCTGACAACCGAGCCAGCTCAGCACGTCTAGTCAACATGCCAGATCAGCCCCGCCTAGTCATCTCCCGACAGGTATAAATACCCACCCTTTCCTTACGGAGGGGGGGTTGGAAAATTCTCTCTTAATCTATCATTCACACACGAGAACAAAGGTCGTCCATGTCTTTGTTCTCCCACTTATAGCTCGCCACGTACGGTCGACACACCGTTAGTCCGGCCGGCGTGTCTAGCCCCCGTTTTAAGTCCTATTACTGACTTAGGCATCGGAGGGGCTAAGGGTTGAACCCCAACCCTGCCCTTTTGACGAGTTGTTCGTGCTGCAGGAAAGCTCGCCCCTTGACAAAAGTCAACTTCGGCCTCCCGCCATCCAACCTTCCTCTGCTGCATCCGGTGAGATTCGACCCCGGGATCACCACCGGCGACGGGTCCAACTTCTTCACCCCACTAATCACTTGTAAAACAGCCTACCTAAACCTTCTTCTCCATATAACCACCGTGCCCTTAGTTCCCCATCATACAAATTCATTGTACGCGAGTTCCACCTCGTAACACTTACCACTAGGACACCTTCTCGTGGGCATAAATTGTTAATTAATCGGGGGATATTTTTGATGTTTTTCCACAACATTTTTTTCAACCGATGCGCAGAGGCGGGCTTTTATATTTTAACTAGTCATAACCCGTGCCCGCGGGCACGGGGCATTCAAGATTTTTCCTTGCAAAATCGTTGTCCCAAAAAAAATATTTCCACAGCCAAAATTTAAAAGAACAACAAAGTAGAGTAAAAAATTTTAGAGGCACGCCGCCTTCGGCGAGGAGCAATAAATTCGTGCGGGTGCCTTCGGCGCAGAACAACGAATTAGCGTATAAACATTTAGCGGGGCGCCTTCGGTGCGGGCGCCTTCGGCGCTCTGCTTGAGTGGTTAATTGAAACGGACGCCCAAAAAGCTCGGACGCCCAAAAAGCTCAGTCCGCCTCTTTGAATGTAAATTCCCTTTGTTTTTTTTTTTGGGTTTGAATTTTTTTGGGCAGGTGTTTCGATGAGTGCAAAAACAGGTGAAAATGAGAATGGTGGGTTTGAGTGTATGTAGTGTCTTGGGGTTTTTGGTTTTTTTGCTTGGGGGTGTGATTTTAGGTGTTTGGGTTTGGGTGTGTTTTTGGAGGCTTGGGTGGAGTTTTGCGTTTTTTGGGTATTGGGTTTAAGAAGGTTGTCTCATGTGGCGATGTGACATTGCCACATGGGACAAAGATTCAAAAACATCCCTCTTTTGTAATATAGATTTTTATATTTTAAACTCTTCCGCTCAACGGACGGACGGACGAACAATGCCACACTTCCCCTTCAAACCTTTCTTTTCCCGCGCAATCTCCACGATCTCCTCTCCATTGAACACAACCAAATTATCTCCCACCCAAGAATTCACCCGTCGCCTCCTCTCCCTCATCGCATCCCTCTCCCTCTCCCCCAACAACCCAAAGACCCTCGCCGCCATCGACTCCCTCCTCCTCCATCACCTCCTCCATCCCCTCGGCCCCACCCCCACCCTCATCGCCCTCCGCGGCCTCTCACTCCTTAAAAAGCTCACCCGGGCCAAATCGATCATCGCCTCCCTCATCCACAGAAACGCCTTCCCCCTCCCCTTCACCTACAGCCTCCTCCTCCAGTGCGCGCTCCCCGACGCCTCCATCCGCGACGTCGAGGCCGCGTGGTGTTCCGATCTCCACCAACCAACGCTCTTATCCGATTTCATCATCCATCTGTGCAGGTTCTCACAAAATGCGCCGGAGATCGAAAGAATCTATTCGCGCATTTCGTCGAGCGGGTGGCGGGTGAGCCGTGAAGCTCACGCCGCGCTCGCAGGCGCGATGAATCCGAACTGGGGGAGATTGGTTTTGAGCGAGATGGAGGAGCCAGACGATCTGAGCTACTTCGCGGTGTTCCGGAGATTTTGCAATGCCGGGAACGTTCCAGAAGCGGACTCGTTGTTGAGAGATTGGAGCAACAGGAAAGAGATCGGGATGGATGTTTCGATTTATGGGAGTTTATTTTATGGACTGTGTAAATCTGGAAAGTTTAGGGAGGCACGCAAGCTGTTTGATAAATTGACTGTAAGAGATAGTAAAAGCCAAATTGTCGCAAATCATAGTCCTCTGCTCAAGCCGAGACGGCGGGCTATCTTTCAAATGACTTGGCCGGGCGTAATCTCTGAAACGATGGCATTCGAGGCCTACTTTCGGCCATTGTGTAGTGTTGGGAGGCTCGATGAAGCAGAGAGATTGTTGAAAACAGCGATGAAGAAGAGCACATTGCTAGAGGGATGCGTGTATAATTCGTTCATAAAGGCTCTGTTTCGTGCCGGTAGAGCCAACGATGCATTGAGTTTCTTTGAATCCGAGAGAAAGAAGGGGCATGTTTGTGCTAGAGATATCGCGGTGTCCGTCATATTTGGTTTGTGCGATGTTGGTAGGGTTGATGATGGGCGCGAGCTTCTCGGTGAGATGATAGGCGACGGGCTTGTACCGACTGCTCGAATCTGGATTCAGATTATCAAGAGCTACTGGGAAATGGGGAGCAAAGCGAAAGCAAGTGAGCTATTCGAGCTCGTGAGGGCTGAGGATGGCGACGGTCATGGAGCTAGGCCGGACGCGGGGACGTACTCCATGATGATTGCCAAGTTCTTGGAGGAGGGGGAAGTTGACAGATGCATCTCTCTTCTTGAGGAAATGGTTGGCAAAAAGTTCAAGGCTGGTGTTGGTTTGTACAGCGGGGTTGTTAGAGGTTTGCACAAGTGTGGGAGAGTTGAGGAATCGACCAAGTGGTTGGATAGAATGATAGTGGATGGAGTCTTGGTTTCTTATGAAGGATGGAAGTCTGTGTATGATTCCATTTCAATTGAGGGAGATGGGTTTTGGAAGGAGATTGATGACAATTACAACGAGGTTAGAAAAGGGGGGAGTATGAGAGGGAAGGGTAGATGAAAATTATAATGATTTGATTTCTAAGTTAAATTGAATTGGGTCCTTTGATTATCCATTTATTTTATTAGCATAATGCTAACCAACCTTCCTAACGACCCCTTGGTGTTGTAAAAAGTTAAAGGTAGTCCGGTAATAGCTCGGACTTGGCTGAAATAACTCGGATTGAGTTGTATTTGGCTCATGGTTAGCTCGCCCAGTACTCAGTCAGTTAATGTCGTACTATGCCAGCTACTGCAATTGTACCCTCATTAAAAACCATCCAACAATATCGGTGGTGAGAAAACACACATAAATTGTAAATTGTTGTTGTTATTATGAAATGTAGGGAGGGATCAATATTTAAAGAAGTGCATATAGGAATAACTTTGGATGCATGCCTTGATGCTAAGGGCCTGTTCTTTTGTATGAAATTATAATTGGGGAAAGTTGAGAAGTGTGGAATCTGATGAGAGAGAAATCTGTGTGTAGTGTATCCTTTTGTTGGAAAGTTGGGTTGGATTGTGGAGTTGAAAAGTTGAGGTGGGTCCCATTTCGTGTAGTGTGTTCTTTTGGATGAATAAAGTGGAGTGAACTATTTAATTAATAAGTTAAAAAAAATTGCAAACTAAGGCCTCCGATTGGAGGGGAGAGAATGGGCCCCACAAGCGGCTGTGAATCCGCTGTATTCCACACGTTTTGCGCGGATTGCAAATTGCTCCGAGAATTAACAAATTCGGTCTCCACGTCAGTTTCCCCCGAAATTTTCCGAGCCCGCAAAAGAACACAAATCCGAGAAAGCTGGACAATCCCGTGGGTTGCAGGGTTGAACAATAATATTTCCCAACTTTTCACAGCGTTCCAATCAAAACAACAGGCCCTAAACAGGAACATGGAAAGTTAGAGGCCAAGTGGGAGAAGAAAATGTCTGTTCCACATGCAGATGAGAATAATTAGAGTTTGTTTGGTTGTAGTATTGGGTGTCATAGAATCTTGATGAGTTGGAAAGTTGTATTTTTTAAAAATAGCTATTTTTTGTTTAATTAGTTTGAAACGTAGAATTGAAATCATTTAGATTCGGCAAGAAATTCAAACCAGTAAATCAGAAATATCAACATTTTTTCCTACTACTGAAAACGATAAATCTTCACTTTGCTGGTTTGCACATGGCAATATCTATATTATACTTGAAGAATGTTTTTGAATACTAGTGTCAACAAAGACAAAATAAAGAGTGGCCATGATTTGACCTTGGAGAATGAAAGGATGCGATGAGTTTTGAAAAAGTTTTAAGTGAGAATCCATTTATTCAGACATTATCATCATTGAATAATCAAATATCATAATAATGAATTAAGATTCAAAGTGAAAATCTATTATACATTTGACAGTGTTTTTTGAATTCTAGGGCTGACTAGGACAAGATAAAGAGTGGCTGAGATTTGATCTTGGTAAATCAATGGTTGAGATTGGATTTTGGGAAAATTTTGGTGAGAAAAGTGTCTTGGGAACCAACACTTTGAAATTAGAAAATATTGGGAAAGATTGTGGAGATTAAATTTGGGGGTAAGTGCATCGGGAACCTAAACTTTGAAATTAAAAATGCCTTGGGAACGATCGTGAAGATTAAATTTGGGAGGAAAAGTGTCTTGGGAACCAAAACTTTGAAATTAGAAGTGTCTTGAGAAAGATTGTGGAGATTAAATTTGGGGGGGAAAGTGCCTTGGGAACCTAAACTTTGAAATTAGAAGTGCATTGGGAAAGATTGCGGAGAATCATGATCCATTTGAGGAACAACAAATTAGCATAAAAATATCCTGAGTTTTGTTGCTCCGCGCCAAAGGCGCTCGCTAAATTTTGCCGAATTTGTTGTCCCGAGCCGAAGGCGCCCGCTAAATTTTGCCGAATTTGTTGTCCTGCACCGAAGGCGCCCGCGTCGGTGCGGGCGCCGAAAAGCTTTTTACGCTAATTTGTTGTTCCGCCTGCGGGCGCCAAATTTGTTGTTCAACGCCGAATTTGTTGTTCAGCGCCGAAGGCACCCATGACGCTAAATATTTTTACGCTAATTTATTGTTCTTGTTATGAATCAACTACTGAGGGGAGAGCCCTCAAGTCTATATTTATAGCCAAAGGGGAGAATACAAGTGGGTATGGGCCCAACCACTTGGGTTGGCCCAATAACTCATCAACCCAGTAAATACACATTCACAACACTCCCCCTTATCCAGCCATGGTTGTGGACCCCGCTCATGAATACTTCAGGATTCTGAGCCTGTATGGGTCTCACATGGGGTGGATACTTCAGGATCCTGAGTTGGTGAGATTTGCCTCGTTAAAACCTTTGGCTTTGGAAAACCCAGTGGGAAAAACCATAGTTAAGGAAAAAGAGTGCAAACGCTCTTTGACTCCCCCTGATTTGTACAAGTGACTCTGCTCATGAATACTTCTGGATTCTGAGCGTCACTGAGGGGTGGATACTTCAGGATCCAGAGTTGATGTGATTTGCCTCGTTAAAACCTTTGGCTATGGAAAACCCAGTGGGAAAAACCATAGCTAAGGGAAAAGAGTACAAATTCTGTCAACTCCCCCTGATCTGTAAAAGCTCTTAGGCTTTCAGATCTCTTAGGCTTATCTCATCACTCCTATTTACAATATTCCGAAAATGTACACAAATTACAAATTTTGTCACCATCAAGCAGCTGCTGAATCCAGAAACTCTGGAGAGGTGTGCTAAGTTTCGTCGCCTCTGATGTGGTCTTCAGACTATATGGTCAGCTCCACGGAACCAGCCTCTATCCCAATCGTCACTGGGATGTGATGTACCACCAGGCGCCCTTAAATACACCATTGGTGTGATTCTGGAATGGTGAGGATCTCGGAATTATAGGATGATGTTGCCTTCATAAGTTGCTTTGCATATTTGCAGTAGATGGTCATCCCACTGTTGGTACCTGTTCTGTGATTTCACAGCATAGGGACTGGACCTGAAACCTGCATTTGCATAAACATTGGAGGATGCTACTACATTTTGTAAGTCCGAATATTTCGACCCTTGGAGTAAGCGCAGAAGGCTTAACTCAGGTCTAATGGCCCTTTTTAGGTGCCAACTATCTCTGGCTAATGAGTTTACTGCAATTGTTATACCGGGACACATGCAGTTAGCCAGGAGTGCATGATTGCACTAAGATAAGGGATTTTAGGACCAGTTATATCCTCCCCCTCTTCCAGCGATCGGAAGGGTTCTTTTTGTTCATCCAGTAAGTGTACCACCGTAGGTGTTCTTTGGATGACAATGGTCCTGTTAATATCTCCCACGCACTTCTGGGCGTTTGTAACAGGATTCTATGAGACATTACTTTATATTTGCCTAGGTCTTTTTTATTTCATGTTTTAAAAGTCAGGCTTGTACATTTATTTCGGTTTTATCTTCAGGAGATCCGATGAGATGTTAGTTGTCTACAACTAAGATCTCTAATCCTGTTCTTTGCATAGATGCAAAGACAACCTTCAGAAGGAATCATTGACTTGTCAAGTGATTCTCTTGGTTGTACATTTATTTATACTTATTGTTTTTCTTGAATAGACGTCCCGAAGTCTAGTCAGGCAATTTAAGGAGATGTGGAAATTATCTTTACAAGATATCCACGAAGGTATGCCGTCACAACATCCAATAACAGCATATCCAAAATTTTCCTTCGCCAAATCGTAAGGTATTCGCTTTTGATAACTTAGGGAGACTGATGCATCATTTATGAGACATGCTCATTTGAATTTGTTTCGATCCCTAGTTTCAGCGAAATTTTCCTTGGGCTATAGGTTGTACCGTATAGCAAACGATTTTGTATTTATTTTTCTTATGTTAGCAATACTTTGTTTTATCCACAGGTTTGACACCTTTTGGTGTCTGGACTTCAGGTCCGAACATTTCACGTTTCATAAGTGAGTCCAGCTCATCTTTTATTGCCGCGTTCCACGTTTGGCCAATCTCTACGTTTGCCTTCTAGCAACGGAGTGTGGAACGATAATTTATAAACATCATCGCCATTGCGATGTATATGGCAATATGATACGTGAATACATTGTCGACAATTTTTGTTCTATCTGTCCAACACCTCCCCAGTACGTACAACATTTACTTAATTTCACTTTTTTCCGGTAATTCCTCTGCAGTGGATTCCGGGAAGGGTGATGGTGTGGACATGAGCTCATTGTCCTGTGGTAGTATTGTCTTAAGGTCTCCAGGAGTTTCTGTCCTTGGAGCCTGGTGGTCTGCCTCTTTTCTGTTGAGGATCAGCCACTTCTGCTGCTGGTGGATTGCATCCATTCTCGGGGATGTCAATCCTAGCTGGAGTTTTTGCAGCAGGGATGTGTGATCTGACAATCTTCTGGTTGTCAATAAATGATTCCGGTAATTGGTAGACAGTGTTCTGTATGTGGAGGATCTTCGGGATCTCTTCTGCACATTGTATTGTTACCGGATCATGGTGGGTCAAACTTTTTGTATCCCACGTTATAATTTTCTTCGCACCAGATTTTCTAGTATCTGGGCATATATTTGGGAAACTTGTCTCATCGAAATCACAGTCTTCAAGATGTGCCTTAAATGCGTCCCCTGTTTGGGGTTCTAGGTATCTTATAAGTGAGGGTGAGTCAAACCCTGCATGGATACCTAGGCGACGTTGAGTACCGTTTTGGTCCTCTTTGGTGGTGCGATGGGGATTTAAGATTGCGCGACCGGAGATTCTCAGATGAGAGATGTTCGGTGGCATTCCATATGCAAATTGCATTGGAGACTCTGACCTCCAGAGGGTCTTATTTTCATTTACGATGCAGCATGCAGAGTTTGCATGTCCCCATGCATCCATAGGCAATCGGGATTTAATGGACGTTTAGTCCATTTGAGTCTACTTTTCAGTAACTCTGCTGACCCATTTTGGGTATGAACATGCGGCACTTGTATGTTCATTTTCAATTCCCGTTGATTTGCAGTACTCTTGAAAAGACTGGGAGGTATATTTCCCAACATTAACCAGACTTATTTACAATATTTTATTGTCTGGGAAATGTGCCCGCAACATTTTTATTCTTGTGCCAATAGCTTTTGGAAAAGCTAAGTTGCGGGTCTTGTAGTAGACATACGTACGAATATTCTGAGGATGCATTTATCAGTACAATGAAGTACCAAAATAGCCCACTAGGGGTGGTGGATTTTATCCACATCTTTCTCTTTGTATTCTTTTAGAGGAAGCGTGGAGATTCTTTTTCAACTTATTGTGGAGATGGCCTTGCAATTAGTCTTCCCTTATAGTAAGGGATGCGAGGGAATTTTCCCTTCTGAAGAATCTTCTGGTTCTTCAAGTCATACCCATAGGATAAGATGCTGTGCATCACAAATCCAGGGTGGCCAAGTCCAACATGCCAGAGTGAAAACTCGGCTGATGTAGGGCACTTCAGGTGCTCCGTTTAATTCTGCTTCCTTTCTCCGAATCTTCGTATGGTAGAGGCCTATAAGGCTCTCAAAACGTTCAAGTGTGGATTTTACTCCTTTTTCTTGAGACGTTGCATACGGTAATTTTTCTTTTACATTTGCTGTTTCCAAATGGGATCCGTTGAAACGGATGTCCTTGAAACTTAGAAAGTTTCTTTTTGGAATTCGGAGGGATTAGTGCATCCATTATTTTTGTGTCGTTTGGGGGCAACTGTGTTGCATTCCCTCGATCTTCAATATAGCCCTGATATTGGGCTTTGTATTGATAGAAATCGTACGTGTTTATTGTCTACTAAGCATTTATGAGAGCAGTTTCAAAAGATGAAACGTATCGGCACATGCATATTTAGATAAACATTTTCATTTATTGTCTACTAAACATTTTCATTCAGAACAAATTTCATAAAAAATGCTCTCATAAATTATTCTCAAAACAAATTGCTAAGATAAAAATAAGGGCTAATCAAGCAAGTCATCATTTTCGAAGTTGTCAGCTGAAAACTTGACTGGAGCATCAGATGTCATCAGGTTTGTTTCAACTTTATTTTTCTTGTTCTTTTTATACAAATCCTGGAGATGATGCGGAGTTCGGCACACTCTGGACCAGTGGCTAAGACTAGTCTTCCCATTCCCTCTTGGGTGGGGGTGAATTATTTTTGTCATTTCTGTGCCACGTGAACTTCCGCTTATTTCGCTGCTGCTGTACATGGCCCTTGGCATTTTTCTGTTGACCCCCCTTCTGTGGTCTTTCTTTTCTTTTTAGTATCTCTCTTCTTTTTGAAGGAAGAGGAATAGTGAGCTTCTGGTGGGGGGGCAGTGCCGGGGAGCGTAGATTGTGAGTGGAGAGGAGAAGCTCTCTGTTTTGCTCAGCCATGAGTAAACACGACAGCAGCTCGGAATACTTGGTGAACTTGCGTTCACGGTATTGCTGCATGAGTATCGCATCTTTTTCATGGAAGGACGTATACGTCTTTTCCAGCATGCGATTTTCTGAGACTTTTTCACCACACAACTTCAGGCGTACGGTGATGCTAAAAAGTGCTGAGTTGTACTCAGCGACGGACTTTAAGTCCTGCAGTCTCAGGTTCTCCCACTCGTATCGTGCCCTTGGGAGTATAACATCTTTCTGATGTTTATACCTGTCCTCAAGGTCAGTCCATAGCTCAAGTGGATCTTCGACCGTAAGGTATTCAGCCTTTAAGGTCTTGTCCACATGGCGGCGAATATAGATGATGGCTTGCGCCATCTCTATATCGCTAACATTTTCTTTTTCATTCACAGCAGCGATGAGGGTCTTTTGCCCGCAGGTGAAACTTTACATCTAGCTGCCAGCTTAGATAGTTTCTACCTGATGCTTCCAGTACTTCGAAATTAACGCTTGCAATATTAGCCATTTATCTAGCAGAGCACAAACATGCATGAATTAATAATTAATCAGAGAAAACATTTTCATGCGGAGGCAATATTTAACGAAAAACTAAATGTGTGGATCGGCCAGTCCCACAAGAAAGAGTCCAAAAGTCCACAGTCCAAATTATACAAATTTGCAGCTTTAAAAATGAAAATACAACTTTGGAAACCCCGTGGGTCCCATATGATATCTCCATCTTCAAGCGTGGCCTCCGTCTTCATGGAAGTTGGTCTTCTTTCTTTGACATTTACATAAATTCCTCACTACAATTTCTCTCAAAAATAAAAGAAAAGTGTAGGAAATAAACTGTGGGACTAAACGGCCGATCCAAAAACCACATTTAGCAATTCATGCAAAAATATTGTGCTCATCAACATTTTCATCAGACATTTTCATCACAGGCATCACAGGCATTTAATATTCGCAGAGATGGATAAATAATTTAAACACTTAATAATTATTGGACCACTGGCAACGTCATACGCCGTTAGGTTACTAACGGCAGAGCGGTCGCAGGATCTTCCTAATTATTAAGTTTTAAATACAATGCACAACCACGCATATAATATCCAACAGAATATACCAGAGATGCAAAGCATGTAAATATGATATTTGCAGAAAACATCATTACAATGCAAAGGTTGTAATCCGAATGAGGTTTAATCAATTAAATTGATTAAGAGCCCAAAATAAACATTTTCTTTGTCAGAGGGAAAAGTTTCCCTCATCATCCCAAAAGCCCCCCCAAGAATCCCCAAAAAGTCCATGCCTGCCCGATATTTGTCCCGTAATATACCGTGATTTTTCACGAATATTTTGCACTTAAATCCCCCTTTTGAATTAATATTAAGGCCAATAAATTGCCTTTTGAGGCGAGTTTATAGCCCTTTGCCTCCCCCCAATTTTTTTTTTCTTTTTTCTTTCAGATAAACCAGCCTGCGGGCCTGAAGCCCGCAGTCGACCTATGGGCTTCAGGCCCATATGTCTCTCTTTTTTTTGTGGGAAATCTGTGGGCCTGAAGCCCACAGATCTGCTGTGGGCTTCAGGCCCACAGATCTGTTTTTTTTAAGAAAAATTGGCCTGTGGGCCTGAAGCCCACAGGTTTTTATCTGTTTTTTTTTTGAATTAGGGCTTGCTGGTTTGGGGGGGGGGGCCGGCGCCGCCGCCGCCCCCTGCAGGGGGGGGGGGGGCGGCGGGGGCCGCCCCCCTGCAGGGGGGCGCGGCCGCGGGGGCCGCCCCCCCTGCAGGGGGGAACGGCCAGGGCCGCCCCCCTGCAGGGGGCGCGGCCTCGGGGGCCGCCGCCCCCTGCAGGAGGGGCGGCGGGGGCCGCCCCCCCCTGCAGGGGGAGGCGGCCAGGGAGGGGGGGGGGGTGTTTTCCGGCGAGGGGGGGAGGGTTTCCGGCGAGGGGGGGTTTCCGGCGACGGCTAGCCGTCGGAGAGATCAAAATTAGGGTTTTGTCCATAAAAATTGAGTTTTTGCCCTAAAAATTGGGTTTTTACCCTAAAAATTGGGTTTTACCCTAAAAATTGGGTTTTTGGGATGAAAAATCCGTCGTTTTCAAGGCGACGATGAATCCCCATGACGATCTTGTGAGATCTAGGGGAGGGGTAATCATACGTATGATTAAAAATCTTGGTTTTAGAGTTTTTACCTCTATATCCGTCCTCCGGATATAGCGACGGTTGCTCGAAGCCCTACGCGGATGACGACCCTTGATGGAGGAAGCCTTGCACCGCGCTCGTCAATCTCCCGTCTCGCCTTCGCCTTCGCCTTTGCAACGAACGGAAAAAAAAAAATTTGTGGAAAACAAAAAATTTTAGAGGCTCGTGCTGATAACGTGTTATGAATCAACTACTGAGGGGAGAGCCCTCAAGTCTATATTTATAGCCAAAGGGGAGAATACAAGTGGGTATGGGCCCAACCACTGTGGTTGGCCCAATAACTCATCAACCCAGTAAATACACATTCACAACAGTTCTGTTAAATTTTGACTGTGGAAATAATTTTTCCGGAAACAAAGATTTCGCGGGGGAAATTTTAAATGAACCGTGCCTGCGGGCACGGGTTATGACTAGTACTTTCTTAATTCACACAAATAAACATCAAATACAACCAAACGAATTATTTTCATTGTATCCGATAGCTTAAAAAAGGAATGAAAAATTCAAAGTATTTCACCATAATAAAGAAAGAGACCATGAAAGGTAGTAGTTTAATTAGCATAAAATGCACGAGATTAATGATTTATCCACAACAATTTCCAATCGAATGGTATATGATGAAGATCAACGGCCAAAAGTGCGCTCAATGGTCCGAGATTCTCACCAGTGGGCCCAGCCCACAAACTAATCTATATTTTACCCAATTAGAGCCGCCACATCGCACCTCATTGGTCCAGACCAAAACCCGCGGATTGCCACCAAACACGACATCCCAACCGTCCATCTGAAGTAAAATCCAACGGTTCTAACACTCGATCCGCGCCACCCCCTTCTGCTCGCTCTTCACCATCCAAAATATAAATCCCAAACCATTGTTCCTTTCCTCATCAACACTCAACAGATCGATTTTATTTCGAGGAAAAAACACCCAAAAAAAACCCCAAAACCCCACTCGATTTGAAATGGAGACCGGTGGCAAGGCCAAGAAGGGCTTCGGTGGCCGCAAGGGCGGCGGCCCGAAGAAGAAACCGGTCTCTCGCTCCGTCAAGGCCGGCCTCCAGTTCCCTGTCGGTCGTATCGGACGATACTTGAAGAAGGGCCGGTACGCACAGCGTGTCGGTACCGGAGCTCCGGTCTACCTTGCCGCCGTGCTCGAGTACCTCGCTGCTGAGGTAATTTGCTGAATTTTTCCCTAAAGTTTCTTTCTTTTTCGGTGTAGGACTGTATTTGACTTCGAAGGTTGGATTTCTTTTCCTAATTAGGTTTTGGAGTTGGCTGGAAACGCGGCGAGAGACAACAAGAAGAACCGCATCATACCAAGGCACGTGCTGCTGGCAGTGAGGAACGACGAGGAATTGGGGAAGCTGCTTGCAGGCGTAACGATCGCTCACGGTGGCGTCCTGCCGAACATCAACCCAGTGTTGCTGCCGAAAAAGACGGCGGCGAAGGAGAAGGAGGGGGCAAAGTCGCCGTCTAAGGCCGGTAGGTCCCCAAAGAAGGCGGCCGCCTAGGGTGACAAGCGTTGGGATTAGGGTTTCGAGTCTGTGATGTTGTTTGTACGTAATCTTGGGGGTTTTTAGTTTGTCGTGTTGTCAGATGGTGAAGATGTTGACGATCAATGGTGATCTCATTTGTTTTAATGGAATTTGTACGTTGTTTTAACTTCTTTGGAAATGCTAAACATGCGTTAATTCGGACGAAGTGTGTTGAATTGTGTTTATTTTAGTTGGTAGTTCTTCACATTCGTTTCAATTGGGCAAACTTTGTGGAATGAGAAACTTATGGACTTCATTGAGCAGGTAAAATTGTAGTAATATAGTGTCCTCTATATTTTTTAGAGAATAAATCTGTTTGTTTTATTTTATAGGTTGTGGACTCATTGATGTTAAAGCTGATTGTTCTTCAATGCTGCTCAATATGGTAAGTTTGTTTACTGGATCTTTAAAATTTATTGTTATTTGACTATTTTTGCGGAAGTTGATCAAATTTTGTTAGTGGGCTTGTTAATTATGGATGGTCTTTAGTTAGGGATGTCAATGTGGCATATATAATTGGAAGACCAAACGGACTTTGGGCATGCCCAATACCATCCCTATTTTTAGTTAAGTCTGTGGATGGTTTTTAGTGTAGTCTGTGCTGCTGCTATATCACTTTGGATCAATTGTTAAATAGTCATTGTTCTTGTAAAGCAATTCTTATTCATTGCTTTGTGATGACATTGCTGCGGTGTGTTTGTGTGTGTTAATACGGTGTATTTTTCATCTGTCGATCATCTTTATGTTATCATTTTAAGTTATTTTATTCTGATTGTCAGTAGGGTTTGTAATTTTTTGTTGAGAACTGGAACTGGTTGTTTTTTGTACTGTTTAGTGTTTATGATGATTGAGTATATATTATTGTTGCTTAGTGTTTATTTTAAGGAGAGCTTGGAGAACATTAAACTCATTGTGCTTGTTAGCTGATATTTTACTCACTACAATAATTTTGGTTGCGGATGCACTATTGATATTCATCCAAAATTTCTGTTTGGCCTTATATTACATAGCTTGCCGGCAATGTTTTTGAACTGATGTATAATTATATATTTCATTGTGCTTAACTTTGGGAATTTTATAGGAAGAACATTGAGTTTGTTTTATGATGATGCTTGATCATGGAACACACAAGTCATTTTTTGCCTTACTTGTAGCTTTGTGGTTCAACATCTAGCTCTTGGTACGTTGGAGGAAATTGTAACTATTTACGGTTTCTAGGCTTGATTTTTAAATCACTTTTCCAGATTAGATATTTTCAGCTTGAGGGTATTTATGATATCTGGCGATTTTGAATTTGTACTCTAGGTCTAGGACATGTAGGCTATAATGTTGGGTTGTTTGATGGATTTAATATTTTGGGATTTGCCTTGTCATTGAGTGTCTCATTGCCATGATAATATTAATTGTATACGCAGAACTTTGAGCACACAAGTCTGTTGCCTCGCCAGTAGCTTTGGGTTTCAACATCCATCTATTGGTACCCTGAAGAAAATTTTAGCTGTTTTTAGTTTCCAGGCTGGGTTCTTCGTTCAATTTTCCCGCATAATTATTTGTCGGCTTGAGGTTGATGATCACATTTGCTGGATTTTGATATTTTTTGGATGACTAGCAGACTCGGGTTAAATGGATGAAATCAGAATTATTTGATATTGCCATGTTTTAAAGCAGAGCTAAAAATCCTTTAAATTGTGTCTAATAAGACGATGTTTGTATGCAGTAAATAGCTTTGAAGATAAATATTGTGCAGAAAGGATTGCATTTTAATTAGTTTTTCACACAAAAGAGATTGTTGGTGGATAAGTTCCGTGCATTTTTGATCTGTCTTGGAATATCTTATCAAATAAGGCAACATTTGAAGGATTAGTTCTCCATAACAAGCGATAATATCTATTTCTCTTCTTTTGTTTTAGTGCTGTTGAATTCTTGGACCGGCACTCGAGGAAGGAGAAATATTTCCACTAAGATGAATAGAGCTAATAGAAATGACATCTAGGCCTGCAAGGCCCATTAAGCCCACAAGAAGGGCTAACCACTTATCCCGGTCAAAACCTGCATGTTATTTGCCCGTTGAGCTTCCGAAACTTGGGGAAGCGGTTAATAATGGGATTATGAATGGCGGGAGGAGTGGACAGCTGTTATGCTTACTTACAAGGAATAATCGTGTTACCATAATTGTTGACCGTTATTCGCCAACGTCACTGAGGAGCCACTTCTATATATAAATAAAGGAAAGATAAACAAAAGAAGGGTAGGCTCTAGAGATACATAATATTAGGTACTTTGACGAACTCATCTTTTTCCACTCTCATTTTTTTCTTCAAAGGCTTGAGGTGACTGAATCAGGACCATCTTTCTCGGGTCGATCTTGACAGCCCCGAGCCTTTTTTAAGCAATTATTAACTTAAGCATCGGAAGGAATTTGGGTTCAAAATCAGATTCGACCATCTTAACAATTGTCTGTGGTGTAGGTTGTTTGAGGCACGACCCAGCAGAAAGGTCGAACGTGCGTCATATTCGACCATGAGATTGGTTTAGCTCCAGCAAGACACATGAAGTTTATTCATCTTCGACCCTGGTTCTACAACCAATGGTCTCACATCAACAGCTGACGAGGCTCCATCTCATCGAAGACGTCCACGTCAGCCCTGATTACTGTTGATCAAAACCTAGTTGTCAACAAGTGCATTGTATGATGATTGAAGGGTAAGCTGTTAAAATGTGATTGCATGTGCTATCAATGATTTGTGGATGATGACCTTTATTATTGTTTTTATTTCGTCATCTTATGCCAATGATCAATCTTTCATTCAAGCAGTATTAGTTATCTTGATTAGTATTTATTATAGAAGGTCTTTTGTTATGGGGTTTCATTACCAAGAATATTTCCTTGGCGACAGATGAAGTAAATATGTTTAACTGCCAGCTCTTAGGCTGACACAAACATGGGTGTATTCCCATAGACTGTTTGTCTATATCTTGGCTTTGCATGGCTGCCTATGATGTCATATTCCCATCGGTTGGTCATGGGGGCATTCTGACAGTCTTTCATACTCGTGCTTTAAATTAATATTGGGTAAATTCCACTAATATCATGTGTATTATGTTCATTGTTACTGTCGTTATTAAATATTCCTAACTATGATATTAACGCAATCTACTATTGAACAGGGGGGGCGGGGGTGTGAGCGTTCTTACGCCAATAGAACAATGGTGATGTCTGACCTTTTTAAGTGTTAATTTCTGCCTATATCATAATTAATGTATGCTTAATGGCATATTAGACATTGTTCAAAGGTTAACAGTGGGAATTTACCCAACACTAGTTAAATCTTATGCTGCTCCTTTATTTACCTTCTAGTCTGTCCATTTTGGCCACTCTATTTTCTTCAGTATCTTGTTATTCTTTCCATTTTGGAAGCTGCAAAGAGAATGTTGCTCCTATTTGGTCGTTGCTGACCTTGCGGGTTATTAGATTGTTCCAAGACATTTTGTCATCTGCAGGCTTTAGGGAACCCTGCCTAGGATGTAGTTTTTAGATGATTATGTAAATTGTAAGTAGCCTTTTGCTAGTATTTCATCAAAGTAGGGACATACATCTTTAAGATGATATGGCAATCATGCATCCTCGGTGTGAGCTGATGTTGCTGTTTATTTTGGTCTGTTGTATTATTACTGTATCCATTGATATCATCTCTGTGCTTTTTTCAGCAGTTTTTGCCGCAACGACTAGTTCTATCGCTTCTTGTGCCGTTGGAACCCCATGAGCAGTTGCTTGGTATCTCTCTGTAATTTTGTCATCGTTATATGAGTAAGCGATTACAGAAAGATGTTTTATGTTTTTACTTCGATCTTCTTATATTCTCTCTTTCTTTTATTCAGCATTGGTGTTGTTTTACAATATTTGTATCGGAATAAGCAGGGACTATGCTTCCCCTACACAGCAGCTCTTTGGGCAATGAGATGATTCCCAGGTGGAGGGTACATTTGTTGTGTTCATTGTGCATGGATCGACAATTTGTGGACCTAATGAACCTATCAAACTTGCAAATTTTGTAATTTATCTTTTCAGAACAATGATTACGATTATCATATGACATGGACATGGGTGGCATCTCCACGTATACATGACACAAAAAGTGTGGTGATATATCAGCCCACTTTTTGTGTTCTGTGTCATGTGTACGAGGAGTTCTCTCATATTACATGATACTCATTATTCTCTTTATCTTTACTAATATGGATCATATATTTGCACGCGAGGAAAAATATATTAAATAATCATGGTTTTTTTGTTGATGTGGATGATCAACTAGTTTAGTTGCGCTAGTTGCTGATGTTCTTTCATGATCACTGTGGTTTTCACAAGTTTTGTGATGTTACATGTGTATTCACAACAAGGAGCAGCAACCAAGAGTTTCTTGAATGAAATTTCTCGTGTATAGAGATAGTCTATGGCTCCTTTTTATAATGGCTTTTGGAGCTTATAATTTCTTGATGAGTAAGAAATAATTTGTGATTGTTAGCCCTATTCCACCTAAACTCGTACCATATACCCTTGAAAGATTTCATACTTGAACGGTATGCAGCCACCAGAGATATTGAACTTCACTGGAATGGTGCATCCAACTTAAAAGTAAAACATAAGAATAAGCTATTGTAGTCCACAGTTACTAAATGTAACAAAAAAAGAGGCCATAACATGACCTTTCCCTGGAATATAGAAAGACTAGTCATAACCTGTGCTTGAGGTACATAGTGCATTTAAGATTTTTTTCCACGAAATCTTTGTCCCCCCAAAAATATTTCTACAGCCAAAATTTAAAAGGACAACAAATTAGCGTAAAAAAATTTAGCGACACGGTCGTCTTCGGCGAGGAACAATAAATTCGGTGCGCCTTCGACGCAGAACAACACATTATCGTATAAAAATTCGGTGCGAGCGTCTTCGGTGCGATGGGTTGGTCAGACCTCTGCTTGACGCCCAAAAAGCTCAGCCTGCCTCTTTGAATGCACATTCCCTGTGTTTTTTTGGGGGTTTCAATTTTTTTGGGTCAGCCGAAATAAAGTTCTTTTTTGCATACTTTAATTTAAGTTGCATATTTTTTGGGTTTCATTTTTTAATGTGTTTTTTGGGTTTCATTTTTTTGGTTCTCATTTTTGGGTCATTTTTGAATGAAGCGTAATATGTGCTGATGCTGTCAATTTCAAAAAAGAAAAGCTTCTGTATTCTCCCAACAAATTTCTCTTCAACCCAAAAATTTCACACCAAAACTTGACATGACACTGCCACATAAGACAAATTCAAAATCTGCCCTCAAATGTAATATAGATATGGTGGCAGTCGACCATTACGCAACCAAACCAGACCCCATTTGGATCAAAGTTTAGACACCAAAGTTATCCTTCTAAGTGGATGTGGATAGATTCGTCGATACATTTGTTTTACAGTCCATTACTGCCAACAAAAATAAGAACATGGAGAAACTTAGATCCAAATGGAACTTTCGTGTATTTCTCGGCCAATACTTCAAACACATCAACCCTATAAAATAACTTCCAGATGCGTCCGTAGATACCACGCTTTGCTTGGGCCCAACAGTGGTAGGCCGAGTGTAGTCAATCGGGTGATTATAAAAACCGAGTCTCACTCAGGCGAGACAGCAGTGGCCCAGACCGATCGGACGTTCGGTTCCGTCATCAGGAACCGCCGAACCTAGTTCAGGAGGTTAGCCCGACCCGACCCTGTGCATCCTTGCAAAGACGACCTTGCCCCCAAGGTCAACCCCCTTAGCCTAAAGACCCAAGAACATACCAGATCAGTTAACTCTGGCCACACCACCGGGCAACCCCACAGCACTAGCATGTGCCCTCTCTAGGGGGTTATCTGCAGGTCTAGCCAAGGTATATGTGACTTCTAATGCTGCCTGAGGGGGGCGCACACTTTTGCCCTTTTTTTATTTTTTATTTATTATTTTTTTTTGGGAGTGGGTGGGTGGGTGGGTGTAGCTTTGTCAGGAAGAAGTTACGGCAGCGCGTCTTGAATTCCTATAATTATGCTTGAAACCATGCCGTCAGCTGCAAATTCGGTTACAAAGAAAAGTTGGGGGCCATTTGATGTGACGAAGACGTTTCCCAACCATATAAATATGAGGGAACACCCATCTATCAGATATGCCAACTTTTCCACGCTCAAAACACTAGCATATGCTTCCTTGGCAAATTCGAAGCGGCATCTACCCCCGGCCGACATTCCTTCTTCCTATATCTAAATCTGACTTAACCATTGGAGTCTGATCGGAGGGACACCTCCCTCTGATTAGACTAATGAGATGTTCTATCTGTTTAGAAAACAACTATCAGCACCCCTATGAGTAGGGGTGCAATGTCTTTTTTTTTCCTAAAATTGAAAGCCCTATATACTCTCCATCTCTCTCCTCAACCTATTATTTCTATTTAAAGTTAAAATTTACACAAAAAACAATATGCACCCCTACTCATAGGGGTTTAAGGTGCTCATCGTAGGATCATCATCATTAGTCTGGAAAATCCAATCTGTTCTAACTTAACCTGTTGTCAGAATACTCGATTTCGAGAGTACGTGCATCTAGCTATCTTTAAAAATTAACCACCTGTAGATGACAACTAAAATTTGAATATATGATCACCGTAAATCCATCTCGAAACAAGGCCTTAAAATATTTTATCAAAGATCAAAGATCAGATTTTTCGATGAAATTCAAATAAATAGCAGTTATGAACGTTTTGATATAATGTTACAGCATTGCTTATAAAACTGTAGAAAATCATCTAGTGTATAAATTTGGGGAGTTACTTTGCAAACGAGGTTTTGTTCAACGTATCTTGTTGCTCGTTTTAGGGATGGGCACTGAGGGGGATGGGGTTATATGTTAGAAAAAGAGAAGACGAAGCAAAATATTTTTAAAAACAAGTGTTTCCCAAAACCAGATTGTTTGAAGTCTCTGTAGGCAAATAAACTGTTCTAGTAATCGTGTCGTATGAAATTCCAGCAGGTCACATAGCTAAATTATTAGGCGCAAGATCAATCGATTGAAAAGACTTTGAAATTTCACAAACCAATCTTGCCAGCGAAATGCTCAAAATTATAAAATTTGAAATTTACAGCATCCATCCAATCGTCAACATACGAACCCTAGCACTACAATCCCAAACGCCAACGAACTCTGAGAGATAAATACTCATATTTAAGAACTGGTAAACTTAGTCACGGCCTTGGTCCCCTCAGAGACGGCATGCTTGGCGAGCTCTCCAGGGAGCACGAGCCTCACCGAGGTCTGGATCTCGCGAGAAGTGATGGTGGGCTTCTTGTTGTAGCGGGCCAGGCGAGACGCTTCTTGGGCGAGCTTCTCGAAGATGTCGTTGATGAAGGAGTTCATGATCCCCATGGCCTTGCTCGAGATCCCGATGTCAGGGTGAACCTGCTTGAGGACCTTGAAGATGTATATCTTGTACGTCTCAACGCTCTTCGCCTTCTTCTTCTTCTTCTTGTCGCTCCCCGCCGCCGCATCCTTCGATGGCAGTCGCTTCTCGGCCTTGGGCTTCTTGCCGGCGGGAGATTTCTCGGCCTTCGACGGCTTCTCCTTGGGCTCCGCCTCCGGCTTATCGGCGGCCGCCGGCTTCTTCTCTGCGGGCTTCTTCTCGGCCTTCGGCGCCATTGGGACTGAGAATTAGGATTTGGCGAAGATCGAGGGGGAGAATTTGGGTATGTTGTGAGAGAAAGCAGAAGAACTTGTGGGAGTGAAAGATCAGGAGACGATGGCTTTTAATAGGGGATAATGGTTCGTTCTGATTGGGCAAATCGTTTTGCCGCGGATCGATGAGCTGGCAGCATCTCTTTTCTTACTTTTCGAAGGAGCCAAATTAATCGGGCGGCCACATTAACTCGAACCGAAATAGGTTCAGTTGCTCCCGCTCTGGTTTTGTTCGGACCGGTTCGATCAGCTCAGTGCACAGTCCGTTCGTTATGCACATTTACACTAGGCAATACGAAAATATGTAATTAGAAAAATAATAAATAAATAAAATCAACGGTGAACAAGAATGCGATTCTGTTAAAAAGAGTAGAATTGCAGCTGAACTTATGGAAATCAAACTAGATAATAATCAGAGTCTAGATAGAGAAATCTCATCAAAACAACAGTATTCAATAAGATGCGCGAATTATATTTACCAAGTTCACGAATCATATTTTCAACCAATAGATATGAAGATTGTGGCATGTCAATAATCTTTACATTGGATAAAAACAAACAAATGAAAATTTTAATTAGTATTTTGGATTCTGATTTCTACTCGTTGCTCAGGCTTGAATGACAAAAAAAATCGCACCGGCAGGTTATTGCTCGGATGTATCTCTGCTGTTGGCTTCAGGGTCTAGGAACCCCTGCAGGTTCCCAGGCAAATCTGAACCGTACACATGTCCCATCTTTGTCCGCTTCGTCTCCAGGTATCTCTTGTTTTCCTCTGTTATGGGAGATATCACAGGAACTCTCCCAATGACTGCCAGCCCGTAGCCCTTGAGGCCGACGAACTTCGCCGGATTGTTGGTCATCAGTCTCATGGTCCGAACGCCAATATCCCTCAGGATCTGCAGATACCAAAAAGATCACGTCATTGAAAATTAATGCCAATGGCCGAGCTGCTTGAAGGATAGCTGTAAGCAATCTTTACCTGAGCGCCGATCCCGTAGTCACGGGCATCGACGGCCAAGCCAAGTTCAAGGTTAGCTTCGACCGTATCGTGTCCTAGGTCCTGTAAATTGTATGCACGAAGCTTGTGGCCGAGTCCTATGCCTCTGCCCTCATGGCCCCGGAGGTAGACGAGAACTCCTCTGCCAGCCTTCTCGATGAGCTGCATCGCTAGATCGAGCTGATTCCCGCAATCACAGCGAGCAGACCCAAGAATGTCTCCAGTCAGGCATTCTGAGTGCACTCTCACTAGTACATCCTGTCCGTCTCCTATATCACCCTGCAAATCCCAAAGTAAATTCATCTTGCTCTTGTAAGTATTCAAGAGTCTTGCAGGTATTTGAGATAATTTTGTGCACTCGGAATGGAATTGCTGGGAAATTTTGGCAAGGCCCAATCTCTTGGTTGAGACACTAACCCAAAAGCTGGGTGAATGCATAATCTCTGGGCTGGAACACACCAACATAAAAGCTTAAGCTATTAGGGAGGGACACAAGTGTCAATTTATGCCGGATTCTTTAACACAGCACTCACTAGATATGCTAAACAAAACGCTTATAAAGAGGCTCTAAGGTCCTGGTCAAGACCCTAGCGGTAGAGATTGACTTCTTAGTTCTTACCATCCTAGACGTCCGCATTAAGTCAATGCAGAAAACATATTTTTCCATCAGCATTTTTCTCGTGCATTGAAAATAATCTCAACAATATCAATTTGTAAAGTATACAAATTCATTTCATAGACATTTCAACAAATTTGCATGTCTAAGCCACAATTTGGAAATTAGGATTCATGTTAATGCAATTTGAGAATACAAGCAAACCCTATGGGCTGGTGTATAATCCTTTTTTTCTTTCTTTTTTTTATTTTTGTGCGAGTGCGTGCCTGCACAGTCCCTAGAGCTTCTATAACATAGATATAGGCATGATGGAGCTTGGGGCACTGGTATAAAATAAGATTTGCATACCTTTACAACAGCAATATGTTCAGTGCCATCTAACTTTGAGCGATAACAATATGCCTGAAAAAGCCCCCATTTCGTGGGCAAGCGGGAAACAGCAATTTTTTCCACCAGTTTTTCCCGTTTCCTTCTGTACCTGAAAAGACAAATTTTCACCTTAAGGTTTCAAAATGTGCTATACCTTAATTTGAAAATGTGAATGGCCAAAAGAAGAAATGAGGGAAATAGGCTCAAAGCAACAAAAAATAGTGAACAATAATTATGGAAACCATCCATGTTTTTCGGGCGTAGTGATACTAACAGCCCCCTAATATAAGAAATTAGTAAAAACTACAACTGATCATGGGGTATTAGTACTCACTATGCCAATAATAGGGGTGATTTTTGTAAATTTTGACGGATAATTTTGCTAATTTTTTTAGATTATGGGTATTATTACCATTATAATACACAAATAGGTTTTGCAATAATACCAATAAAACCGAGGTAGTGTCTACAATTTATCCTCAGAAGTAATAAAGTGATAAAGACATGATAATCCTAGTGTCTACAATTTATAGCATGAATACAATAATATGGAGATTAGGAGAGTGGCACATCAATAGTAATATATGTGATAATCCTGGATGCATAAGAGCGTGCCCAAACTTAAAAAAAGTAAAAAGTATGTGCTTCACTGAATTATTCATCTATTTAAAACAGTTTATGGCAACAACAAAAAAGCAAATGTTAATCCTGTCAACATTGAGCACAAGCAATGCCACATTAGGCACTTTAGCCAGAAACACATGAATTTGTGTAAGGACCTGAGATGGAAAGCAGAAACACTAGGGGGGTGTGGCAATAAAACTAAAGTAAAATCTCTAGCTTTATGTCTAAGAAATCAATTTTTGTTACCAAAATGATTCTTACTCTCTTGCAAAAATAAAATATGGAAACATAAACTCAAGTATGCAAGATGAGAGGTTAACACAAAGAATCAAGCAATCACAAATACTAATACTTATCTTGGTTCGGTCAACTCTTGTGGCTTACGTCCAGTCCTCGTATGAGACCTGAGCTTTCCACTATTAGCTTCCTAAATCTATCAACACGGCAAACAATCCTCACCTCCGTCGTGCACCCTCTCAAACAACTTGAGAGCAACATTACCACTTATAGAATTTGAGGCCAACAACTCACACTTGAGATAATATTTGAGAGCAATTACATGTGCCCCTAAGCCTTAAAGATGAATCACAATATAATTGTAGCGTGGCTAGGGATTTGGATTTCTACTCTATAGGATGGATCTATTGGAAGAGTAGAAACAAAGCTCTAAGAGAGTGAAGAATGAGAACTAGAGTTTTAAGGCAATGTGGTCTTTTTCTTCTATTTTTTTCTCATCTATTTCCACCATAGATCATTACTAATACAACCGAGATCATTCCAATATATAGAGATGAAAAACAACAAGAGAAAATCCCTAAAATACATACTCAAAACAACGGCTAGTTGCAATTGCTAGTTGCTAGTCGACTAGAGTACAAGTATTAGTCAAATAATTGGCTCATTAGTTGATTAGACCAGTCTTTCCATAGCAACAGTTTTTGGCCATTGGGTTATCGACTGTGCAATATCAGTAGTCAACTAGAGGACTGATTAGTCGACGAGGAAGCATTTTCTAGTCGACTAGTGCTACAATGATTAGTCCACTAATGGATCACCTAACATGTCAAAATTTAGGTAGATTATTTCTATGTGCTAGTCGACTAAGACCCTATATTAGTCAACTAGAGGCTTCTAAATTCATACTTTTGAGTATGAAACCTGGAGGGTTTGTAATGAATAAATTCCTAAGGACAATTTTTGCAAATAGGCCAAATTAAAAAATTAATTTGAAAACCCGACCTCTTTTTTTTAATTTAGCAAAACCGACCTCTTTTGGTTTTGAGACCAAAAAGAGGTCGGAATGGGGGCTGGGGCACGTGCGTGGCCTCGGCCGCATCTTCAGAGTGCGGCTCGCGACCGCACCTGAAGAGTGCGGCCGAGGCCACACAAACATAGACAGCCCGTGACCTTGCGGGCTGCTGTGCATCTTCTCCCATTCCTCCCTTGCGGCCGCTCCTTCGAAGTCAGGCGTTTCCAAAAATTTTTGGGTGATTAATCGGCTTTATTTCAGGTTACTTCTAATCTCTATGTTATATTATTGAATGTTTTTTGTGATTTTTGTACAATCTAGATTGAAATTTAGGGTTTTTGAGATGAATCTATAGTTGGTGAAATTTTATAGGTTTTTATAAAATGGAGGCTGGACCCATTACTAATGTGGTCTTGTATGACCAAGCACGGTATCGTTCTGCCGATGTAGTGCAAGGGCAGGTAAATAGAAAGAATTAATAGTCAAAGTAAGTAATTATGATTGAAAGGAAAATAATTAAGGTGTGAATTATATGTTTGCAGGCATCGATAGCAATTGTCGATCATGGACAAAAACATACAAAGTGGAGATTAGATCAGCGCGCGACCTTATATTGAAGCCTCCAGATTACACCTATGTGCGCGCTTGCGTTGGGTCCGGTTGGACCACGCATTGCTGACGGCTTTGGATGAAAGATGGAGGCCAGAGACAAATACATTTCACATGCGCCAGGGAGAGATGACAATCACGTTGCAAGACATGGCAGTCATCACAGGCCTACCGATTGATGGAGAACCAATATTTCAATGTGAAATGCGAGATAGCATCTGGGGTGCGTTGATGAAGAGACTACTTGGATAGGATACCCCACAAAGAAAAGCAGCTAAGGTAAAACTTAGTTGGTTGGGTGATACATTTACTGGTTTGCCTGAGGATGCAGATGATGAGGACATTCAGCAGTATGCACGGGCATATCTGCTTCATATGATTGGAACCTTACTGGTTCCGGATCCAAGCAAAGGATCTATAAATCTCTGTTGGTTGACAAAGTTAGATAATTTTGAAGAGGTCAGTCAATATTAATGGGGAAGTGTGGTGCTTGCGCACTTGTACGCTGAGCTCAGCAAGGTGGCATTAAAGTAGACAAAGGCTTTATATGCATGCGGGTTATTATTGTAGGTATAATTTTTTTCGTTAGCTACAATAGTGATATATCTATATATATATCTATATATTTCACATTCTGAGGAAAAATTCATATTTACATGTTTGGAGCTGGGAGAGAATGTATGTAGGAATACCAAGGCTCCTGCAGGATGTATTTCTGACACCGTTTCCTATGGGTTTAGGTGGAATACGGGAAAATCATTCATGAAAACTACTCATGGGAACCTTGATACATACAGAGATCAGTTGACACATTAGAGAGTACGCAGGTATGTATATGTAAATTTTATAACGTCGGCGATCAATTGATATATAATATAGTACACTGATATATTTGTGTACTTCATGCCTAATAGGTTACATGGGAGCCTCATGGAGAGCGATTCGAGCAGCTGCCGGCGTTATGTCGCGAACATCCCGAGTTATGGCGAGCGAGTGTACCCATATTCTGCTGGGAAGCACGGGTGATGCATGCACCCGACCGCGTCATGCGGCAATTTGGTTTACGGCAACACATCACATCTGCACTCCCAGTCTTAGCGGGGAAGACAAGACCAGCGCAGCCAGCAGATGTGATTGTAATCAGGGATCCTCTTGCGCATTGGATGAATAGAGCAGATCACATTGTGCATGAGGGGGATGTGGTATCGGTTGCTGCCTATATGGAGTGGTATTGGGGGATTACCAGGAGGTGGGTTTTTCTGAGGCAGTAACCCACGTTCGCACAAATGCCCCAAGGACCCATCGAGCGCCAACATGTAAGAAGATGTTCAAGTTTAATTTTTACAGTATTTTTTATAACCAATATGCTTAGTACTTAATTTGTTTTACATGTTGCAGGATATGTTTACGATATGGCAGGCCAAGTATTGCAAACACAGGATCAGTGGTTGCTGCATACGTTGAGGACTCATATCGATGATGTGCTACATTGTACACGCCATCTTCCAGAAGGTGTAGATACGAGCGAGCTGAGTCGTTTATATAGGATGGGTGAGGCCGTCACTTCTCAGCAGGAGCATACCAGAGAAGATGACGCCGGCACTTCTCAGCAGGAGCATCTTAGAGCAGATGACGCCGGCACCTCTCAGCAGGAGCTTACAGGAGTACATGAGGCCCGCACTTGGCAGCTGGACCATCCCAGAGCTTATGACAGCACGTGGCAGCAGCCCCCTCACGGAGGTTATGACACCGACACTTGGATGCAGCACCCTCACGGAGGTTATGACCCCGGCACTTGGCAGCAGCCCCCTCCCATATCATTTGACGCCGGAGCTTGGCACCCGAGCATATGGGATGTTCCAGCCGATTGGCGGCAGCAGCCTACCCAGGGTACATGGGATGACGACAGCCTTGGCCGCAGCATTTGACGCGGGCAGATTGGCAGCCTACCCAGGGTGACACGTCACAGCCGCATCAGATAGTATGGGATGACGCATGCATTTCACAGCAGCATGTGGAAGTGGATGTTGACCCGTCTCAGCCACCTCAGACACAAGGTGATGGTGAAGGCGTGTCACAGGTTGGCAAGGTGTCACAGGTTGACGAGGTGTCACAGGTTGGCGTGTCACAGGTTGGCGAGGTGTCACAGGTTGACGAGGTGTCACAGGTTAGCGTGTCACATGTTGGCGAGGTGTCTCAGCGTATCACAGGTTGGCGAGGTGTCTCAGCAGACAAAAATGGAACGCATTCGGATAGGCTCTGGTATTCTCGTGTATTTAGTCGACGCAAAGGGAGTCGTCGATGATATGTATCTTTGAAATGTGTTATGTATATTTGCTGGATTTGAGACATTTGTTATGTTATGTACGGTTTCTCAAATGAATTTGATATATAATATATGTGTTATGTATGGTTTCAAAACAAATCTTTCATACACCCAATATTTATTCAACGAATTCATTCATAAACCCAATATTCATACATTACATATACATACGAGAAAGGTTGTGTTCGGGCTTAATGGAGGTTTTCAGTCAGCGGATTGGGCTGCGCTCCAGAATTTTTTCCTCCCGAACTCACCTACGTGCCCTTTTGCTGCTTCGGTGGCAGTTTGAGCAGCGGGATTTCTCCACAGCTTACAGGAGGAAGACAGCGGCTCAAGCGGCCAACGAAGCGGCAAAAAGACATGTAGATGATATCAGAAGGAGAAAATTCTCCACTGGAGCGGAGCCCAATCCAGTGACATAATACCTCCATCATTCCGTCAACAATCGTTCTCCATATAGCTTGACCACGTTATTCCCGTCAAGCAAGCGCCATCACAGCAACTTCTTCCGGCCAGCCACGTTTTGAAGTCGGCAGGAGTGTGATACGTATCGTGTCACACTCCATATCACATTCTGATTCACAGGTTGCTGGAAATTTATAGCCCTTGGCACCACACGTGTTAGGTGCGGCTTTCGGCCGCACTTTCAAGATATGGCCAATGCCGCATCTTCAAAGTGCGGCCGTGGGCCACACCTGAGGAGTGCGGCCGGTAAACGACAGAGAACCCCAGTTGGCTTGCGGCTTGTTTGGTTGCGGTGTTTGGTTTTTTGCGACGACGGGATTTGTTCCGATTCAACTTTTCTGCCATCCGAAACCCTTTGACATACGAGAGTCGATCCGTAACTATTCAACGCGCCTAATAGGTATTAAGAGTTTTTTGTTCATCGTTATGTTATGATTTAGGGAGTTAGGGTTTTATAATGGTGTGTGTGTGCATGTTGTTGGAAATGGCGAGTGATTCAATTTTTGTCATATGCTATTTTGCCGGTGAATTATATATTAATGAAAATCACGAACCACGGTATGTTGGAGGGAAAGTTAAATCGATGAAGTTGATTTGTGGTTCAACGTATAACGACCTAGTAGATCAGATATACAATATGACGAAGATCCGTCGGGAAGATTATATGTTGAATCTGGTGTGCAACTGGCCAGTAATGGGAGGAAAGACTACCGCCGTGAAAATATCAGATGATGATGATATGGAAAATCTTTTTGATTTATCGCAAGATCACCGTGGAGTTGAAATATATGTTGGTATGGATGCAATAAACACCGCCCAAGAAAATACGACAGGAGTAGGGTGTTCGCAATATCCGCAAGATAATGATAACATGAACACGCAAGTCTAGATTTCACTCAAGTTTTGCGAATTGTAATTTGAAATATTTTTTATATATTCGTCGTAGTAACTAAATTTTGAAACTGTTCATATGTCAGTAACAGGTTGAATGATGAAACGGTGGGAATTGAAAATCAATACTCAACTTACGTGGAAGGCCCTTTTGTACCGGAGTCGATGCCTGAAGATCCGTACATACCTGAAGGTGTTGATGAAGAAATAGAAGAGAGCGATGACGAGGAGCATGTCGGGGCCGGAGAGTACAACATGCTTTATGTGGAAGATCCAAACGAAAATGATATATCATGGATACAACAATCGGTCGCCGTTAACACAATTGTGGAAGATGAGGAGGCTTTGCACGATGAAGTTGAAGAGGAGGAATGGCTAAATGCAACAGTTATGAGAAATACACTTGAAAGGAAAATGGAAGAGCATAGACCTCAAAACAGTGGGGAGGTGTTCAATGTCGGCGATATTTATGATACAAAGGCCGCCATGATTAAAGCAATAACGGAGTGGAGCATTAAGCGTAATGTTTCATTTAGGCCAATCAAGACAAACAAGACAAGTTATAACGTGATATGTGGCCTAAATGTTGCGATCAATCCGGCAACACAAGATGAGGCTAGTAGGAATTGTCTGTGGCGTATCCGTGCAGCAGTGCGGAAGAGTAGCATTGGAAAGTTCAAGCTCTCAAGGGTTGTTGAGGAACATACTTGCAATAATCCAACCCTAAATACAGATCATCAAAAAGCCACATCATCTTTCATTAGTAACATGATTATGCCAATGGTGAAGACAAAGTTAGATTTGACACCGGCAGAAATCCAAGAGGCCATAACCACCATGTTACGGATCCGAATTTCATATTACGAAGCATGAATGGCAAGATCGAATGCGTTAGAAAGGATTTTTGGAGATTGGGAGGAGTCATATAATCGGCTACCTCGGTATTTAGAGGCCATTTCAGAGACTAATCCAGGCACCGTATACAAGATCACTTATGACACTATCAGTGAAGGAGTGGCACAATTTTCAGGGGTCTTAAGGGCATTTGGCCCTTCAATCAAGGGTTTCAAACATTGTCGGCCGATCCTAAGTATTGATGGTACCCATTTGTATGGGAAATATGGTGGGTGTTTACTTGTGGCCACCGGAGTGGATGGTAACGGGGGGCTGTTTCCCTTGGCATTTGCGGTTGTGTCAGCTGAGAGCCAAGAAAATTGGAAGTGGTTTTTCGCATGTATATATGAATACATACCAAGTGCGCATGGACGAACGATTACCTTCATTTCAGATAGAATGAAAGGAATTTCACGAGCACTAGAAGATGGATGACCAGCACATTATCACCATAGGTATTGTCTGTGGCATATTATTGCAAATTACAAGGCGAAAGGATTCCGAACACGTTCCTTGTAGGGAAACTTCTGGATGGCTGGCATTGCATCAGACTTGCTGACATACAATGCCTATCGTGCCAAAATTAAAGACGAGTCCATTGAAGCAGATGCGTGGATATCTACAGATTTACATGGAGAAGAAAGCATGTGGGCGATGCATGCCGATCGTGGGAAACGTTATTGTATCATGACAACAAATTATTCTGAGAGCTTTAATGGGGTGCTCGAATGTGCTAGGGCTCTACCTATACAAGCATTGATTGCAAGAACATTTTACAGGTTAAATAGATATTTCTTCAGTCGAAGACTAAGTGGGCAAGGGTGGATGACAGATTTTGTGCCCACAACAATGGACATTATTGGGGCACGGAGGGAAGAGACCCGAACATTTATGCTCACAAGGTTTAGTGATTGTGAGTGGCAGGTGACTAACAATGATGGTCTATGTTATACTGTTAAGTTGCATGACGAGAAATACAGATGTAGTTGCAATATTCCTTCGCTTCAACACATCCCATGTGCCCATGTTATCGCCGCAACTTGCAGACAAGAATATGGTGCCAATATAGCATATATGCCATTCTGTTCGCCATGGTATAAGGTTAGCAGATACGCCTTGCATATGAACCTTTATTTCACCACATACCCGATGCATGGTATTGGAAGGCTTGGGATGATCTCAAATTACTTCTACCCGACAAAAGAAGACCTCTAGGTCAGCCTACGTCTACACGTATTCGGGGGGCAATGGATATTCAGCGCGAAGGAAGCCGACAGAATAGATGTGGCAATTGTCATCAACTCGGGCACTACAAATCACGCTGCCGAAATCCTCCAACACACGCGTATGTTGATTCTTCAATTCATATATTTCTTGTGGATATAAATATGTTGTTCTAATTTATGCTTATCTTGTAGGTATTCATCTCAAGTTCGCGACGGGTCTTCATCACAAGGACGCGGCACATCTTCATCTTAAGGCCGCGGCACGTCTTCATCTCAAGGCCGCGGCAGATCCCGCACATGATGCAATGATGGATGTTACTCTACTGATACTGTTGTGTTAGGGCTATGATTGATGTGTTAGGGCCATGTTTTTTATAAGTTTGTTGAATTCGATGTGATATGTATTTTGAAATTGAAACTACTATGGTTGATGAATTCAATGTTGTTTAATTTATGTGTTACTTGAGCTTGAATTCGATGTGATGTGTGTTTTGATTTATATGAACTTTCGGATATCCAAGTGATGTGTTGTGATATACTATTTGTGATATTTGTGATACGCTATGGCTGTGAGAAGTATTAGTGTGAGAATAATTTGTGACACGTTTTGATTTTTATATGCATATGCTGTGATGAATCAGGGTTGAATTATCAGGAGAGTAGGAGAAGCAGCTGCTGAAATTGAGAAGAGCAGCAGCAGCAGCTATTTGCATTTGCAAACAGAGAGGAGAAAGCAACAGCAGTCAAATTCGGCTCTGTTGTTGTGTGACCTTGGCCGCACTTTTCAGGTGCGGCCGCGAGCCGCACTCTGAAAGTGCGGCTCTCGGCGGCACTCTGAAGATGCGGTCGAGGCCACACACGCTCCCCAGCCCCCAATCCGACCTTTTTTGGTCCCAAAACCAAAAGATGTCGATTTTGCTAAATAAAAATAAAAGAGGTCGGTTTTTCAAATTAATTTATTAATTTGGCCTATTTGCAAAAATTGTCCAATTCCTAATTATTCTACGTTATTTTTTAAGGTTTCATGTGTGTGTGAAATCTTCAAGGCCTAATAATATCGTAAGACAAAATAAAATATTACATCATCTTCAATATCTTGTTGATGTAGCTTTTGATCTTCACCTTCTTGCCATAAAATTCTTCATCTTTATCTTGTTTCCTTGTTGTCACACCAACACCTACTGTTTGTCAAGCTTGTTTTGTGATCTTTATCACCCATGCTTGAGTAATCTTGAGAAATCAATTATTGGTTTTTTATTATTGTTCTTTGTTGATGTCTTTGATAATAGCCGATGCTTTCTTAAAACATTTAACAAATTTATTAATGAAAGCATTATGTTCACTCATAATCAAAACGTGTATTGGGAAAGCTAATACCTAACCATTTGGACATGCTTTTCGGTCAAAGAATTTTCTGCTTAAAAGATACAATATATGCCTCTCTCTCTCCCCCCCCCCCTCCCCCCCCCCTTATCTCTGAACCTCAATACTGGTCAAATGAATCTGCCCAATAACCGCAAGATGTATAAGGAAATTGTTTAAAAACAAACAAGGATTTGGGTTTTATGCAAACAAAAGCAAGATTGCATATTACAAAATCGAGTCAACATTGATCTTGCAAGAATTTTATTGACATACCTAATCAAATCAGTGATTGAGACAATAGGAAAATTATAGTCTTCTGCCATTTTCTTTAAAGCAGATAAACTTGCCATTGACCCATCGTCAGGATCAACAATTGTTGAAAGTACCGCAACAGGCTGCAGCCCAGCAAGGATAACCATATCCACTGCTGCCTCTGTATGGCCAGCTCTCTCCAAAATGCCACCCTTTCTACACTTGAGAGGAAAAACATGACCAGGTCTTCTAAAATCCCCAGGCTTAGAATCCGGAGAAGAAAGAGCGAGAATTGTAGTTGCTCTGTCTGCAGCAGAGACTCCAGTAGATGTGCCCACTCTGGCATCCTGATCAGTGAAGACAATATATATATTGACCACTAACTTCTAAGGATGGAGCTGAGTATAATGCTGACTTAGTGAACCAGAATAACCCTGCGCAACTTGAAGCTGAATGCATACCACTGTTACTGCAGAGGCTGCAGCAGAGAGGTCCTCAATTTCTGCAATGGGTGACATCATAGGGATCTTCAGCCTCTCCAGATCCTCCTCCTTCATACCAACTGATACAATTCCAGAACCATGCCTAATCATGAAAGCAATGGTCTGAGGAGTTGCAAGAGTTGCTGCCATGATAAGATCTCCTTCATGATTGCCATTTTCATCATCTACAACAATCACAAACTAGCGAATAATGAATGGGTTAATTTGGGGCTACTGCTCTTGAGAATCAATTGATTTTAAGAACATTAATATTTTAAAATGTTATAAGATGTTAAACCATGAAAAGTGTATTTTAAGATGCGTATCAACTTTCCCGAAATCGGCAATGTTTACTATGCTATTCTAAGGAGCCACATGGGAAAAGCTAAAGTATAGGCACTAGGCAGAGAAGAATGCTTGTATTTGAAACCCATAATCAATCTTAACATGCATAATCAGTTAAAATATTTCCTCATGACGATTATTGTTCAAACAAGATGAGTGAATAGTCATATCTGGAAATTTTACAAAATTTCTTTACTCAAAAAAATATATAGAGGACGTATATTTAATGTCTAGGACATGTCCGTTTTTAAAAATCATAGCATGTTCGAGTGTTTTCACATTAAGAAATTAATGACACTAAAGCCCTGTGTAAGCAGAACGATGACCAGTGTGCTCCAAAATACAAAATTCTGATGGCAATATCTGAAAGTAGAACAGGTGAGCTAATCACTTTTACTTTGCCATGATGCTTAAAGCTATATAGGGTCAGCAATTACTGGGTAGATTATTCTGTTGTTATTTATCGTCTTACAGCGAAGTTTGCTGCACCGATGTTTCCATCTAACAGTGCATGTCAGTACATGTATATGTATTATGTTGCCGCCCAAGCAGACTAGCTGAAAACTTATATGCTGGAACAATTTCTTGTGGCACTTGAGTTGGCATCCCTACCTAGTTGCAAGGTTGATGAAAATACAATTCCACTTCAAGATTTGACTACAAAATCAGCCGGGGTAATAGAGTTGTTTCTGTTTTACTAGCCAGTCCTCGTGCATCAAACATGCATTACACATTTATTAATCATAACAAAAGATTCCATGATGTGTTATTGTTCGTAAACAAGTAGAGGAGTACACTATAACTTGTCTGCTATAATCACAAAAATAATATGCTTCGGTGCCTAACCAAATTTCCTATTCAGGCCAGTAAAAGAATACTAAATGAAAGGTTTTCCAACAAGAATCTGACCTTTCCCTGGCGCAAGGCATTAACGGCCTGGTCAATTGAGGAATAGCATTCAGAAGGGCGGTCCGGATCTCCTTCCGCATCACTTACAAAGAAGTCCAATGTTTCTTGAGTTATTTCAGCATTTACGGTTCCAAATGACACATCTGATCCTTCTAACCCACCCAAGACAGACCCGTTATCTTCTCTTCCTGAAGAACCATCCAAAAATTCTGCACCACCAATACCGTCTTGACTAACTGCATAAGATGCAAATTGTAACCATCCCCTACTGTTAACTCCACATCCCGGAACATGCAAACTGACAAAGGATCGCCTGCAACCGGCAGATATGTCAATATATCATCAAGCATATCTGGAAAAAAAATAGAACCCAAATAAAAAATAACATTAAATTTCTGTTGGAGTTTCGCATGACATCAAGATTTTCAGGGGTTATAAACCTTGAGCCGATTATTGCATGGGGCAACAAGTGGGAGCTTAGCAGAAAGCAATCCATTCCGAGAGAGGACCAAATGCAGACAGTCCGTGGCTTTACAAAATATGCATACATGGTTATCTATATCCTGTCTTGGTTCCCCAGTTGCCTTTCTGGTCTGAAAATATTTTGCTTGTGGAAGGCGGAAGTAGTCCAACCTCATATTCTGGATGTGATAAGAAAAAAAAATGCAACCACATGACAGACTTTATCTATTATATTATGGAATAAGAACTATCACATGTCAATTTTAAGCCGCTATCGGGTATAAAATGAATCTCCTGCTCATGCAAATGACAGTCCATAAACTGTCTATTTTATTTGGGAATTGATTTGTGAACCCACCGTTTTACTCTGCGCACATACCACTTATTTACAAGTTTGCCATTACTCCAGCTGACATACCACTTATTTACAAGTTTGCCACTGAAATTACTCACCGCGCACTCTTAGAGCCAAATTTTTGAAATAGCTCATGGATGTGCCCGGAGAGTAAAATGGCCGCTCGAAGGGCAAAACGGTGGAGGGCGACGACAACGCCCCCTCCTCCGACCTCCCCAGCCACCATCTTCCTCTTCTCGTCCCCTTCGCCGCTCCCTCCTCAGGACCTCCCCAGCCCCCCTCTGCATCATCCCCATTCCCCCCCCCCCTCCTCCGACCTCCCCAGCCGCACCTCCTTCTTCTCCTCCGACCTCCTCAATTCCGTCTCCAAACCTTAGTAAATTGTCGTTGGAGTCATTGTCGTCATCGTTGGGGGACGGCGGAGGGGGAGACGAGGGTAAAAGAGTAATCAATTTCAATTTCGCATAATGTAATTGAATGGCAAACTTGTAAATAAGTGGTAGGTGGGTTCGCAAATCAATTCCCATCTTATTTTACTGCTAGTATATTTTTCTTGCATTTTAATTTTAGGGCGATATTACTGTAAAACAACACATAATAGAACCGAGATTTATCGTTTTAGAATTTGACAAGATTGCAACTTTACATTAAAGGCATCAAACATAGCTCTTACATGCATATATACAGATGAGAAAGCATTTTCTCCTAACCTTGTAATTTCTAAAAGCTAATTGAGATCGTTAACACGAAAGCGTATCTTCCAGCAAATTCAATAGAATTCCCAAAGTTAATATAAATAAACAGACAAACAATTTAAAGTATGGATCAACAAATTCAGTAACTCCCAACTAAAATGTGGTTTGCTAATCACTGTTTTTAATTTTAAAAAAAGTTTAACAAAAATAAATAGAATGAAAAGGTAAGGGCGCAATTAAACCATCTTAAGCACCGAGAAAACAGTCGTTAAAAAAGATGAGTCTCAATACCGAACGCATTTTCAATAGAATCGCAGTTCCATGAAGGATCGAAGCGATCGAATCGTAGCTCTCTCGATTCAATGTACCATCGTTTCCGATCGCGTTCGCATTCCCGCACCCCTAACAACGTCTTCCATCTTCAGAGCTTATTTTTCCATCAATCTTTTAGGGTTCGCGATCTGAAAGCAGTCTACCTTTTGTATTCACTTTATTTTCATTTCATTTTTATTACATTTTTTTTTCCTATTCTTACTCCTCGTAGTCGGGGGAGAAACGGAAGAGACTTGCTACACGCACGACCGATTCAGTTTTTACGAGTTTGTCACACAGTATTAATTATTGTGTACAACCGTTCAGAAATGAATACAAGGTCGTTGAGTTAAACACTTGATCGTCAAATGTATTGCTCAGCACGCATAACCACTATTGATACGCTCATAACCGCCTCCTTAAACCCTCTAGCCCAGCCCCCGACCCTCTTCATCTTTCACAGCCCACGCATTCTCATTCGCCGATCTCCACAGCCCATCCGCCGCCCCCTCCGCCGACTACCCAACCCCTCCCCTTCGCCACCCACTTGTCTTTCCCACCCCTCCTCCACCACATCCAACGAACTCTCCAGCCCCCTTCCCTCCCCCTCCTCCGATCTCCCCTATCCACATCGCCAATTCCAAAACCCTAAAAAATCGGCGGGATTCGGGGGGAGGGTGGATGCGACAAGAGTAAAAGAGGTTTAAATTTTGAATGACAAACCTGTAAATAGTGGTTGTTTGCGCTGAGCAAAACCGGCCATGCGCATAGCAATTCCTGACGATCATGCTGAAAGTGGCAAAGAAATGAGACAAGTGCAGAAATGCCAAATTCATTAGGATGCTATTATCTGCACATGTGGAAGCTGTTACGACTAATTTAAACCAGCCCGAATTACAACGGCTCACGGCCCAGCCTCAAAGGGGACGCCAGCTAGAGAAGACGGCCCCGCCCGGAAGGGCCCACGGACGGGGCTGAAGGCCCGGCCACTCCACCCTCGGGGGCACCCGACTAGCCCCCATTCGGCCAGATTAACCGCCCCTCGGAATCCGCGATCCCATAATTGCCATTAACAGACCCGTTAATGGGCCACCCCTCCATTACGCGCGAGTGGGAGGAGGCGGAGGCGGATCGTGGGGACGTGAAAGGAGGCGGGACGTGGGGCAATGGCGAGGGACCCTATAAGGGGAAGGCCAAGATGACGGAGAGAGAGATCGAGACTCAGGTAATCAACAGAGAGGTACTCCATCAACGACCTAGGCATTCGCCACCTCAATTCCTCCCTCCCCCAAACTCGCGCCGCCTGGGTTGACGTTCCGGCTTCTTTACAAGCCGAATCTCCCCCGCCGAGTACCCCTTCAGACCTTAATCTGACTTAGGCATCGGAGGGTATTTGGCCGGAACCTAGGTCCGGCCTCCCTGACGAGTTTCCTCATCTGTCCAGGAAGAAGCTGTCCGAGGTGCCGAGGCTACCCCTCAGCGTCGGGCGGCCACCCCCTTCGCAGTCGTCAGGCGAACGGCTGATCGAGAACCGACCCACTAGCAACTCGCCGAGGCTACCCCTCGACGCGGATCCGACCGAGGCCGAGTCCGACCCAACCAAGGCCGAGCGCGATCCACCGAGCCGAGGCTTCTCCTCAGCTCCCTGAAGGCAGAGGATCGACGCGACCCGGGGACCCGACCCCATTTACACCCGACCCCGCTTCCATCCACGCCGAGAGCACGCGGGCTCGGCGATCCCTAAGGACCCCCAAATCGGCCCCTTGACCACGTTGACCACGCAGCCGACGGTCAATGAACAGCTGTGAGAAAACACCCGTAAACATCTGACGTCGTCTGTGGGAACGAACAACACTCACGTAAAACAACCACACCGACAATGACACGGCTCCGCCCCCCGCGGCAGAGAAGAGGCGCGGCCCCGGTGGTGGGCACAGACCAACGCCGTGGCAAGCGGAGCGAGGCCGTGCCTCCCGGGCACGCGGACCGGGCGGCGAGCTCGGATCGTGCGGAGGACAGTGTTGAGGAGACCGGCGGCTGGCCGTTAGCTTCCCGGGGCAGTAGGATCGGGAGAACACGGGAAAAGCCGAGGTCGAGCGAAGCGCTGGTGGTATCCCTGATCATCGATACCTTTGTGGTGCGACGGCTGCTAGTCGACACCGGCAGCTCGTGCGACATCCTCTTCACGTCGACTTTGGAAAGGATGGGGCTGCGCGGCGAGGACTTGGAGCCGTGCACGGGGCCCGTGGTGGGTTTCACGGGACATTCCGCACCTATCATCAGGGCGATCCACCTCCCGGTCACGCTCGGGGGAGCATCCGATTCGGTGACACTGACGGTGGAATTCATTGTGTTGAAAGTCGGCTCGGCGTACAATGGGATCATCGGCCGCCCCCTCCTCAACGCTATCGATGCGGTGGTCTCGACGCTCCACCGGACAATCAGGTTTCAGACCCCAAAAGGGGTCGGGCAAATCGATGGCGACACGAAGGGAGAGAAGATCTGCTACCACCTGATAGACGAGAAGGTCGTTGGAGGGCCTGGCGATCCAATGGCCTCACTCGACCTGAGGCATGGACCGAGACCCACCCCTGCGGAAGAACAAGAGCAGATCCCCGTCACGAACGTCGAGGGGAGATTCGTCTCCATCGGGTCAGGGCTGGATCCTGACTCGAAGCGCAAGCTGGTTCAATGCCTGGAGGCTAACCTGGACGTCTTCGCGTGGTCGACCGAGGACATGCCCGGCGTTGATCCCCGGGTGATCGTTCACCGATTGAACGCCGACCCCAACTTCAGACCCGTCCGGCAGAAGAAGTGAAACCTAGGTGGCGAAAAGATGAAGGCGGCCTCTGATGAAGTAGAACGACTCCTCAACGCCGGTTTCATCCGAGAAGTCTGGTACCCCAAATGGCTGTCCAATGTGGTAATGGTCAGAAAACCCAACGGGAAGTGGCGAATGTGTGTGGATTTTAGCGACCTCAACAAAGCATGTCCCAAGGATAGCTATCCACTGCCACGGATTGACCACCTCGTAGACAGCGCCTCGGGATACGAGATGCTCAGCTTCATGGACGCCTACTCTGGGTACAACCAGGTCCAGATGGATCCTGGCGATGAAGAGATGACGGCTTTCACGACGGACCGAGGGACCTTCTGCTACAAGAAAATGCCATTTGGATTGAAGAACGCGGGGGCAACCTACCAAAAAATGGTCAACAAGGTGTTCGACTCCCAGATAGGAAGAAACCTGGAAGTCTACGTCGACGACATGCTGGTCAAATCGAAGGATCCTGTTGACCATATCGCTGACCTAAGGGAAACCTTCGAGCGGCTACGAAAGTACAATATCCGGCTCAATCCCGCGAAATGCACGTTCGGGGTGAGATCCGGCAAGTTCCTGGGATTCATGATCACCAATCGCGGGATTGAGGCCAACCCCGACAAGATCAAGGCACTGATCAACATGCGGGAGCTGACAACCATCAAGGAGCTGCAGAGGTTGAATGGCCGCATCACCGCCCTTGGGCGATTTCTGTCCCGGTCGGCGGAAAGATCTCTCCCGTTCTTCAAGACTCTGAGGAAGGCCATCGCTACGCCAGCCGAAGAGAGGAAAACAATACCATGGGATGAGGACTGCTCCCGAGCATTCGCCGATCTCAAAGAGTACCTCTGCAGCCCACCACTCCTCTCCAAGCCACGAGAGGGGGAGTCGTTGAGCCTCTACTTAGCTTGCACGATGGAAGCGGTGAGCTCGGTGCTGATCCGGGAGGACGACGGGGTGCAGAGGCCGGTATACTACACCAGTCATGTCTTGAAAGACGCTGAGGGGCGGTACACACCAATGGAGAAGCTAGCGTATGCCCTCGTCCTCTCAGCCAGGCGGCTCCGACCATACTTCCAGGCTCACACGATACTGGTCCTAACCGATTCCCAGTTGGAACAAAACCTTAAGAGGTTTGACCACATGGGAAGGATGCTGAACTGGGGGTCGAGTTGAGTGAATTCGACCTGCGATTCAAGCCACGCACGGCCATCAAAGGGCAGGCCCTAGCTGATTTCATCGCCGAGTGTACCATAGAAGAAAGGACCCTCACGCCGGGAGACGTCTCGGTAACGGTAACAAACCAACCTTTGTATTTACTTATGACTGACGCAAACTCGGCTGGCCAGTCAGGGGACCAGGACACCTGGATTATTCATGTGGATGGCTCGGCGACCCGGGCGGGGAGTGGGGCCGGGATCACGATTCGATCTCCCGAGGGGAACATCGTCGAATACACGCTTAGGTTCGAGTTCCCGGCCACCAACAACATGGCCGAGTATGAGGCCGCGATAAACGGCATGAGGCTGGCCTGAGAACTCGGAGCTGAGTGCGTACGGCTCCTTAGCGACTCGAAGCACATCATCAACCAGCTGCAAGGGATCTACGAGGCGCACGAAGAGACAATGCAGGCCTACCTGGCCACGGCCAAGACTGAGATGTCCAAATTCAAAAGGGCCGAGACCCTTCACCTCCCGCGGTCGGAGAATGCCCGAGTAGACGCTCTATCCAAGCTTGCTTCCTCCTCGCCCACGGAGTTGGGTCGCACCGTCTATATGGAAAACCTCAGCAGCCCCAGCACGGAAGAGAAGGAGGTTATGGCGATTGACGGAGACCCCACCTGGATGGACCCAATCATCCGATACCTCACCCATGGGGAAGCGCCAACCGATGTGGAAGAACGTCGAACCTTGGAGAGGAAGGCGCTCCGGTACGTGATGCATGAAGGAACCCTCTACAGAAGACGGTGGACAAAGACGGACGTCCTCCCCTACCTTAAGTGCCTCGGCCCCCAGGAAGCTGACTACGTCCTCAGGGAAGTGCACGAGGGGATCTGCGGGAATCACCATGGAGGCACAACAATCGCCCAGAAGATCTTGAGGCAAGGATACTACTGGCCGACCCTGATCCACGACGCGACAGAGTACGTCCAGAGGTGTCAGGAATGCCAAAGGTTCGCCAGCACCTGGACCATTCCCCCTTCAGAGCTCCCCATCATTAGCCCAGTACCTTTTGCGAAGTGGGGACTCGATATCATGGGACCGTTCACGTCGGGCCGAGGGCAAAGGAAATACCTGATCGTGGCCGTGGACTACTTCACCAAATGGATCGAAGCCGAACCTCTAGCCTCAATCACCTGGAAGAAGGTAAAGAGCTTCGTATGGAACTCCATCATCTCCAGATTCGGAATCCCCCGCGCCATCGTCACCGACAACGGAAAGCAATTCGACTCAGCCGGGTTTAAAGACTTCTGCGTCGAATGGAAGATCAAGCTACTCTTTGCCTCGGTGGCGCACCCTCAGACCAACGGGATGGCGGAGGCCGCCAACAAATGCATCATAGAACCCCTCCGCAAGAAAGTAGAAGGCGCCGAAGGGAAGTGGCCTGAAGAGCTTCCCGGGATACTCTGGTCTTACCGTACGACCCACAAACAAGCCACAGGTGAGACCACATTCATGCTCACCTATGTCGCCGAAGCAGTGGTCCCAGTCGAGGTGGGCGAGGAGTCCCTCCGCATCCGACATTTCAACGAAGAAAGAAACATCGAGGGTTTGGAGCTCGGCCTGGAGCTCCTGGGTGAACGACGAGAACAGGCCTTGGCCACCATCATCCGCCAGAAGCAAAAGGTGGCGCGTTACTACAATTCCCGCGTCAAGGGGCGGAGTTTTCGCCAAGGGGATTTGGTCCTTAGAAAGGCGGTCTTCTGTCCGGAGGTCGCGCGCAGAGGGAAGCTGGCAGCCAAGTGGGAAGGTCCCTACCGGGTGATCGAAGTTCTAGGACCCGCTACCTATCGGCTAGAAAATTCGGAGGGAAAGACCCTCACCCATTCCTGGAACGCCGAGCACTTGCGCAAATATTACCAATAAAGCCTACAAGATCGCCCGCGAATGTAACTCTTTTCTTCCTCCTTGCCAAATAAATTGGTTTGATCCTGCTTTCCTCTTATAGCATGGCCGTAAAAGAAAACCTCACGAAAAGGGGAGACCCTGCCAAGGGAGTGCCCGGGGGGCACCTCGCAAAGACAAGGGACGGCCCCCGAACGGGCTGGACCCCCCTCCACGTTCGCCTGGTTGGGAAACTCCCTGGAGCCGAACCTCGGAGAGGGCCGACCGCTAGGCGAGGGTAACCCTCCCAGCGATTGGAACGACTCGAACCGGCCGTAAGGCTGAGGGCAACTCCCCCAGCGAGCCGGCGAACCAACTGACCGTGAGGCCAGGGGCAGCTCCTCTGGTGGATCGATCGAAAGGACGACCTCAGAGGTCGACCTCCTTGGCTAGTCGCAAGACATGGGGTCGCACCCCAGGACGACTAGCCACCTGACCCGGGGGTAACTCCCCCAATACGTCGGCGCGCCAAACGAGCCGGGGGCAACTCCCTCGGCCCGACTGCACGCCAAACGAGCCGGGGGCAACTCCCTTGGCCCGTAGGCACGCCAATCGAGCCGGGGGCAACCCCCTCGGCCCGACTGCACGCCAACCGAGCCAGGGGGAACACCCCCGGCAGGAGCACCGACTCTTCTCCGTCAGAACTCAAAAGAAGGACCCTCCCCAAGGGAGGAGGTGAGCAATAGCAAGCAAGGAAAAGACACTCAACTTTCGGAAAATACGAGGGGCTACATCAAAAGTCCTGGACCTGAAAAACTTAAGGACCAGCCGCAGGACCTAAACACTCCCTCACTCATCTCCTCGGGGGGCCCCCTCGAGACCGTCAACTTGGGAAGCGCCGGACCGCCCCGGGATCTCCTCCTCTTCATCGGAGTACGCTTGAAGCTCCCCGAGGTTGATCTCCGCGAGCGGAAACCTCTTTCGAACCTTGGCATGGCAGCAGGCGAATCCCTTCTCGAACGCCGAGGACATGGCCTTAGAGGCAAAGGAAAGGTCATATTCCGTCACGGCATCCTGAGCAACCTTGGCCAGGTCCACATCCTCTAACTCGCGAATCCGACCCTCGAGAAGGGCCACCTGTCGTTGGTGATTGGATCGGTCCTTCTCGATCTCTTTCGATCTCGCGTCGAGCTGGGATAGGAGGGCCCTCTCCCGTTCTCCCGCCTCCTCCAGCAGGACGTTGAGTTCCTGGGCATCGGCCGTGATGAAAGGGGCCGGATCGGCGCCAGCCTCATCTGCTGCGCAGGTGGCCGCGGTGAGCGCGGCAATTTGTTCCTCGGCCTTGGACTTCCCGACCAGGGCTAAGGCTCTGTCCTGGTCCGACTTCTCCAGGGCAGACGAAAGCTTGGCCACGCGAGACTCCAGGGACTTCACGAGCGCCTTGGACAAGTGATCGGTCTCCTCCTCGCCCTCCCGGGCCCCGGGAACCGACGCCGCGTCCGCCTTAGCCTTGGAGAGAGCCAAAAATTGGCGCCTCATCGAAAGCCCAATAGAGGATAGCTACACAAGAGAGGCGGGAGTAAGTTGAAGATAGCAGCAAAAGACTGGGTTAGGGAAGAAGCCCTACCTGTTGGCCGGTCTGGACCACGAAAGCGGCCAGACGGTCGCCTCTGACCTCGTCCAAAGCGGCTTGGTCCGAGGAGAGGACGCAGTTCTCAGCCACCCGTGCCGCCACACTACAGCCGGAAAAGACCGACTCACCCGCTCCTACGAGGAAGCGGGGACGGAAAAGACCCTCCTCCCCCGGAGGTAAATCCGTGGGGTCGGAGCGGAACACACCTAGATACCGCTCGTATATATCAGGAAGAGAGCCCAGCTGCAGAGACAAGGGAGCAGCCCATGGCCAAACCGCCTCGGCCGAGGGTGACAGATCCCGGCTCTTGGGCAATGAAACGCTAAACTCCCCGACGAGATTGCGGACCTTCTTCGAGACGCCATGCTGGGAGGAAGAGGGGACCTTCCTCTTCGACCTCTTGGCACCAGCCGCTGGGCGGTCAACACATTGTTTCTTTCGGACCGCCAACACATGATCCCCTCTCCGAGAGGCGGGGTCCGGGATCCCGACTTGAGGAGGAAGGGCAGAAGAACTGGAGGGAAACCCACCTGCGCAGGGGGGAAAAGGGGAAGCCATCATCAACCAACCCTATCAGACACAGAACAGTGGCCACGGAGCAGTATCCTCGGAGCGATGAGGGATGGTAGAACTCACCAGCGGGCCACGTGGTCTTCTGCAGATTGAGGTCAGAAAAGAGAACAGAGACTCTTCGATCTCCCGGCGGGATCGCCAACAGGGCCTCCACGGTCTCGAGTTCAGCCGCGGTCGGGTCACCCAGCTCCAGTGCCAGCATCACGTCGGCGCTCCAGTGAGTTGGGAAATCCATATCCGACAGGCCGACGACGAAGAGATACTCCTCCTTCCAGAGCTTGACGGAGCTTGGCAGCCCCAGTATCAGGCTCTTCGAGGGCCGGGCACTAATGTAAATCCAGGCCACAGACTGATGACGGCTCAGACGATAAAATTGGGAGAAGAGTCGGAGGGAGGGGACCACCCCTTCTGAAGGCAGAGCACGGCGAACCCGATGACGAGCCCGATCGCGTTGGGACAGAATTGGCATAGGGCCACTCGATGAGCACGCAGAAACTCCACAATGAAAGGATGGAGGGGGAACCGAAGCCCAAATCGGAAGCACACCTCATACACCCCGACCGCCTTCGGACCCGGAAAGCAGATCCGCTCGTTAGGCTCAGGGGCCCGGATAGAGTAGGGGGGTAGAAGGTAACGGGCGCGCAAATCTCTGGCGGAGGTGGCACAGAGGGAAGAGGGACATCCCAGAACCTCCGGGGCACCCCCGAAGGGTCACCCCCCTGACTACCGACCGCCGAGCCGGGGCTATCAGGCGAGTCGAGGCGGACTACATCCTCTGGACGACCCGAACTGGGGGCAGGGGAAGACGACATGACGCGGAGCTGGAACAGGATTAGAAAAAGGAGACGCTGAAGGAAAATCTGGGCGTTCGACCAACGGATGCCGGTGCTCCTTTCTTGGTGCCCTTTGAATAACCCTGCGCACGGTGGAGATGAATGCAAGGGGCACGTGGCGACATCAAGACGGCGACGATGCTTCGAAAACTACACCGACGGAAGTTCAAGCGGAGCTGTGATAATGACATCCATTAAATGGCGGAGCCTCGACTGACGTACCCATCGGATCATGAAAGAGTCACATCACCCGAGCCGAATCGCGGGAGCCGAACGGCCCGGGTGATGGGGGCAATTGTTACGACTAATTTGGACCAGCCCGAATTACAACGGCCCACGGCCCAACCTCAAAGGGGACGCCAACTAGAGAAGACGGGCCCGCCCGTAAGGGCCCACGGACGGGGCTGAAGGCCCGGCCACTCCACCATCCCCGACTAGCCCCCATTCGGCCAGATTAACCGCCCCTCGGAATCCGCGATCCCATAATGGCCATTAACGGACCCGTTAATGAGCCACCCCTCCATTACGCGCGAGTGGGAGGAGGCGGAGGCGGATCGTGGGGACGTGAAAGGATGCGGGACGTGGGGCAATGGCGAGGGACCCTATAAGGGGAAGGCCAAGACGACGGAGAGAGAGATCGAGACTCAGGTAATCAACAGAGAGGTACTCCATCAACGACCTAGGCATTCGCCACCTCAATTCCTCCCTCCCCCAAACTCGCGCCGCCTGGGTTGACGTTCCGGCTTCTTTACAAGCCGGATCTCCCCCGCCGAGTACCCCTTCAGACCTTGATCTGACTTAGGCATCTGAGGGGATTTGGCCGGAACCCAGGTCCGTCCTCCCTGACGAGTTTCCTCATCTGTCCAGTAAGAAGATGTCCGAGGTGCCGAGGCTACCCCTCAGCGTCGGGCGGCCACCCCCTTCGCAGTCGTCAGGCGAACGGCTGATCGAGAACCGACCCACTAGCAACGCGCCGAGGCTACCCCTCGACGCGGATCCGACCGAGGCCGAGTCCGACCCAACCGAGGCCGAGCGCGATCCACCGAGCCGAGGCTTCTCGTCAGCTCCCTGAAGGCAGAGGATCGACGCGACCCGGGGACCCGACCCCGTTTACACCCGACCCCGCTTCCATCCACGTCGAGAGCACGCGGGCTCGATGATCCCTAGGGACCCCCAAATCGGCCCCTTGACCACGTTGACCACGCAGCCGACGATCAACGAACAGCGGTGAGAAAACACCCGTAAACAGAAGCTATAGATGGTACATGTATCATTATAAAGTTCAATTTGAGCCTTCCACATGTTCCAAGATTGCGTGAAACAGATATCAGACGCAAGAAAATGCAGTCAGAGCAAAATAACTTATCACACTACCTAGATCCAATGCGAACATGAACACGATTCTAGTTTCAACATAAAGAGTAATAACTGAGACGTAGGTTCTACTGTGATTATTTAGACATGAAATGCATGCCTACTCTGCACCAAACCCAAACCATGAGCAGGCCAGAGAATGCTCTTCCAACAAATTTGCTACCAGCAGACTTGACTTCCATTGATCTGGCCAACTTTGTTGGCCATGGATTGCATTCGTTTACTATCCCTTCATCTGTTTTTTACAAACATATACTATGGAGCCAGTATTAATTATCATCGCAGTGAGATTGAAAGATATTGATGAGTTAATAAAGCCTTAACGTTTGGATCATAAATATACCATCAGCGTGAATAAATGACTTTTTTGGATTCAAATTGAGAGCTAATCATGCTTTCACAATTAAGCTGTATTTATTTATTTTAAAAATTGCTTGTAAATTTACAAAGCATTCGGTAGAAAAAGAAGTTGCGGGATGAGAAGAGTTTTCCAAGATTATAAGGTCCTTGTGGCTTACTATCATCATCAAAGCTTAAATTAGAACGTGTCAAATGAATACACACATACATACATACGTACATTTTTAGTTTGAAAAATACTTTTTATACATTGTTGATGCAAAACGTGACTGCTTTTACAGTTAAAATTAATTACAGAATGAATAAACTACCAAGTCTCTTAAAATTAACCTCATCGTTCAAATGCTCAAAGCGATTCCTGCCCAACCGCCACCAAAAGATATTAATCAAAATCCCATAAATAACAAAACTAAAACTAAAACAAAACGAGACAGCTGGATGTAGCTCACGTGCACCGCGCGTGAGCCGCCAACCCCCTTCATTCTACTCGTCTCCCGCCTCTTTTGACCAAGAACCGCTGGCCTTTTCCTCTATCGGACTCGGTCGGTATAAACACACAAGGATCTCTCGGTCAACAGACGACCGAGAGAGAGAGAGAGAGAGAGAGGGTGAGAGGGAAGCAAATCGAAAGCAAACGAACAAAAAGGGAGCACAAATTTTGAGGCACTAGGGTTTTCGATTGATTTTGGGGTTTAGGGTTTTCCAATCGAGGGAAATGCTGTCGAGATCGGGGACATCGAGAGGCCTCTTCGGGTGGTCTTCGCCGGTGCAGCCGCTGACGCCGGTGTCGGAGGTATCGGAACCGCCGGAATCGCCGTCGCCGTTCACGGACTTCAATGAAACGGCGGCGGTGGACGACGGAGAGTCGTTGATGGGGGACGAGGAGATCGAGCAGCCGCCGGCTTCCGTTCCCTTTACGAGGCTGTTCGCTTATGCTGATAGGTTGGATTGGGTTCTAATGGCGGCCGGAGCCGTGGCGGCTGCTGCTCACGGGATGGCGCTTGTTATATACTTGCATTTCTTTGGGAAAACAATCAATTTGCTCAGTTTGCATCACGACGGGTCTGAAGCTGTGCGTGGCCAGATGTTTCATGAATCCAAGAAGGTGCAAACCTGAAGCTTTTGCTATAAATTTGATTACCTTATTCATGTTTCGGTTAAAGCTTCACTTAAGTGGTGGTATGTTAGATACTTTGAGGTTAGAACAAGCGAACTTTTATTGCATATGAATGCCATTACTTTGTGATAATTTCGAATGTATAGCTCCTCTCACTTTTCATAATGGGGTTAAGTCTATCTAGATATAATACGACAACCATCTAAGTGTTGCGCCCACTACATTGGTTTTCCCTTATATACATTTTTCATTGTATAAATTCTCTAGAGGAACAAATTTACTCTAGTTTCTAAGAGTATGCATGTTCCTCTCACTCTAGCAGGTGATATGGATTCATCTAATTCGATTTGAATTTAGATTATTTTAGTAGTATATGAGTCTGTTTTAATTTGTTATTTAAGTCTATTTAGGTTTCTTTCATTAGGAGTGTCCTTTTTAGTCATTTATTTTTATTTTAATAATTCCTTATTTTAGTCCAACATCTGGTCTGTTTTAATTGTAAGCCTATATAAAGGTATCAAGTCTTGTTTTATTTTTATTTAAAGATTAATGAATGAAATTTTGTGTAAAATATGTTTATCATTTAAATCTTAAGCATGAAAGGTGCGAGAGTAGGCTCGGTTGACTGGGCGTGAGGTTTGAAAAATCTTTACATGCGATGTGTGTGAGTTGATCATTGTCGTATTCTCAGGATACGAGCCCTGATATCATATCAAATTCTTAAAAAATTTCTTACCCTTATTTTCCCATCACATCTTTTCACTCTTCCATCATACGTTAAATTTATATCTGAACCGAAAAATACTATTTTTTTCATTGTTATCATTATCACCATATTTTCTCTAGATTATATTTTAGTTAGTGTTAGCTAATAATATAAAAATAAAACCATAGGCGCGTAGTCTCAGAAATTTTTTATGTTTCAGTTTCACAACATCTCATGTTTTGTTTAAAACCCCCAAACACCTAGAATTGTTCGTCTTCTTCACTTCATCTTCCTTCATCTTCTTCCTCACCGTCTCTATCTAAGAACAAAAATTGAAATCCTAACATCAACCGAACCCATGAAAATCCAAAATTGCATAACCCTAATCTATCCCAACCTCGACATCGGTGCTCGATCCTTAACATCCATCCAAATATACCATCATCCGTGTTTGTTACCGTTCATCGTCGCCCAACTCTCATCATCTTATTCAATAATGATCATATGCACCAAGGTCCTCATTTTATTCATCCTCATCAGTAGCCCATTGCCGACCTCGCATATAGTTGAGACCTAACATTAACCTCTTCCCTTACCTCCATCGTTGTTAACATCATTTCTTGCAGCTATAGTCTCCACACCCTAAGGTCACCATCATCTCGAGAGCAGCCTTTGCAACCTAAGAATTTGAGACATCTGTGTAAAGTTTTATTGGAATCATGTTTCGGGTAATTAACCCGCCCCACGTTCAAGGATTCTACCCAACTGCAATGCAATTCATGGGACATGATTCCAGACCAACCTAAATTGATTTCCTCTAGCAAGATCCGACTCGTTATCTGCAAATCAGGCTGCTATATTAAGAAATAAGCTTATGTGATTGATGACCCAGCTCGTGATCTACAATAACGTCATTGGAATTTAAAGGATTTTTGGGGGTTTTCAGCTATTTTGTATTGTGTTTTATATTTTAAAGAGTTTGGTTCCATTTAAACCCGATTTTCGAGCCGTTCGAGCCAAAGGCAAGCTAGATCAAGCCATTTACATATCCTGAGAAATTAAGTCGATTTAAGTTATTTTAAAAACCAAATTGAAGCTAATTTTATGAGATATTATAGGGATCATTATTACATGAGTTTTTTCTTTCCAAAAGAATATGATCATTAGATGTTCAGATGCGTCTCATTTTTTATGACTTCGATGACCAATATGGATATGATGCTTAAGAGTATTATTTAGAAGCTTTCTTCTCACGTTTTGATTTTACGAACCAAACGAAATGTGTGTGTATGCCTGTCCAAGTTAAACGGAGATGCACTATTTTGGTGTAGGTACTATCAGATTGATTTTCAATGTTGGCTTACGTTTAAAATCGAGCTTTGACAGCAGTATCATCTTAAATATCAGTCACCTTCGCAGTTATCAACTTTAATGCTTGAAAGCAATTGAAGACTTTTTCTTGCAAAATAGAAGTTGAATAGGAGTTGATTAGAAAAAAATGAGAGCAAAGACTACTACCAGAGCTAACAATCAAGACAATGTAAAGACTGAGCCAGTGTCCCAACCCGAGTCTCAGGATCAGCATGAGTCAGAGTCTGAACCAAAGCTAGAGTTAGAGTATGAGTTCAATCTAGACGCGGGACCAGAGCCACAACTCAAGTCAAGTCAAATCATGAGCATGATATGGAGTTACCATCAGAGTTACAGTTCAAGAAAATAACTTAATTAACGTTTCAATTAGAGTTCACATTGAAGCCACACTCTGAGCCATTTATTGAGTTTGTGGTAGTTGAGCACATCAAGTTTGTCATTGTAGATTCTTCACATTCTACCAGCAAGCATGTTTTATACGCCTTCATGTCTATCGTGATTTGAAAATATTTTAAAAGATGATCGTATGGAAATCCACATTTTAATTTATTTCAAAGTTTGAAGGCACATATTCTTCAACTATAAGAGACTGCCGACTTTTATCGGATTGTGTGTTTTTATTTTCATTTATCAGGTGACGGATTTTTCAAAGTCAGTGAGATTGATAGAGATCCATCTAATCTAATTTAGATTCAAATTAGTTTAGTAATATTTGAGTCATATTTATTTTATTATTTGAGCCCTTTTAGTTTCCTTTATTAGGAATTTGAGTCCTTTTATTTTTAGTAATTCATTATAGGAATTTGTAAGCCTATATAAAGGGCTTAAGTCTTATTTTATTTTTATTAGAAGATTAATGAATGTAATTTTATGTTAACTATGTTGGTCATTTATATCTTGTGTTCTAATTTTATGTAAACTATGTCCACCCGTATCGCCACCTCCTGATCTGCCAACCTGCCTGTCAGCTTCATGGTGTGATTGTTAGACCCGCCTGGGTCTACTGCCGGCCCTCTTGGGCCGGCCCATGTGGGCCGGCGGTTTCCCTTGCGCGCGCGCCTCCTCTCCCCTAGAAACCCTAGTTTCCTCTATAAATACGGGCTAGCCGTCATTAGGGATTTGATGCTTGATATTTGGAGATTTCTCTATTGAGCGTCTTAGGAGTAGTTCTAGATCTAGACGAGTGTGGACGTCCTCTAGGCGTCTTGGGAGGAGAATACACCTTTTTTGTATTCAATTATCTTGTTTTTGCTATTGTTTTCTCAATAAAAATCCTATCTTTGGTTGGTTCCTAACAATTTGGTATCAGAGCACGTGACGATCCATGTCGACTACGACGAGATCCCACGACAAAATTGAAGCTTTGGAGGCCAAATTCACGAGCGAAATCGACGGAATCAAGAAATCCTTGGCGGCCAATGACGAATCCATGACAAAATTGACGGAGGCCGTCAACCAATTGACGGCCAATCAAGCAAAGCACGCCGACCAATTTGCACAAATGATGGCAACCCTAAAGCAATTGGCGGCGAACAACAAAGAAGAAGAAAACCCTAATTTGGGGGAAAAGGCGGCAACTTTGAAGAAGGAAAAGGAGAAAGTTGATAGCTTTGACCCAAAAAGTGCTTTTTTTGGTGGAGGATCTAGCCGACGACGAAGACGAAGAGCCATGGAGGGGGGACTACCGCGAGGAGGCACGACGGAAGGCGGTGGAGAACCAACGGGGGAGCGGCGGCCCTAGCCGCCCTACTTGGGAGCCACAGACATCACGCGAAAGGGGCGGAGCCTATCCCTCCGCGGACATCACGCGAGGGGCCGTTCCCTCTGCCGTCGGGCCCCGACAGGGGGGGCCAGGCCCCGCCGGGCCTCGGCAGGGTCTGGCGACCCTGCCGGACCTCCAGCAGGGCCCGCCGGCCCTGCCAGAAGCCCGGCAGGGCCTGCCGCCCCTCCGGCAGCCCCGGAGGGGCTCGACAGCGTTCGACAGGGGGCCGGAGCCCCCCGATCCACTCCCCAAGGGGCCGGAGCCCCCCGATTTCTCACACAGATGGCCGGCGGCCCTGTCGGAAGGCCGGCAGGGCCTCCCGCCCTTCCGACAGCCCTGGGGGGGCCACTGGGGCCCCCAAGATGCTCGGGGGGGGGGGGGGGGGCGGCGAACCCCCCTGGGTTCGGCCGGGGGCGCCGACCCCCCCGGGGTTCCGGCGACCCCCGCCGACCCGAGGGGTGACCGCTGGGGCCCCCGGGACTCCTCCAGACAGCGACCAGAGGCGGCAGCGGCTTTTGGCGGCGATTTTGGGGGTTTTTCGCAAGATCCGCCACGGCGAGCGGCTCCGGCACGTGTTTTCGAGGAGTGGGGACCCGAGGATTTTCAGGAGCACGATGACTACTATCGGGACCCGCCCGACCCCCGCTTTGACGACGGAGGGTGGCAGCCACCGGCCTACCGCCAGGAGAGGCGCGCCGCAGACACCGGAGGGAGGTTCGGAGACTACCAGGAGTGGCCAGAGGACGATGCTGGAGCAGACGCAGGGCACAGAGACCGAGGGGACTATGGAGGTCGCGGAGGAGGGCCACCCAGGCGTTACGAGACCATGGACGAGAGGCGACAGCACTACCGTCCGCGTCACAGAGACGATGGACGGCCCGAGCAGGGGCACTTTGGAGGGGATTGCAGAGTCCGGAAGCTGAAGATGTCGATTTTTTCTGGGGAGGATCCACACGCCTGGCTATTCACGGCAGCGAGATATTTTGCGGCGCATCACATGACCGAGGCCCAGAAGCTGGAGGCGGCGGCCATCTGCATGGAGGGGCGAGCTTTGGGGTGGTTCCAGTGGAAGGAGAGGAGGCAGCAGATCCGGAGCTGGGAGGAACTGAAGGACATGGTTCTGGAGAAGTTTAGAGACCCCCGCTTGGGGAACTTACATGAGCAGCTATTTGCCCTCAGACAGGAGGGGCCGGTGCGCGAGTACATTGAGAAATTTGAGACGCTGGTGGGACGAGTTCATGTGGTGTCGGATGAGTCGCTGGAGGGCACCTTCTTGAAGGGGCTACGTCCTAGTCTTCGAGCTGCGGTGAGGCCATACGAGCCTCGAGGGCTTTCAGAGGTCATCGAGATGGCACAGATGGTGGAGGACTCCCGAGCTGAGGATAGGCGAGGCGGAATCGGCTACAGTGGGCATATGCAGCGGATCACCACGACTGGCATAGGCGGAGCAGGGGCCCCTACTGAGACAGTTCAGACAGGGCCTGAGAAGACAGGGGAGCCGACACCGCTACCAGTTGGTGGCCCATTCCGACGGATGACCGATGCGGAGATGAGGGAGAAGCGGCAAAAGGGCCTCTGTTTTAGATGCGACGATCGCTTCTCTCCCGGACACCGTTGTGTGGATCGGAAGCTGCAGGTTTTGATAGCGGAAGCAGACGAGGATGATGGCTTGGAGGACGAAGGCATTGGAGGGGAGGACGACTCCCACTCGGAGTAGCACCGCCGGTACTTACACCACCTTGAGGACAAGGTGGTTCTTTGGGGGGGAGTATTGTTAGACCCGCCCGGGTCTACTATCGGCCCTCTTGGGCCGGCCCATGTGGGCCGGCGGTTTTCCCTTGCGCGCGCGCCCCCTCTCCCCTAGAAACCCTAGTTTCCTCTATAAATACGGGCTAGCCGTCATTAGGGATTTGATGCTTGATATTTGGAGATTTCTCTATTGAGCGTCTTAGGAGTAGTTCTAGATCTAGACGAGTGCGGACGTCCTCTAGGCGTCTTGGGAGGAGAATACACCTTTTTTGTATTCAATTATCTTGTTTTTGCTATTGTTTTCTCAATAAAAATCCTATCTTTGGTTGGTTCCTAACAGTGATATGGCGTAAATCCCACCACGGAGCTGAGCGACACCTCCATGATATCCAAGTGTGCATTCTGATCTGCCTCCTCCTCGTCCACTGCGTTAAGTATAACCGTAGTGTCTCCCTCTTCCTCCTCCTTTGCCGTCACCTTCAACTGCATGGCTCGCCTCGCACACCTGTGTCCTGGTGTGAATCTCTCGTCGCACTTGAAGCACAGCCCCTTGGCCCTGCGCTCCCTCATCTCCGCCTCTGTCATCCGACCGTGATCCTGGTTACTGTAGTCGGAGCTGTGCTGCGTGCCGTGACCCCGCCCAACGCTCCTCGAAACATCCTCTCCTGAGGCTGCCTATCCTCCACTCTCCTGGTCACCCGCATCATGGCTGCCAGCCCCTGAGGGTCATGTACTCCCACCTCAGCTCTCACGGCTGGCTTCAGCCCCTTCAAAAAATTTCCCTCCATCGATTCCTCCGACACCCCCTCCATTCAGCTTGAGAGTGTCTCGAACTTCATGATATAGTCACGTTCGGTCCCATCATGCCTCAAAGCTTATAACTACTCAAACAGCTCTTCTCCATGGGTCTCCTTAAACCTCTCCATAAGGCACTCTATCAGCTCCCTCCAAGTCCGTATAGGCCTCTGCTTCTGGGTCCACTGATACCACGCAAGAGCCTCACCCTCGAAGTTCAGTGCTACCGTCCTCAGTCTCTCCGCCTCAGTGAAGCCCGCGACCTCAAAGTACATTCTATCTGGTAAATCCATCTATCGGGGTTCTTTCTATCAAAAAGTGGTGCCTTCAACTTCCTCATCTCTGGGTTGGTGTCACCTCGTGGTGGCCCTTCCCTGTTCGCCGCCTGCCGCCTCTGGTGAGGGTGATCCTCAGTCCTCCATTGTCCAACATCTCCCCTGGCCCTCTCATTGGCGAGTGCACCTACATCGTCACACTCGTCAACCTGCTCTTGTCGGAGTCCTCCACGCAGCTACCCTTCTTCGACACCCCAAAAGGAGGGGAAAATCCTCCTGCGGGCACCAGATGGGCCCGCCTGACCTCGCCGCCCCCACGTGGCCTGACCGCCTCCTGTGGGCCCCAAGTGGGCCTGCCACCCTCCTTCGTCCCAGGGGCAGATCACCATCTGCCGGCCCCAGGTGGGCCCGCCCGCCATTGCCGCCCCCGCCATGGGTGAAAAACCCCACGAGCCCACAGGATGGGGGTGCCACCCTCCTTGCCCCCGAAATGCTCCAGCGGCCATGTGAGGGGGCCGCTGTTGTTCGCCCCCCCAAAAGGGGGCGGTTTCCCTTCGGCGGCCCAAATACGGGGCTGCCTGCCTTTGTCGACCCCAGTTGGGGGCGGCCGACCATCGGCGGCCCCTGGTGGGGCCGCCCGTCCTGCCGCTGTCCTGCACAGTCCCCCACGAGGGGGAAACCCCTCCTTGAAACCCTAGGGTTTGTCCTTTGCCGCCGCCATTACCCGGGTTTGCTTGCGAGATTAGATCTGAAAACCCAGATGTCTTCGGATCCGGATCTCGCTGGAAAAACTGCTGCTGAAATATCTTCGCTACCTCGGCAAACCCATCCTTCATCTCGCGCGAATGTCGCTCCGAAATCCGATTCATTTTCTCATCAATGGTTGCGCTCAGATCTGCCTTGATCTCTTCCTTTATATCCGTCATCTCCTTCCACAACCCCGAGATCTCTGCATCAAGTCGCTCCTCCAGAGTTTTCATCGCAGTTGCTCGTGTGTTCGTCATAGAATCGAGTGCTCTGATACCAAATTGATACGATTTGGGTTAATCGTAGCAAAAGTTCAGATTTTTAAGTGTAAGAAAGAAAAAAATTTGATGTGGACTATGAAATTGATAAGAAATAAGAGATAATTGATCTTTTCTGGAGTAGATCGCTCCCTAACTTGAAATATAGGATCGAGTTTATTCCCCCAAACCCTAGCCGTCAAAATGACGAATTATCTCAATATCTCGATGCCTCCCACAATTTGGGTTAAACCATTTAAATAATCTCCTAACAAAATACTAAACACACAACAACTTAAAAACTTAGAAGGTAGTGTATAAAGCAAAATAGCAAAATACTAAGTCGTTCCCACGGCCGCCCCCACGCCCGCGTCCTTGCGCCTTCTACGGTACACGACCGCATCAGAATACCAATTATGTCTTTGGAAATTAATCTTGAGCCTTAACCAATAATTACAAATTGGAGAACCTACTCAAGGATGGATGATTGTTTGATGTCACAATGGTCAGAAGTAAAAATTTTCTGGTATATTGCAAAGGCACGTGAGTATTATGCAGTGTGTCGGGGCATCCTCCTTGCATGAGTCCTTTGGTTCTCCGCCATCAAATCAATTTATTTAAGCCCAACATGATTAATAAAACTGAGGGTGGGCTCTCTTTCTTCACCAATCCTTTTCCTTACTTTCACATTGACAAGTATGTGTTGAATAATAAAACAGAATGTTTGTTGACGAGAGCCAAATTTCAATTTAATAAATCAGACGACGTTCAAAACCTCCCCAGACCAATGTCAAATTTAGTAATTCAATAATCGAATTTCATTCATTGATGATCAGAAATTTGAGTATAGAATACTGTTATATGCAAAGATTAAAAATAAGAGTACTAACTTAACTAAAATTCTAATCTAAGCGACATCTCTTATGATGCGGTCATCACCTGCCAGAGGTGAATGAGGCGCACAAGCATTTCCTAAATCTATTATCTTGTCCCTTCTTCTAGTCTCTTTCTCCGTCGAGGATGATTGGAGGACACCAACTGGTCTTTAAAGTTATTCCAATTCCTCTATTGTCAATAGTTTTATTGGCAAGGGTTTTGGCACTATATAAGAGAAGGGCAACCTTACTTGATGGCCAGTGATTTTTGAAATTTATGGATCCTTGCTTGATAGCCCGAGAAAAGGCGGCGGCGGCGACGAAGACGACGAAGACGATTGTGGGAAGGATATTATATGGCCAACTAAACATCCAAATCAACCAGAATTTTATCTCAGACTAAAAGAAAGATTGAAGACTCAAGTTCTAATTAATCCTTGTCATAATAGTACCTCTTTCAAGTTCTAGTTTTATGATCTTAATCAAACTTAAATTTTTATTGCGCTGAAAGTCCTATAGAAACTCAAGTACATTTTGATAACTCTAACGCGGCTTATGAATATCTGACATATCATTTGCAACAACCAGCTCTGCATCATCTTGTTTTTTTCCATATACTGTTAGTTAATAGTTATATTCGAATGTCTACAATTAAATTTCCATAGAAGATTCTCCAATGTATTAGTTTGTCTTCCGTGTGTTGTTGCATGCATGAATTTTCTCCTTTTTTACGGTTTTAATCTTGATGAGTTCTATATTATAATTAGGTACCTCTTCCACTCTTTGTTTTAATAGATTATTACTCCCTCTTCTGTTCTAGTTGATGTTTACTTTGACTGTGGGAAAGGTTATTCATGTGTTATGTTTGGCTCTTGACTCTTGCTTGTCTTAGGATTGAAGCATTTCCTTATGGTAAATCTATTATCTTTTCCCTTCTTCTAGTCTCTTTCACCGTCGGGGAGGATTGGAGGACACCAACTGGTCTTTAAAGTTATTTCAATCCCTCTATTGTCAATAGTTTTATTGGTGAGGGGTTTGGCACTAGATAAGAGAAGTGCAACCTTACTTGATGGCCAGTGAATTTTTAAATTTATGGAGCCTTGCTCGATAGCCCGAGAAAAGACGACGACGACGATTGTGGAGGATATTTATGGCCGATGAATTCTGATCGCTTCATGCTTATATTTTTACTTATTACGAAAGTTACTTGAATATATACCTTGGAATCGCTTCCTGTTTATATTTTTACTTATTAAGAATGTTGCTTGAACATATACCTTGGAACTATATTGACTTACTTTCTAATTTTCAGCATGCTTTGTACATAGTTTATATAGCTGCTGGTGTTCTTGTTGCTGGGTGGATTGGTAAGTTCTATTTTTGGTGTCAATTTGTGTATCGTTTGTAAAATCTTGGTGCATTCTCACCTTCACATTGAATTGAAATATGTTATAGAGGTATCATGCTGGATTCTCACTGGTGAGAGACAGACTTCAATCATCAGGTCAAAGTATGTCCAAGTATTACTTAACCAAGACATGAGCTTCTTTGACACGTACGGGGACAACGGAGACATTGTTAGTCAAGTATTCAATGATGTGTTTCTCATTCAATCTACTCTTAGCGAGAAAGTATGTCTTATCCTCACAATCTTTCCCATTGAATATTTTATCTACTTCTTGATTGTATCTGTACTAGCTGAAATAAATCTACATAACTTTTCTTTCAGAATGGATAGACTTACATTAATGGACTTGGCTTTGATGTAACAGGTTGGAAATTATATTCATAACATGGCTACCTTTTTTGGTGGTCTTGTTATTGGATTAATCAATTGTTGGCAGATTGCACTGTTAACGCTAGGTGCTGGTCCATTCGTTGTTGCTGCAGGAGGAATATCCAATATCTTTCTACAAAGACTTGCCGAAAATATTCAAGAAGCATATACAGAAGCATCAAGTGTCGCTGACCAGGTTACTTATCATTCTTGATAGTTGATACAATAATACCCAACTATTTAGTTGAGAAGTTGGAACATCTCTGTCCATATGCTAGTCGTTGTAGGATTGTCTGCTTTGGATTCTGTTCTATGGATTGCATATGATTTTCCTGGGGCATCAAGTGTATGAATCAAGTAAAAAGATACACTGGCATACTTCCAGCCGCAGCAGTTTGGCTGTTCCTTTTTTAGCCCTCCTTTTCTCATTGTCCTTGTTTTTGTATAGCTCATGCAAAGTAGTTTTGATTAAAAAGCTGACACAGATATGAAATGTTTCTTCCAGATGATGACCTTTTAATAAGGTTAGATGCATTGGTTCTGCCACTGATTTTTTGTCTAAGCAGCTGTTTTACTGCAGCTTAAACTTTTGCACAGCGCTTGCAGAATAACTTTGGTTATTCAAAAATATCTGATGTTTTGTTTTGTTATATTTAACAACATTAGATGCCTTGGTCATGCCACTGATTTTTTGTCTAACCATCTGTCCTTTTGAAGCTTCAAGTTCGATGACTTATGTCCACTGAGTGACTCTGATAAATGATGTGCACATTATATTGCATACATGCAGAACTGAACCTTACAACACTGTCCATAGGAGGCACAGTGTTTGTATCCTACTTGTTCTATATGAGTAAATGCTGATTAATTGAAGATTTTTTATTTTGATTATGTAGGCTGTCTCTTCCATCAGGACATTGTATGCCTTTACAAATGAAACTTTAGCAAAGTACTCCTATGCAACATCTCTTCAAGCAACACTGCGATATGGAATTTTGATTAGTCTTGTACAAGGCCTTGGACTTGGATTCACATATGGAATTGCTATATGTTCTTGTGCTCTACAACTATGGGTGGGGAGACATCTTATCACGAAAGGAAAGGCCAATGGTGGTGAGATCTTAACATCTCTCTTTGCTATAATTTTGAGTGGCCTGTAAGTATAATTTGTTTTTACCCTTTTTTACATGCATGGTAGAAATTTATTTGTTGGACTTTTCGCTAAATATAGATTATGTCATTTGCAGGGGATTAAATCAAGCAGCCACTAACTTCTATTCCTTTGATTCGGGAAGAATTGCTGCTTATAGGCTATATGAGATGATAAGCCGATCAAGCTCCATAGTGGATCAGGAAGGGAGCACCTTAGATTCCATACATGGAAACATTGAGTTCCGCAATGTGTACTTCAGCTATCTTTCTCGTCCAGAGATTCCCATACTAAGTGGATTTTACTTGACAGTGCCTGCTAGGAAAACCGTGGCACTTGTTGGCAAGAATGGCTCTGGGAAGAGTAGCATAATTCCTCTCATGGAACGTTTTTATGATCCAACGCTAGGTTTGCTATAAAGGAACATTTCCTTTTGTCAGCTTCCTATTCATTTGTTTGAAGTCTGACTAGAGTGCATCATAAAGGTTATTTTTGCGGGCTCTCAGTTTTCTTTCTTTCTTTCTTTTTATTGTGCAGGGGAGGTTCTTTTGGATGGGGTAAATATTAAAACCCTGAAGCTGGAATGGCTGAGAAGCAAAATTGGACTAGTAACTCAGGAGCCAGCCTTGTTAAACCTAAGCATCAGGGATAACATTGCGTATGGACGATCTGCTACCTTTGACCAGATCGAAGAGGCGGCCAAATCTGCACATGCCCATACATTTATCAGCTCTCTGGAGAAAGGATATGAAACTCAGGTAGAGGGCAATGGTTTATCAGCTTTAAACACTCTTTTTAATGATTTATTTCTTTAATGGCTGATATATTATCTTGCATTTCAGGTGGATAAGGCAGGATTGGCTTTGTCTGAAGAACAGAAGATAAAGATTTCCATTGCACGTGCTGTCATTTCAAATCCGCCCATTCTTCTTCTTGATGAGGTGACAGGTGGCCTTGACTTTGAGGCAGAGAAGACTGTGCAGGAGGCATTGGACTTGCTCATGTTGGGAAGGTCAACTATTATAATAGCTCGACGCCTTAATCTGATAAAGAATGCTGATTATATAGCAGTTATGGAGGAGGGTCAACTTGTTGAAATGGGGACACATGAAGAGCTGTTGACACTGGATGGCCTTTATGGAGAACTTCTGAGGTGTGAGGAAGCAGAAAAGCTACCTAAGAGGTTAAGTACATACTTGACTAAGCATCTGACATAATTACATAATCAATCATCTTATAATTATCTTCAAATGCAACTTGATTACTAATGAGCAATGCATGGTCCATGCTTTTGTACTTGTCAGGCAACTGACAAACCATCTCGTATCTGACTAAAGTCAAACGGCAGTGCGTCTATATTAAAAGCACACCCTAGTCATTTAATAGGTAGATGTAGTCTGTATGATAGATTCTGCATTATTTGAATGTAGATTAGGGTTACGATTTATTTTCTTCTTCTCTTTATTTTTTTAAGTTTTGAATTTGCAATGGTAGAGTTTGAATTTTGCGAGGAGTTGGAGTTCCGGACACAACGTGCTTAATTCTTTTATTTGGATCCATTACACATGGTTACATGTAACTATAATATGATAGCTTCTGCAAATGAAATCTGTGAAATGCAGATCGTGCCGTTACCTGAGATTCATTCATCTATTTCTGACACATGTGCCCCTCCATACCCCCGAAAGGAAAGAAAAATCTTCACTTAAGTTTTCTCTATTATTGAATAATTGAAATAGAATGCCAATAGAAGCGTGGTATCTATATGTAATACACATCAAAACGCTTGGTGAGTATGATGAGCTACATTAAAAACAAAAGGAATCATAATGTAAAATTTCAATCGTAAAAATACATGCTTCCTTTTATAGTAACAGAATCAAAGAAAAAAATTCAAAAATTAAAAGTAATCAATCCTTAACCCAGTTCAGATGATGTTTAGGTTCCATTGACACAGTATTGACTTAGTTAAGGATTTTTTAAAATGTTTATTTAAGAGAAATGTGGCTCCAAATTGTCCAACACCCGATATTAGAGTTTATTAAAAACTGATATCCTCTGATACACAACTTATTGGGTTTTTTAAATTTGACATGTCCCTAGAGTTTGATATGAATTGTACAAGTGTCTATTTCTACACGGACATGACACTCATTTTGAACTGACAGTGCTTCACGGATTGCAAATATAACTATACATGGAGAAAATTATGCTAATGTAAAACGTTCACTAGACATTGCTTAATAATTCCATGAAACATGCTTATCAACATTTATCATATATGTCATCGGTTGCATAACGGAAGTAATGTTATCAAGGTTTTTAAAGCTAGAACGCTTATTGAGGTCTATGTAGCTCAGGTGACGATAATGGGAAAGATTAAATGGAAACTGGTTCAATTTCCTAAATCCTACTACCATCTGTTCTTTGGCATTCCATGGTGTGGATGTCCATCATGTTTCACCTATTCTATTTTGTGTTGCTGGTTAAGCTTCCATTTCCAGTGTTTTAATGAACATTATTTTGTCTTATCTTGTGTATAGTGGACAGATGAGCACAAATAGTGGATCTGAATTTGTATATATGTATAGTATTGCCATAATTGCTAAAAGATAGCCAAGCACATATTTTTCAAACACCATATGAGTGATATTTTCTGGTCCCTTCCAAGGCTGCTTCTACCTTAAGCCTGTTTGCTGGTCTTTTTTTTCTTCTTTTTCTGTGTATTTCTTCTAGCTTGTCAGTGAATCTGTCACTTTGTTTTTCTCCTTTGATTGCAGTATTGTAAACTGCAGTGTCATGTTAACTACTTCCTCTTTTAAGCTAGTGTACCAGTATTTTTCTGGTTCATTTAAATTAAATGCTCATTTATTGAACATAAATGTTTGGTCTTTTCCAGGATGCCGACAGAGCGCTATATGGAAACTACAACTTTCCAAATGGACAAGGACTCGTTGGCTGATCACAGCTTCCAAGAATCATCATTTCCTAAAATGGTAAAATCACCTTCCCTTCAAAGAGCACATGGTTTTCATGCATTTGAAATGCCAGATGCACGTTATGACTTAGAAGAGTCACCAGAGGCACATAGTCCTACAGATCCTGTTGAAAGTGGGATGCCTATGGGGCCACCACCGAGATCGTCTTCCAAGAAAAGACAGGATAGTGTTTTAATGCAATTGCCCAAGGTTCCCAAGATTGAAATTCATTCTGTAAATGATCGGACCTTAAATGGTTCAGATCCTGAATCACCTATTTCACGACTTCTGACATCTGATCCTCAAAATGAACGCTCTCATTCACAGAATTTTAGTCGTCCACTTGGTCAGTTTGGCGGCAGGTCCTTTATACAAAGGGAGCCAACAAAGTCACAATACAAGCAACCATCAGTGTGGAGGCTTGTGGAGCTCAGCTTTTCCGAGTGGCTCTATGCTCTTTTAGGAAGCATTGGCGCAGTTATTTTTGGTTCTTTCAATCCTCTATTTGCATATACTATTGCTCTGGTAATGGCGTCATATTATAGAATTAGCGATCGTGATATACGCAATGAAGTCAACAAATGGTGCCTGCTCATTACATGCATGGGTATTATCACAGTGGTGGCCAACTTTTTGCAGCACTTCTACTTTGGTATAATGGGGGAGAAGATGACCGAACGCATTAGGAGAATGATGTTCTCAGGTAATTGTGTTATTCATCCGTGCAGACACATACCCACATGATTACATGTATACACACTGCAACATATTCCCTGCAGCCGAAGGGCTTTTCAGTTGCTTGAAGATGGCACTTCCAATTTCAGCAAATTTCTACATGAAGCACTGTGGTAACATTAGCTGCAAGATGACAGCTGTTTACTGCAAGATTTGTACTAATCATTAGATTTCCAAATCCTGCAGCTCGAGCGTCATCGCTCCAAACACTGAAATTGTCATTGTTGCAGATTTTATTTTACACACGAAACCTCCATATTAAACCGATTCGAAACTCTGCTTATGAAATACCCCCTTAGTTTAGTTGGAACCTTGAGACATAGCACTAACAAGCTTCCTTTGGCTGACAAAAGCTATGGCTGTGTTAACATGGATGTGTGTCACGGTGTGATGGATATAGAAGTCAGACATGAAGAGTTTACATACTCTCCTTGCAATAAAATAAGCGGTCTGCGTGTGCATATTTGTATGGATTGCAGATATGTGGAGTCACATAGTATACTACTTTTATAATCGGCAAGATATCACAATGATTTTATCATTTTTATGCAGGTACTTGCATATGAACACATTCAGACACTGGTAAATGACCTATGTGTTATGCTAAGGGGAAAAACATCATAAACATTTACTTTTTGGTTTTGCTAGTTTTCTGAACATAGTAAACATAAATAACTATAGAGTTCCACGTTATGCTGGACATTAACTTTATAAATTAATGGATTTTGTGGTGGGTCGTCCAAATTGCTCATTCACATAGTTAACTGTGATGTACACACAACATTGTGTAATGATTTGGATATTACCCACTTCATTCTATAAGTTCACCTATGTATGTACCCTGTTATTCTGATCTGAGATGCTTGTGGCTACTAAATGCAAAGATTGAGGATCCCTAATTTGATGACTTGTATTTCTAGTGTACCCATGTACTCTGTTGGCTAGACAGTTTGTGGATATTAGATGTAGAGGTTAGGTTTCTTACATATCTCAGTTAGCATTTGTCCTTGGTAATCTGCATGTGTTTGTTTCCATTTATGTATTTGTTTGCTCATATACATGTCTTAGGCCGTTAGCACTTTAGCCGTGAACACTTAGTGGTCTAAATTACTATTACATGCATATAATGTTTCTGAATAATTATATTGCAACTTCTTATAATCTATGTAATGACAGTTTTTTACATTAACACTGTTACCATCCGTATATTGGAAGCAGACCCCCCATAGGTAATTTAGATCTTAAACATTAACCACATAGGTTGACATCAAGAAGTTTATGTATATTGTTTTGATATGGGATAGTAATAACTTCAAGATACTTATCCATTATATTAAAATGGGTGCCATGGTTAAAAATGTATTTTACGAAATTTGTTGAACCGCTCTATTACTAAATTCAAAAATTTGACTTGTTCATTGCACATGGATTGATGCAATATCAGAACAATCTTATTGAGTCTCTCTAGAATTAGTTTGCATAATAATACTTACGGAGGGATGGAGGTCGGATATTATATATCTAATTCTAATTCTTGTTATCGTTTTGGATATCTAATTCTACTTTTGGTGCCTAAGTACATGGCGCTGACTGATTGATTGGGTGGAAATGCTATATGAAAACTTCAATATTATTGGAGTGGGTATGAAATAAAATTTTGGGGACAATATATATGCAAATAAAACTACAACCTTAAACTTGTTGTGGAGATATATAAACAATATATCTATATTACATTTGACAACTGTTTTTGAATTCTAGGGCTGATTAGGACAAGCTGACTAGGACAAACATGTTGATAGAAGGATGGTTGAGATTTAATCTTGGGTAATCAACGGTTGAGATGAGAATTTGTGAAAATTTTGGGAGGGAAAAACATTTCTAGGTAAATGAAAGTTTTTGGGGAATGAAAGTTTCTAAGAAAATGAAACTTTTGGGGAATGAAAGTTTCTAGGGAATAGCAGAGTGCACACAATTAATGCATTTGGGGGAAAAACTTTAACTTGCACTTAATGATGCAAATCGAACGATCTCTCTCTCAACGCGGGGCCCACAATCTCTTAGATGCATGGGGGCAATAAGATGAGAATAATTTACCGTGCCGAAGGCGCCCGCGCCGCTAAATTTTTTAACGTTAATTTGCTGTTCCACGCCGAAGGCGCCGTTGTCGAATTTGTTATTCTACGTCGAATTTATTATTCTGTGCCTAAGGCGCTCGCGCCGAATTTGTTGTTCCGTGGCGCCTGCTAAAATTTTTAACGCTAATTTGCTGTTCCGCGCCGAAGGCGCCCGCGTCGAATTTTTTGATGTGTCGAATTGCTAAATTTTTTAATGCTAATTTGTTGTTCTGCGCCGAATTTGTTGTTCTTCGCCGAATTTGTTGTTCTGCGCCGAAGTTGTCTGTGCCGAATTTGTTGTTCTGTGTCGAAGGCGTCCGTGCCGCTAAATATTTTACGCTAATTTGTTGCTCCACGCAATTTTGGCCGTGGAAATAATTTTTTGGGGAACAAAGATTTCGCAGGGGACCTTAAATGAACCGTGCCCGCGGGCACGTGTTATGACTAGTCTATTATACATTTGACAACCTTTTTTGAATTATATGGCTGACTATGACAAGATAAAGAGTGGCTGGGATTTGATCTTGGAAAATGGAAGGTTGACCTGAAGCTTTGGGTTGCGTGCAACACTTTATGAAACTTTGGGTTATGTGCTCCTAATTGAATGATAGATCATTATAACGGCTAAATCAATAAAAAAATACGCCACATACCTCACATGGCTCAAACGAAAAAGTAAAAGCAATGGAATAACTTTAATCATTTCCATTTTAGTCAATTAATCCGTCCTTTCAACAAAAGTAACGGATGGTACAATTACTTCAATGTTTAGCATTTATATGAATATCAATTACGAAATGCTGAAATGCTGTATGTACGTATGAATATTAAAAAATTCAAAAAGCCTCGATGTTTGATCTTTTCATACAAATCAGATAGGAGTACATGACATGGATATCGGATACATTGTTTAATCATGCACTAGAAATTACCCGTGCACTATGCACATAGTGCACGAGGATCAAAGTAACACACACACATCAGGCAGAAAGTGCACACAGTCGAAAATGAGAGGGAATTGTGGGTTTGTGTGCGGGAATCGTCGGGGCACCCGCGCCGAAGCTAAATTTTTGTTCGTTTAAATTTTGGGAGGGTGAAATAATTTTTGGGTAGAACAAAGATTTTGAGTGGATATCTTAAATGAATAGGGCTGACTAGGACAAGATAAAAGAGTATTTGGGATTTGATCTTGGGGCATGGAAGGTTGAGATGCGTTTTGAGAAAGTTTTGAGGGGAATCCATTTGGTTGGAAAACTCAATATTTTGAAATTTGTATGGAAAACGCAGCTGACCATCTCTTACCTCGGGCGTAGCAAATCTCAGCCCCGAACAAGGGGAACTTTATAGTATGAGACAACATTTATACGTAGATTTATGTGGATTTAATGCATTTTGTGGAAAAGCAAGTGCACTTACTACATTTGCGTTTAATGCATTTGCATGTATTATTCACCCTCACACATAATCAGCTCGAATGTCAGTGCAATTTAATGGTCGTTAGGCCCACCATCAAGGAAGATGTTGCAGAGCGAAATTTGTGGAGAGCTAATTTGTTGTTCCGCGTCAAAGGCGTCCACGCTAAATTTGTTGTTATGTGCCAAAGGCGTCCGCGCCGAATTTGTTGTTCCGTGTCCAAGGCGCCCGTGCCGAATTTGTTGTTCCGCGCCGAAGGCACATGTGCCCCTAAATATTTTTACGTCGATTTGTTGTTTCGCGCTGAAGGCGCCCGCGCCTTTAAATATTTTTATGCTAATTTGTTCTTTTAAATTTTGGCTGTGGAAATAATTTTTTAGGGAACACAAATTTTTAAATATTATAGGGAACAAAGATGCCTCTTAAATGCATCGTGCCCGCGGGCATGTGTTATGACTAGTAATTTAAATATAGAAAGATTTATATAATGAAAGTTATAATATATAGTGATGCTATTAAAAATTTTTAAGTGGCATTAAAGTATACATGTTATCAATTAAAAATAATTCTAAGAATCTATGAGAAAGAAAATATAACCAAAATTGGTATCTTTTTGGAAAGTTCATGGTAATTTTTTATAATAAAGTTAGCATAACAAGTGTTCTATGAATAGGCGAAGGTTTTTAAATGTTTAGCTAAATATTGCGAGAATAATGTGGTCCCAAACATTTTCAATCAACATCGAAATCAAGTAGCCAACATCACGATCAGACATGATTTTCTTCAAATTGTATGTGTTTATTATTTATTTATATTATTATTTAATTATTACTCTTACTATTATTGTTATTATTATTTCTTTTATTTGTTGGTGTTGTTTTTTTATTCTCTCTCTTTCTATTGAGTCCATGAAACCGGCCCTAAATTTTTTGGGATTAAGGCTACGACGACGACGACGACGACGAAAAACTTTGATGTAAAGCCCAAGATCAGCTCAGGCCATCTTAACATGTGGGGGTGGGGGTGGGAGTGGGTGGGTGTGTGATGCGGGTGCACCTAGTCCCTCCGTGGATGGGGCACGTGGCGGTGGAGGCGTCATCACGTACGCACGTCGCAGGAGACGCGGGAGCGCGATTTAGGCCGTTTTCTTAGTGGGAGGGTATTTTGGTCTTTTACCAAAATACCTCATCTTTCTTTATATTAGGTCTAGCCGTCATTTGGTTGCTTTATGCTTGTATTGTGAGAAAACTCTCAAGCGTCATTTGACGGTGCTTAAGCTTTGGTCCGTTCATCCAAAGCGGGGAGATCGATCTTGTCTCTAATTAAGATCATTATCTTGTTCTTTTTATTCTTCGATCAAGCAAATCCAAATATTTTCCTCTCTTTTAATTTTTCCACGTTAAAGGTGTGAATCGATCTACGACGATTCACATCAATTGGTATCAGAGCACTACGATTCCATGGCAACGGGGACAAGGGCTTCCGTGGATGAGAAGATCCAAGGTCTACGCGACGATCTCAATCACGAGATCGAGGATTTGAGGAAAGCGATGGAAGCTTCGATCAAGGATCACACACACACCCAAGAGGACATTCAAACGGAGCTTCGAATCATGAGAAGGGAAACCGCGGAGACGGGAAGGGATCTTAAAAGTTTGAAGGATGCCACGGCGGCGATTCCGGCGATAATGGAGTTGTTGCAAGGTTTGACCAAGGAGAAGGCGGCGGATCGCGACAAGGGGAGGGCAACGGGAGAGATCCAAGGCGATTCCGGCGTCGATTCAACAAATCAAGGACCCCCGAGCCACAGGAAATCACATGCGGCGGCGGCGGCTCCAACCCTAGCCGGCGGGCTAGGGTTTGGCGCGACAGGGCCCGGATCCACATCCACGGGCCCTGTCGGGCCTATTTGGGGGTCGACCGACCCGTCCGGCCCAGCCACGGCCTGGGCGGGTCAGGCCGGCCACCCCCGGCCCTCGGCGCCCCAAACTGGGGCCGTCGGAGGGCCGGCACCCCCTTGCGGGGGTGCCCAGGGCCCGCCGACCCCCTTTGGGGGTCGGGCGAGCCGCGCGACCCCCGCCTGGGGGTCGGCAGCCCCAGGCGGGGGCGGCACAGGAGGCTCGGCCCCTGTTTGGGGCTGGGCGGGTCTGCTGGACCCCGGGCAGGGGTCAGCGGGCCCGGGCGACTTCTCCGGAGACGCGGCGAGCACGGGGGGGGGGGTTTGGCGGTGTTGCGGGGTTCGTACCCCAATCTGGAGGAACTTTGGGGGCAACGAGAGGCGGATGGGCCTCAGGAGCAGCTATTGGGGCCCCAGCGGGCCAGTTTTGGAGAACGGAGACCGCCCCACCTGGGCCGAGGCCCATGTTTGCGCGACCACCAGAGTTTCCCGGGCATCACTATCAGCCCGAGGCTTGGGAGAGGCCTGCATGGCCGGAGGAGTTGTACGGGGTTGATGGGGGAGGTCCGATGGAGCCCCGGGGTGGCGTTTTGGTGCGAGGCGGTGACCGCGGGTGTGATAGGGGACAACAGGGAGACATCAACGCCGACAGGCGGTTGATGAAGCTGAAGATGCCTACCTTCGATGGCACCGATCCGGACGGATGGATATATCGAGCGGAGAGGTATTTCCAGGTGATGGGGCTGACGGAGCAGGAGGTCCTGAAGGCCATCGGGATTTACTTCGAGGGGAAGGCCATGGCCTGGTATCGGTGGAAGATCGCCCGGTCCCCTTTTCGCACCTGGGAGGAGCTATCAGCGCTTATCGTAGACCGATTCCAGGAGACAGTAAGGGGGATTTTTACGAGCAACTGTCGGCCCTGAGGCAGGAGGGGACAGTGCGAGATTATGTGAAGAGATTCGAGATGCTGAACAGTAGGGTGAAGGGGGTGACCGACGAGGTAATGATCGGGAACTTCATGAGGGGACTGAAGCCCTCTATACGAGCGGAGCTGAGGATGCAGAGCCCCCAGTGTTTGGAGGATGTCCTTCGCCTAGCCCACAAGGCAGAGGAGAAGCAGTCGGAGGAGAGACGCATTAGGGGGGCTTGGGGGGCGCAGGGCCAGCGCAACCCGGTGGCACCAGCACCACCTAGACCAGCTATTGGACCACCAGCACCAGTACCACCTAGACCAGCTGCAGGGGAGGTCCGCACCACCATACCTGGTAGGCGCATGACGGAGGTTGATATGCGGGCACGGCGAGCGGCGGGCCTATGTTTCAGGTGTGATGAGAGGTTTACCCCCGGTCATCGATGTGCGAGCAAGTTGCTGCAGATCGTGATTGTGCCCGACGTGGAGTACCCGGAGGAGGAGGAGCCAGTGATAGTGGAGGAGCCTGAGGAGGAGCATGTGCACATGGACTTTGCGGAGGTGTCGCTGAACTCCGTGGTAGGGTTCACTCCGAACCATACTATGAAGTTGGCAGGGACATTGGGAGATCAGGCGGTGACAGTATTGATTGACAGTGGGGCTACCCACAACTTCATCTCGAGGCGGCTGGTAGAGCGTCACGGATTAGAGTTGAGCACGATGGAGAAGTTCACTGTGTTGCTGGGCACAGGGAAGATGGAGGAGAGTAAGGGGCTCTGCAAGGGGGTGTTTCTCACGCTGCAGGGGCTTCAGATAGTGGAGGACTTCTTGCCGCTGGAGTTAGGCAACGTGGATGTCATATTAGGGGTGCAGTGGCTGAAGAAGCTCGGGGATATGAAGGTGAATTGGAAGCTTCTTCGGATGGAGTTCCAGGAAGGGGGCAAGACGGTGGTACTGACAGGGGACCCGACCCTCTGCTTCTCGGTAGTGGCTTTCAAGGCCATTACACGAGCGTTGCGGGATGAGGGGGAGGGGTTTTTGGTGGAGTGCCAGGGGTTGTCAGCGGAGGAGTAGTAGGAGGAGACTCCAGAGGAGGTGGAGTCAGTACTGGAGCAGTACCAGGAGGTCTTCCAGAGCCCGCAAGGGCTACCTCCGACGAGGGGGCATGAGCACGCGATAGTACAGCGTGATGGGGTAGCACCGGTGAGCGTGTGTCCCTACAGGTACCCGCACGTACAGAAGGACGAGATAGAGAGGATGGTGCGGGAGATGCTGCAAGCGGGCGTGATCCAGCCCAGTGTGAGTCCTTTACCCGCACGTACAGAAGGACGAGATAGAGAGGATGGTGCGGGAGATGCTGCAAGCGGGCGTGATCCAGCCCAGTGTGAGTCCTTTTTCTTCTCCAGTATTACTGGTAAAGAAAAAGGACGGTAGTTGGAGATTCTGCGTCGATTACCGGGCGCTGAATAAGGAGACTGTCGCCGACAAGTTTCCTATTCCGGTAATCGACGAGTTGCTTGACGAGTTGCATGGGGCGGCGATCTTCTCGAAGATCGACCTGAAGGCGGGGTACCACCAGATTTTGATGCGGTCAGAGGACGTGTCGAAGACCGCCTTCCGCACTCATGAGGGACATTACGAGTTCTTGGTCATGCCTTTCGGCTTGACCAACGCTCCTTCGACATTCCAGGCCTTGATGAACAAGGTCTTCCAGCCTTACTTGCGGCGGTTCATCCTAGTCTTCTTCGACGACATCCTCATCTACAGTCGGAGCATGCGTGAGCACATTGACCACTTAGAGGTGGTGTTCAGGGAGTTGATTGCACACCAGCTCTACGCCAACCGAAAGAAGTGCAGCTTCTGTCAGGCGAGGGTAGAGTACCTGAGGCACGTGGTGTCGGCCGAGGGGGGTGGCGGCCGACAGGGCAAAGATAGCAGTCATGCTGGATTGGCCGGTGCCTACTACCTTACGGGCACTGCGAGGCTTCTTGGGGCTGACGGGCTACTACAGGAAGTTCGTCAAGGGGTACATCACTATAGCGTGGCCCCTCACAGAGCAGCTGAAGAAGGATGGGTTCCACTGGGGAGAGGAGGCCGCCAAGGCCTTTGAGGCCTTGAAGGTGGCTATGACGACGGCGCCAGTGCTTGCCTTGCCAGACTTTAGCAAGGCTTTTGTGGTGGAGACAGACGCATCAGGATATGGTTTGGGGGCAGTACTCATGCAGGAAGGGAGGCCCATAGCCTACTTCAGCCAGGTGCTATCAGTTAGGGCACGGCTGAAATCGGTATATGAGCGGGAATTGATGGCCATTGTGTTGGCAGTGCTGAAGTGGAGGCCCTACCTGTTAGGTAGGGAGTTCGTGGTCAGGACGGACCAGAGGAGCCTCAAATACCTCCTCGAGCAGCGGTTGGTCACAGAGGAGCACCAGCGTTGGTTATCCAAGCTGGTAGGATACCGCTTCGAGATAGAGTACCGGCCCGGGTTGGAGAACAAGGCTGCGGATGCCCTGTCGCGACGGGAGAAGTGTGTGGACTTGAGGGCATTATCGAGGCCCATGTGGTTGGACTGGGAGCCCATGTTGCAGGAGGCGGAGGGAGATGCGGAGTTGCAGCAGATCCGCGGGCTGTTACAGAGTGGGGCGGACGGGCCGGTAGGATATTCATTGGAGGGTCGCCGACTACTGTACCAGGGGAGATTAGTGTTGCCGAAGACCTCTGCCTTCATACCCGTATTGTTCCAGGAGTTTCATAGCTCCGTGACGGGGGGTCACTCGGGGGTGCAGCAGACTTACCAGAGGATGTCCAGAGAGGTGTACTGGCCAGGGATGCAGAAGGGAATTGCACGCTTAGTTGCAGCTTGTGACGTTTGTCAGCGTCACAAGTACATGGCGATGGCTCCAGCGGGGCTGCTTCAGCCGTTGGCACTACCAGAGAGGGTGGGAAGATATTACTATGGATTTCATCGACGGGCTACCACGTTCGGAGGGGTACACGGTGATCATGGTGGTGGTGGATAGGCTGAGTAAGTATGCCCACTTCATTCCCCTGAAGCACCCTTACACAGCCGTATCAGTAGCAGCGGCGTTTATGAAGGAGGTGATACGGCTACATGGGATACCGGCGTCCATCGTGTCCGACAGAGACAAGGTATTCATGAGTATCTTTTGGAGGGAGCTGTTTAGGGTACATGGTACGGTCCTGAAGAGGAGTACCGCTTACCACCCACAGACTGACGGACAGACGGAGGTCGTCAACCGCAGCCTAGAGACGTACTTGCGATGCTTTGCTTCAGACACACCTAGGCAGTGGTACAGGTGGTTGGCGTGGGCGGAATATTGGTACAACACCTCGTACCATTCGAGAGCAGGGACAACGCCTTTCAGGGTGCTGTACGGACGTGATCCTCCACCATTGGTGCACTTTGGGAACAGTCAGACTCCCGTGTCACGAGTAGAGACGTACATGGAGGAGAGGGATGGGCTGTTAGAGGAGCTGCGGAAGCACCTATTGCGGGCCCAGCAGGTGATGAAGGCTCAGGCGGACGGGCACCAACGGGACGTTAGCTTCCAGGTGGGAGATATGGTTTATCTCAAGCTACGCCCCTACAGGCAGAGGTCGATGTCGAGGAGGCCGAACGAGAAGCTGGCGGCTCGCTACTTCGGTCCATATCAGGTGGAGGCTACGGTCGGACATGTGGCATACCGCTTGAGGCTACCAGCCACGTCGGCGATTCACCCTGTGTTCCACGTGTCACAGCTGAGGCGGGCGATTGGAGACCATGTTGTTTCCTCCACTCTTCCCCCTACACTTACAGAGGACATGGAGGTGTTGTTGGAGCCTTTGGAGGTGCGGGCGGTCCGCCAGGGATCGGGACGGCGGAAAGAGGTGCTGATCTATTGGGCAGGGCTACCGGATTGCGATGCTACTTGGGAGGATTACGATATGGTCCAGACGCAGTATCCAGATTTCCACCTTGAGGACAAGGTGGCTCTTTTAGAGGGGGGTATTGATGCGGGTGCACCTAGTCCCTCCGTGGATGGGGCACGTGGCGGTGGAGGCGTCATCACTTACGCACGTCGCAGGAGACGCGGGAGCGCGATTTATGCCGTTTTCTTAGTGTGAGTGTATTTTGGTCTTTTACCAAAATACCTCCTCTTTCTTTATATTAGGTCTAGCCGTCATTTGGTTGCTTTATGCTTGTATTGTGAGAAAACTCTCAAGCGTCATTTGACGGTGCTTAAGCTTTGGTCCGTTCATCCAAAGCGGGGACATCGATCTTGTCTCTAATTAAGATCATTATCTTGTTCTTTTTATTCTTCGATCAAGCAAATCCAAATATTTTCCTCTCTTTTAATTTTTCCACGTTAAAGGTGTGAATCGATCTACGACGATTCACATCAGTGTGCATCCATGTGTGTATGCATGTGTATGTTTAACTAATAGTGGGACCTTCAGAAATATAAAAAAGTATAGATTGTGAGGCACTTTGTGAACATGAAAACTGCTAAATTTGACTGGTATTGCGACCTTCAGAAATAGAAATGGTATAGATTGTGTGGCAATTTGTGAACTTGAAAACCAATAACAGTTGTTACTCCCTTTTAATTCAGTGTTCTTCTTATCTTGGCCTTTGGGGCTGTTTCAACAGGTTGGCATATTGCTTGAATTATTCTTTATGTGGGCTGCAACTGATTTTGATGTTATGTTCCAGCAATTCTGCACAATGAGGTTGGCTGGTTTGATGAAGAGGAAAACTCTGCAGACAACATAGCCGTCCGCTTGGCAAATGATGCAACATTTGTTCGTGCTGCATTTAGCAACAGGATCTCTATTTTCATGCAGGATTCTGCGGCGCTTTTTGTGACCCTTCTTGTTGGGATGTTGTTAGAATGGCGGGTTGCACTTGTCGCATTGGCAACCCTACCAGTTCTCTCAGTTTCCGCTTTTGCACAGGTTAGCATCATACCTGTATGCTCCCATTTGTTGTTTGAGATTTTAAATAGTGAGACACCCGATGTTATTATTTCTTTCCTCAAGCCACCGTATGCTAATGAGCATTAAGGTTTGTAGCATTAGGCTTACTGTCATTGCCATATCTGCTTTCATGTTACATTCTTTTACTGTCAGTTAATTTTCTAATGACCACGACGTTTTCTTGTGCTTCCTCTTGGTAATTCCTTCCCTTTTTTTATTATATCATTCTTTGGCATCTTTTGAAGTCTTACTATTTCCTAAAATTAGCAAAGGGATAATTTCACACGCCGTAACATGTTCATACACATGTTTATAACATATAATATATTCATCCAGTCATCGATGATGTGACAACAGTCGCGAACAATCTCGTTTACAAGACCTGTATAATTATATGTATAAATTTCTAACATTGTATTCCAAATTATATGTATCACATGCATAAATTTCTAAGATTGTATTCCAAGTTATCAACCACCATTACCACAATGCCATTTTATCGAACTCCAATACTAAAAACTTTACAAGTAAGGCTGAGTCCATTTAACACCTTAAAGTTTATTCTTAATGTAAACAAGGGCTTACATCAAAAGATTTCTCTTTATCGACAAATCTCACATCAAGTCTTCATGAGCTCAGTTTTTACTGTGCTTTTGCTATTATCTCCTTTCCCTTGGACCTGCAAATTTGCAGCCATGGTGATGAGTTGTATGCCCATAATTAAAGACAAAATTGGGGTTATACCAAACACTTAGTTTAGCAACAAAATTGAATGAATGCACAATGCTTGGCATGAGCTTCTAAAATGCCGAGCCCCCTTCCATCAACTTTCCATCATATGGCTTAAGTTCTATCGTATGCCACGTATGGCACATCCTGTTTGTCACACGACACGTCCACTCCATATTTCCACCAGCCTAGGTTTTTTTGTAGAAACCATGCATAAGTTTCTTTAAAAACAAAAATATCATAGCATACCCTATAGGCTCGCTCAAGAATGATCATAACCTTGTGCACATGTTCTCATGAAAGAAGCATGTAAAACTTCTCGACAACAAGCATAGTATAGTATATGCCGTATAAGTTCAATCAAAAGTAGACATCAATATCATACAATGGTTTCCTTTGTTTGAAGAAAGTCGTTTCCTTTGAAGAAAGCCTGTGATCATTTATGAAAATGTTTATTTTATGGTATGCCACATAGAGCTCAATCAAAAGTAGTCAAATCATACAAGTGCATTGAAGGGGAGAACCAATCCAGATAGCAGCTCGGGTACGATTTTGGGTTCATCATATCATGATGTAAGACATCATGCAAGCTATCATAAATCCGTAGATAAAAATACAAGCTTTCTTTACTTACCTCAGGCAAGCACTTCTCGCAATTACACTGCTTGTGTGTTCCCTTCTTAATGATGCTCTCCTGATCTCAAATCTGCTTCTTTCCCTTGATGGATCTTTAAAAGCTTTGTTGAGGGAGGAAAGCTATGGCCATGGGTGGAACCAGGATGAGATGACATGGGGGGCTGATGACGAAAAATATAAAGCATCAGATAAATATATTAAATAAATTCATATGGAGTATATTACATCAAATAACATTAAAACTCTCATTTTAATATATCAAAATAGGTCATTACAGTCTCACCATATTAAAATACAGAACGTATTTCTTTTATGTCACGAAAATCATCTATAATTGAATCCACACTAAATTTTTCAGCAATTTCTTTCTCAATGTACACAAGCCAACAATCAGACAAGAAATCATCTCACATCTTGTTACGAAGTGTAGTCTTGACTATATTCATCGCTGAAAAAGAACGCTCTGTAGTAGCTGTAGAAACTGAAAGTGTGGGAATAAGAGTTATCACTCTATGCACAAGAGGATATACTTCAGCTTTCCTAGTTTTTACCAACCATTGACATAGATCAGAAATTGTTGTCAATACTTTAAAATCTGGAAGTTGTCGAACATGATCAAAATGCTGAAATTGTATGTGCAATTGTGTCATCTCATATTCTGTAAAGTCTTGTTGGTAAAATTTCTGTACCAATTTACAAATATCAATTCTGAATGATACACGCATCTCTCTTGGATCGAAAGTTGAACTGAGAATGATCAATTCCACTGTATTATCATTGAATTTGTTGTTTAGTTCCTGCAACTGATAGTCTATCACTGCATTGAAAACATCAACTTTATAATAATGTTCCACTGTAATTTCATTTTGTTGATGACGAGCTCTTCCTCTTCTTGCAATATGACGAGCACTAAGATCTGGTACAGGTATATTGACTGTTTCACAAAAAAGAACTCACAGTTCTAACCAACTTGTCACAGCCATCATCTCTTAACTTTTGCATGAGCGTCTTAGTAGATGAAACAAGATGCATTGCATTTAAGATGTCTTGAGATTGGAGTTGTAAAGCTTGACAAAGTATATTAGAAATCTTTAAAACTTCTCTCATAAGATGCAAAATGAAAACAAAGTCAAAAGTAGTCATTGCCTCATAAGCTGAATCTGCATCACCTCGCTGATCAGATGTAGCGCCATCGTCAATAATATTCAATAAAACTTCACATGTTGCACTAAACATCTTCAGCAAACTAGAAATTGATTTCAAGTGAGAACTCCAACGGGTATCACCTGTCCTTTGTAGAGAACCTATTTGATTAAATCCTTTTCCACTTTGAATCTCTTCAATCTCAAGTAAATGAGCAATATTTGAAGCATGAGCAGCTTTTAGTTGGTCATTGCGTTTACATGATGCACCAACAATATTAATAATGGAATTTAATTTGGTAAAAAACTGATGGACATGAATAACTTCCTTGGACGCAGCAACTAATGCCAATTGTAAACGATGAGCAAAACAATGAACATAATAAGCGAAACCAAAGCTTGCAAACCATTCCATTCTCTACGCATGTTACTTGCACCATCATAACCTTGCCCTCGGATAGATTGAATATCAAGATTATACCGAGAGAGCATCGAAAAAATTCCTTCTTTCAAAGTTAATGCTGCAGTGTCTTTGACATGAATAAGACCAAAAAAACGCTCTTGTATGTAGCCATCTTTGTTGACAAATCTCAAGACAATTGACATTTGCTCTTTTTTAGATTCATCCTGGGCTTCATCAACAATTAAACAATACTTTGAATTGCCAATTTATTCACGAATGTCCTTCCTCACTTTCGTTGCCAAGACATGTAAAATTTGTTTTTGTGTTTTTGATGATGTATATGATGCATTTCGTGGAGCGTTATCCAAAACTGCTGCTACTTTATCATTATAAGAGGTGATGAAACTCAACAATTCTAAAAAGTTTCCACGATTACTTGATGACTTAGACTCATCGTGGCCCCTAAAAGAGCATCCTTGAAATGCAAGCCATCTAACTGTCTCAATTGAAGCTTTCAAACGAATTCTGTTTTCCATGACATCCTGTGATGCGAATTTTTCAAACCTTCTCGCAATATGAGATGATTGGTTCATAAGGTCTACACATGCTTTCTCGGCATTTCTATGAGTTGAATTAAGATCTTTTCCAATATGAGCCAAAAGTGCACAATTTTTTCGATCCTTCACCTTTTTCCATGATCGAAATCCATTAACAGTGAATGCATCGAATCTAGAAGGTCCATTTTGTTTATGAAATAGAAAGCATGGTAGACAAAATATAGCATCTGCAGTAGGAGAATATTATAACCAGGATGGAAAAAGCTTAAACCATGATGCTTGAAAACTTCGCGGATGTTTTTTTACCAGATGTTGGATACTTATGTAGGGTACATTGATAAGGACCAGCTTTAATATAAGCTCTTCGAACTTCGTCGTGCTTCTCAATTGGATAATTTCATATTTGCGGTCGTAATCTCGGATCACGTTCTAATGTGTTAATAATAAACTCTTCATTGATTTCAACTCTTTGAAATTTTGGAGTATGATCCTCATCCAACTGCACATGACTATTTATCACTGGAGTTTCAACACTTTTCCTTTTAAAGAATGAGTCGGTTGTTGACTTTTTCATCTAAAAATAGAATATAATATGGGTATAGCTCGAGCTTTTCTAGCAACAAAGAAATTCTTATAGTCGATAAACTTGTATCATTTGTGAAATATAAAATAGTTTAATAAACAATATTATATAGACAATAAGCAAGAATAATTGGCATTACTAAAACTCAATTACCCTTAGTTGATGATGCACAATAGCAAAAAGTACACTTAAATAACCAATTCAGGAGAAGAAAATGAGCTTACTTTATCGAGCTTCAAGAACGAATCAGCACGCCTTGAAAGTTGGGACCCACCCCCTGATCGCTTCTTCGGAGACAGCGACGACGACGTGATGGTTAGGATGTGGTTCAATTCTAAGTTCCTACAACTCCTAAAAAATAGCCCTTAATAAAAATTATCAAAAATTAAACTCAAATATAGAGCATAAGTTGAGGATGATTATCTAAGCGGCGTACGGTTCTAAATGCTTTGGTATGTTCGTTTCCTAAAATTTCCACATTTAGGCGACGGGCTTGCGGCTGTGGTCCGGTGTTAGCTTGCTCTGCTTGACAACGGATCTCGCAAAGAGAAGCTAAAATCAAAGCAAAATGAGGAAATAATAAATAAAGCACTATACTAAAGCCATATTTTTATAACAGAAAGCATATGAATTACGAAATACATCAAGAATCAGCTCGGAAACTCTTAGGACTAAAAGTAAAACAATACAAAATCCTCTCAAATCCAGCAAAGTCAAAACTTAAAACAATAATCCCCACAAGTTCACTCAAATACAACATAAAGGAACATACCAAACGATAAAAATTGAATTTTGGATCGAAAAAGACAAATATCTAGTCAAACTCGCTGAAAATAGAAGCAAGGGCAAGGGCATTACCTTGATCGAAGATCCGAACTCAGAACCAGCAGATCTGGAGCTCTATCGAACTAACCTGAGCAAAAGTCTTCAAGAATGGATAACCGATTCTAGACCGCCCGATCCTACAAACCAAAATAAATAAAATTGAAATCAAAATTGAAATCAAAACTGAAATCAAAACCAAGGTCATAAAAAATAAATAATTGTAATTTACAAAACCTGATTTTGGTTTGCAAAGGAATTCTGCGACGTGTAACGAATCCACAGAAGGAAGATCGAAGAAGATGGTTGCAGAGGAATTCTGCGGCGTGCAACGAATCCACAGGAGGAAGATTGAAGAAGATGCTCGTCCTTCTTCCCAGAAACTAAAAGAAACCCTATGAAAAAATCCAATTTTTTTAAGTTTGCCGCCGAAGAGGGAGAGAGAGGAATAGAATAGGGTTTTGTACTGTCCTACTCTCTCTTTGTTTAATTGTTTGAATCTTTCGTATTATTTTAAGTTGGCCTGACCCATCGTCTTCACTTTGGGATGGGGCCGGTCATTTCATCACACGTTTAATTTTAAGTGTTTATTATTAGTCACTGTACTACTGCAATATTTTGAGAAAAAGTCTCGGGGCCAGGCCCGCAAGCATGTGTCTGCAGCTCACACATTTAATTTTAAGGGGTTAAATTACAATTACTAAATTTTTTTGTGAAAATGAGGGGGGGCCCAATGCAAGCATGTGTCCGCCCCTGGTTATGGCTGCCCTCAACTTGGGCAAGGATAGAGGGAAAGACAGTGGATGGTCTCTCTTTGCACAAAAAAGAGATATGAGAGTGTTCGGGCTCTCTTTGCATAGAGAGAGAGAGAGAGAAATGCATAGTGGCCGGGCTCTCTTTGCATAAGGGGGGAGAGATAGAGAGAGAGAGAGAGACAGAGGCTTCATGGTGGAGTGGGAGAGAAACAGAGGGAGAGAATTATAGAGTCTCATTGGGCCTTATTTCCTCCCACAAGTCAGCATTTTTTAAAAGACAAATTTCCTTTTTTCTTCCTCCCTAAGAATATCCCAAGAATTTCAGTTAATTTCATTTGTGATTCATTCTCTTTCTTGATAAGTTGAGGGTGAATATTTTCATGTGACAATTTTGATGATTGCAATAATAATAATTCCATTTGTGCCCGTACAATTCCAATAATTCTGTTATGTGTTGCTTTTGTTGGGGAGATGATGGCGGTCACTTCAATCAATCGTCCCGCGGAATGCTAAGATCATTATGACAACAAAGAAGGTAAACAACGAAGGTAAACGGCGTTCTCTACAAAACCCGTAACACGTAATATATATGAAAGATTACGTGAATGAAAGGAATGAAAAATACACACATAACGCCAAAGATTTATCAATTCTTGGTATACGCCTAGTTGGAGATATCACTAATGCTTCAATATTTTTGGGTTACAAGGTATGACGTTTGGTTGAAGTGAAACAATTAAACCAGCTACGAAATCTGAGATGAAAATAATGGTGTTTGTTTCTCAAACAACCCATCCCTTTGGCCCAAGTTTGCCTATCTGTTTCTCTACATGTAGCTGCAAATTTTACTGGAATCTTCGCAAGAAAACAGCTCAATAATTGTATCAAAACACTAGCCAAAACACACTTTATATAAATAACGGGGTTGCATCCGATTCGTATTCAGAATCCGAACTGTGCCTTTTGCCCGCTCCGCATCGCCCGATTCTCCGGCCGTGGGATCGAGCGCCAACGGCTGAAATTGTGCAGCATCTCCCGCGTTTTTCGAGCGCTGCAAACCATCGTGTGCGTTCGTTGGATCAACCAGGATTCACCCTCTTTGCGACGCGTGGCAGTACCCCACTGTTGTGCACATTGCTGTGCACATCCACTTGCCCGTACGTGCGTCGCACATGCGATCGATGCTGCGGGCTTCGCCTGCTGGGCCTCCACTCTCGTGGGCTATGGGCTGTTGCACATGGGCTTTGAACATTGTCACATAAAATCTGAATTGAAGTAGTTGAGTTAGGCTGAGATAAATCTTTGTTTCAGAGTTCAAAAAATCTTCAAAAAAATACTCATAAATCCTGGATTAATACTGAGATATTTTTGGTTTTTTGTATCACATTTTTCAATACTCCACCTTGATACAAATACACCATAAAGTTTCAACCAAGGCATAACTCCATATCCTTCACCTTAAAAATAAATCACATCATCCTGAGGCCAGGTTACTTTGCTAATGAGCTTCGCGTTAAGCATCACCGACTAACTAAGCGTCCAACGGATACCCTTTCGAAGGTGAATCTTCGAATTTGTCGTATCTCTTGAATTTATACATTTATACCTGAAGTAAAATCTGTAGTGTCTCTTCATGCCGCATTGTGGTATCTTAGCACATCTTCAAGGAAAATAAGTTTGAGCATCGCTCAAACTTCGCCGTCGACCTGTCCTCCATCGGATACTTCTCGTGAATTTCCTTAGGATGCTCTAATATGTCAACACACCCTGAGTTTGTGTCCAAAATTAATGTGTCCACTGCAAATCTATCTGTCGTAGGATCTCCATATTGCATGCAATGCATAAGCCAAATTCATGTAGTCGGCATAGCAAGCTGAGGTTTTCACAGTGCATCGCCTCATTCTGCAATAGAGTCTTCCACCGTATCTCTAAGATCTCCACCTCGACTAAAACTCTCGCTATCATTGTTGCATGTAGTAGTAACCTTATGTAGACTCCACATCAAATGTCATTCCTTTGCCAACATCTCTGTCGATTCTGTGATTTGGAATAAGTACCTACACCTTGTTCGACACATCATTGCTTTCACATGTTTCGTTACTTTCTAAAGCCTTACCTTGCAGTACCGTGGACAGGACTCATCAAATGTCATCGGCCGACCAACCAAGATTTTCTTTGCGTCTGTACTCCAAAGTCTATAGCCCTCGATACCATCCATGTATTCTAACATGACAAACTTTTTCCATTGACGTTGAATTTGTCACCTTCCTCGTAAACATAAATTAGACATCCAAACACCCGAAGATAATTTAGATTCATTGGCTTCATTGTCCAAACCTCCTCTGGAATTTTTTTGTCGGTAGCTAAAGATGGAATTCTATTTATCAGATAAGCTTCGATCAATATAGCTTCGGTCTAAAATTCCTTCGACAAACCCGATGTATATCTGAGACACCTCGTTTTCTCAAGAAGTGTCATATTCATCTACTCGGTAACTCTATTCGAGTGTGGATCTCCTAGTGCAGTAAAGTACATATTTACTTATTGATCCTCACAGAATTCCTTGAACTTGACAGAAGTAAACATGTCACCATTGTTGGATCTTAGCACCTTTAGCTTCTTCTTCGTTTGACTCTTCACAAGGGGCTTCCATGCCTTAAACTTTTTAAATGCATCTGATTTTTCTTTCATCACATACACATGTAGTTTCATGGAGAAATCATCGAAAAGCGATCTGAAGTAACAAGCTCCACCTAGCGAGTGAACTGGTGCAGGACCCCAAATATAGGTGTGAACAAACTCAAGAATCCCTCTTATGTCGTGCTTCTACTCATCGAAACTAACCTTCGTCTGCTTGCCATAAACAATCCTCGCAATACTCCAGCTCTTTGACGTTCACCCCTTTGATCAGACTACGCTTCCTCAAAGCCTCCAAGCTTTTTTCTATGACATGTCCAAGTCTGAGATGCAACAACCTAGTCGAATCAGTCTCCTGCGAACTCTCAACTCCGATACTAGAATCTCCAATGATTATCGTCCCCTTCAGGAGATACAAGTCCCTGATTTTTTTCACCTCATTATCACGATCAAACCCTTCGATATTTTTGTAGCTTCGTTCTCCATCATAACGTTGCAACCCTTGGAATGTAATGCCACAAAGAAATCAACAACTCCTCGGCTTTGGAACATGTCATATGTTAGTGAGTGTGTGCACCACGCCATCAAACATTCTGATTCTTACCGAAACAACTTCAATAGCTTTGCACTCTTCATTATTGACTATAAAGACTGATCCATCCTCTCTCTGGTAGGTATGAAAGCACTCCATATTTGACGTTATGCTGAACGACGCTCCTGAATCCGTGATCCAACTATGATTCGCAACATCTAAAGAACTCGTCATGAGCACATCGAAGGCCTCACGCCTCATCTCCACATTTGCAAAACTACAACTGACGACAATGCTTGCATATCCTTCGTGTCTATGTTCCCTCTTCTTTGGGCAGTTTCTCTTCCAACGTCATATGCTTCTAGTCATTGTTCTCGATCTCATGTTCTCATGTTGCCGCCTCTTGCTTTGCTTCGTCCCAAAGCAAGCATGCCTTGGCTGTCTGAATTTCCTCTACTCAAACCAACTCATATCATCTGATGTCTCAACTCCTTGCTATAGAGCCATGCCTTCACATCCTCAAGACTGAGAGTATCCTGACTATAACCATGGTGTTGATGAACGTCGTGTATCGCTCTGGCAACGACAAGATCAGAATCATCACCACATGTTCCACATCTTCAATCAATCTAATGGCCTTCATCTTTGTCACTAATCCATTGAAGATATCTAGATGATCCTTTAATGAGGTAATGTCTCGCATCTTGAAAATGAAGAACATCTTCGACAAGATAAGCATGTTGGTGAGTGACTTTTTAGGTACAACTTCTTCAGCCTTTTCCATAATACCTTGGTCGTAGTCTCTTCACGAACACTGATAAATCATCTCGTTTGATAAACTTGAGTTAGATGGTTGTCATGGCTGAGTCCTCCATCGTCTCCTTTTTCGAGATATCTGCCGGTAGAGTCTTCGTGTCATACACCATCATGTGGACATGATCCTTTCTCAAGATTGTAGTTATCATGTATTGTCATATCTTAAAGTTTTCCTTGTCATTAAACTTCAATCTTGTAGTGTATTCCTCCAACCGTCGCATACGAGCCTCTCGCATACGAACTTGAACCCATTGCCTTACCGATTGTGTCGCCTTTTATAGAAGAACTCTCCACCATCGCAGTGGACTGGTTCACGAACTTTGCTCAGATACCACTTGCTGGAAAGATGATGGTGGTCACCTCAATCAATCGTCTTGTGGAATTTCAAGATCGTTATGACAACGAACAAAGCAAACGATGTTCTCTACAAAACCCGCAACGCACAATATATTTGAAAGATTACACAAAATAAAAAAACATGCACCTGACGCCAAAGAATTTATACTAGTTCTACCTAATTCTTGGTGTACATCCAGTTGGAGAGATCACTAATGCTTCAATACCTTTGGATTATAAGGTGACATTTGGTTGAAGAGAAACAACCAAACCCGTTAAGGAATTGGAGAAGATAATGGATTTTGGCTCTCAAACAACCCACGACTTCGGCCCAAGTTTGCACTCTGTTTCTTTACATGTAGCCACCGATTTTACAGAAATTTTTGCTGGAAACCCGTTTGAGAATTGAATCAAAAACTAGCCAAAACACCATTTATATAGATAACGGGTCTGTCGATGTAAACGGGGTCGAACCCGATTCGGATTTGGAATCCGAACTGTGCCTTTTGTCCGATGCGCATCACTCGCCTCTTCAGCCATTGGATCGAGTGTCAACAGCTAAGATTGTGCCGCGACTCCCGTGGAAACCATCGCATGCGTCCGTTGGATCAAGCGGGATTTGCCTACTTTGCGATACATGGCAACGCCCCGCTGCTGTGCGCATCCGCCCGCGCTCGCTCGATGTTGCGGGCTTTGCCCGCTGGGTCGCCGAAGTGGGTCAATGTTGTGGGCCGCCACTCTCGTGGGCGGTTGGCCGCTGCGCCTGGGCTTTAAACATTGTCGCAGAAAATCCGAAAAGAAGTTGGGTTGGGCTTGAGATAAACCCTTGTTTTGGGCTCCAAAAAAATCTCTTAAAAATCCTCATAAATCCTGGATTAATCCCGAGACGTTTTGGTGTTTTGTATCACATTTTTCAACACATACAATTCCAATAATTCCTTTACACCCTTTTAATTCCAATGATTCCTCATATTTCCTTGATAATTTCAGTAACTCCATTTTTGTCCCTACAATTCAATTTATGATTTGTACAGCCTCACAATAAATGGCGGCAATGTCACGGCAATTCGGGTAAACATTGTTTTAGTCCTTAATCCATATAAGAAGTCACAATTTGGTGGAACGTCATATATTGGGTGTAAAAAATACTAGTATTACAAATATGCCTATTTAATTTTTAACATTTTTATCTATTTTGTTTTAGAGTATCAAGTGTGTATATCACCCGAAGTACGATTTTAACATTTACTTGGTCCCAATAACCGTTTGGTATTATGCTCTTTTTAATTGTGTTTTTTTCTAGAATACTATACGAAATAGATAATGGCATACGCTTTGCCGAGAGCACGGTAAGATGTGGCAGGTCAGTCCCATCCAAAAGCATTGAAAGAAGCACCTTTTAAGTCCATACAGAGTCATTACAAAAGACTGGTGTCAGCCAAAAACAGATCACGATAGGCATCGAGACTTACCTGACTGTTTCAGGCTGGCCTAATGATTCACTTCTTAACAGTTGTTCCCACCTCATGGTATTGCAACAAGCCCTTAGAGATACTTTCATCAATGTTAGGTATTATGGTCTTCTTGGACCCATAAACACTAGAAGATAATTTCTCAGGTCCGGCATTTCATTGTGCTATTTTTAATTGGTATATGCTCAGTATGGAACGAATATCAGCATTCTTCTAATTATATATCTATTATATAAAACACATCTGTTTTTGAATTCTACGGCTGACTCGGACAAGTCCCAGTCATCAACAATGATCACGATGCATCAAGATTTAATTCTGGGGGAACTTGAACTTCTGTTGGGAAAATCGAGAAGTTGAAATCTTGGGGTGTGTGGAATCAAAAACGCACAGCACCCAACACAAAACGCACATCATCCAAGGGTCAACTTTTTTTGTTTTTTCTTTGGTTTTCAAACCCTGCCCCCCACAATCAATACATTTGCGTAGAATACCGCCTCTTTCCCCTTTTTGCTAAAAAAACCCTCACATTTCACTTTTTACCCCCACACCCTACCCACATACACACCCATACTTATGCAATTCCCCCCTTCATTTTCGTGTCTCTTTTGGCCTAGGACCCCCACACCCTATCCCCACACACCGACACTTATGCACTTCCCCCCTTCATTTTCGTGTGTTTCTCTTTTGGCCCGGGTTAAAAAAAATTTCACACACCTGAAGGGACCCACGCTGAAACTAAATGTTTGTTCGTTTAAATTTTTGTTTGGGGGGATAATTTTTGGGGAGAACAAAGATTTTGAGGGGATATCTTAAATGAACCGTGCACGCGGGCCGAAGGCGCCTGCGCCGAAGCTAAATTTTTGTTAGTGTAAATTTTAGAGTGTGAAATAATTTTTGGAGAGAACAAAGATTTGAGGGGATATCTTAAATGAACCGTGCCCGCGCCGAAGTCGCCCGCACTGAAGCTAAATTTTTGTTCGTTTAAATTTTTTTTGGGGGGGCGGGATAATTTTCCCGGAGAACAAAGATTTTGAGGGGATATCTTAAATGAAGGCGCCCGCGTCAAAGCTAAATTTTTGTTCGTTTAAATTTTGGAGGGGGAAATAATTTTTGGTGAGAACAAAGATTTTGAGGGGACGGGTTATGACTAGTTTATATCTAGTTTGAGCACAACCTTTTATTGTTATTTAGTTATCTTATGCCCAGTGAAACTGTGTATGTAATTGTAATTAGTGTCAGGTCGAGCTTTGGAGATTGTATAGACTATTGACGTTTCCTCCGACTAAAAGATACTGATTATGTCCTTTTGCAGAAAATGTGGCTTACTGGATTCTCAAAGGGCATTCAGGAAACACACCAGAAGGCCTCCGTAGTTCTTGAGAATGCAGTTCAGAACATCTATACTGTTGTGGCATACTGTGCAAGTGACAAAGTGATGGAGCTTTACAGATTGCAACTTACTGATATATTGAAGCGGAGCTTTATGCATGGAATGGGAATTGGTTTTGCATTTGGGCTCTCTCAGTTCTTTCTTTTCTCCTGCAATGCACTTCTTCTCTGGTACATTGCTGTCTCTGTGAAAGATGGTCGAATGGACTTGGTCACTGCATTGAAGGAGTACATGGTCTTCACTTTTGCTACGTTTGCGCTTGTGGAGCCTTTTGGGCTTGCTCCATATATACTTAAGCGTAGAAAGTCCCTCGCCTCGGTGTTCGAAATCATTGACCGTGAACCTAAGATCAACCCTGATGATAGCGAAGGACTGAAACCCCCTAATGTCTATGGAAGCATTGAACTCAGGAATGTTGACTTCCACTACCCAACTCGCCCTGAGGTATTGATGTTGAGAAATTTCAGCCTTAAAGTCAGTGGAGGACAAACAGTAGCCCTGGTGGGTGCATCAGGGTCCGGAAAGAGCGCGATATTATCCTTGATCGAGAGATTCTATGATCCCGTGGCTGGCCAAGCCCTACTAGATGGGAGGGATTTGAAGTCATACAACTTGAGATGGTTACGTAGCCACATGGGATTAGTGCAGCAGGAACCGGTTATCTTCTCAACGACCATACGAGAGAACATAATATATGCCAGGCACAATGCAACCGAAGCTGAGATTAAGGAAGCAGCAAGGATTGCAAATGCTCACCAATTTATCAGCAGCCTGCCTCATGGATACGACACTCATGTGGGCATGAGAGGAGTGGATTTAACCCCGGGGCAGAAGCAAAGAATCGCTATTGCCCGAGTGGTGCTGAAGAATGCACCGATCTTGTTACTGGATGAGTCCAGCTCTGCAATCGAGTCAGAGTCAAGCAGGGTGGTACAGGAGTCCCTTGATACCCTGATCATGGGAAACAAGACAACCATTATAGTCGCCCACAAGGCGGTAACCATCAGGAACGTTGATAACATCGTTGTGCTCAATGATGGCAAGATTGCCGAGGAGGGAACTCATGATGCCCTCATGCAGATGAATGGCTTTTATGTACAGCTCATGCAGCCTCATCTCAGAAGGGGCCTTCGGCAGCATCATCGTCTTGTATGAGACGGTTGTTTGAATTGCCGATAATTTTTACCAAACTTGGAGCCTGCTGGATGCTTGGGGTCGAAGTGTGGTGGCCAGCAGGGGAGTGGTTATTGGCATCTCTAATAGGTACAGTGGGAATTAGTCATGGGGTTATCTTTCTTCTGAACGATGTTTCTTCTGAGGACTTCCGTTGACCATTAATCTATATAATTTGTAAAGCAACAGCATGAAGCTGCGATTTCGTCATTGAGGCGCGCGCCCCTAGCGAGAGATGATGTTTGTTCAGTGTTGGTGATTCCATGCTTCGGAATTGTTCATATTCATGCACATCGGTTCCATTTGTACTCAGCAAGAAGTATACAGGAACAATACTGATCTACCAGTAGGATTTCTCCCCTAGATGAAAGGTACCTTTGCAGTGTATATATTATGTTTATATATAAACAGACTCTCTATTCTTTGTATGGGCGGTGATCTGATAGTGGACAGTGATTCAATTTTTGCCATCATGGGTTTTACCCTTTTGACATTCTTGCTTTAATTTCTTGATTGTACTCTTCTCTTTATTTATTTTTATTTTTTATTTATTAATTATTGATTTATTTTTTTCTCGAGAAGCAACAGCCATGGCTGAAACACAATATCGTCTTATATGCAACATATTCTGTTACACGCATCTTCATGTTGCATCTTTGGTAGTTTATACAGTCCACTTGAAGGGACTGTATTTCATCGGAGGGAAGGCTCTACGTTGGGAGTTCGATCTTCTTGCATACAATCTTTGAGTACATCGAGCTTATTATTTTCTAAAGCTTAGTTTTGTTATGATTCTTAGTTGTGCTACTAGCTGGCAATGCTGGCCAAAGGGATCTTAGTAACAACCAGCTCCATGTGAGACCAAAACACGATGTACTTAAATCCATCATGTCATTGTCTAATCCAGCATTATAGAGAATTATTGGTACGTTTGCCGATGAATCTTATACAAATTGAGAACAGACGATAAGCGACAAATTCAGTGCCTTCATCCATCTTCGGAGACTTCAACGCCATCGTGCGAGTCCAAACTGGAAGGTCCCAAACAAGAATCCAGTATCATGTGAATCTCATCAGTCTCGGGATGTCTTTGATCTGCGTTGAAGAAGACGAAAACCTTGCTCCTGATCTCAACCCAGCTGCATCCAGGGATCCTCCTCATCCCCTTCTCCCTCATCCCCCTCCTGATGTCCGACGCGCTCTCCCAATCCTCCGCCGAAGAGTAAATGTTCGACGCCAACACATACGACGACGTGTCCTTGGGCTCCAGTGCCACAATATGGCGCGCGATTGCATGCACGATGCCCTTCTCCAAATGCACCTGCGACCCCCCCAGCAACGCCTTCCAGAATCCCACCCCTGGCTCGAACGGCAGCTCCTTCAAGAACCTCTCGGCCTCGCCGAACCTCTCTGATCGAGACAACAAATCGACCATGCAGGCGTAGTGCTCGGCTCTCAGTATGCCCGGCTCCTCCTCCCGAGCCAGGCTGAAACACCTGCACGCTTCATCCACAAGGCCGGCATGGCTGCAGCCAAACAACAACCCCAGAAGCGTGACGCCGTTGGGCTTCACACCCGAAACCCGCATTTTCCCGTAGAGCTCCAACGCCTTCTCCCCCCTCCCGCTCTGGGAGCATCCACAAATCATGGCGTTCCAAGAAACGACGCTCCGTTCTTCGATGGCGTCGAAGACTGAAACGCCGTCTTCCAGGCTTCCGCACTTCGAGTACAAGCTAACGAGCGCATTGCTCACGTAGACGTCGGGCTTGCTCAAACACTTGATCGCCATGGCATGGAAGCTTCTGCCCAGCCCGAGGGCGGCTATGTTGGCCGCCGCGGTTAGGACAGGCGGAAAGCTCGATGGATTCGGTCTCGTGCCATCCCTGCACATCCCGGCGAAGAGATTCACGGACTCTTCGTTGAGACCGATTTGGCTGCAGCCGCCGATCATTGCATTCCAAGAAACCACGTTTCTCTCGGGCATCTTCATGAAGATGCTTAGAGCGTCTCCGAACCGCTCTCTCTTCAAGTAGCCGCTAGCCAGCGCAGTGTATGTAACAACATTGGGTTCGCCGGTGTCGTCAAAAGCGAGTTGGGCTTCTTCTATGGCGCCCAGCTTTGCATACAGGTCAAGAAGGGAGCTCCCAACGAACACGTTAGAGTGAAGCCCCATCTTTAGTGTCGAAGAGTGGAGTTGCTTGCCGAGGCTGAGGTCCCGAAGAGAAATGGCCGAACGCAGAACTGTGCCGAAAGTGAATTGGTTGGGTCTGATTTCAAAGAACGGTAAGCGAGAGAAGATAGAGATTGCGTCACGGTGGCGGTTACGGCCAGAGAAATAGCCGATGGCGGCGGTTGCAGAGACTACGTCCCAGCTTGGAACTTCATCAAACAGTTGGCGAGCAGATTGGAATCGAGAGGTTTGGCAGTACATCTCAACGAGGCGGAAAGACTCCAGTTTTGAGAAAATGGGCATGCGAGCCTTGAGTGGCGAGTAGAGTTAGCGAGAGGGAAGCTAGGGTTTGGCTTGGAATTGGTGTTAAGATTTGTGGGGAGTTTGAGAGTTTTGAAAGGGTTGATTTCATGTGTAAAGGAAATATTTATCAACGAAAGCATAATTTGAAGGCGTACATGTATGTGGGCTAAAATAGCCACAAAACAATAAATGAGAATAATGTATCTACAATGATATATGAAAAATCTTTTATATACAAACGAAAGTGCACCATGATATAATTAGTATGGGGACGAATGATTCTCACATAGGGACGAAGAATTAGTATGGATCGGGCATTGGGCAAACCCATTACCATCCCTTTTCTCAGAAAAAAAAAATTGGCCTAAACTTCCTTGAAACTAAGGCACACTGCAATTTCGACAGGATTCTAATGATCCTCAAGGTCAAAGAAGCATATAGACAATGTAACTCCCTGCACATTGAATCTGATACTAAAACTTTGAGCATAAGCAGCACTATATTTTGAAACCATGCAATGATAGATATAAGCAGTAAATCCGAGAAGTGAAAATGAAAGCAAGAAACATTGGTAATACATTGGTGTGGTTCTTCGCCGAAGGATTCAGCATCTACCTCCAATCACCCTAAGAATAGACAATCAGATGGCGAAGAATAGTTTTGTTGTTACAACGAGGCGTTTGCATGCAGCAAATGCTTCCAATATAAGAAGTATTGCAGTCAAGGTACCCGGCAAAAAACATTTCTCGTATCACTAAGGTACACCATCAACTACATACACTAAATTATTTCTCATTTGGAAAAAAATTTAAAGATGACCAAAAACACAACATATTTGAGAACTTTTTTAGCTTTCTGATCCGGATTTGTTATCCTCTTTTGGAGAAGCCCACTGTTGGCTAGCTCGCGATTTTGTCCATGGATCAAGAGGGGTTCTCTGAGGGGGTGGCGGATTGGGGGGTTTGGCTTCCCTGAGTTCATTCTCCCTGTCGACGAACCTGGAAAAGGGCATAAATGAATTATTCTAATGAGCTAATCAATCCTCACCTAAAACTAAGGATATTTCGTTAAAGACCATATCTTCGATGAGAAAGACAAACAGGATTGTTCTTTTCAAATAGCAAGTAACAACTCGCAATATGTAGATACAAAGCAGGAACTGACCAAAAATAAAAAAAACGCCAATAACATCTACAACTAGGCCTTTTTTAAGTTGATTAAATGGACTAGGATATATTCATATACATTTACTATGGAGGTATTCATTACAATACTTGATTGGAAGGCGGGCATACTCCACTTTTTTTATCGAGAAAACAAGAAAAGTGACTCAGATAATTACGAGTACAGAAACATAATGTACATGCCAGACTGGCAACTTCTGCAACCATGGAACTGTATGGAGCACCAAAGGCATGCCTTGGCCTCGAATAGCCCTTTTGAATTTTGTTGGTTTAATACATTCATTAAGGAGATTTAACTCTCATTACAAATTTAACCGCAAAACTTCTTATAACGCATATAGAGAACTTTTGGATTTTTTGGTGTGTATGCATATGTAGATCGCATTCCTTTCGGTACATTTGGATTTAAAAATCTAGGAATGAAAGGACGAGGAACGTTATAATGATGAAGATATAATGTGAAGATGGTGGAGTTAAATCCTCATTGTGAAGGTCACATGAAGTCTAACAAAAAAATGATACTTTGGGGGTATTTGTATAATTTAGTGTGTGTGTCAAAGAGCAGGCGCATGTGAATCCAAGGTTATTTCAAGTTTATTTTAGTCTACTCATGTTCAGGCAGTCAAGGTAGCATGGACTCTTAAAACTATAGAGCCCTATCGTTTGGACACATTTCTGACATGCATACAAGACATCCAAATCAAGACATCCGAATCAAACACGATATTTCTATTTTGTATCTTTTAGAATTTACTTAAATGTCTCCATATTGTGTCGTGTCGTCCCCATGTTGGTATTTCCGTGTACATGCAGCACAGATAGCATCACGTTCAAGTGCATGCATGCTAATCCTAAAAAGTGCACATCGTGATAACTGGTGCACATGGTCAAACTGTCCAACACGATTCACTCATCTAAGTCATCTTTTATACTCAGTCATGCATATCAGAAATTCCTCCCATGCTTCTTAATCTATCTTCTATAGTATTTCAGGTCATCCAACCAAATTTTCATTTCAACTAGTCACCCTTTCAGCATTTATCTTTGTGACTATACCACCATAAACTGCTATCACTACCATATAATTGATTTGGCATGTAGTAGCTACCAAGAGAGAGACTCTAGTGTTTGTTACATTATTTCAAACCGATCGATTGACATATAATCTCTAAAAATAAATGCAATGGGAAGAATACATGATAGAATCATTAATCTGGGAGGAAGTATAATATCGCCATCTTCTAAAGATGCACACCAATTCTCCAAACTATAGAAAAATAAGAACTCGTCATACTAACATCGTAGAAGATGGTTTACGAAGACTGATTTTACTCAAGAAGTTTCATCATAAATTTAGCATTCAGTATTTATGTTTCTATTACACAAACTACAAGGCCATGAAATGAGACTTGAGAAATGGGCTGGCAATATATGGTTTCCAAGTAGAAAAAAGTTTACACGCATACCACCAAGTTCATTAATGAAAGTTGAATTAAATGGACCTGTTTTCATGATTTATTCAATTAGTAGCAAGGCTTTGGTAAATATCTTGCTCAGCAAAAGAATGAAATTCAGAAGTTACTCTTATTATGAAATAGAAGCTATTGAAACAAGTACATAATTCTTGCTGCCTACTCAGTATGTGATGAGGAAGGGATAATTTTAACATTTTCGTATTAGCAACCAATTCAACATGTCAGTCACACATGTCATTCACTAGAAAGGGTAATATGAAACTCAAAAGTTCACAAGGAAAGAGGTATTACTCAATGTATGCCATAGGAGCTGCATCGCCCATTCGTATGCGAGTGCGTAGTAGCCTTGTATAGCCACCTGCTCGTTCCCTAATATTTCAAGAAAATTTGCAACTGCGAATTAGAATACACTTCGAAGAAAGAAACAGCAAGGAAGTTTAATACTCAAAGATGAGTTACTTATAGCGATACGCCAGCTCTGTAAACAACTTATGAAGCACATCATCCCCACGAACAAAAGCTGCAGCACGCCGTGCAGCGGCAAGAGTTCCCTGAAGACAAGTTCATAAACTAAGAGAACTGATAGCTGATAGCTTAAGAAGTCCATCAAGCAAAACATTTGAATCAGCTTACAAAACTTTAGGATCCATTTTTGCGAAATCGTACAAATTTGGTAACATAACTAACCTTACATATTAATGCTTGGGTTATAGATTTCCACGAAAAAAACTAGTTGATAAATCTAAAGTAACGTAGAATGTAGATCCCCTAACTTTCATGTAGTGACTAATTGGCAGCCTTGCTTGTTGGTAAGATTAAATATACAATACCTTAATTATTGCTTTGTTTAACTATTGTGACCAATTAGAGATTTAAGGAACATAAATGGCTTTTTATCTCATAGCAGTTGCTCGCTCACATAATAGTGTCTAAACTTTTCTTTCTCGGAGGCACCTCAAATGTGTATAGTGTGTTTTTAACCAAATCATGCCATGATCTTCGTTAGCTAGCTCCATGGTTAGCAAGTAGTTTTCCTATAAAAAATAGATAATTTTTTGATGAAAAAATCTTTTTTTCCCTTGAGAATTGTAAAGTCGAACCCAGTTGAATTCTATCATACAACATGCCCTATTATTTCTGCATTTATTAGAACATTTACCAATCAAACTAGAAAACAGAACAAAATTATCAGAATAAATTAGCATAACTCCACCTCCTTGCCAAGCTGCACCATGTTATCAGCCACGCGGCGCACTTCCTTCGCCTGAATAAAATTCAAAAAATGGGATAAAAAGTTCAAGAAAAGTGAATGAATACCACCGACCACCAAGTGTTCGATGAAATGTCTAGAGGACAGAACAAAATAAAACAAAATAGAAATGGAAGATGAAGGTTTGACTACCTTAGCTACGGTGGTCTCGATACGCTCGTGTTTCACCAATTGAGATACCATCGTTCTGCGAATTCCAAAAAACCCTGGAAATTAGTACGAAGCTTTTTGAGGTGAAGTGAAGTGAGATGCGAAATAAACGAACGACTGAAGACCTCAGCATAGAGACGCGGTGGGCAGCGGGCCGGCCAAGCTTTCGGAACTTCGTCATGGCGGCCGACGGTTGGAGATCGCAGCGGCGGCTGGAAGGAAGGAGGCGGAGAAGGGGGCGCCGGGGATTTTCGCGAAAATTTGGGTTCAGGCTATTGGGCTTTCATAGCGTTGCTCGGAAATGGACCGGGTCCATTAGCAGCGGGTTCAAAGCCCATCTAGATTAATTGCATTTTAGATTTATAACAAGAACTCATTATTTAACGAGGATTACTTAATTAATTAACAAATTGGTGATCATTTTTATCATCATGATGTCCCTACTTCAATACTAATTTGTATGATAAAATTGAGAAAATGTGCCTTCCTTTTTAACTGAAAATCTTTTTAGAATCCAAATACGACCCTCACAAGAGAAGGAAACATTTTGGTGAATTTACCCAGTCAAGGATTCAAAGAAACGGTGGCCAATTCATCATGATTCCCTGTTCTATAGCCGTTATTGTAGTTCACCTCCCGATCACAGTTTAAAAAAAAAGCAAGCAAGCAACTAGAACAAATAGCTAGCCTCAGCTTCTGTTTTCGTACTACATTTTGTTCTTGCTTGTAGCACCCCTTCTAAACAAAAGAGAATGCCCATCGACAGGATCGCGCTAGGCGGGCCAGGGGAGACGAGCAATCCGGCAGCCCTGAGGGCCGCCCTCGCCGAGTTCATCTCCATGCTCATCTATGTCTTCGCCGGCCAAGGCTCTGCATTGGCTTTCAGTAAGCTCCATTCACCTCCCCCTCATCTAGGGATGAGAATGGGCATGTCCAAAGCCCAATTGGGATTCCAATTGGCCCCTCATCTAGAAAGAATTAGTGAAGAATTGGTAGGGATGGTGATGTGACAATGCCCGATTGAAAGCCCAATCGGCCTTTGATCTCTCATCCCTACCATCATCTCAATACCAATCCTAGTAGTCACAATGTCTGTTTTGATCCCTGCAGACAAGATCACATACGTCGGCTCAATGCGAGTCTCCGGCCTGATAGCGACGGCCATCGGGCACGCTTACGCCCTGTCGGTGGCCGTCTCCATCGCGGCCAACATTTCCGGCGGCCACGTCAATCCTGCGGTGACCTTTGGCGCGTTCATAGGCGGAAACATCACGCTTCTGCGCGCAGTCATGTACTGGATCGCCCAGCTGCTGGGATCCGCCGTTGCTTGTGTCCTCCTGAGATCTGCCACCAACGGAATGGTAAGTCAAACATCGATATCGGCTCGGTTAACGATATTGCAGCTTACGGTGGCTCTTTGCGCAGGACGTTGTTGCTTTCTCGATCTCCGACGATGTGAGCACGAAGAACGCGCTGCTGTTCGAGCTCGTCATGACATTCGGCCTGGTGTACACGGTGTACGCCACCGCCATCGACCCGAAGAAGGGCGGCGTCAGGGTGGCCGCGCCAACGGCGATCGGGTTCATCGTGGGGGCCAACATGCTGGTGGGCGGAGCGTTCATCGGGTCGGCGGCCATGAACCCGGCGCTGGCGTTTGGGCCGGCGATCGTCGGCTGGGACTGGGCCAACCACTGGGTGCACTGGCTCGGGCCGATGCTGGGCGCTGCGTTGGCCGCGCTGGTGTATGACACGTTCTTCGTCACTGAAGCCGGCCGCGATCGTCTACCAACTGTCGATTATTAAGGACGGCGATGTAAACAGAAAGTTATCTTGATCTTTTTGAATCCATTAATGCCCACTGAATTTAGATGTAGGCGAGAATAATGTAGGTCTGTAATTTTGCCAAGTTAATTTAGTGCTTTCAACCAATTATTGTCCCAGTCGCGTATCAGCATAGGCTGCATAGCCGATAAATATACATGATTCACAATTTAGACTAAAAAAACAATTAGATCAACACAGTTTGCGTACAGACATGAGATCACCGTTTTGGAGAGGCCAAGTACATGCGGGAAGAAGAAGCCTCCCCAAAGAAGTTTGGGCCAATCGTCGAAGACCCTCGTGAGTGTCCGTCAACGGATCAGTCACGATCGGACGTGCGCCCGGTCAGTCCACGACCGCGGGAGTTAACCGCTCCCCAAAACGCCCCTCATTAATGACCATTAAGCGACCTCATTAACCCACCTTCATGGCGCATAAAGGTGCCCGGAGGGAAGCGGATCATTGGGGCGGAATAGGGGGGCGTAAAGACGGGACTATCGTGGGAGAATCCCTATATATGGACTCGAGGGGGACGAATAAAGGGGCATGATCCCAGATACCAACATACAGATGTATTCTACTAAAAGACCGTGTTTTCCACATTGCCTTCCCTCCCCTAGCTTGGTTCGAGGATACACGTACCGGCCTCCCCGCGAGCCGTACCGGTCCCGCCAAGTATCTTTCAGATCCGTTCTGACTTAGGCATCGGAGGGGACTTGGCCGGAACCAAGGTCCGGCCCCCCTGACGACCTCCTTCGTATGTCCAGGTCGAGCAGATCCCAAGGCGCCGAGGCTACCCCTCAGCGCAGTACTCACTGAAGCAAGGCGCACGCAGCATTGAGCATGCTTGCCCCCGACGAGCATCACCGTCAACCGAGACTAAGAGACAATCAAGGCGCCGAGGCTACCCCTCCGCACTTGATTGACCGAGGCCGAGCGCTCATCTAGGTGCCGAGGCTACCCCTCTGTACCCCGCTGACCGAGGCCAAGCACCCCGGACGAAGAGCATGCTCGTCCTCGATCCCCCAAGCCAGCCGTTTCCGGAGCTGGCGCGAGGACCCAAGCAACCCTCGTCAAGTACACGCACGCTTGGCGGGACCCAGGGATTTCACCCGATCACTTAACCACGTTGACCGTCCAATCCCCGGTCAACGATCCAGTGGTGAGAAAACACCTGTAAACATCTGGTGCCGTTTGTGAGAACGAACTAACACCCATGTAAAGCAGCCACACCAGCGGTGACGCGGCCCCGTCCCTCCCGACGAAGGAGAGCCGCGGTCCCGATATCAGTCCCTGGGTCGTTTCACGATCGACAGGGAAAAAACTTGACTGCTCGGCGCACTTCCCAAGCTGAAGGGCCAGACAAGCCCCTGTCTGGACTCGCAGGGGGCAATAACGGGGAATCCAGAGACCATCCCCCACTCCACCATCTCGACGGGGGGCGTGGAGAGAGAGAAGTCACGGCCCGACGAAGCATTTGTAGTCTCCGCCGTCATCAATGATGCCGTCGTGAGACGGTTACTCGTTGATACCGGCAGCTCATGCGACATCATATTCATGTCGACCCTTGATAGGATGGGACTACGGGACAAAGACATGAAGCCGTGCTCCGGGCCCGTGATAAGTTTCACGGGTAACTCCACACCCATCGTAGGGGCGATCCTCCTCCCTGTCACACTCGGAAAGCCACCCAACTCGGTTACCTTGGCGATAGAGTTCGCGGCACTGAGGATCGGATCAGCGTATAATGGGATTATCGGTCGCCCGCTCCTCAACGCTGTCGGAGCGGTGGTCTCGACCCTCCATTGGACGGTCAGGTTCCAGACCCCGAGAGGGATCGAACAGGTTAAAGGCGATCTGAGGAAGCCGAAGATCTGCCACTAGCTGGCCAACGCGGAACATACCGAGGGGCATGATGATCCGATGGACTTACTCGACCAGAGGTACGGTCCGAGGCCTACCCCTGGGGAAGAGCCGGAGCTAATCCCTGTCACGGATGTCGACGAAAGATTCGTCTCCATCGGGTTTGGGATGGACCCGAGCTTGAGAGGCGAATTGATCGAGTGCTTGGAGGCCAATCTAGACGTCTACGCATGGTCGCCCGACGACATGCCCGACGTGGACCCCCTAGTGATCATGCACAAGCTGAATACCGACCCCAATTTTAAACCGGTCAGGCAGAAGAAGATGAACCTGGGTGGTGAAAAGAGGAAGGCTGCCTCCGAGGAAGTGTAACGCCTGTTGGACGCCGGCTTTATCCGGGAAGTCTGGTACCCAAAGTGGTTGTCCAACGTCGCAATGGTGAAAAAGTCCAGCGGCAAGTGGCAAATGTGCGTGGACTTTAGCGACCTCAATAAATCTTGCCCCGCGTACAGCTATCCACTATCCCGCATCGACCATCTCGTGGACAGCACTTCTGGCTACGAGATGCTCAGCTTCATTGACACCTGCTCGGGGTACAATCAGGTCCAGATGGACCCTCGGGACGAAGAGAAGACGTCCTTCACCACCGACCGAGGGACCTTCTGCTACAAGAAGATGCCCTTCGGCCTGAAGAACGCGGGGGCGACCTACCAGAGGATGGTCAACAAGGTGTTCGATTCTCAGAAAGGGAGAAACCTGGAAGTCTACGTTGACGATATGTTGGTCAAGTCAGAAGGTCCAACTGACCTCATCGTGCACCTTTGGGAGACTTTCGAGCGGCTGAGTAAACACAACATCAGGCCCAATCCTACGAAGTGCACATTCGGGGTAAGATCCGACAAGTTCATGGGGTTCATGATCACCAATCGTGGCATCGAAGCTAACCCCGACAAGATCGAGGCTTTGGTCAATATGCGGGAACCGACGACGATCAAAGAGCTGCAGAGACTAAATGGACGCATCGTTGCCCTGGGTCGTTTCTTATCCAAGTCGGCGGAAAGGTCCCTTCCTTTCTTCAGGACCCTGAGAAGAGCACTCGCCGAGCCCGCCGATAAGAGGAAGACTATGCGATGGGACGAGGACTGTGCCTGAGTGTTCGCCAAACTCAAGGAGTACCTCCGTAGTCCACCGCTCCTTTCCAAACCCAGAGAAGGGGAACCACTGAGCCTCTCCCTAGCCTGTACTGGGGAGGCAGTGAGCTCGGTGTTGATCAGGGAAGACGATGGAGTGTAGAGGGCGGTGTACTATACCAGCCGAGTTTTAAAGGACGCGGAGGGACGGTACACTCCCATGGAGAAGCTCGCCTATGCCCTCGTGCTCTCAGCCTGGAGACTCCGTCCCTACTTCCAAGCTCACATGATATTGGTCCTAACCGATTCCTAACTCGAGCAGAACCGTAAGAGGTTCGACCGGATGGGGAGGATGCTGAATTAGTGGTGGAGCTAATCGAGTTCGACATCCGATTAAGCCGTGGACGGCCATCAAGGGGCAGGCCCGGGCGGACTTCATCGCCGAATGCACCATGGAGGGAGGAGGTCCCCTTGAGGAGGCACCCCCGGCTGTGGTAACTCCCCAACCCTTGTCTTTCCTTTCGACTGACATCATTCTTACTGATCGCACAGGGACCAGGATACATGGGTAGTCCATGTAGACGGATCAGCCACCCGGGCGGGGAACGTGGCAGGCATCGTCATCCGATTGCCTGACGGAAATATTGTCGAGTACGCGCTCCGGTTTGGGTTTCCGGCGACCAACAATGTAGCCGAATACGAAGCCGCCATAAACGGTTTGAGACTAACCAGAGAGCTCGGAGCAGAATCCATACGCCTCCTCGGCAATTCAAAGCTCGTCATCCACCAGCTGCAGGGAGGCTACAAGGCTCGTGAAGAGGCAATGCAGCACTACCTAGCCTCAGCCAGAACTGAGCTATCCAAATTCAAACGAGCCGAGACCTTCCACTTCCCGCGGTCGGAGAACGCCCGCGTGGACGCCCTGTCAAAACTGGCCTCCTCCTCTCCTGCGGAGTTAGGTCGTGACATCTACGTGTAAAACCTCCAATTCCCCAGTACAAAGGAAAAGGAAGTCATGTCCATCGATGAGGAGCCCAGTTGGATGGATCCGATCGTTCGGTATCTCTCTAGCGGAGAAGTTCCATCGGACCTAGACGAGCGTCGATTGCGGAAACGAAAGACACTCATGTACGTGATCCATGAGGGGGCACTGTACAAAAGACGTTGGACGAAGACGGGGCTGAAGAGGAGGAGGACATGGTGGAGCGCTTGGGGAGGATCCGGGACAGCAGCTAGGAAAGGGAGCGAAAGAGCGAAAGAGCGAAACCTTCATCTGATGCCCTTTATGACGCACCCTTCCCTGGGCTTTTCCACCACGTCGTGAGTCGACCGCATGTGCACACGTGTCAACATCCTGCGAGGCATGGCGCCTCGAATCCCGAGCCTGGAGAAGGGAGAAATTCAAACGGGCCGCTTCATGACGGTCTCCATTAAATGGCACGGTCTCGACTGACACGCCTGTCAAAATCCACACAAGTCACATCGCCCGAACCGAACCGGCGGAATCCGAACGGCCCGAGCGATGGGGGCAATTGATACGACCATTTTGGAGAGGCCAAAAAGCGAGCGGCCCAAGCCCATGCGGGAAGAAGAAGCCTCCCCAAAGGAGTTTGGGCCAACCGTCGAAGACCCTCGTGAGGGCCCGCCAGCGGATCGGCCACGATCGGACGTGCGCCAGTCAGCCCACGACCGCGGGAGTTAACCGCTCCCCAAAACACTCCCCCTTAATGACCATTAAGGGACCACATTAACCCACCTTCATGGCGCGTAAAGGCACCCAGGGGGGAGGCGAATCATGGGGGCGGAATAGGGGGCGTAAAGACGGGACAATCGTGGGAGAATCCCTATATAGAGACTCGAGGGGGGGCGAATAAAGGGGCCTGATCCCAGATACCAACATACAGAGGTATTCTACTAAAAGACCTTGTTTTCCACATTGCCTTCCCTCCCATAGCTTGGTTCGAGTACCGGCCTCCCTGCGAGCCATACCGGTCCCGCCAAGTATCTTTCAGATCCGTTCTGACTTAGGCATCGGAGGGGACTTGGCCGAAACCAAGGTCCGGCCCCCCTGACGACCTCTTTTGTCTATCCAGGTCGAGCAGATCCCAATGCACTGAGGCTACCCCTTAGCGCAGTACTCACTGAAGCAAGGCGCACGCAGTATTGAGCCCGCTCGTCCCGGACGAGCATCACCGTCAACCGAGACTAAGAGACAATCAAGGCACCGAGTCTACCCCTCTGCGCTTGATTGACCGAGGCCGAGCGCTCATCTAGGTGTCGAGGCTACCCCTCCGCACCCTGTTGACTGAGGCCAAGCACCCCGGACGAAGAGCCTGCTCGTCCTCGATCCCCCAAGCCAGCCGTTTTTGGAGCTGGCGCGAGGACCCAAGCAACACTCGTCAAGTACACGCATGCTTGGCGGGACCCAGGGATTTCAACCGATCCCTTGACCACGTTGATCGTCCAATCCCCGGTCAACGATCCAGTGGTGAGAAAACAATCGTAAACAAGATCCAAATCTCCGAGCAACATAGCTCTCATGATGAAGTGAACTATATATGTAGCTAAGCTAATATTATGTTGTGCCATAAGTATGATAGCTACAACTAATTTTTGAGTTCTAATCATATCAAATCTTTCATATGGCATCATATCTTTTGCAAATTTTTAAGTAAAAATCTTCCTTCTTGAGAATATAATAGACTCGACCTATTCTCTGCGTACGATATTAATGTAGGTCAGATATCAAGTGCTCAAACATAATCAGATACTCTAAGGGCTTGTTTCTTTTGTTTACTTTGGGTTGAGATTTACTGTTGTGAATAGTAAATCTTGGTGGAATCTTAATGTGGGTTCCACGGGTTGGAAAGTTGGTTTGAGAATTGTATGTGGGCTCCACACAACTTTCTTGTGTTTAGTATGTTTCTTTTGTTGAGAAAATTGTATAGGAAAGTTTGATGTGTGGTGCACTAATTAATTAATTGTAATTTAAACAGAGAGAAAAGGGGCGGAAATTGCTGTAATTGGATAAAACAACGAAGAGAGATGGAAGTAGGACCTGCACCCCCTACTTTCTCAGCTCAAAGGAGCGAAATCCCCGTAAAATGCGGGGATTGTGCAGGTGACATTTGCGTGACTCCACGTCAACTTCCCAGCGAAATCTTAGGTTCGAAGAATTGGTCGTTTGGAACACAAACTTGGAAAGCAACTTGATTTGACAATGAATAGGGACAGTAATTTCACTTTCTCCACTCCTTTTCCGCGAAAGAAACAGGTCCTAACATGACGGTACGTGAGTGGCTGCTTAAAAAACAGATTGCTTTTTTAGTGCCTACTCACAGGCTAACACGTCAGTGCAACATATCGTTGTGACGTCGGCTTTTCCCCATTGTTCTTTTTCACATCTCCATCGTCTCAATCTATTGTCTTTGTAAGAGTTATGATTTCGTGCTTGAGGATTGAATGGGTGAAGGGTAGAATAATATGAATCCGAGGGTAAACTTAGATGTGTGTATATAATTTGATATAGCATATAGATGAAATATGGTAGTAAAATGAGATTAAATTTATACGTGTTGCGACCTAAATACAGATCATATGTGGGCCAGTATGACGATCTATATGGCTGCACCAAAGAGTCGGATTCAGAAGTAGATGTCTAGAAATAGATCGGATCTTCGTACATGATTGGACACCCGAGAACATTAATTTCAGAACCGAGCAACATCGTATAAAAAGTTACTTCGGCAAGATTATAGAGGCGACCGCTACATCATTTAATGAGCATGTCCTTTGGGATTCTCAGCAATTAATGAAAAATCGTTATGGTGCATGATTTACTCGACTCTCTGATTGCCAAATAATGACAGCATTTAATGACCCTTACCATTAATGATTGACATAGGCTGACTCTAGGTCTTCTACACAATAACAGTCGTTCGGAAGACTATGAGGTGTCATCAATCATTCAACCCCTATAAAAGGGGCCATTCTCCGACAAAGGAGGGGTTCGAAACTACTTTATCCCAAAGACCAGTTATAATTACATATACTTGCGCTTTCTACATTCAAAATGTAACTCGGCATAGTCAGATCGGATCACTTATAGTTCGTTATTGACTATACGAGTTCTCATAGAATCCAATACTAACTTGAGCTTCAGATGGGTTTCGGGTTAAACCCACGCCCGACCCACCTTTGACAAGCTACCTGTCTTGCATATACTTCAGCTATTCGCGAAATTGATCATCCTCTCTGCCTCGCCTTCGTTCCTCGCCGTCGACTACTCAGCTAATCTCTATCGTCGTCGTGCAACCACTGTAACCTTGGCTCTCATCTTATAAATTCATTGTTCGGTGTATTTTCCCATCAACAATACAGTATGATGAATTTGTGCACATGCACAGTTTAGTTAGCTGTTCATATGCACAAAAAACTCATATTTCTTTTGTTTGAATTTTTTTTGTAGGCTTGATGTACACATTCTAACACAACAAAACCTCAAAAATGGGTGAACCTTTGGTACAATTGACCCTCAATCCACCTGTTACAAAAAGTTCCATTTTTGTAACTTTTGAACCCATTGATTTGCAATGGTTAGATTGACGATCAAATTACATTGGATTCACTTTATTTTGTGTGTGTTGATCATCCTTGAGATGTACAACAATCATATAAAAATATTTCAAAAGATTATGGAAAATGGGATTTTTGTGCACGTGTATATCTAACTTAGATGTGCATGTGTCACACCCCACTTCCAGGGGTCGTGGCTGTTTTTAGCTTGTGAGGCAGGTCTTGATGGGTATCAGTGAAAACAATACATGCTTCGATGCAGAGATATACCAAAATACTCACACAGGAATTCTTAATAGTACAATATAAGTCTGAATACAATAAAAATGATACAAGCTCTTTAAAATACTTGAAAGGAATGTAGATATGAAACACACTCTCAACTCACGACTCATAAATCTACGTCATGTGGATCATATTCAGACTCAGCAAACTCAGTGGCATCTTCATCCACCTGGTTTGCACCTGACAATACCATGAAACAAAGAGCCGCCAGGATCAGACCTAAATTACAGTAATTCTAGAATTAGAATTAAAACAAAATACATGCATGAAAATAAAGCATGCTCTGTAAAATAAGCAACTAAGACAAGCATGCAAGGATAATAACAACAACAAGACATGTATACAAGTGCAGTGACTGTAATAAGACATGCATGCAACAGCTACATGAAATAGAAGTTAAGGACATGCATGTAGTGATTACAGTATACAGGCATGAAAATGACGTATTAATTAAGGCGGACATGCAAAGGACAAAAAGAGGTGCACGATAGATAATGACTGGTAACAATCGAATACAAGAAACAAGTAAATAGAGACAACACGTAAAGGCCCAACGATGATAACAGTAACAGGAAGGGGCTGACTGTAACGGCCTGTATCTTAGGCCTGTTTGATTGCGTGTGTGACTGCATGTTACTTCAGTATACCGAGTGTTTTTCATCCGAGTGTTCTTGATTCTACGTGTCAACGCGAGCGCGCCTCTATTTTTGGATTTTTCACCATAACGTAAATAATTATCTTTAACCATAACTAATTACCCTAACACATACTTAATTAACCAACCCCATGCCCTTTAACACCTCCTTTGGCAGATGAGATCCGAATTATTCGGATCTCAAACTTATTACATATCACTATATTTATCTCCATCTTGCATGCAGACGAAGCCGTGCCCACCTCCTTTGGCAACGACCGTCGATTTCATCCTCCCACTTTCGTCAATCATCAACCTTATCATCCTCGCCCCTTCATCAATCAATCGACCCAAAAATCAAACACAAAAAAATTAGAATTGAAAGTGGAAAACGTAGAAGAAGCAATCTGATACCATCAATCACCCTCACCCTCTCCCGTTCTCACCATCCCCATCCTCCTGGCTGCGCTCGCCCCCACTTGAGAGCCCCCTGCCTTGCGTACGTCGCATCGTCGCCCAGGGCGCCGCCCCTGCCAAACCCGACCAGATCCGCCCAAAAGCCCCTCCTCATGGCTGCCACGTCACCACCCAACTCGCGCGCGCCCTGCCCTAGCTCCACTGTGCGCGCCTCCGCCTGCAGTCGCCCCGCCTCCTGCGCCCAAACCCACAACCCCTGCTGATTCGCGTGCACCTCCACCTGGAAGCCCTCGCACGCCCTTGTGCACCCCCTCTGCCCGCCTGGCCGCTACCCCACTGCCGGACCCGCGCCCTCCGCTTGTCCAGCTGCGCCCCCCATCGATCTACCCTCTGCACACAAAAAAGAAAAGAAAGAATAATAAAGAAGAAGAGGAAACAGAGGATGAGAGGAAAAGGTGAGCAAGAGAAGTTAGTGTATAATTTATTTTATATGATATAATAGTTATAAAATTTTATAAACATATATTACTATAATATGTTAGTAATATATGTAATTTATTATATAGTGTATTAATATATTACAATAAAGTTGTTAGTAGTTTATTATTATATAAAGAGTTAGTTATTATAAATTATTTTCAGAAAAACATGTTTTATATAAGTTCTTTTTAATTTGTGTAGCTAACTTACTTTATAATACATGTAAACCTAGGTATCGCTACCGCTGATCGAACCACGTCGTCCACGACACATTGTATCGGTAACTCATCGTAACCTAGCTATCGGTTTAAAACTATAATAAATGCATGTTAAAACTAGTTTCATTTAGTTTTCAAAGTGTTTCATTAGAACAGTTAGCTAAGCTTGATAAACGGCACCGTATCGTAAAAGAATCGATCGGACTATGTGTCGTACTTGACTATAAAAGTGTTAATCTAGAAAATGACTGGTAAATTACAAATATGGTAACGTCACAAACACTTGGGGTTCTTGGGGTAACTTATAATAGCGAATGTGTGGGAGCGACCAGTTCAGTCTTTGTTGTTGTTGTCCCGCTCGTCGGTGACAAATTCACAGTCATGAATCACATATTATTGAACATTATCGTATTTGTTGCACAGTTTTGGTTTAACCCGGGTACGCGTACCTGTGGCATGAGATGGACTCTTGGCTGCTCACTGTACTCCGCATTATACGTCACGATCTAGGTTCGGCACAGTTATACTCTCGTAATCTTGTCATCGTTAATAATGTTTTCATTTAATTGCTGATAAATTGTGAACGTTGTAAATCTTCAAACCTACGTTCCTGCTCTTTTTCCATATCATTATTGTATGCACTTTTACTTCTTGTATCTTTAGATTGCCATACTTGTATATTGTTTTTGAATTCCATGTTAGAGATACTTTGAGTTATGTCTGATCCTGGCGACCCTTCTCTTTGTGGTGGACCTGCCAGATACTTCACACGTTGATGAGGTGTCACCTGAGTTGGCAGACGCTGAGCTTGCAGTTGAGTTTGACCAGTAGGACGCTGGTTACGGAGAGTGAGTATGTGAGAGTTATGTTAGCGTATGCTTTATGTTTTTCGGAGTGTGTCTTGGTGTGTATTTGTATTCGGGTAGTATTTTCCTTTTCTATACGCTGCTGGTTTTTAATAAGGTGGTATTTCATTTTCATGTATGAGTATTTGGCATATTTTTGCAACGGAGTCTGTATTGACTTCATTGGTGCCATGTGCATGTAACGAACAGTAACAGGCACCGGGAGTGGTCGTTACACTGACTCACCTGCCCACATATAACAACAGTAACAGTAATGGGGTGACTCAATTGCCCAACCACAACAACAGCAACAATAATGGGCTGACTCAATTGCCCAACCATAACAACAGTAACAGTAAGCGGCTGACTCACTTGCCTAACAATAACAACAGTGATGGCAATGGGCTGACTCACTTGCCCAACAATAACAACATTAACCGTAATGGGCTGACTCACTTGCCCAACCATAATAACAGTAACAGCAAGGGTCTGACGTTAAATAACATACTATGTACAGGAAATAAGTAACAATGTATGTCAAGGTTATGTTTTTGTCTATCGCTAACTTTGATGTTATGATAATTAAAGTTAAATCATTAGCGTGTGTTCATGTGATGTAAAAATGAATAGCATGCAACAAGTGCTAGAATACCATGCATCAGGTTATACAATTGTTGCAGGTCAAATCCGCCTAACAATGAATTTGTATAATATGGAATCAAGGGTACAATGATTAGAGGGTGTTTACCCATCGCGAGATGGATTTTGTGATGAAGACACCTAGGTCGCCACTTTGATGGGTTAGGAGATCTTGCCGGGCTGAAAGAGCTTCGGGCCTTGATGGACGACCTTGACCTTGAGGGACGACCTACGGGAGCAGGGCGACCTTCGGGCCTTGAGGTGACGACCTTGAGTGACGACCTACGGGAGCCGGGGGACCTTCGGGCATTGAGGCGACGACCTTGAGTGACGAGCTACGGGAGTCGGGCGACCTTCAGGCCTTGAGCAGGCAGTGGGTAGGCCGAGCTATCGATCTTATGGCGACCTTCAGAAGAGCTCCATGAGACTTGTCTTTAGCTCCATGCGCTACGAACAACTCGTTAGGGAGGGTCGGACTGGGGTCTGACCCAATCCCCTCCGATGCTCAAATAAGTGTGTGGACTTCGAAAATGGTTCAAAGGGACGATGCAGATCTACAAGGAGACCAGGCCAACATTCGGCCAGCTAGAGTTTTGGTGGAAGGAATTTACATGTAGACCTATCAGCCTCCACTCTCCAGTGATGGAGGGGGGTATTTATAGTGGAGAATGTCATTTGTTGTCGTCCAATCATTTGTCACTTCCGCTTTGCTGGAGCGAGCTGGAGCTTAGCAGGAGCATTAATGGGGGGATGTGATGGGTGCTTGTCAGTTCGTCGTTTAACCTCGAGCATTAATGGCTGTTCGGAGATATTTATGGGCTAGGCCCTGTCAGAGATATTTAACGTAAAGCAATATTAACATTGACTATCTTCATAATACTTAAGTCTAAAGTAAATATTATCATGGTAAACACCCTGTTAATAAGTGCTGGATCAAACTACGCTGTGTTGGGATCCAAACTAACAGAGGTTCTAACAAAAATACCAGATAACATGTTGGGATCCAAACTAATAGCGGTTCTAACAAAACTGCCAGATACGAGGGTTAAAATAGAAATTCACATTTTGACAATGTTTAAAGTGGCATGGTTAATACTAGATGAAGGTTTAAAGATAGGGAATTGCCACGTGCACCTATTGCACATACCGTTTTACTCTTTGCACGATTGCTCATTTACAAGTTTTCCACTTATTTACTAGTTTTCCACTAAAATTGTTCACCGCGCACAACCGATGCAATTTTTAAAAATTCCAATGTGCGTGCTAATGTCCGAATGGCGGAGGGCGGCGGCGCCCCCTCATACGACCTCCCAATCCATGCCCTATCCACCGACCTCTCCAGCCACACTCCCCCCCTCCTCAAATCTCCACAGCCCATACGCAGTCCCATCCTCCAATCTCTACATCCACTACACAGTCCCCTCTTCCAACTACACAACCATCATCTCCATCCTCCGACTGCTCAAGCTCCGCCCTCTCCGCCGCTCCCTCTGCCCATAACCTTGCCCCACCTATATTCTCATCCGACATCCCCAGCTCCTATCTCAATCTTCCGCCGCCCCGTCTTCCCCCCAGCCCCACTCCCCCCTCATCCGACATCCCCTGCCTCTCTGCCGTCCCCTCATCTGACAGCCTAACCCCCCTCTCCCATCTCTGACCTCCCAAGCACCGCCATCTCTACAGTCTCCTCCTCAGACAACCAAGTACACTCATCTGGTAGACGAGTGTAAAAGAGAAATAATGACAAACTTGCAAATAAGTGAGTTATACCCAGGAGTAATGCCAAACTTATAAGAAATTGTAAGGGGGGAAGGAAGGAGCAGCCCAGGGTGTCGTGGGTGAAACCGGAAAGGGGTTTGGTGAAGGTGAATGTTGACGGAGCAGCGAAGGGAAATTCGGGTGCGGCAGGGAGTGGTGGTCTTATAAGAAATTGTAAGGGGGAATGGTTGGTGGGTTTTGCGGCATTTCTGGGTAGTGGTTCTTGTTTGATGGCTGAAATTTCGGCAATTAGGATGGGTCTGAAGCTGGCATGATCGAGCGGCTATAGGAGGGTGATTTGTGAATCTGATTCGCTGTGTGCGCTATCACTGCTGAGCAGCAAGGACTGGAGATGGCATCCGTGCATGGCGATTATTGATGATGTTAAGATGATGCTGGATTGGAGTTGGGAGGTAAAATTTCAACACACTTTCCGCGAGGGGAATTTTTGTGCGGATAGTTTAGCTAACCTGGGCTCGTCTTTGGAGACTGAGAGTGTGGTGTTTGGAGAGTGTCCGGACGAGCTGACGTCCTTGGTTAATGCTGATGCGGTGGGAATTTGGTATGTAAGAGGGACGAGACCCCCATAGGGGGAGGGGGCTGTTTTGTAGTTTGCATTTAGTTTTCTGGATTATCAAAAAATAACAATGACAAACTTGTAAATAAGCCTGTCCAGAGTAAAGACGGTCGTGCACGTAGCAATTCCCAAAGTAATTAAAAAAACAAAAGGAAACCTCGCCTCACTTTCTAATTCACAGTCATCAGTCTCTCTCTCCCTCCCCAAAATTTTAATTCACAGAGACCGGGGCGGCTGCAGGCGGAATCAATGGCCGCCACCATCGCTCAAACTCGCGCGCGCGTTTCTCTATTCACAATTTATCAATCTCTTAACCATCTAAATATCTACTACCCCAAATCCCTTCGTTTCCAGCGGAACCCTAGCTCCAGATTCGTTGCTGCCTCGATGAGTATCGATGCTCCACAGAAGTCCCTCGAACCCTTGTTATTGGATCGAAAGGAATCATCGTCCCTCCTCCACTTCATCAAGTACCACGGCCTCGGCAACGATTTCATCATGGTAATTACGATTCAGTTTTGATTTGTTCCTGGAACCGTATGATTTGAACTGTTGCGTTCTGATTTGAGATGACTTAGGTTGATAATAGGGACTCGATGGAGCCGAGGGTTACGCCAGAGCAGGCCGTGAAGCTGTGCGATCGGAATTTCGGTGTTGGTGCTGATGGGGTCATCTTCGTGATGCCGGGTACCAACGGGACTGATTACACCATGAGGATCTTTAATTCGGACGGTAGCGAGCCTGAGGTAACAATGTACATTGTTAAAATTTCAACTTGTATCAAATAATTTGTTAACTAGATGTATTCTATATTTTTTACGTTTGAATTTACATTTTGGCCGTCTCTGCTCTCCAGATGTGCGGTAACGGAGTTCGTTGCTTTGCACGATTCATTGCTGAGCTTGATAATATCCAGGGGACTAAGAGGTGGAATTACTACTTGCAATTTCTATATGTTGTCTGATTTTATTTTGTCTGTTTTTTGTCTTTTAACATTTTTCACGGATGCTTATGCTTTACTTACCATGCAAAACATTTCTTAGAGAATCTCCAACCATCATCCCCTTCAAAAAAGCCACTTCAAAATGGAATATGCCTTAAAGATTCCATTTTGAAGGATGTGCAACTCCAACTCTCCACCTTCAAATCTTATTTTTCATATTTTTTCATATTTAGTTATCTTTACATAATGATAAAATATTTCTTTTTAAATTTGGTTAATCTATTTAATTATTTCTTTATCAAAGAAATATTTAAATAATATAAAATCGTTATTATTTTATTAATAAGTTTGGTGAAAAAATTAAAGTATGTAATGATTTTTATATTTTTATTATTTACTATTTGCAATCCACCGAAATGTATTCAGTATCTAGCATTTTAGTTATTCCGTGTTCAGTTTTTTTAATTTTTAAGCATTCAGTTTTTTGTTTCAATTTTTAAATATGCTTTAAAAATATTCAATATTGGTCTTATATTATAGGTATCATCGCGATCGTTCCAATGGTACTAAAATTATTAAATTTGGTTATGTAGTTTAAAAGATATTAAACATTTAACTAACCATACTTAATTAAATAGGGTGGTAATGTTGTAATTAACCATTCGTATCCTCAAATGAAGGGGTGAACAGTGCCCCTTCATATTTGAAGGGGAACTGTTCACCTCCTTCAAAACCGGCTTCAAAAATGAAGACCGGTTTGAGGGGCACCAACCGGTATATTGAAGAAATGAAGGCCAGTTGGAGATGCTCTTAGTATTTTTCCCTGACCCACTTTGAAGCATTTTGTTTCCTTTTGTCATCATCTATATTGGAGTTACTATAGATCATGTCTCAACTTTTTAAAAGTTTTCTATTTTGCAGTTTTACCATTCACACAGGAGCTGGTCTAATTGTTCCGGAGATCCAAAGTGACGGAAAGGTACTTTCACTATTTACTCGAAGTGTATAACTCACGTTATAAGCAGGCAATATTAAAGCACCTACATAATTTCTTCTTCATATATTAAGTGACATTTTCTTTATGGAAGACGAGGGCATGAACTTTTTTTTTTGAGTAGAACACAAATCACAAGGAGAGATCCTTGTTTTAATTACTACCGTCTAAAGGTTTGGCTATAAACACAACTTAAGCTACTCTAGATATTAGGTGAATGAGTGAGCTGTGCTGTCTGATCGATATGCCAGCCACCTTTGTATGCATTTGAATAGAGTCTTCATTGCTTAACCCATGTACCTTTTTTTTGGAAGAAAGATGTGGTCTCAATCTTGAGTGCCTCCATCCGTAGGTGTTTCTTGACATAGTTTGTTATAGCCTTAGGATATCACCTCCCCAACTATACAGATGTGATGCCTGAGTTCAAAACTGGAATATACTACATATATTTAGGCAACCTTCTAAGTATAGCTTACCTTTAAACCCTTACCAAAACAAAAAGTAGAGAAAACATGTTCACTGAAACCAATCACAAAAACCAAAGATTATCTGAAAAACCTGAATGATCTATCCAAGAAAGGCTCATGATCACCAAATCCAAACTACTCAAGAATCACCAACTCAACTCCTCTAGTTCTAGCCCTCAGAGGATGAACTCTGATTGCCCCCTTCAGTTTGAGCACATAGAGTTATCACTTTGATTCTCAGCAATACCTAGTGTACCAGTTGCTGCATTACTAGCCTCTTGTTCTTGATGTTGATGATCCTCCTCATAGATGACATCCTCACCCAAACTTGCTTGTTCCTGAGTAACTCCTGCTCCTTGAGCAGCTCTTCTTTGTTGAGCAGCTTGCTGATCTGCAATCCCTTTAGTCCCTTAAGAAAAGAATAACTTCTTTGCTAGTTTTTAGGGATAGCGCAAACAAAACATAGAGTTGATAGTGTAGAACAGATAAATTAGTTTTAGATTTGTTGAAAATGCAATCATTACTCTCCCTTCACAACAGCCAGATTAGTGCCATAATAGAGAGTCCATTCAAACTCTACTGCAGCAGTTGATTGGTGATATCCCTCATCGGACCATACCGCCAGGAGGTTCATAGGACATTAGCTAAGCTTCAAATTATGGGTAATAGATCTATATATAAAAGAAACAAACTAACACTGCAACACATGGATGAATTGTAATTTCTTCTTGCTACCCCCACAACACGCACAAAGTTAATCCTTTTATGGTCAACCGTCGTTTGGTGTTCGGTCTCGCTTTCAGCTCGAACCCACTAAGCTCGTAATAATTTTAATTTTCAAAGGTACTGGTACCCTCTGCATCCTAATATAGTGATATTTCATACCTCTATATATATATGATAAAAGCATTGAATCATTTAACTGAAAGCTGTTCCTTACTTCCTTAGCTGTCCATCTCTACAACTTGATATCCTGAGTGTTAGAAAAGCCAATATGTTAAGTAGTCTTTGATAATCATCTTTTAGAGCTCCTGTTAGGTTTCTTCTGAAATGTAGCATCTATACACCTACCCCATTTTGAGTTGTGGAAGTATCTCAGACTGAACCTTGCTTATGGAATGATAATTCATATAGGTTAGGGAATTCAAGCTTCAATACTGTCCTAGGTATCCATATGTCAGTCCAGAATGAACACACAAATCCAATCCCAGATTTAACTGTAGCACTGCTCATGAAAGGGTGCAAAGATTCCAGAATACATGGCCAAAGGTCTGAGAGGCCAGTATTTGGGCGTGCCCAGATTGGAATTCTGTCATAGCACATAAATTTGATAAGCTGATTTCGAAGAAAGTCAGGCTTGTTGAAGAATTTCCATAGCCGTCTTGTCATCAATGCTTTATTCATCTCCTCAAGATAAATTTCTTCATACCTCTTTCAATTAACTAAGCACGTACACCCTGAAGCTTGATTAGTTCCTAGAGAGACTCCTAAGCTTATCTATTCACTGACAAACCCGAACTAGCAATGAATAAAATGACATTGTTTATAAAGGAACAGCTGACATCACGACATTATCAAATATCATCATCCCTCCTTTAGATAGGGAAGATCATTTCCATCCAGCAAGCCTCCTGGTAAATTTGTCAATCAAAGGTAACCGGTCATCATGATGCAACCTTTGTACCCTGTACACACATGATAATATTATAGTGTCATGTATGTGAGTTCAAGGTTTGTTAAAAGCTAAAACTCATAGCAGCTTACATGTACAAGGCCTAAGATCATGACCGCCTAAGAATAATTTAAACATTATGGTAAAATTTCTGAAAAATGGAGACTTCTTTATGTCATATTTCAAATTAGTTTTTTTTTCCGCGAGAGTGAGGCTTTTCTTCTGACTGGTGCAATTTTATTTCTTAATTATGTGGAATGTTCTCACAATAAATAAAACTGGCAGAGTCCAATTTTGAGGATGGAAAACTGTTGAGCTTTCTCTTCCAATTGGCAACAACCCGGAAAGTAAACTATAAAATACGGTACATGGTTCTGCAAAGGCATCACCTTCACATGTTATGACACATATTGCTCTTAAGAAGAATGATTCACAAAGAAAGATTCATTACTCCAATCACTGATAGTTATAAGAGGTCTGACGGATATATTCGTGATATGATGTCTCATCCTTGTGTCTATTTATTTTCCAAGTCTGCACACGCAAAGTAGGAAAGATTATACGTACTGTAAATAGTATTTTGGATATCGACGGAGTGCTGGAGAGATAATCTACCAGAGAAGAGGGGGGAATAGGGAAAATGAGTCCTAGACTCTAAAAATAAAGAAGGTTGATATCTATAACGAAAAATACATAATAATCCATCAGTTAAACTGTATTATTGTATCAGATGTAGTTAAAATGGAACAAATCTCAGTAAAATTTAAACATGACTTGATAAAAATATTACATGCTGATTTTTATTAATTTTCAGTTTTGATGTTGATTTTAAAATAGAATTACAAGTATTCTACTGAATGAAAAAGTACTTAAAAGTATTTTGTTCGTTAACATATTAGTGTGAATTTTAATGACATGGAATCCAATGGTTAATATTATAACACTGACTACTTATAGAATAAATTTGGATTGCATTTGATTCCGTGCAGTGGTTGATATTAACTGGATCAATATCTGATCAGTTGTCACTTTGTGATTTACTTATGCAGCGACATTATATGTTTCAGATGCTTGAGTATCTTCAATTTTGTTAGGAGTTTTCCATATCCATCATTTATATATCTTTGAAGTGGATCTTATTAAACACAATTTCTGCAGTTTAGCACATTATTGCTGGATTGTCCTTGATATTCTTGACATCAAAAATGTATCACAGCCAGCCTGTCTCAACTATCTTTCCAGGTAAAAGTAGATATGGGTCAGCCGGTACTTTCAGCACCTGATGTACCTACAAAACTCCCAGCAAACAATAATGGAGTGGCTATACAAGCTGACCTGATTGTTGATGGTGTAACATGGAATGTTACTTGCGTTAGTATGGGAAATCCTCATTGTGTAACTTTTGGTACAAAGAACTCTAAGGTGATTCCCTCCCCGCCCCACCCCCCCAAAAAAAAAAAAACACAGAAGTATATAAATAATACTTATCATATATTGCAAAAGCTTTTTCTTGCTATAAGCATATATCAAGAGGTAAATTTGTTGGATGTTCCAGTTAATCATGATTTTCTGTTCCGCAATGTTCATTATTTCATCCCAGCCGATGGTTGATAAATTCTTGCATCTTCATGCCTATATTTAAAGTGAACCATGACATGCTTATATTTCATATTACTTGCACAAGCTAGAAAAGTGTTACATGTATGCCGTAGCTTGCATCTGATCTGAATAGATCCATTGTATGATCAACTCATAATACATCATAAAACATTGGGTCCAGTTTTCAGATGCATGCTTGATCCCCCCAAGAAACCCAACGCACCCCAAGGTGCATACATTCAAACAGACTCTTCCTTATATCAATAAAAAACTAAAATGGAGACCAATATAACTTCCCCTTAGGCTGTCCAGCAACCATATCAAGTGACACATAAAGCCCAACTTAATTTATAACCTTACAAATTTGTTTAAATATGTATGACAGATTCTTAATGAAGTATATAAAGGCATTACATTGCTTGGATGTCAAATGCTAAATCATTAGAAAAAAATCACAGTTTTCCAAAATCTATTATACAAAAAGAGGAAGATTGTCCACTGGTTTGTCCCATGTGGCAGTGTCCCATCCCCTGTGGGTAACTCCCTTAGCCCACAAAAGAGGAAGATTGTCCGCGGGTTTGTCCCATGTGGCCAGTGACGGATTCAGGATTTAAATTGGGGGGGGGGCACAATTTTTTTGCCAGAAATAATTCTTGTTATTTATTTATTGCAAAATTGTAGCAAAAATGAAAAATAAGAACTAAGCCAAGCTGGATGTGAGACAGTGAGAGGCTGCTCAAATAACTATATATAAATAGAAAACCATAAAAAATAAGAACCCAATGTGTGCAAAAATGAGCAGATGGGGAGATTCGAACCCACACCTAACAGCAACGGCAAGTGCCTTTCTTACAACTAAGCTAGCCGCCTTGCTTTAATAAACACACAAACAAATATACACATAGTTATTTTTTCATGTAATTTTTTCAGCCAGTATAAAAGTAATTTTTTTCTCAATTTCCAGGGGGGCACGTGCCCCCCTGGCCCCTAACTAGATCCGTCCCTGCATGTGGCAGTGTCCCATCACCTGTGGGAAACTCCCTTAGCCCACACAGCACCTCGATCCCACTTATTTACATGTTTGCCATAAAAATGTTAAAATCCAAAAAAACCCAATTGGAATACCCAAATTACCACGGGACAATATTCACAATTAAACCCACTCTTCTCTCCCCCTTTCCACCTGGTCATGGGGCCTGCGCCCTGTGAGGAGGGGTTTCCTGGGTGCCCGTGCACATAGGTATTTGCTAGAACTTTATCATATGAAACATGTAACTTAAATATTGAATTAATCAACTATATCATCAAAGTTTGAAATATCTTTCATCTATATTGAATTTTATTCATTATGGTTGTTGTACTATCACATCCTTTCTAACATAATAATGTGATAGCCACAATCAATACGGGTTTAATTTGTGGCTTATAAATATATTTTTAGTGTATCCTGGAAAACCTGTAATGTATAAATGATAGTGATCCAATTGAGATAGACGTCCTTCTGATTTTATTTTATTTTTATGTTATCTTAGATTTTATATTTGAGGTAGGGGTATGGTTTAAGTCATTTTGAGCCTTTTATTTATTTTGAGTGTTTTATTTATTTTGAGTCTTTTGCTTATTTTATTTAGGATAAAGTTTGAGTCTTTTTGAGGTTTTTATTTAATTTTGATTGTTTTAGTTATTTTAGAGTTTTAGTCCCACGTTGGTTGAAAGAAGAGAGAGTATTAGTTGTAAGCCATAAACTGATAAAAGGATCTCAAGACTGATTTATTTGATCAATGAAAAGTTTGACAAATTAAAACCTCTAAACTTGAGAAAGGTCTACATTGACGAGAAGTCAATTCCTCGGTAAATCTATGAAACACTAGATTTTATTGTTCTTCAAAATTTTCTACAAAAATTTCCAAATCTTTTTGGTTTTATATCAAATTTGGTATCAGATCCGAAAGATCCCATCATTCTCTTTCAGATTTCCAGATAAAAACAAAAAACTTTAACCCTAATCTTAGCACAGGTGTCCCAAAATCTTCATTGGTGACGCATGCCGGCGTCGCCATAGCCCTCTTGCACTCGTCGACATCGTCTGCAGCGACGACACAGACGTCATCGTTCGAAACCCCCGCTTTGCTGTCGATAAAAGTTTGGAAGTTTGCTACCACAATCGATTGAGCTGTCATTGTCTATCAGCTTCATCCGAGCCGGCCCGAGTTGACTTGAAGCCGGCTTTAGCTAAGCCGCGACACGTATAGTGTTTCGTGTGAATATTTGGGGTATTTTGTGCTAGTTTTTGTGTGCTGTGCTATTGTTTCGAAAATTTCAGAGTCGTTTTCTGCTCAAATTCAGAGTCGTTTTTAGACCAAATTCAATGTTGTTCATGCAGTGGCTGTCAACTAAACCAAGCATGCGTATGTACCCTTCATGGAACTGTCATCTTCTATGTGGGAAGATCTGATCTAATTTTATTGGGTATTATAATTACTACTAATGCTATTCTCTTTCAATAAATTGTGAGTATGAGATGTTCAGACATGTCTCACTCTTTATGGCTTCGATGGTAGGTATTGATATGATGATTGATAGTATCATTTAGAATATTTCTTCTCATGTTTTGATTTTTCTAATAAAAAGAAATATACATACGCATATCACGAGCTAAGTGTAGAAGCACTATCTTGGTATAAGCAATTTTAAGTTAATTTTCGACGTTAGTCAGTATTCAAAATCACTCTTCGATGTCGCTATATTTCCAAGCATTGATTAATCTATTTATCATCATAACAATTCTTAAGTCCAAAGCTGAAAAAGATCCATTAGGTGAGTTGCTCAAACAATTAAAGAAGACACAAAAGATCACACCCATGCCAGAGTCCACAACAGAGTTTGAGCCAAAACATGAGACTAAGTGTGAGCCTGAGCAGTAGCTTAAGTCAGATCCTGAATATGAGATTGAGACAGTTTGAGCCTGAGCCTGAATTGGAGTTCGAGCCAGCAGTGGAGTCGGAGCAAGAGCCTGTATCCAGAGCTAGAGACTCATCTTGATCCTGAACCAACACCGCAATTCGACCTAATGCTCTATCTTGAGCCATTTGTTGATGTTGCAATAGAGTTGCAGATGGAAGCACCACGGAATCTGATTGAGCACATCCAGTTTTTCATCACAGTTGCTTCACGTTTTACTAACAAAGAAGTTCTATGTGCTCTTCTTTCTTTTGTGAATTGGGAGAAATTTTCAAAAGACGGCCATTTGCCAATCTACATTTTGCTACACTTCAAAATTCGTGAGACAAAGTGTGAGCCTGGACACCAACTTAAGCCAGATCCTGAATATGAGATTGAGACAGTTTGAGCCTGAGACTGAATCGGAGTCCGAGCTAGCATTGGAGTTGGAGCAAGAGCCTAAGCCCCATATCAAGAGCTAGAGACTCATTTTGATCCTGAACCAACACCGCAATTCGACCTAATGCTCTATCTTGAGCCGTTTGTTCATGTTATATCATAGTTGCAGATAGAAGCATCACTGATTTTGATTGAGCACATCGAGTTTGTCATCACATATCCTTCACATTTTACTAACAAAGAGGTTCTATATGCTTTTCTTTCTTTTGTGATTTGGTAGCAATTTTCAGAAGACGGTCATCTGCCAATCTAAATTCTGCTACACTTCAAAATTTGTGGATGCATCTTTTCTAATTACAATTGACTACTGATTTCTGTCCTGTTGTGCTACTCATGTCGCCATTCATAGGTTGTGAAGTTCTCAAGGTGGGGAGAATGATATGTATCCAATTGAGATATAAGTCTATTTTATTTTTATTTTATTTTATTTTAGATTTTATATTTGAGGTAGGGATATAGTTTAAGTACTTTTGAGTCTTTTATTTATTTTATTTAGGATTGAATTTGAGTCTTTTTGAGTCTTTTATTTAATATTGAGTGTTTTAGTTATTTTAGAGTTTTAGTCGTGAAGTTCTCAAGCAAGAGAGAGAATTATAGTTATCCAATTGAGAATGATAGTGATATAGTTGTGAAGTTTTCAAGCCGGGAAGAATGACAGGTGTCCAATTGAGATATTAATCTTTTTTATTTTTATTTTATTTTAGATTTTATATTTGAGGTATGGATATAGTTTAAGTTCTTTTGAGTCTTTAATTTATTTTAAGTCTTTTGGTTATTTTATTTAGGCTAGAGTTTTGAGTCTTTTTGAGTCTTTTATTTAATTTTCAGTATTTTAGTTATGTTAGAGTTTTCATTTAACATTGGGTGGGAGAAGAGACGATATTAGTTGTAAGCCTATAAAATGGCATCAAGACTGTTTATTTGATTAATGAAAAGTTTGTAAAATTAAAACCTACAAACTTGAGAAATGTCGACATTGATGAGAAGTCAATTCCTTGGTGAGAAGCCTTGAAAACCCTAGATTTTATTGTTTTCCCCCAAAATTTTCCACAAATTTCTCCAAATCTTTTTGATTCTACATCAATAAGCTTTTGGTCCTTTGGATCAATTTATCTTCTATGCTTATTCTGAGCAAAAACAACACATGCTTTTTGGCACACAGAGGTGAATGAAGTTCCCTATATTAATCTGCCTTCTTTTCTCATTGTCTGTAGTTTGGAATTGCTGTTAGGCCAGAAGAATTAAAGATTGCACATATGGCATAATGAAACCATCGTTTCTTTGTTAAAAAAACTAAAAAGAAAAGAAAAAGAAACCATATTTTTTGTTTATTATCATGAAGTGCTAGACTGCTAGGAAATATAATTGTGGACCCACCCATTGCACCCGCTATAGAAGCTAAGATAGTTACATGCAAGAATTATACACATGGCAGAGCAAGCAACAAATACTGTAATGCTGTTATGCTAGTTAAGAGCATGCAACATGAAACTTATTGATGGGAATCCAATTATGATTCAAATTAGGATTTTAATATTTGAGTCAATTTTGTATTTAGTCCGAGTCCTTTCGAATTCTAGTATTTGAGTTTTTAGATTTAGGTATTTGAGTCCAATTAGACTTTCCTTTTCTAAAAGAATTTGAGTCTTTTTTGGGTTTCATACTCTAAGAAACTCTTTTTTTTATTTAGGAGTTTTTGGTTGAGTCTATTTAAAAGTTTAAATGTGAGTCAAATTTGTGTTTGTATTAGCTTATAAATATGACTTTGTATTCAAATTTTTAATTATAACGAGATCAAAATAAAATTTGAGAAATTTGCTGTAAATTTGGCGTTTCCTCAAAATTATTATTTTTGCATTGAAATGCAAAAGTGAGCTTGGTTGCCTATGCATGATGTCTAGAAAATCTCTGTATGTGAGGCGCGTGAGTCAGTGATTATTGGATTTTCAGGATATGAGACCGAAAAATTTATCAATTCCTTAATTTTCTTCTTCCCCCAAATTCCCACCATAATTTATCCCCTTCCATCATGCTTCATATTTGGTCTCATAGATAAATCTTGATTTTTTAAAAAAATTTCTTCTTTTTGTCATCTTCATTTGCTTTTTTTCTATTAGTTAGGTTTTAGATTTGAGAGAGAGAGAGGGATAGAGAGAGAGAGATCAAAAAGAGAGAGGAGAAAAAATAAAATCAAAAATAAAGAGAGAAAAAGGAAAGAAATATTAAAAAGATGAAAAAATCAAAAAAAGAGAAGAAAAATATTGAGAATAGAGGTAAAAAAATTCAGTTTAAAAAATTTCATTAAATCTTTTGCTAAAGTGTGGATTCTCAATTTTGATAGACTTTTTAGACTTTCTAAATTGCTATTGTAACTTTTGTTAATTTTAGAGATTTTTGGAGGAATCATCGAAGAAATTTATGCACCAGAATGTACTTATCTCAAGATCTTTAGGTGTATGCTTCAACACCTAAAGGTGATAAAGATTGGCATAAGACTAGCATTTTTATACCTATTTAAATATCTATGATAGATCTTATAAATGGTGATTGATAAAGAAAGTTATTCTAAGATTGTTTCCAAATCAACCTTAGAAAGAATTGGTCTAATCCTCAACCACAATCACATAACATCACTTGGGTTTATAAAGCCACTCATTCAGTAATCCAGTTGTAGTACCTATTCAGCACGTTCAGCACGTGAGTTATCATGATCATATTAATTCTGATGTATACTCATGGATGCCACACATTTTGCTAGAAAGAACTTGGTTGTACGATATAGATTTAATAAGTTTTAGAAGGCCAAACACATTCATCTTTAATGTGAAGAAAAGTATGTTGATCCATTCCTAACTTAAGATTCGAATTGATCAAAAGAATGTATTGAGCTCCAATGAGTTGAGCATGAGGAAACTTTTGAAGACTAAATAAGAGCCCGAGTTAGATATCTAGTTCACTATCAAGTCCAAATCAGATTATAAGTCCAAGATCATGTTAGAGGTTGCGTTTACATTTGTATTTGAGTTCAAGCTTGAGCCTGAACCAGAGTCCCTGATCGAGCCTAAGACAGATACCAAGCAACACAATGATTCTATGCCAGATGTTAGCTTGAAGTTCCCACTGGAACTCGTTGAGCACATTAACTTCATCATCCCTTATCCTTATAAGCTAACCAATCGACTATCCTTATCAGCTAACCAATTAATGGGTTCTATATGTTTTCATATCTTTCATGATTTGTAAATATCTCGCAGAAGATATTTATTTGCAAATTTATATACTGTTACATTTCAATGTTCGTAGATGCATCTTCTCCAACTACAAACGTCTATTAATTTCTATTCAGTTGTACTATTCCTGTCACCATTCACAAGGTGGTGAAGTTTTCAAAGTCGGGATAAATTCAATTAGGATTTTAGGATTTGAACTAATTTTATATTTTAATCTTTGAGTTCTTTTAGAATTCAGTATTTGAATTTTTTTAAATTTAGTTAATCGAGTCCAATTAGAATTTTCTTTTCTAAAGAAGTTTGAGTCGGTTAGAATTTCCTTTTCTAAGGAATTTGAGTCTTTTTCTGTTTTCTGTTTTAAAGAACTCTTTTATTTTATTTAGGAGTTTTTATTTGAGTCTATTTAAGAGTTTGAATACGAGTTAAATTAGTCTTTGTATTAGCCTATTAATATGATTTTGTATTGAACTTTTAATTTATGATGAGAGTTAATAGAATTTGAGAAACATTATGTAAATGTTTACCTAAAACTTAAATCTTTTGCATTAGAGTACGAGGGTGGGTTTAGTTGCGAGGGCAGGAGGTTTGAAAAATCTCCACGTGCGAGATGTGTAAGTCGGTGATCGTCAGATCCTCGGGAAGCGAGACCTGAAAATTTATGAAATACTTAATATTCTTCTTTATCCAAATCCCCACCACAATTTTCCCCTTCCGTTATACGTTACTTATTTCCAACTGGGTACAACCAGGTAATGTAGCACATGCACTCTTACCATAAAGCCATGCCATGTCCGATACGTGTCGGACATGTGTGTCGGGACCACGTGTCCTATATAGTTTTTTTGATTTTGCTGTGTCGGCATGTTGCTTGGCCAAGTCCGTGCAAACATCACAACGAGGATGCATGAGCTGGTCCTTAAATCCCAGCATGATTAGCAACTATCATATATTGGATCAAATTTCACTTGTTCATGTTAATGCATCATGACTCCTCCTATGGCAATGCAGGAAATTCAGTTCAATATATATGTAAAATATTTCCTTTTCTTCCACCTTGTCTGGTCCTTGATGATGGTCTATACTCTGTAGGGCCTATACATACTATAATCATTGGCGATATACCAAGGAATGTAGATGCCATTGATTTTAGTCAGACACGTGTTACAGAGTTAAAATATTTAACTTCATCATTTGTTGGTTTCAGACTTTCAGTTCTATTTCAACCTAAAATCATGATGACTGCTTAGATACGATGACATAATTTAGGTTTGTGAACAATGCTTTAAAATGATGATCACTTGATAGTCCGATTGCAGATAGAGCATGCTCACCGATGTAGATACACAATGTCATAATCAGGTTTTATTTCGGCAAGTTACTCATAGATCGATTATAATTGTTTAAATGGACAGGGTCTGCAAGTTGATGACTTAAAGCTGGAAGAAGTTGGTCCAAAGTTTGAGCACCATATAATGTTTCCTTCCCGAACTAACACAGGTTATTTAGCTGTATTTTCTTAATTTGCTTTCCAACTTTTTGTGGTGCATATGTTGCAGCTAATTTGTTCTGTTTTGCCAAGCATGGTTCAACAGTTATTATTCAAGAAAAAAAATTAAATTACATGGTTAAATTTCATCTTTGTGGACCATGTTTCACTCTTCTAATTGAGGCAGCGGTGCTTTAGTGGATGACCTGATTATGGTTCTTTAATATTAGCTGCTATGTTGGTTTAGCCAATTGACCATAGTAGGATGCGAATTGAATTCGAATGGAGGGTCAGTGTTGCTGGTGTATACCAACTGCCAAATCATGTTTTGTTGGCTCTCTTGAGTTGGCTTGTGTTGTTTGCGTTCCTGTAACTGTGTTGTTATGTTGGCTGTGTGGATGCTTCATGATAGTAGCTATGTTTATGTCTGATTTTTTGTTAACATGCATGGGTCTTCTATTAGACACTTCGAAGATGGGCAGATCTCATGTTAATAATCTTTTTTTTGGGGGCGTCTACTGGTCTTTCACCACTGCCTCCCTATATCAGAGTGGTCTTTCACCACTGCCTCCCTATATCAGAGTGCATGTGAAGTTATGAGTCACGTGTACTGCCTCTAAGTTCTATATTCAATAATAAGATACTTGATCGTTCGACTGATTTAACACACATGAGCTCTAAAAGCTCTTCCTGACTAATCTTTTTGCCCTTTCTCTCCAGTATACCACCTTCTCTTTTGACACCCTTGAAGGCTGTGAAACACTGATAACTTTAGTAATGTGTTGCTCCTATATCTGACACTTACTGTGCATTGATACCCCATCGATGCGGCCTATACATGTCGAATATATATAGGACTCTGATACCCAGTCAATGTGCATTGATATGTTTCCAAGGTGTATCGAATTTGTTTTTAATTAAAAGAAAAAAGGTAAATGTCTGATGTTTGGTTGGTACTTGACCGATAGTTGACTGATACGATTGGGATACGGTTTGTACTTGTCACAAGAATTTGGATCAATTTTACTTGTCTCTTGATGAACTGAAGTTGGAAGCTATGGGTTTTGTTGATTATGTTGAAAATGATGATATTGGAGATGAACCGGGTGAGATTGGGACCATTGGGTGAAATTAAGGGTTATCATGATATTTTGTTTCTCTGCATGTGAAGAGATAATATTTTTGGATTGTAGTTGTGTTAACTAACAATGATGTGTCACTTGTCATCTTCTATGTTATATTTTACGGGTGACATTTTATGTGTAGTTGAAATGGCATGTAGTATTTTGGATGAGTCATAACTTATAGCTATGCCGAAGTGCTATTGTTAGATATTTGGTAAGGTATTGTAATTTTTGATTGTGGATGAAATATAGACATCAAAATGTTTACTTAAGTTAATGTTCTATATCTAACTAGTGTGATTTTTTAGTGTGTAGAGAGAGAGAGAGAGAGAGAGAGAGAGAGAGAGAGAGAGAGAGAGAGAGAGAGAGAGAGAGAGAGAGGTTTCATAAAATGAGCATGTATGTCGTTTAAGAAATAGAGGGTATATGGGGGCAAAAAGTACACCCTCATGCGAACCATTTTTTTCGTATGAATGCCATTACGCCACGTCAGTGTATATTTCCTCATGTCATATGATGCCCATTTTTCTCATATGTACGTCGTATCCAAGCCGTACATGTATCGTCATGTTCATATTGCATCCTGTCAGTGTACCATGTATGTGTGCATGCTTAATGGCTTTAACATTCTGAAGAAGGGGATGAACATACTATATACAATTTTTTTTATTTTTTGTGGTGAAGGCGAGGGCAAGAGAGAGCAATGTAAATTGAAAGCAATGACTTGTAAAAGATTACATGGGGGTTGAGCTTAAGAGATGCAAAACAATATTTCTTGTGTGTTTTCTTCTTTTAGTAGGGAGAGGCGGGTTATGAATTAAGGTGGCAAAATGAACCCGACTCGACCCGGCCTCAACCGAATATAGGTAGGGACCTGACCGGGTTTGGGTTGAAACCGGATTGACCTGGCCAAACCAGATAAGATCCGAGTCAGGTGCAATTTTAACCCGCCAAATTGAATTAACTTGGATCCTATCTCCTTTGATACTCTTAATATATAAAAGCATATATATACACACATATATAATACAAACTAACATATGGTGATGTTAGGATTTTTGGCCACGTGCTTAATATATGTTACACTAATTGTGAAGGTTTGTGGTTTAATTCCCTGCATTGTAAATGTTTTTTTAATTTCAAATCATAAGTCTTAAAGAAGATAAATAATTTAAAGCTATTAAACCAACAACAAGATCTTTTGCTCGGTTAGTGCATGTGAACGCGCGCACGCAGTCTTTGGTTAGAGGCTTGAAGGCGGCTATTTATTTCACACATATTTTTATAGGAAACAATATAGCGAATCTGGATCATATTCGGCTCGACAACCTGTCGGGTTGGGAATGTGTTTTTGGTCACCGACTCGGAATCTAGGTCATTCCAGGTCGGGCTCAGGTACATCCTTAAATGGGTCGGATCAGATCAGATCTGACCCGACTAGTACCCGGTTTGACTCGACCCGTTTGCCTTCCCTAGCTATGAAGGTAAAGTGTTTGATATTGGTTTGGAGGAAAAGTGGATGGTGTGGCATAATGGGGAAGGGTCAAGGAGCAGACAAGGGTAGATGTTTGGGTTTGTGTGATCGTCTAATTTGAAATGTTGGGGGAGCGTCATGACGGTTGTCAATCTGAGTGAAAATGACGATTTTTCAAAATGGTTGGTTATGGGGCTTCATATTGTTTCCTGGTCACTTTCATTTTCTTTGGGCCATGGGCTTGGGCTGTAAGTTCTATGAAATCAAGTGCAGGTAAAACCATAGACAATTGACTACTGTTAAATATTGGTTTTAACAAGAATAGTTCTAACCCAACGTGCTTTTGTTGTTGCTTTGCTTTTCCATGTTTTTCCTAATTTAACTACACTTGATACATCAATGAAGCACTACTGCTAAAATCTATATTGATGCTAGGTAAAATCTCTACCATTGCATCCATCAACTACCATCCGCCTATAAACCTCATGAATATATTCCTTTTTTTAGAAAGGAAGAGCTTAAGTGCTCTAGAGATTAATTAGCGTTAATACTATATATGAAAGAGTGTAAATGCTATAGGGATCAAGCAACTATGTTCTTTCCTTGGGATCCATAACATATGCCATTAAATCAAGGCAACTGTAAAAGAACCCATCAAAACTGTTGTTTATATTATTGTAGATAATGTTACTGCAATATTTTTTAGGGAGACTAAATTAGATATGATCTAAGCAGGAGGAGGAGATGAAGCAGAGGATGAAGGTATTGTTGTGGAAGAGCGTCGAAAACATGTCGAACCTGGGCAAAACGGGTTGGATCTGGGCAGAATCAGGTTGGAGTTAGGTTGGATCCTGTTGTTGGGGGTCGTGGGTGTCGATGGTGTTTGGAATCAAGTCAAATCAAGGTTCGTGGGTGTCGATGGTGGTTGTAATCAAGTCGAATTAGGTCGGATCTAGATGTTTGTGGTTGGTGTAGTTGTTGACAGTGATGGTGGCAGGCGTGACCGGTGTTGGATGTTATTAGTTGTCATTTACTTGCATGAGAGGATGAAGAAGATATTGTTGGTGGTGGAGGTGATGTTGTCGATGCTTTGATTAGAGGTAAAGGAAGATATTGATAAGATTTGTGTTAGGGCTTTGAATTATGGTTATGATCATGGTTCAAACATCATGTAAATTAAAAGAAAGCGAAGAGTAGGAAGGGGAGGTTAGAGATTATTAGTTAATTTCCTATGTACCTATTGTTTATTTTTTATATAAAGAGCCATACAAAAAGCCTCTTTACTATTTGCTTGTATTTGAAAAATACAATACAAAACACCAAAAATATCTCAATATTAACTTAGGATTTAGGAGGATTTTTTGGAGTTTTATTAGAGATTTTTGGGGTCCGAAACAAATGTTTTTCTGAAGCCCAAATTCACGACCCAGTGTATTGTGCGGCTTAGTGGGCACAAACGTGTGACGCATGTGCGGGCGGCCCACGCGCGGGCACGACCTAGCAGGCGCAACGAGTGCGTTGCGCTCGGTGCAGGCACGCGGGTGTGTGGGTGCGACGCGGATCCGAATCCCAGTTGGATCCGGATTCAATCTCCAGACACTAATGATTTAACGGTTTAAACCTTGTTTCGGCTAAGGTTTTGGTACGAATCTCGTGCGAATTTCTTATACAAGTTTACAACTACCTATAGAAAATATAGAGGGCAAATTGAGGACCAATGGAGGGTTGTTTGAGAGCTTTCTCCATTGTTTTCTTTTCCAAATTCTTAGCGGGTTTGGTTATTCTCTTAAACCAAACAACATAACTTGTAATCCAAGATTATTGAAGTATTAGTGATCTCTCCAACTGGAAGTACACCAAGTATTGGGTGAAACAAGTGTAAATCTTGGTGTCAGGTGCGTGTATATTTTTTGTTTTGCATTGCTTTTTGTATATATAGTTGTGTTGCAGATTTTGTAGAGAGTTGTTAGCTTTGCTCGTTGGTTCAACGATTTAGGAATTTCGCGGGGCAATTGCTTTTTTGATAAGCATATTAAGAGGGCATATGAGTCCAAGAGAGGTGATCTCACTCACCCCAACAATACTAACATATAATTGTATATTAGTCTCTGTGCTACTTTTGCTACTTTTGCTGCACTTGTTTTACTTCTTTTAGATGCATAGCATGATGCTTGAATATAACCCAAGGGGTTAAATTCATAAATTGTTCCTGGGTTGTTGAAAGTAGGTTGATGGTATGATTCTTGATGATGTCAAGAATAAATATCATTGTTTTTAATCATACATTCCACTCAACCAGCCTTCCTGTTTCTTATGTAATCTTGTAATCCAGTTAAAGAAAATAACCTAGAATAATGCCATAATGCATAATGCATCTGGAAACGATGTAGTTTCAATTTACATTACTTTTTCTCTTACAGTCTTTCTATCATTTGGTATGATTAGGGCTTTTTGTGTGGACAAAATATGAGGATTTTATAGGAAAGGTACGAAATTTATGGGTGGAAAGAGAATAAAAATGGGATTTTTATTTGGTTTTTAGATCTGAAAATAACAAGGTAAATACTTCAATTCGAGAAGAGAAACTCCTAGATTTTGATTCGAGATCAAAGCCTAAATATCCAACTAAAGTCCTAAGACACATTATCTATCAACTTGACCATAAATAAACTAATGGATTTCTTCAACAATTTCAGCATGCCAAAACTAGAGTCTGCTCTAGGCTATAAGAAAAATTACAGATTTACTAATTTACGAGCACGCCCCTCCTAATATCTGAATTTTCTAAAATGCCCATATTAGGCCCGAAAGTCTCCATACGCCCAAAAGTCTCCAAACACATCATTACTCCACCCCCGAAAACCACCTTGTCCTCAAGGTGGTGCGTAAAGTGCGCGGACGTGCTATTCCAAGTGTAGATGCTCCTGATCGTCCTCTTCGTCCGCCTCCAGCATTACCATGCCCTCTCCATCATCCTCATTCATTATCAATATCTGCAAGGTACGGTCGCACACCGATACCCCAGAGAAAACTTTTCGTCGCACTTGAAGCATAATCCTTTGGCACGCTTTTCTCGTAATCAGCCTATGTCATCCGTCGTATCTGCACACTGGTCGTGCCTCAACACCCTTCTCTTTGCTGGCCGTTGCCCCGTCTGTGGATGCTGCTGCACCTGTGGCCGTCTTCTGTCCCCCCACAGGATCATACCCCCGAAAGGAAGAGCTTTCCCACGCCCACGAGCCTTCATCTCCGCGTCCTGATGGTCCACCATTCTTGCCAGTTCACCATCTCTCACAAATCTGCATGCTTCTGGATCCTCGCTCAGATCAGATGATGGGTTTCAACCCTTTCATGAAACAACCCTCAAGGGTCTCACCTGACACTCTACAGACTTTGCTAGCTAGCATCTCAAATTTCTTGATGTAGTCCCTCACTGTCCTGTCTTGCCGCAAGGCATATAGTCTCTTATACGCATCGCCAGTCTGCACCTCCCCAAAACACTCAGTAGGAGGGTAATGAACTCCTTCCAAGTATGGAAACGCTCATGCTGATGTGTCCATCGGAATCACCCCAATGCCTCTCCCTCCAAGAAGACCCACATTGCATTGAGCTAGTCCTCCTGTACCATCGACACCTTGAAATATCTCTCCACACGGTATATCCAGGCATCAGGATTCTCACCCTCATAAATAGACATCTTCAGTTTTTTCACTCGGTTCTCTGCAGAGAACCCTCCCGATGCTCCCCTCCCCTGTGGATGCTCCTGACATCGCTGTTGAAATGGACGAGGCCCATCATACCCATAACCTGCAGCAGGGTTCCGTGCTCCTCTCTACACCTTTCCACGCCTTGTTACCCCAACATGCTCCACCACCACGATCATCGTCATAGTATTGACCGTAGTTCTCCTGGGGCGATCTGGAGGGGCCCGGTGCCCCTCCAATATCTAAAAACTTCTTCCGGGGCTGTAAGTGCGTCGAAGGACCTCCAAAAATTGTTGTGGCGCTCCTTGGGGCTGAAAAAAATCGGACGGAACCATCCCGAGGTTGAAACTGGGCCTGTCGGCCCCAAACGGGGCCGGCGGGTACCATTGAAAACTCGACGGGGCCTGTCGGCCCCCAAACTGGGTCGGCGGGCCCTCCAGATATGGCGGCGGGGATTGCCAGCCCCCAAACTGGGTCGGCGGGCCCATCTGGGGTTCGATGGGGTTTGTTGGCCCCTAAAATGGGTCGGCGGGCCATCTAGATATGATAGCGGGGTTTCTCGGCCCCCAAATTGAGTCGGCGAGCCCATCTGGGGGGTCGGCAGGGCCTGCCAGCCCCCAAAAGGGGCCAACGGGCCCTCTTGGCTGGTCGGCAGGGCCTGCTGCCCCCCTAGAAGGGTCGGCGGGCCTTTCTGGATGGCCGGCGGGTTGGCTGCTGCTGTCGGGCCGCCGGGGCAGTCGACCGGCCCTGTTGGCATGTCCATGGGGCCGGCCAAACTTGTTGGAGGCTTCCGGGGTTCCCAAGTTGATGGTCCTTCCTCGCGGTCTCCTGCTCTTCCTTCACGAAGTAGTTATCGGCGTCGAAGAGGAGCCCGTCGTTAAAAAGTTCGTCTTTTTCCTTCTCCTTTGACAAAGGTCGCACCTTTTTCTCTAGATCTAACTTTTCGTCGAGCGCCTCCATCTAACTTTGCTTCGTCGCCGCTAAACTTTGATTTGTCGCCGCCATGTTTTGTTTGATGGCCTCCATAAGTTGTGCAAACCTCCGATCCGCAAGATTTGCTTATTTTTCCACGTCCTTCTTGATCTCTTTGATCTCTTACTCAAATTTGCTTTCAAACCTGTCCAACTTCTCTTCCAACAAGTGAATTCTCTTCTTGGATCTCGTAGTCGCCATGGTTCAACGCGCTTTGATACCGATTTGGTAGGATTAGGGCTTTTTGTGTAGACAAAAGATGGTATTTTTATAGGAAAGGTGGGATTTTTATGGGTGGAAAAAGAATAAAAATAGGATTTTTATTGGGTTTTCAGATATGAAAATAACAAGACAAATACCTCAATTCGAGAAGAGGCAAACTCCTAGCTTTTGATTCGAGATCAAACCCTAAATCTCCAACTAAAGTCGTGACACAAATTATCTATCAAATTGACTACAAATAAACCAAGGGATTTCTTCCACAATTTCAGCATGCCAAAACTAGGGCTGGCTCTAGGCTATAAGAAAAATTACAAATTTGCTAATTTACGAGAACACCGCTCCTAATTTCTGAATTTCCTAAAATGCCCCTATTGAGCCCAAAAGTCTCCATACGCCCAAAAGTCTCCAAACGCGTCATCATCACATCCTCATCATTTCTTCTTCTTTCATCATCATCATGATCATCGTCTCTTCATTTTCAGGACGCTTATTAAAACTAAAAAAATGTTAGGGTTTACGTTTCGTGCAAATTTCCTATTAAGTACATTGTGTGATGTTACTTGTCATCAGACTGTTCTATGTCATGCATACCTGTTTGGCTTTTTGCGTTTTTTAATACAGCGATAAGAATTGCTTATGGAGTGATTTAGTTTGATTGTATACTGAATGTTCTTTGTTTTATTTTGCAGAATTCGTGCAGGTCTTTTCTCGTTCACACCTAAAAATGCGGGTATGGGAGCGTGGTGCAGGTATGCCTTAGATACAATGTGATTATATGCTGCCTTTCATAAAAAATATGATCTATTTTGAATATACTTTAGGTTTCGCAAGGACTCATTCCAATAGAATTTCAGGGACGTAATTTTTTTTTATTTTTCTGGTTAATCTAATGGGATGGGAAAGTAATCATAGACTGAAAGGATTAGGAACCAGGGTTTATGGAACATGTTCTATATATAGTATAATGATGTAGTGAGAACATATCTTCGTTGGGAAATTTTCACTTAAAAAATTCTATTTTAAGGAGCAACTCTTGCCTGCGGGACTGGAGCATGTGCAGTAGTAGTTGCAGCTGTTCTTGAGGGCCGCTCTGAAAGGGTAAGTTTGGCACTAAGAGGTCTTAAGAATATTTAGTTTGTTATGTTCTGTGTATTCTTACGGTATCTTTGATATTACTGGTAGATGTATACTGTTTTGAACAATTTTCGTGTGTAACAGACATGTATTGTTGATTTACCTGGCGGGCCGTTGGAAATTGAATGGAGAGAGGAGGACAATCATGTGTACATGACAGGCCCTGCAGAGGTAGTGTTTTATGGATCGGCCTCACTTAAGCTCTGCAGCTCATAGATTTGATTCTATTGGCCAACTTAATGAAAAATGGTATGTGTTATCTAAATAACTTTTGTATCAATATCTGAAGTATGTAAATGAATCCTTTTGTTGTCAGAAGTTTTGTTTTATGTACTGTTATTGTCCTGCAAGTTCAATGTGTGGTTACCGATCAATTTGTTAATGTTGGTGTAATTGGAAACGAGATAATGCGGCATAAATTTAATTTTAATTCTCTGGGATTAAATATGCGAATTACTTTCTCCATTTTAGCTCCATATTTGAATAAGAGTTGAATGATTTTATACATGAATTTTTGCGTAGATGGTAAAGAGTATGCTTTCCTCTTTTCTTGGGTGATAAGCTTTCATGATCATCATTAAAGGCCATTACCATCATATGTTATGGTCAACAGATATATGACCGATTATTTATTCTGCCCTTGATCTAAATCTTTCTGGTAGGCTACATGAGTGACCTCTCAACCTATGGAGAAGCATTTGAAATGCCTAAGTGCATATATTGTTTGGTACAGGTTTCTTTAATTGTGCTTGTAGATGCATCTTCCTGCTGATAAATTTACATTGCCCTATCCCAAAACCTCTTTTCATTTTTGACCTAGTTGGAAGGTGCATGCTGGTATAATTTTTGAAGAAGCATATCCTAAATATAATTGTGATGCAATTTGGATAAAATTGTCCTGAAGGATTTGGTAATCCATTTTACCTATTTCTTTAGCTTCAATGATTCTGTCAAATTTCCTTTGTTTGATCTGGTAGTGGTATTGGAATATTTTAATAAGTGTGACATGTTCATCTTTTTTCACTCTAGAGACATAGGATCCCTACAGGCGACAGAATAAGGCAACTAAAAATTTCAATTGAACGCATATTCTATTCCTGTTTTAGAAATTTGAGTTAGTTCACTTTCTTAGGAAATTAAAGAAATATCTGTCTTCTTTTTTTATCCTTTCAGCTGAACTAAGGATAAATGAGTCAGCTGAAAAATACAATTTTGGGAGGAACCGATGCAAACGTTCAACAGTAACTTGGTTTCAGATGAAGAACTTGAAAAAAAACACATATCATAAACTAATGTAACTGCAAAATCTACATGTGATTTAAAAAACTTCAAACAAATAGAAACTTTAAGAGCAAAGTGATTTAAGTAACTTGGTATACTTTGGAAGGATATCCATTTAGAGCAAAGTGGTGAAAAGCTTCATGCATGCACAATTTGGAGCATACAAGCTTTTTTACACCCCCCCTTCAAATCATAACCCATGCCCTAAGGGTGTGACATTAAAAACCTTTAAACATAAAAATTCAAACATATTCATAATATTCTCTCTGAAAATTTGACCCCCATACCATTCAAAATTTTTCCTCTTAAAGATTTCATCCACATTCAAAATCTTCTGCCCAAATGCTTGTGGCTGTCAACTGAAAATTTGACCCCCTTACCATCCAAAATTTTCTCTTAAAAATTCCAACCTCATTCAAAATCTTCCAAAATCTTCCGCACAAAAGCTTGTGGCTGTCAACTGAAAATTTGACTCCCATAAATCTATTTGTTTGTCCAAGTCAGCATCCACATTTAAAATCTTTCTTGTTTTGTATTATATATATAGAATAAAGTATATGAGCATCAGATATAGGAAATTTTTTACACCGGCCCTTAAAAATTTCACTTTTTACTTTTTTATGATCAATACCTTCGATCTTGATCTACACATTATGAATGATCAACGTACCAAAAATTAAGTTAATCTTATACTATTAGACTCTTGATTCGATAGTTACAAATCTGACGGTTTCATAACAATAGAACTTTAAGAAACGAGCCGATCAATGGTTAAATTCCTATAGGGTTCACCAATATTTGGGGTTTTTGGGTTTATAACTGTGTAATGTCCTAAAAATGTGAAGAGTGAATTTTTTGAGGGTGGGTATAGAAAATTTCATATATTAGCTACTCACTAACCTTAATCACACACGCGCGCGCACACAGACCGAGGTAAATCTTCAATTGAGAACATTTCGCACAGTGCGAAAATGTTTTTAATTTTATTTGAATTTTTTTCAAAAATTCTTTTTTTCACCTTCATTATATGTTGTTATACCCCTCTCAAAAAATAATCGTTGAGAAATAATGTCATTTGCTTTCGATCAAGGCATTTCAACACATTCGTACGTTTTGAGACCGTTAAATTTGTAACGGGTGGATGAGTGCTCTAATCCCCCTAGGGTCCACCCATTATTTTTCATAGGGTATATAATTGTATGGATTAAACAACAAATTTTTTTCAAAAAATAAAAAAAGATTTCGCACGGGCTTTCGCACCGTTTTTTCGCAACAGATAAAAAATATCATTAATCGCCGGCATAACCATAAAAAATATCATTAAAAAGCGTGACTTGTTATTAAAACATTATAAAGTTGATGATTCCCACCAAGAATTTGATCGCCAGGTCGGGCTAATTCCATATGAATCAGTACGGAGAGGCCATATATATATATATATATATATATATATATATATATATATATATATATATATATATAAGGGATATGAGCTGCCATTGTAGGAAATTTCTTGCATCGGCCCTTTAAAAACCTCATTTTCCATCATTTTTCAACACTATTCATCCTTTTTTTACATATTATGGATGATAAAAATAACAAAAATTAAGTGAATCCAATATTATTTGGCCATCGATCTGATTGTTGTAAATTCAACGAGTTTAGAACAATAGAACTTTTTGTAACGAGTGGATCAATGGTCAAATCCCCCTAAGGTTGGGGTTTTAGAACATGTACAACAACCCCAAACATAAAAAAATTGAAAAAAATGATGGAAAATGAGTTTTTAGGAGGGCATGTGTATGAAATTTCCTACACTAGTTGCTCACTCCTTAACCTATCTATCTTAAAAATGAGGGCCTTTGTCCTACTAGGATAAACCCAATAGGACAGAGGATTGACCTAGGCTTTGCCACCTCATCATGGTGGAGGTCAATTGGGTATGGATTTGGGTGTGGGTTTACTTTAGGGTGTGGCTTTGGAGAGTTGGGTTAGATGCCCTCCACATTCCCTTAACTTGCAAGCTAGCCATTGTGATTGTTGAACTTTGCATCCCCAAAGTTTTTATGTAATGTTGTCCATGCTTTTCCACCCTTTACCACATGTTCCCATGAATTACAAATTTCCCATTGGGGGATTTAAGTATTTTTGCAATTAAACCCTTGATTTTCCACCTTTGACCCTCCGATGATCCACACACACAACTACACTTCTCACTCTTTTTCGATTTCGTGCGTGCACCGCATCTTTTTTGTGGAGTTTTTTTTTTGCTCGGTGCACTATGTGCACATGTCATTTCTTTTGTGTGTGGCGGGCTTCCCGTGCGAAAAGAATTTTATTTTTGATATTATTTTGCAATTTTTTTGATGTCTAATCCATACAATTATATATCTCAAGAAAAATAATGGGTGAACACTATGAGGATTTGACCATCGATCCATCCGTTACAAAATTTAACGGTTTCATAACAATAGAATTTTTTTGTAATGACTTGGCCGAGGGTCATATTCCATTATTTTTCACCTATTATTTTTGTGGTGTGTATAATTGTATGGAGTGAAGAATGAAAAAAAATTTGAATTTTTTTCAAAAAATAAAAATAAACAACATTTCCCATGCGAAATATCTGCACATGAAAATTCTCATATATATATATATATGAGTAAATTGGATGTGTTCTCAATGTTGGAAATTTTCTAAGCTGATAGCACAAAATTATTTTCTCATGATTTTTTGAATTTTTAAAAGATTTTACACGTCCTAAAACCCCAAATATGAGTGGACCCTAGGGGGATTTAATCCTCGATCTATTCGTTAAAAAATTCAATTGTTCTGAAACCTTCGAATTTGCAACAACTGGATCGAGGATCAAATAGTATTGGATTCACTTGATTTTTGGTGTATTGATCATCCCTGATGTGTTGAACACATCTGGAAAAATAATTTTAAAAAATATAAATAAACAGTGTATATGTGTGTTAGTGCGGGAAAATTTCCCACATTGACAGCACATATACATTATACACACACGGTGAGGTTTAATAGTCGGCACATTCTCAATTTTTTTGCATTGACTGATAGGGATATTCGTAGGTTCAAAAATGGGTGTTTAAATGAGGTTGATCTTGTCTAGGCATGTGCTTACATATGACCCCAAGTCGGTGTCTTCATAGTGCATCACAATTGACACCCATAGGAGCATCAAAGAAAACATAAAAGAACACAATTACATGTCTCCCTGAATAATTTAAACCGGATTCTGTCGGATTGATGTTGTATGCCAACAATGGAAATATGCATGAAACTTTGAATAGAAAGTGGTTTTATTGTTTGGTTGTTTGGTTGTTTTTTTTTTTTTTTGGGGGGGGGGGGAGGCAGTAATGTGTGGACATTCTACTTTAAAAAATGGCCGTACTATGCTTACTTGGAATGTTCTGATTTTAGGCGAAGTGGAAGTATTAAAATTTGAGGTTTATGCTGCATGGCATTAATAATGAAATAAATTGTGTTTTTATTAGAGATTAATGTGTATAGGGTGCTAACTAAGGGGGTTTTAGTTGCGGCTGAGGCGACGATCACTCATTGGTGGAGCAAAAAGAAAGTAAAGTACAACCCCATGCATTTCCTTTTGCTCCATTCAATGATGGACCTTCATGTCAGTTGCAACTAAGTGGAAAACCCTTAGTTGCCACAAGGTAGTCACTAATCTCTTTCTATACATCTACTTAGGTTTCATTTCTACATGTGGTGTCCCATGCCTGTAAGTCTGTCTGTTATGTTGCATATTGCTTATTATTCTTACTCTTATTAACGTGCATTATCATGCATTTTAAACATATGGTCTTAAATGCTAGTGCTCAAGGCAGTTTTCAGATTTTAGGAAATTAAGTTCAGCTGGTTTTTTATGAGAACAGTAACAACAGTTCAGGTAGTGTAAGTTGTAGAATGATGAATTTATAGATCACCTGAGGTTAGTAGCCATTTTGAAATAGAAATAGTTGATAAAAACTGGTGTATATTGTCATTGTTGTTATTATCAAACGTCAGAGGGTACTGGCAGTTGCTGATTTATACATATAAAGTACGATGTAAGCATATTAAATTTGGATTTGTATCACCATCAAGTGTCTGTCGTCGTCATTGTTATAATTAAATTGTGAAGAGTTTGGGCATTTGTTTACACTTACAAGATGTCAACATTGAGGTTTGATTTGTAATTCTATTTGATACGTCCATAACTGTGTGTATGATTATGGAAGCAAACATACACATAATGCTATCAGATACAGTGAAGGCGAGGAACTGATGGAGTTTGTTTAACGTGTATGATGACACATTATTCTTATCATCGATGGTGAATACATGAACTTTGTTGTCACATAAAACAGTTTTAGAGGAGAAATATATGTGACAGGTGTAGAATTATTTATATGATATATTGAGGTAGACAGTATTTCTTATTTACAAAGAATATCAGTCGTATTTAATAAAACAGAGAAATAGATGTATGAACTATGAACTACTGGATTATCCAGCGTAGAATTTAAGTTTCATCCAAGTGAGCCATGGACATACTCGAGATTATGGATACAGATGTTGGGATGTCAAAAAGCAACATGCACCAGAAATGATGATGTTTGAAATGGAAATGTTTGCATTGATGAATGGTGTTACACTAAAAGAAAGGATAAAATATGAACCGACTTATGGAAACTCAGAAGTTGAATGAGAATCATTTTATATGGCTTGGAAATGTACAATGAATGACCGGCGTGCATGCTGATTATGATCATAAGACTATAGCTGAACCTCTAGGACTATGTGTAGGCGTTAAGAAGAAGGATATAATACTCGCGAATGCTTGGTCCTGGACTACATGCTAGCAACGACACTAATTTTCTTCTTAATTTGACAACAACGTTGAGAGTATTCCGTAATAGTGTTTTTATGTGGGGTTTGCACCATAACATCGGTTCTTATGATGGAGGGATGTGGTGATCTGTTGAGTTCCCCAATTCAACAAACCACGCAGCGCAGATAATGGAGCTTGAGAGAATGAAACAACAAGAAGTTTCCGAAGTTAAGGACAAACTGGAGCTAAGATTTTATTAATTGGTGAAGGAAAAGTGTAAAAAAAAGATACAGGTAAACTTGATTGATTTTCTATGATTCTTTCATTACAATCTCCTTTGCTTATATACAAACTTAGCTCCACGTTTGTTATAACAACTTCCATTCCTAACGTCCAATGGTTGAAGTAGTTGGAAAAGATGGTGGTTGAAGTTCTTCGTCTTGTTTGCTGTCTTCTCCTCCGTGACTTTGCAGGCGGTTGTAACAGAAACTGTTGGCTGTCATAAGGAACTTTCGTCGAACAATTGAGAAAGATGAACATTGTCGCTTTATTTGGATAAGACTGCCAACCGACTGGGTCCCCTTCTTTAAGTGATGATCAACGGTGATGTTTTAATCTGTGGATGATGAAGGGCAGAGACTTGATACCGATTCGAACTCAATCGGATGGTTCAATTAATCACCCGCACTCAATCTACAGTCCATATTCAAATCATCATCTGATACTCTGATACTCGATCGGCCTCCTTGCTTGAAGCTCCGCTGCTGTTAGGGTCTCAACATGATCACTAGGTAATGTTTTAGGGCATATTTATCATTGCTGACTTGTTGTCGCCTGGTTTGCTATCAGAAGACTGGAAAGCAGAGCTAATTGGATCTTCACAGGTGCATGTAAAATTACACTGGAGTCTTCGGACTGATCTGTTCAACGTATGAGCATCTGATGCCAGTCGCGCCCTTGCTGCAGGTAATCAAAAGGGTAGTATTATTTTGGATCCAAGCTCTATTAGTCTATTGATGACGCTGTTTTATTGTGGAGAAGACCTTGGTATTGTGCATCATTAAGTTGTTATATTGACAGATTGGTGGCGGGATCCAGTATCTGAAGTTCACATATCTATTGTATTATGAATAACTTATATTTCAGTTGTTTGGTAAGCCGTAAAATACACTGAAGAATTTCTACATCAAGGTATTACTTCACTAGTTAGGATAAGATTGGTGCTAAAAGTCCACTATAAACAATGTTTGGTTTGCTTGGTGTACTTATAACTGTTGAGTGACTTATATTTTAAAATCCTATAGGGTGAATTGAACCGGAGATGTTGAAGGTATGTTGTAGAAGTTGGGAGTCTGGGACTGAATCCAGTTAAGTGGGATGGCAGGAATAAGATCGGTGAAGGGTGAAGGTATCGATCCAATTGGTTGGTAAACCTATAACCAAATAAAAGCATATATTCAGCAGGCTGGAAAGCCGCATTTTAAAATCGAAGCTGACAACATTCATTCCCTTGCACCGTAGGAAGATACTGATCAAATCTAGTACAGAAAGTTTTGTACAAAGAAAGTTTCGTCTATGAATGGTTAGCATCTAATGAGAAAGAATCTTTCTTTTGTAGAGCCAATATTGATTGAGAAGTATACGAGCTTATAAATCATATATATACTGACATCAAAAGGATTTAATAAAATGCTGAAAAGTGAAGGTTCACGGCATTGGACACGAATAGGCTTCTTGTAAGTGGTTATGGCCTGATATCGCCAAACCCAATCCGACAGTCTGTTGAGGATTTCATCAACCGAAAGACCGAGTCGCACGTGTCCGTTGAGAGAATCAAGGGTCGGTTGAGGAAATTTCGGGACGGTTGCAGGGATGGAGGATATGGCGGTGGCCTTATAAATAGATAAGAGCGTTTCTCTTCTACAGTATCAACATTTCAGACTACAGTATCAAGATTTCAGCCATATTCAGAATCCCTAATAATCTCTCTCTTCGCTTCTCTCATTTGTATCAGAGCCAATTTTCTCCTAAAGCGTTCTCAAATTTTTTTCTTTGATCTCCAACTACATCTTGATCTTCATCGAGGCGCGAATGCGTCAGCTTTGCGGGCCCAACCTCCATCAACGCAGCAACCCAGCCTCGCTTCCTGATGCGAAAGGCGTCAGATCGAGAAGCTAATTCAACAAGGAACATCGTTCTACCCATCAACACGGTCGCTTCCTTTCACACCGACACTGAGCAAGGCATGTTGTTCTACCCATCTCTGACACCTCAGTCTGCACAAAGAAACGACGTTCCATCCATACGAGCGACTACACCGATCCAAATCTATAGACCCATCGATTCAATTTCCTCAACCGTAGATTTCCCAGAGATTCGTTTAATTTGTTTTCTCCCACTGCTAGTTTTTGTTTCCATTATTTTGTTTAATTTGTTTTCATCATTTCCCCCAGAGATTTCCCAGAGCATCATTTTTCTTCAAAGAGCCCCCTTTTCGCACGGCCTCCTAGGCGAGCGCAGAACACCCAACGGTAAAGCTTCCACAAGTTTTCCCATTTATTTTTCATCAAATTGTCCCATTTTTGTGCGGTCTTTTGCCGAGACACAACCCAAGCAAGAGTAGAATATTTCAGTTTCTCTTCCAACAGAGCTCACAGACTGTGCCCCCACACATTCCCTTTTAAATTTTTAATCAACAAGCTAGCCACCACCTGATCTGAGCTTTTCCCTTCAAATTTTTTGGGACATTATTCTGGCCAGCATCGCTCTTTAATTTTTCTTATAAAAAACCCAAGCCAAACCTCCTCTCCGATTTTAAATATCCGAGCCTGCACCACATCTCCACCTGTTTGACATCGATCCACTGATCAGCCGAGGCAGAGAACCTGCAGATGTCCACAAGCCCGGATTGTGCGGATTTCCATGCGGTGACATCAACCGAACAGACCCTGATTCACGCATCGATCTTCGTACTATGTGTCCAATCAGGTTCCTTTGTTTATTTATTTTTATTTAAATTCCTGTAATTTATAGATTTGCATGATTGCCCCTACAAATTAAACCTAATATAAAAGTTGGTTCACACATTAAGTAAAAAATGGTAGAGATCTTTATCATATCATTTTATATTATGCATAGATAGAATCCTGTGTAGCCTAATAAAATTTGTCATTTACACTAAAATTAAAGTTTGATTTTTTGGATAGGTTATTAAATATTGATTTTAGTTGATGTGTTCATCGCATATTTTTGGCACTCTCTGAACCATATTTTAAGCGATCAGTGACTTATGATGGCAAGCAAATTGATTGTTTCTGAATTGACCAAGATTGAACACCTGAACAGTTCCAACTATGACATGTGGCACCAGAAAATAAAATACGGACTTTAAATGACAATCTAGATAGTGTCATTGAATCCACTGCTCCTGTTCTACCTGAAAATCCCACAGATGCCCAGAAGAGGGAGCTAGACCAGTGGAAAATTAATGACAAGAATGTTAAAAGTCTTATGCTTATATTCATGGGTGAAAGCCTGATAAAAGCGTTCGAAAATTATAGTACTGCCAAGGAGATGGGGCATGCTGTAAAGGAGAAATATGACATCACCTCAGAGGTGAACATACAACTCTTGCTGCATAGGTATAATTCATGTCGTATGTAGTAAGGTGACAATGTTACCGAACACGTGAATAAGATGATTGTCATGGCTAAGGACCTAGCCACAGCAGGAACTGAAATTCCTGAGAAGCTTCAGGTGGTAACTATTCTGAATAGTTTGCCGCCGTTGCTTGATATGACTACCACTATGCTTATAGACTAAATGGAACAGTTAAGCGTGTCACTGACTTGCCAGCTCAGCTAGCAATGAAACAAGACCTTCTGGCTAGAAGGAAGGGCTCGGACGTTAACCTTCTGACTCGAAGGAATGGCTCGGAAGGCACAAGGAAACTAGCGTCTTGGACCTGTGAATCCATCCTTCAAGGGATCCGGCCAGCAATCAGCTCGCGACAAGAAAGGTCCTCCTAGTCTTGCTATATTTACAGGAAGTATGATCATTTCAAGGCCAACTGTCCTCATGCAAGAAATAAGGGCACCTCTAAACGCCCAGAATAAGGAGAATCCGGAAAGCGGGATTTCATTGGCATCACTGAATGCAATGCTGCAACAACATATGCTGATGGCTGGTGTTTCGACTCTGGTGCAACCTGACACATAACAAAGACGAAGGAAGAGATTGTCGACTTCCAGGAACTGAAGAAGGGAGACCAAAGGATTTACATGTGGAACAATACCTATCTGGATGTAGAAGGAATTGGTTCATACAGATTAGATCTTGGGGACGGCATGATCCTCAAAGATGTGTTTTATGCACCCGGTATAAGACGTAATATGGTCTCTGTTCCGGCTTTGCTGAAGAAGGGTCTTGAAGTGAGATTTCACAACAATAGGGTCTCTATTGGGAAAGACAAGAAGGTATTTGATATGGACAAGTTTGTGTTTGGTCATGATTTATTCTGTCTTTCTGTTGTAAAATCTGATATTGAAAATAAAGATTGTGATTTGAATTATTCCTCGTGTCTTTTGTCTGATTAAGGTCTTTGGCATATGAGATTTGGTCATCTTGGTAATAATAAGATGGACCAGTTAATAAAAATGGATTTATTACCGGAATTAACAGGTGTAAGAACATTACCCTGTGAACATTATTTAACTGGGAAGATGACCGTGAAATCATTCTCGGAAGGTCAAAGGGCTAATGAATTGTTGGAATTAGTTAATTCTGACATTTGAAGGCCATTGAGCATAAAGACACATGGGAATAAGGAATATTTCATAACTTTTATATATGATTATTCCACGTATACTTTTGTGTATCTTTTAAACAGAAAGTCTGAAGCCTTTGAAAGTTTTAAAAGATACAAGGCAAAAGTAGAAAGAAAACTTGGAAGAAATATTAAGGTGTTAAGAACTGATAGAGGTGGAGAATTCAACTCAAAGGAATTTGAGGATTACTACATCCAATACGGTATAAAGACGTATACAATTATGCCTTATACGTCACAACAGAATGGTGTGGCTGAAAGAAATAATAGAACATTAATGAATGCAATGAGATGTATGTTATCGCATTCTCATCTCTCTAAGGATTTTTGGGGAGAAGCCATATTGACTGCAAATTATGTTCCGAACAGTATTCCTACAATATCAGTCAAGACGACACCGTATGAGATATGGAATGGATGCAAATCCAATTTGAGTCATTTGAGAAAATGGTGTTGCGTGGCACATGTTCTCATTCCATATCAGGTTAGAGATAAGCTGGATCTCAAGACCGTAAGATGTATATTCATAGGATATTCTGAAAAATCTAAAAGATACATGTTCTTCCATGAAAATAAAGGAGTTATTGAAAGTAGAGATGCTACTTTTCTAGAAAATCTAAAGGAAAGGGAACAAGTCCAAGAAAATGTGCAACCCTTGCTGGACTTAGATGATGTTCCCAATGATGACTTGGATATAGTGGATGATGTACATCATCCAATTATAGAAGATGAACCGGAAAATGAGAATATACATATGACAAATCAACCAGCTGAACCTGTCCATCCTGCAACCCGTAGTGGCAACAAAAGACCCATAACAACACCTGCATGGATGGATGATTATTATTTATATTCATGTGAACCATCTTGTTTCTCTGTGGATATCGATATAGATGAGCAAGCCGATCCCTTGAATTATACAGATGCAATGAAATTATCTAAGTCAGATCAATGGCTACAGGCCATGAAAAGAGAGCTTGACTGAATTGAGAGAAACAATGTATGCGAGCTATGTGACTTACCAGAAGAGAGGAAGTGCATAGGATGCAAGTGGGTGTTAAAGAAGAAATATCGGGTTGATGGGTCTATTGATACATTCAAGGACCGGTTAGTTGCAAAGGGATTTACTCAGAAGCAGGGATTGATTATCAGGAGACTTATTCTACGGTGGCTAAGTTTGCATCCATACGGATAATCTTAGCGATTGTTATGCATCTTAACTTGGAACTTTACCAAATGGATGTTAAGACTGCATTCCTCAACGGAGAGTTGAAGTAAGTAATATATATGGATCAACCTGACGAATTTCAGGTTGAGGGACAGGAAGACAAAGTTTATAAATTGAAGAAATCTTTGTATGGTTTAAAACAATCATTTAGATAGTGGTATTTCAAATTTTACAATACTATTGTTCAACTTGGTTTCGTTACGCACAAATTTGATGTATGTCTTGAAAAGTGGGAGCAGTTTTACGATATTGTCCCCGTATGTGGATGATATATTACTTGTTGGGATTGACATTGAAGTGTTGAAAAGAATTAAATCAGCACTTTGTAGTGAATTTGAGATGAAGGACATAAGTGATACATCCTATGTTCTTGGAATACAGATCCTTAGAGATCGGAAGTTTAGAATGTCAAGTTTAAACCAAGAAAAGTATTTGCATACAATATTGAGGAGATTTGGAATGTACAATTTCAATCTGGCACCTACATTATTGGTTATGGGAAAGCCGTTAACTAAAGAACAATGTCTTGGAGAGGGACAAAACCGGCTAGATGTTTCTTATGCTCAGGCTATTGGAAGTTGATGTATGCAATGCTGTGTACTAGATCAGACTTAGCGTACCCAGTTAGTCTGGTTAGTAGATATCAAAGTAATCCTGGTCCAGCTCATTGGGAAGCTGTTAAGAGTATTATGAAATATATATAGGGTACTGTGCACCACAAGTTAGTTTATCATGCAGATTCGCTTGAGGTTCTTGGTTACTCAGATGCAGGTTTCGGAGGGGACAAAGATAACATGAAGTCAACTGCACATGTGTTTATCTTTGGTGGTGCAGCTGTTTTTTGGGGTAGCAAGAAAAAAGATTGTGTAGTGAGATACACACAAGAAGCTGAGTATATATATCATGTAGTATGGCGGCTACTCATGCGGTCTGGATCAGACGGTTCCTATTTGACTTGGATCTCAATTTGGTGAATGGACCAATTGAGATGTACGGTGATAATCAAGCAGCCATCAGCTTGATCCACTGTGATGCGCACAGTTCCAAAGAAAAGCATATTGAAATACAATATAATTACATACATGATATGGTGGAAAAGAAAGAAGTGAATGTGACTTACATTTCGATAAGTGATATGATTGCCGATCCCTTGACTCGTATTTCAGCAGGTACATTCATCAAATATGTTGGTTTGATGTGACTTAGAAATATCTAAGTCAAGGAAACTTTCATCAATAATGAAAGGAGACAGTCATGAATAATGATTGTATTCGGTGAATAAAATATGCATATCTCACGAATAGTGGGAGTATGTGAAATTACATCATGTGTTATATCTCACGGATAGTGGGGGTATGACCAGAATGCATTTGGCCGTTTCAGGCCAAGTGGGAGATATAAATGGTTATGGCCTGATATGGCCAAAGAACCCGATAACCGGCCCGACAGTCGGTTGAAGATTTTCCTCAACTGAAAGACCGAGTCTCACGTGTCCGTTGAGAGAATCAAGGGTCGGTTGAGGAAATCTCGGATTGGTTGCAGGGATGGAGGATATGGCGGTGTCCCTATAAATAAATAAGAGTGTTTCTCGTCTACAGTATCAAGATTTCAGCCATATTCGGAATCCCTAAAAATCTCTCTCTTCGCTTCTCTCATGAGGACTATCATTTAGGATGGAAATTGATCCGCTGGGCATTGTTAAAAGCAACGTGGAGTTCTTTACAATTACTGAATATGTTTTGTGTAGAATCGCAGGCACATTTCAAACATGTTCAATGATTTTTGAAGGAAGGAAGCAAGCAATCACGAAACCTCTCTCTCTGCGTTATTTACCAAAAATAAAGAACAGAAGTCTTGGATGATTCAAACATTTCCTGTGTGGTTGTCACTAGTTTTGTTTGTCCCTCTTACAGCCTTGCCTCCATAAAGGCTCGATAGGTACTACCATTCTTAATAGAGAACAAGTATAATATAATATAATGTAATCAGTTGATGGGGTATGTGATGTGAAGCACGGAGTAGATATTTAACTCGGAGATAATGAGGGTGAATCAGAATTTGGAGTATGCCATCAGCTATCACTACTCTAACCGCCATAATTCCTTGTTACCGATCTGTCTATCTTGGATGGTTTCCTATCACTTGCCATTTGATAAATTGGTATCGTGAGTGTAGTTCATGGAGGACACTGTATTGGTCTTATCAAAGAGGAATGTGAAGAATGACAAAATGGCACCCACTGCTATGGTTTCGATTATCTTTTTATATACCGCCACGTGAGGACTTCCGTACGAACAAGTAGCAGCATAATTGTGTTTACTTCCCCCCCTCCACGCACGTGCCAAATACCTTGATAATAGTTGGCATTTCATTCGGCTCTTTGTATAGGGCGAGTTTAATGCTTATTTCAATTTGACTAATTTTCTCTAATTTACATCAATACATAACTATTTTGACAGTTTCCATGCTCATTTAGTCCATAACTAATTACTGAAATTTATTATATATATATATATATCTCTCTCTCTCTGTGTGAGTGTGAGTGAGCGAGTGAGTGTGAGTGTGTGAGACCAGTGACAATGAGCGAGACACTCGGGTGTACTAAATCACACACACACACACACACACACACACTCTCTCTCTCTCTCTCTCTCTCTCTCTCTCTCTCTCTCTCTCTCTCTCTCTCTCTCTCTCTCTCGGTGTAATTTGTACATGTACACACACAAACAGAGAGATCCTTGTTGGTCTGTTTTGTCTATCTGAATAATTGCTATGACTTCAACAATCCAACTAGAACTTATTCTCAAAGCATTCAAAACATATAATTATGTGTGTGCGTGCGCATATGTGATTTCTTTTTTTAGTTCATGAACAATTACACCAAATCTCAGACTAGATAATCTGTTTTGCTATCTGAATAATTGACATTTCTTCGACAATCCAACTAGAGCTTATTCTCAAAGCACTCAAAGATTACAGTTATGACCCAACATAAACGATCTGTTCTTATAACAAGAAATTCTTCTTGTTCATCTGAAGAAATAGTCCCCTTGAGGTCATGCCTTATTCTATGCACATGATGGAATAAGTCACTCCATAATGACTTGGTACCAGCTAGCATATTAGCGAACAATCAAATAGAGTCCTCCATCATATGACCTCTCTCTTTCTCAGCTCATGCTACTTGGATGTTGTAACTTTGTATCCTTTCACATCTTTAGGAGTTTGATGGCTCCCGTAGTTTTAACTTAACCATAAGGCTCTCCACCACATTGATAGTTAGAGATGAGGAAGCCGCATGGGAGGAAGCATCTTAGTCTCTTCGGCATCAATCTTCCACATTGTGTCGGGATGATGTTCCCACATGGGAGAATACATTGGAGGACAAGGCATATTCCAAGCTTCGTCGATGTATTCTGACGAAGCAATCTCGTTCCATATTTGATCCATGGAGTAGCCTTTCAGAACCTCCTCATTGTCTCCAGAGTGCTCTTGCCTCTCTCCACTAACCTGTATCAGCTGTTCAATGCTGTTGGAAGATGAGGAAGTAGATAATGGACATGTGTTCTTTTTCGTCTCTTGAGCTTTCTTTCTCATATGTGACCTCCAATAGTTCTTGATCTCATTGTCGGTGCGACCTGGCAACTTTCGAGCAATGCGAGACCATCTACAAGTAATCCTTGTCTAAATGAGTAGGATGGAAGGAAGAGTTCTTTTTTTGGATTCATTCTCTGTTTTTACCCTTAAAAAGCTAGTTTCCTCATCCTATGAATCTCTGTATCTATGCATAATACCATCATTTTAGCAACATTTGTTTCCATGTATAGGGCAAGTCTTGCCGAAAACTGTAGGTGGTCCGAGTGCATCAAGGTTTTGCTGACAGCTTAACGTGTTACAATTTACTTAAAACTAAAACTTTGAAAATTCCAGCACTCATTTCTGATATGATTTTGCATCTGGAATGGTTTTCATGGTGTTTACTCATCATTCAAACATGATGTCCTGGTGTAATTACTAGGTGAAAAACACACTACTAACATGATGTCCTCCTCTTGGACACCGAAATGCTTTGCAATTTCATGTTACTAAGAAGTTTCTTGTAGAATTGCATTTAGATAGAGCCAGTCCAAGGATCAAACCTGTTGCCCCAGCAAGCATGGAGTTCGAGGACAGTGTGCTCTTCTTGAGGCGTCATGCGACCATGTTTGAGGCCAGGATGAAGGTAATTAACCCAGCGTAGCCTGCAACTCTTGCCAGTTCTGTTGAGACCTACAAACAAATATTAGTATCCAACTGTTAAATGCCAGCTTCTTCTTTTCACCCGCTCACCTCCAAATTAATGGTTAAATCCTATTTTCTAAGCTAGCTGGCTAGTTCCAGCTACCGCCCCCCCTCGAACCTGATACGTTGGCTATGAAATCCCAACGGCGTTCGCCAAACAATCCCACATAGCATACCAGTTGCATGTCTTCTTGCTCGGTCCAGGGTCCTTTTCTGGTCTCCTCTTTTGCCGTCACCATTGCTCTCTTGTTGTTGTTTGTTGTGACGCTGCTTCTATTCTTGTTGTGGTTGTGGTTGTGCTGTTGCTGCTAGCTTCTTTTTTGTTCAGCGACTCTTCACATTCGCTCTCTAAACCCGGGCACCTGGAGCAGCACCTCTCAGGGGGCTAAGCTGAGGTAAGCTAGTTAAATTTGCTTGTAGCCTTTTGGTTCAACTTTGTTCTTATTTATAGGCTTGCTCTGTAGTCACGTGAGGTTCATCGAGTTACTCAAAATCCCATCTTTGCACATCGTTTGGTGTGGTTTAACAGCATAGAAGGCACGTGCGTTGCATCCGCAGTGTCTTCAGCAGCGGAAATTGTTGTTAGCGGCTCTCTTTTTTGGATGACAGATTATTGAATCTGCGTTCTGCTTTCTATCGTTATAATTCTTCATCGTAGCATTGAACCAGTTGCTTTTTCAGTGTGTGATATTATGTTAGTGCTTCAAGCATTGTTTGGCTACAAGAATGTGGCCTTCATGCATGAACGCAGCAAAGACAATTGGAATGAGATAGTGGCAGTGCCAATGAGGGAGGCAAGCTCTCTCTGCGGATAAAAAGCTGTTGTGCCACTGAAGGGGAACGAGTTGATGAGATGGATATTCGCGTGAGATGACATACTTCACTTATCTTCAGAGTGTATATGTGCTGTCTCTTTGCTCTTACTGGATGTGGGGGGCATGACAACCCATTGCTAGCAGCAGCACTTGGGGAAGGGCTCATCAATCTTGTTTTCTTTTTTTGCAGGAGCGAAAGAGGGGTTCTAATGGTTCATCTGTTTTTTGCACTCGCGACCATTTTTCACTTGTTACCAGCAATACACAGTTCCCTGTCTTTAGTTTCTTTCTTGCCCATAATAACAATATTTTCGAAGCTTTTATTGATAAAAGATGTAAGGTAACGAGGATCTCTCTCTCTCTAGCCCTCGTTATTATGCGATGTTAGAAGAAAAGAGGCTATATTCTTTGATTATTGTTATCAGTTTATATTTATAGCTTGATAACAATAAGCATATTATGGCCGTACATTATCTTTTTTTGGGGGGAATATTTTGAATTCCTCGTGACATCGGATTAGAGAAATGCTGCATGCATCTCAAAGAATGAGGTGCATGTCATTTATCTTTGCCATAAAAAGCCAATACTTCACATCTGATATCCAATCGTACTCTTTATTTGCCAAAAAAGGCAAACTTTGGCACTAACTCCTATCTGCACCTCAAAGAATGAGGTGCAGATAGCAATTCTCTCGGATCATGACCAGTCAATCTATGTTTATAGATTAATATGCTTAGGTCCAGTCGTTTGTGGATCATGACTTTGTCCTACCAGAAAGCAGAACACAAAATGCGAGAAAGTAGGCATATACACGTGCCATCATTTTATTGGTTATTCGCCGATTGGATAGCACCACATGACGTCTGGGTATTGTACAAAGCAAAACACATTGGGTGGTCGACCAATGGTTCGGAATCGACTCAAGTGGATTCCTTATCAAGGCGATGGCAATGGCGATGACAACATAATGTACAGCAATAAGACGGGCACGGCAGAGGAGGTGACTTCCTTGTGTTTTAAAAAGGAGAAGGACTATATACACCCCTAGCATAGGGATGTATGTTATCATTGATGGCTGAATAAGGAAATTACATCACATCTATATATCATTTCATAGCCTTCCTTTTTGTTTTTTTTCCTTTCTTTGGCCATAATCATACCATACACCCCTATGTGTAGAGGTGTATATAGTCTTCCTCTTTAAAAAGCTCAAGAAGTGGATGCTCCAAAATTTTGCGAGCACTTCCTATTGCTTGAATCCCGCACCTCAATCTTATTTGCTAAGATGCCATCAAATTGTTGGAAGAAAATAAGCTTGTTGTGGGCTCTCTCTTTTGGGGTCCACAGCCTACTGGCTCGGTCGGTGGGTGGGATAAGGGATTTTTCTCGAGTGCTGGTTTGATTCACTCGTGAGAGTTGATGGGGACTGATGTGATCGATGTGGATGTCTATATCCTCTTCCTCCGAGTTTTTTTTGGATCTTTTGCTTTGCCGCGTCCACTGCTATATTTGGCCATGCTTGTTTCCCCATTTCGAGGATGTGGGAGGAGGCATATAGATAGGAATCCGACTGTGGGAAGTGACGTTTCTCATGGGGATTGGAGGGGACGCTCATTGCCCATTTGAACCTGCTGTTAGTTGTGTGTATTTCTTTGAATATTTCTTCGAGATATGCATTTTGTATTTAAAAATGTTGGCCTTTGATGATGTAGGATGCCCGTAATAATAATATTCATGATTTTTTTAAAAATAATTCACGGATAAATTTCGCCCTAACAAGAGAGTAGTTCTCTGCACACAGATCTACTCATTTTACAGATGCACCATTTTTTTCTTCCAAATACCAGTTTTTTTTCTCATTTTAAGCACACCCACATATTTTTAATTATCAGTTTGAGGAGTAAGTGAGCAGATGAAGAAGGGTAAAGGTCGGAAGTGCCGGAGGGTGCGGCTGGGGTTTTTCGCTGACGTGATGACCTCTCGTTAAATGAAGCAAATTGAAATGGGGGCCCGGTTTCCAATACCAATATTTCATGTCCTCTTGTAATTCTTTTTATTTTCCAGCTTTTACGTCTCTGATGGATTTGGCTTCTCAGTGTTCGGGGTTAAGCGATCAGAGCGGGTATACTTGTGTTTCACGACCGATGTTTCGTGCTTTTCGATGGATTAAAAAAAACCATAGTTATTGATAATTGTAACTTTTCTCAGGCATGATACACATTATTCTCTTGGAATTTTATTTATATTTTTGAAAATCCAAACTTTTGCACTCAATGAATTGTTCCCGAAACGTCGAATATGTGACTATGATACATTTAGGTCCGTTTAAATGTAAGATAACCAGATGTATCTTCACTGGACGTAAATATCATGTTAATTTTTTTTGGGTTTTGCTATGCTCACAGACCTAATTGGTGCCACTTAATTTTTTTCAATGTCAAAATACCCTTCTAAAAACCGTAAAATACCCTCAAGTTTCATTGCGCACAAATCTCTTTGTCACCGCCACTCCCTTGTGAGTAGACCCGACCGCGGTTCGGTTCCGTTCCGAACCGTCGGTTCCGGTTCCGGCCGAACCCGGAACCGGAACCGAACCGCTTTAGGGACGGTTCCAGTTCCGGTTCCCGACCAGTTCCTGTTCCGGTTCCTGTTCCGGTTCGAGTCAGGTTCAGGTTCCGGTTCGGTTCGGAACCGGTTCCCATATATTTTCTGTTCATAGTATGCCGAATTTCAGTAACATTTTCAGAATTGCAATAACATTTTTATGTTCTTTTCACATGTACCTAGGGATTGAAAAATGAAATAATATGCATCTTGCAAAATAATTAAATTGTTTATCACATGAATTGTTTCCATCTTCTCTTATGTAGAGGAGCTACTTGGTTGAGTACTTTGGGAATCATTTACCTGGGTTTGCATTCACCATCAATGGTTGTGTGCAATCATATTGCGTTAAGCCACAAATCATCTACAGTGATGGGAACCGCCCTAATGCCATGAATGTGTTTTGATCCTAAATGGCCTAGAGCATGACCTCATGCCCATTGAAAGGAGCCGGAGGGAGAACAGAACTGGGAAACTGGGGAACCAAAGCCACCGGTTCCGGTTTCGGTTCTTGGAACTGTCCGACCGGTTCCGATTCGATTCCAAACCTGTTTGGTTCCACGGTTCGAACCGAACCGTGGTCGGATCTACTTGTGCGGAGTGCAGACACCCCTCCATCTGCTGCCCCCTCCCAAGGCCATCCTCCCAAACCCCATCAACTCGTTCGTCGCCTCCACAGCTACCTTCCTAACCACCTCATCCACAGCCCTCCCCTCGTCTGCCCAGTCCTTAGTCCATCTCCTCATCTGCCACCCCCCTTTCCCGCTCCCCTCCTCTGTATCCCCCCGCTCCCATCGTCCGCCGCATTCCTAGCCTCGTCGTTTTCTCATCCATTACCTCGCCTCCTCGTCCGCCCCTTCCCAGACCACTCACCTTGTCTGTCCCTCCACAGCCTCCTTCCCTCGTCCGCTGCCCCACAGCCCCCGCTCCTCTCTCTACCATTGCCCCCCCCCCCCCCCCCCCCCCCCCCCCCCCCCAAGTCCCCTCCCCCCGTCCCTCTTGTCCACCCAAGTCTTTTTTAGAAATTGGGTAAACGCACGTATGTGTGTAAAGTAGAATTAGCAATTTCTAAAATTTTAGATCTGTGTGCAAACTAGGTCGGCGTAACGATCAATTTGGTCTGTGCGCATGGCAACTCCCCTTTATTTGCAAACCATAGGAATGACAATATTCTCGGGCGGGGCGTGTATTTAACTACCCAAGCTTGCCCCATCCCCTCTACGGGTCGGGTTGGGACGGGGCGGGACGGGTAACTTCTTACCAAAATCGGGTCGGGCCGGATCGGGCCGGTCGGGTCAGGTCATTACTACCATCACTATGAATCCAAAACAAAATTTTTATTTCAAAATTGGGAGAATTGTGATATATTTGGTAATTTGGAATTGGGAATTGGCTCAATTGGGAGAACAGTGGAACATAATATGAGTTATGGGTTATATACTGAACGCATGGTCCGCATCAGACTAGTAAGCTTTTTTAGAACTTCTATAGTTTACCGGAGCGGGCCGGGGCGGGACAGGCCGCATACGAAGCCCAAGCTTGCCCCGACCCGTCTGCGGGCCGGGACGTGACGGGTCAAAACCGGGTCAGGCCTGGTCGGACCAGTCGGGTCAGGCCATTACTGCCATCCCTAACAAACCAAGCGTTTGCTACCCAATTCATCACATTGGGCTAAGCCCAGATCTCCAGTAACTTCTCAGGTTGCATTTATCTTCTATGTTGGATTGAGCTAATGTTTCAGATCCAAAACCAAAGTTGGGCTTACTGACTTTTCACACAGAAGCCCAATAGAAACCATATGGCTTTGACGCGAGATTGAATGTTTCGGCCGCTTCGTTTTCCCTCTCGGAGTCCGCGAAAATTTCGTGCCCCTTGAAAGAGCCGAGCAACTCAAAATTGTAAGCATTTCTTACGATTTTAATTCTTATTGATTGAATTCGTGCTGCGACCTTAATTCTCGATATGCCAGCAGATTTTTCTTTCGGGTTTTCTTTGTTGATTCATTCTGAAATGATCTATTTGGTTTGGTAATCTAGGGTTTTTTGTGAAAAAAAAAATTGTAGCTTATTAAAGTATTGTTTCGTAAATTGTTGAGATTTAATTGAAAAAAGGTTTTTATGATAGGAAATTGCCGTGTGTAAATGTGCAAAAATTATTAGTTCGTTCATCTTATGGACCAAGTAATTCCCGAAAAAAGAAAAAGAAAAAGAAGAAGAAAAAGAAAAATTGAAGTAATTTTTTTGGATTATTAAAAGATGCATATATTTTAGTTTCCTCAATTGAAGAATTCTTTCGAGTAACCGTGCAATTTGGGACCTTGAAGCTGCTGTGAAATTTATTTTGTGTGTGTAACTTCAGTTTACTCAATTAAAGAATGTTTTGAGCAATTCGGGACCTTACAGTGCTGTTACACACACAGTTTACTATTTCTGTGCTGTCTGTGCAAAACAGTGTTTTTATTTCATTTTTTGAAGTTTTTTTGAGGTTGTTGTACATATTCTATAACCTCGAAACCCTAAACGTTAGGTGAACCCTAGGAGATCTGGTCCTCAATTGGCTCGTTACAAAAAATTGTATCGTTCTCTAAAACCATTGAATATGTAACAAGCCGGTCCAAGTCAAATAACATTGAATTCACTTGACTTTTGTTATGTTGATCATTTATGATGTGTGGATCACTCCTACAATATTCAAACAAATAAAAAAGAGAAAATGTGTTGCAGTGTATTAATTTTTTAGCAATGTTAGCACATTTCCATTATATATATGAGGAACATATATATTAGCTAGTCAATGAAAAAAAATCTGTTCTTGACTGAAATATGTAGGTTAGATAGCTAAGTAGGAATCTCTTCTTAGCTATATTAAAAAGTCAAATCTTAGCTATGTTTTGATCGATCGGAACCGTTCATTTTGATTTTCATATTCTAAAATTCTAACGCACCAAATATCTAGTGAACATACGGGGTTTTCTCATTCTTTCTTTTGTTGTAAAAAGTTCAATTGTTACGAAATTGTTAAAGTTGTGACAAGTGGACGAGCGAGCAAATCCCTTAAGATATCCTAGATATTTGATGTTGTAAGGTTTTAGAATATGAAGATTAAAATGCACTATTTCGTTTGCTCAAAAATAGCAGAGATTCAACTTTTTAACAATAGTCAAGGAGAAATTTTCTCCTTGACTAGTTTATGCCTATATTCTTCATAATAATAATAATATTGGAAACATATGACATATGCGGCTAACCATGACATATTTTCTCATATTATCAGAACCGTTAAATTTGATCTTCATATTCTAAAATCTGAAAACATCAAATATTAGATGAACACAATAGGTTTTGCTCGTTCATTCATCCGTTATAATTTTAATGATTTCGATTGAATATGACTTTTGCTACGGTTGGAGAATGAGTAAAATCTCTTGGGTTCATGTAATATTTGTTATTTTGAGATTTTGGAATATGGAAATTAAAGTGAACTAGTCTAATCATCCAAAAAAATAAGTGAATGGAATTTTTGAGGTGCATATGTGACTTAGCCACATATATTATACTCATATATATATATATATGAGAATATTATTCTTAGGGTGCCTCAAATAATTATTCAAGTAGTCGCTTGAAGACACACTATAGTGAACCATATAAATGATCTGTTCCGTTCATTGTGATCTAAATGTCTGTAAATACTTATTTATAGTTAATCATGTATTTTCAATGTCTTTTAACCGTGTGATGTGTAGTTACAAAATGACTGGTTTCGTAATAATAGAACAAATTAGATCATTTGATTAATTGTAAAACAATATCCCAATTACATTATTTTTTATATACAATTATTTTAGAGCATGTAGATCATGATGTAGGGAGCCGATGATCTATAGAGTGCTTCATGTTATAATTTAAGCCGTATTCTAAAATAATTATCTAAGAAGGCATTTAAGGAACATTTTCCCATGAATATCTATTCTATTAAACATATATATTTTTGATTGTGGATGCTGAGTAAGGTAAAAAGTTAGCAGAAAGGTTGTTCAGATTTGATCTAGGACAATCAAGGGTTGGGATGAAATAAATTGAAATTTTTGGAGGGAAGGGTTTGTTTGGTGAAATTTTCAAGTGGGGGCCATTAGAAATTTTAAGGAAAAGGATTTTGAATGTTGTTAAAATAGTTGAAATTTTTATAGGAACGAGTTTGAATGCGGTTAAAATTTTTAAAGAGAGTTTGAATGATGTGGTTAAAATTTTTAGGTGGGAGATTTTGAATATGGTTGAAAATTTAAAGAGGAAGATTTTGAATATCTTATGCCTTAATGGTATGTGTTATGCTAGTGTATATATGTATATATATATATGAGAATAATGAGTATCATATAATATTAGAGAGATCTCTATCATATATGAAAACGTGACAGTCTCATCCTTATAGTAAAAGTCACATGGTGTGTACATTTTTAAACCATTTTTAACCCTCATACCATTTGTGAAGGAAAATGCATCACATCTATATTACAAATGAGGGGTGATTAATGTGCTTTGTCCCCTGTGGCAATGTCCCATCAACCCCCAACCCAAAAACCACCCAAAAGGAAACCCAAAAACCCACCCATATCATCCCCAAAAATCCATTTAACACCCAACACAAAAAAACCCAAAAACAAACCCCAACCAAAAAACCCAAAAACCCAAGACAATACCCACACTCACACCCACTCTTCCCATTTGCACCCGGTTTTGCACCCAACGGAACACTCGTGTGAGGCATGCATCCTGATTGGTTGCGGAATTTTTTGTTCCCATGCACTATGTGCACCGGTTATTTCTAGTCTATTATACAAAATAGGGATATTGATTTGATGTTTGTCCTACTAGGACAAACCGATTGATAGAGAGGTGTCATATATTTGGCCACCTCATCATGGTGGGGCCCATTTGGAGGGGGGTGTGGAGTTGTGTGTGGTTTGGGGGTATTGTTGTGGAGCACTCAAAGAAAAACCACACATTCACATGAATTCAAGCTTGTCATTGCCAATTAAACCTCACTCTCCCACATATTTTATGGTTTAAAAAAAGAGAAGAAGGGAAAAAAGGAAAAAAGGAAAAAAAGAAGAGAAAGAAAAATAAAAAGAAAAAATTATAAAAAAAAGGAAAAAAGGAAAAAAGAAGAAAAAAAAGCACTTTGCCCCCAACATTTTTTTGCAATCTAACCACTGCTTTTTCCCATTTATCACCCGACGATACTATTGGAAAAAAACACAAACCAAACATCTAGAATGGACAGCAGAAGCCACCTCGACGAATAGCTACCCAACAATCGCTATGCCGCGATCTTTCAGAGATGAACCACAATAGCAAGATCCAACCAACATAACAAGGTAAAAAGCAACGAAAGTAAGAAAGCAAAAAAGATCAAGCGACACAGAGTTTGTTCTGGTTCGGCCCGCTAACGACACCTACATCTAGCCTCTCGATGATCGTTTTCACTAATATGATCAGATATAATTACACCGACTCTTTGGAGTTCAAACTCTTTTCATCAAAACACAAGAGATCTCAAATCTCACTAAAAGAGAAGAAACCTAAAAACTCTTACAAATAATCACTCAAACCAAAAAGAGAAATCCCAAAAAGAAGATTATAAATAATCACTCACCAAAATAACGCTCAATCTCCAAGACGCGACACTTGAGGAAGAAAATCCTTGATGACGACTTAAACAATTCTTCTTATCTTCCCTCGCATACCTGGACGCCTACGTTCTGGCCTTTAAATACACATAATTAGGGTTGTGGGCCACACAAACAATGACTGTTTGATTTGATTAGGAGTCAATCGAACGGTCCATATTTAAATCTTCAGAATCTACGATGGGCGCCGTCAGATGTCTGACGCCATACGGCCAGACGTCCGATGCCATAAGTCGACCCACATCCTTGAGCTGATTAGACGTCTGCAAAAATACAGCTACAGTTTTTCGTGAACAGTCAGTCTTTTGAGTCACATGTCTCCAGTCGTCTGAAGGTAACTGGCTAGGCGTCTGGTCCTTCAGCTTGCATCAGACGTCTGGCGTATCTGTTGCTAATACGTGCGTTGAAGCAGCCTTAACCAGACGTCTGGTGCTATATCACCAGACGTCTGATTACTGCAGAATCTCCAGTGTGAAGTTTGACGCATAAACTTCAATAGATACCCACACACAACCACACTTCTCTAGTTTTCGGTTGCACGCGTGTACCACATCCTGTGTGCATTTTTTTGCCTTGTGCACGGGTTATTTCTAGTCATTATATATGCGAGAGATCTCTCATATATCATAAAATACATATTATTATATATGTATGTGCGTATCTTTTCAGGCCGGGATCGAGAAGTGGAAGTGTCACGACCCGTAACCCGGAGTAGCAAGTGTTGCAGGTCATGCAGTTAATCAGTAAAAACAAAATAGGCTACGATGCAGAGATGTACCACGATTCTCATACATGAGTTCTCATTAGTACATTATAACGTTACAATACACGCGAAACAATACACACGATAAACGTTCTCTCGAAATAATACATACTGAAATACATTTAAACACACTCTCAACTCACTTCTTAGAACTCTGCCTGTTGTGGATCAAACTCCGACTCCTTGAACTCAGGTGCCTCTTCGTCTTCCTGGATGGCACCTGACAGTGTCACGAAACGAAGAGCCGCCAGGGTCAGGTATAAATCACAGTAATTTTGGAATTGGAATTAGAAGAGTGTACAAGTATGAAAATAAAACAGGTACCGGTAAATAAGCAGGTAAAGACAGTCATGCAAATACAGTAACCGTATTAAGACAAGCATGCAATTGTTACAGAAAATAGAAGTTAAAGACAGAGATTACAGTGTATACGTATGATAATAAAGTAGTAGTTAAGACAAGCATGTAAAAGATAGAAAGACATGCACAGTTGATAATGACCAGTAGCAGGCACGAGAACATGCACAATCATTGGAACATGAACGATCGATAATGACCAGTAACAGGCACGGGAACATGCACGGTTGATAACGACCATTAACATGCACGTGAACATGTATGGTCACGGAAATAGGCAAGGTCGATAACGACTGGGAACAGGAACAGGAACGGGCACAATCATAAATAAGATAAGCATAAAAAAGACAGTTTACAGTTATGCTAACAGTGATTATACTAAAACCTAGGTCGTGACTTATATTGGAGAGTATAGTAAGTAACTAGGAGTCTATCTCTTGCCACGGGACGCTCACCTTGACGAGCCAAAACACATGCAGTGGGATGTGAGCCAAAACAT